>JAOPSE010000243.1:0-600000 GCA_029449295.1 Zea luxurians
TTGTCGTAGTAGACGATCTTCTTGATGTGCCTCTTCTTCTCGTCCTTCTTCTTATGACTTGAGCCAGAGTCGATGGGCTTGTCGTCCCTTGGCTCGTTGAGGAAGGACTCTTTTTCCTTGTTGTTAACCACCATCCCCTTTCCCTTAGGATCCATCTCTTCGGGCGATTAGTCCCTTACGTGAAGAGAACGGCTCCGATACCAATTGAGAGCACCTAGAGGGGGTGAATAGGTGATCCTGTAAAATTCAACAACTACTAGCCACAAAACTTGGTTATAAAGATGTTAGTGCAATAGAACCAAGTGGCTATAGAGCGAGCTCTTGCGAATCACAATAATCACAAACAAAGACAACACAAGAGACACAGTGGTTTATCCTGTGGTTCGGCCAAGTATAACACTTGCCTACCTCCACGTTGTGGCGTCCCAATGGACGAGGGTTGCGCTCAACCCCTTTCAAGTGATCCAATGATCAACTTGAATACCACGGTATTCTTCCTTATATCTTTTCCCGTTTGCGAGGAATCTCCACAAGTTGGAGCCTCTCGCCCTTACAAGATTGATCACAAAGAAAGCATGGAGTAAGGTTGGGGAGCAACACACACAAATCCGCAGCACACGCACTCACACAAGCCAAGACCTGAGCTTAAGATGAAACACAGAGAGTTCACAACTAGAACGAAGCTCAAATCACTAACATGATCGATCAAGTACGCGGAGACGGAGTGTGGGAGTATTAGATTGTTTAGTGAATGCTTGGATGACTCCTCCATGCGCCTAGGGGTCCCTTTTATAGCCCCAAGGCAGCTAGGAGCCGTTGGAGACAATCTTGGAAGGCTAATCTTGCCTTCTATCGGGTGGCGCACCGGACAGTCCGGTGCACCACCGGACAGCCACTGTTCATGTCCGGTGCGCGATCTCCTTCCTATTCTAGCGCATCCGACCGTTGCAACTCTGGGCTGGTTGGCGCACCAGACACTGTCCGATGCACACCAGACAGTCAAGTGCCCCTTGCCAACCGTTGGCGCGGGCCACGCGTCGCCTGCAGATTGCGCGGCCGACCGTTGCGCTGGCGGCCGTTGGCTCACCGGACAGTCCGGTGCACCACCGGACAGTCCGATGAATTATAGTCGTATGCCGCCAAATTTTCCCGAGGGAGGCCTATTCACCGGAGTTCAGCCTCGCGCACCGGACACTGTCCGGTGCACCACCGGACAGCCCGGTGCACCCAGACCGAGAAGCATTTGGTTGTACACAGCCAACTTTTCCAATCTATTTTCTCCTGTTTCTAGCACTTAGACACAATACATTAGTACCCAAATCAATGTACTAAGTCTAGAAACGTACCTTGTCACATGATTTGCACTTCTTCAATCTTTGGCACAAATTAACACTTGGAGAATATGTGTTGGGCACTTAATCACCAAAACACTTTAGAAATGGCCCATGGGCACATTTACCTTTCACAGCCCCATCATCAATCAGAACAAGGTGCAGCCGCATGTTGGCGATGACAGGGGCGGTGATGAGCGTAGTATACCGGCCCCTGCCATGTTGTCGGGGCAGTCGGATGCCCCAAAGGAGATTGTGGTGCTCCTCCACCGCTGATGTGGAGCAGCCTTCGGGACCCCTGGGACCACCGAAAGGACCTCTCGGCGCAGGGACTTGACGTTCCTACGGGAGGTGAGCTCCCAGCTCCCGCCGTACATCACGTACAGCTTCTTGCGGCGGTGAAGACGTCCTTGAGGACCCCCTCAGGTGACTGATACCCGAGGTCCCGTTCTCCTGCAGCTGTGTCACCTTTGTCGACCTTCTCCTTGCCAGGTCAGCGACGAGGTGGCGAGCCATCTTTGGAAGCCTGCTCGTGCCTCTCGCTGACGCGCTTCGCGAGCTTGATGATCCCGTGGCATTCCGAGGCGCTGTGGCGACTGTTGGGGTGCATAGGGCATGACCCACTGTTGCCTCCCTGTGGCCATGGGCGCTTGCCACGCTCGTTCCGGCCCCAGTCGCAGCTGCGACGACCGGAGCAGCAGACTGCCGCCTCTCGTGGTCGCGGTTCTTCTTCTTGTTGTTGTTGCCGTTCTGGGTGACGGCACCCGAGCCACCCGTCTGGGTGACTCCGGTCTATGGCGCCGAGTGTCATGCACGGCCTTCGGCAGCCCTGGCACATTTGTCAGCTAGAGCAAAGAGCGTGGTGACGGTTTCCACGTCATGTTTCGCCAGCTTCTCCAACATCTTCTCATCACGCACCCCCTATCGGAAAGCAGTGATGATAGAGGCATCGGAGATGCGAGGTATGGTCCCGCGTACCTTGGTGAAGCGGGTGATGAAAGCTCGGAGAGTCTCCCTGGGTTCTTGTCTTACGACATGGAGATTAGCCTCCACGCCATGCTGCTGATAAGCACTGGCAAAGTTCGCTGTGAACCGTGCACAGAGCTCTTCCCAGGAATAGACGGATCCCGGGGTCAGATTCATGAGCCAGGTCCGGGCCGGCCCGGTCAAGGCTACATGGAAGTAGCTCGCCATCACAGCAGTGTTTCCACCAGTTGTCGTAATGGTGGTGACGTAAACCTGCAAAAATTTCAACGGGTTTGACGTAGCGTCGTACTTCTCTGGCAGGTGTGGCTAAAACTTGGGCGGCCAAGTCGCCGCACGGAGGTGGTCCGCTAGCACGGCACATCCTACGCCGACCAATGGGACACCTGTATGGGTTCGAGCACCCATTGGAGTTTGTGGCGCAAGCGGAGCGAAGTCCTGGTCGAGGTTGCGACCCTTGAAGTTTAGCCGGCGCTCACACGCCCTCTCCAGAGAGACTCGTGCGTCCTCGCCCGCACGCCTACGGTTGAGTTCTGTCCGCAGGTCATCAGGTCTCTCCAGAGAAATTGGGGCATCCTCGCCCGCACGCTGGCGGTTGAGCTCCGCCGGCAGGTCCTTAGTCGGTCGACCTTCACTGAAGGTGAGCGCACCTATGCCGACGCCTCATGTTGACGCCGGAATGACCGAGGCCTGGGCCTGGCTGAGCCAGAATGCGCCATGCCGAGCAGACAGTCGACATCGTCACGCCACTGCTTCATGGCCCCTAGTGAGGCCGTTGAGCTAGGAGGGTGGCATAGCAACTCCTTGGCTGCAGACAGCGCCCCAGGAGCAGCCCTTGACGGAGCCCTGGATGTCTGTGCGGGAATGTGCTGCCGCGCAGAGCGCACAGCAGCAGCACCAGGCGCAGGGCAGTTGGAGCCCCGTGGCATGGACGACACAGCCTCTTCCTCCATCAGGAAGTCCTCAGGGGTCAAGCCACGGTACTCGACGATCTAGACCATCGTGTCGAGTAAGGAAACAGGGAAAAACCTAAAGCCAAAGCCCCCTACCTGGCACGCCAAATGTCGGAGAGAAAATCCTCCGGCCGGGTGGTGGAATGCACCCGCCCTAATCCTAAGATGAGGAGGGGGCCTAAGCGTTTTGCCTGTTGTGTAGATTTGGGATGAACACACGAGGACACGAAGTATTAGAGTGGTTCATGCCGCCGAGTGTAATACCCTACCTCCACTTTGAGTATGTTGTATTGAGTGTGTGTGTAAGTGTGTGAGCTTGAGAGTCTGAGAGCTCGCCCTGTAACGTTGTGTGCCTTCCCTTTTATAGTTTAAGGGAGGCACATACAAGGATGCTGAGCCCCGACATGTGGGCCCAGGGACATAATGGAAAGAATACATTATGTGGATAATTAATACTAATAACACCTGAGTAATCACCGGGCGTCATGATGGCCGCAGTCCACGCAGTATTGATAGACGGCAACCGTTTTCTTGGTAACGTGCGAGTAATGATGAGTAATAGCGCAGCCCACGCAACATGGACCAGGTGCGCCGCCTGCCACTGGAATGGACAGGCGCTCATCTTATCCGCAATAAATGGAGGGGCGGTGTAGCCTAGAGGCTTACGCCAGGCTCCGTCCATTGGCTTACGTCACGTGCAGTAGGCCACGTGGCAGTATCGGGTCTCCGCCTGGGCGGTGAGCAGAAGTGTATACGATAAGGTCCGGACACGTGTCGGCACCAGACCCCACTTGGGCCTTGTCTAAGGCTTGGGTATGCTATGTCCTGGAATCCCGGGACCCTATTGTGAGCGACCCGGACCCCACATAGAGGGGTCCGGATCCCATCCTTGGGGTCCGGTTTGCACACGTGGAGGTCCTGGACCATACTCGGAGGCCCGGACTGTATATACAGGGGTTCGGTACCTTCCATGGGGGTCCAGACCTACTCACTGGAGGTGCCTCAGTGCTAGATTCTCTGGACACGTGGCGGCACCGGACCTACCCATGTGATGGGGTCAGGTATTGTTGCTGGCCCAGAGTAGTTGCTCGAGGCTTGAGCGAGTCGTGGTCTGGTCCCACATACATGTCTTTTACCACGCGACCAAGGATAGCCGCATGGGTATTGTGCCTTTATACGGCAGTAAGGGGTACCCTGTTCTAGGGTATCGACAATCTCGTAGTAGACCACCTTCTTCATTTTCTTTTTCTTCTTGTCACCCTTCCTATGTGACTTGATAGAGCCGGTGGATTCTTCTTATGCTTGTCGCCAGCCTCCTTTGACGGAGTCTGTTCATCGTTCTTCCTTCCCGAGGCTCCAGGCTTTTCGCCAGTGACCATCTCCCTCTTGGCATGTTCTCCCAAAATTACTTTGAGTTGTTAGACTTTAACAAAGCACCGGGCTCCGATACCAATTGAAAGTCGCCTAGAGGGGGTGAATAGGCGAAACCTGAAAATTATGAATCTTTGAACACGCACTACACTTGGGGTTAGGGTTAGAAATAAATTTGGAGTGTGGAAGATTGTTCCTCTTACTATGAGTAGCTCAATCAATGCGAATAACCTTGGGAGCAAACTCAAAACAATATAAGCAAGGGAACTTTAGAGAGAGAGGAGAGGGGATAAACAAATTGAGTGAGATCAACACAAATGAACACGACAATTTGTTTACCGAGGTTTGGTTCCAAAGAACCTAGTCCCCATTGAGGAGGCCACAAAGGCTAGATCTATTCCAACCCTTTCCCTCTCTCAATCGGTCACTCAGACCGGATGAGTGCTTCTCCTTAATCACTTGGGTCACTAAGACCCGCAAAGATCACCACACAATTAGGTGTCTCTTTCTAGCTTTATAAAGCACTTAAGAAGCTTAGAGTGAGAAGAAGAAACCAATCTGTCGGGGACCATAATTAGGGGTACCCTCAAGGCTCCTAAATCTCAGCTGGTAACCCCCATCAGCACAAAGCTGCAAAGGCCTGATGGGTGCGATTAAGTCAAGGATCGGTCCATTCGAGGGACGCGATCACGCCTCGCCCGAGCCCAGCCTCGGGCAAGGGCAGCCGACCCCGGAGGACCTACGTCTCGCCCGAGGCCCCCTCCAGCAACGGACACCTTTGGCTCGCCCGAGGCCCAGTCTTCACCAAGAAGCAACCTTGGCCAAATCGCCACACTGACCGACCAAATCGCAGGGGCATTTAATGCAAAGGTGGCCTGACACCTTTATCCAGACGCACGCCCTCCAGTCGACAGAGCCGAAGTGACCGCAGTCACTTTGCCGCTCCACTGACCGGTCTGACAAGAGGACAGCGCCGCCTGCGCCGCTCCGACTGCTGAGCCACTCGACAAAGTGAGGCTGACAGCCAAGTCCGGTCTTAGGCGTCATAGGAAACTCCGCTTCGCCCGACCCCAGGGCTCGGACTAGGGCTTAGCCCTGGAAGATGGCGAACTTCGCTCCGCCCGACCCCAGGGCTCGGACTTGGGCTCAGCCCCGGAAGACGGCGAACTCCGCTCTGCCCGACCCCAGGGCTCGGACTTGGGCTCAGCCTCGGAAGACGGTGAACTCCGCTCCGCCCGACCCTAGGGCTCGGACTCGGGCTCAGCCCCAGAAGACGGCGAACTCCGCTCCGCCCGACCCCAGGGCTCGGACTCGGGCTCGGCCCCGGAAGACGACGAACTCCACCTCGCCCGACCCTAGGGCTCGGACTCGGGCTCGGCCCCGGAAGACGATGAACTCAGCTTCGCCCGACCCCAGGGCTCAGACTCAACCCTGGCCTAAGCCGACGGTCTCCGCCTCGTCCGACCCGGGGGCTCGGACTCGACCTCGACCTCGGAAGACAGACTCGACCTCGACCTCGGAGGAGCCTCCACCTCGCCCAACCTAGGGCACGGACCGACCACGTCAACAGGAAGCGCCATCATTACCCTACCCCAAGCTGACTCAAGCTGCAGGGAACAAGACCGGCGTCCCATCTGGCTCGCTCCACCATACGAGTAATGATGGCGCCCCGCATGCCCTGTGACGACGGCGGCTCTCAGCCCCCTTACAGAAGCAAGAGGACATCAGCAAGGACTCGACAGCCCCGACAGCTGTCCTTCCGCCAGGCTCCAGCGCTCCTCCGACGGCCACGACACCACGCGAACTGGGTGCCCAAGACCTCTCCGGCTGCCACGATGGCATTGTACTTAGGCGCTAGCTCTCCATCGCTAGACACGTTAGCACATTGCTACACTCCCCATTGTACACCTGGATCCCTCTCCTTATGCCTATAAAAGGGAGGACCAGGGCCCTCTACAGAGGGTGGGTCGCGCGGGGAAGGACGGGACGGCGCTCGCGCAAGGCCGCTCGCTCCCCTCCCGCGTGGACGCTTGTAACCCCCTACTGCAAGCGCACCCGACCTAGGCGCGGGGCTAACACGAAGGCCGCGGGTTCCACCTCCCACGCCTGTCTCCCTCCGGCTGCTCTCTTCCCCCCTTCGCGTTCCGCCTCGCGTCGACCCATCTGGGCTGGGGCACGCGGCGACGATTTACTCGTCGGTCCAGGGACCCCCCGGGTTTCGAAACACCAACAGTTGGCGCGCCAGGTAGGGGCCTGCTGCGTGTTGACGAACAGCTTCCCGTCAAGCTCCAGATGGGCAGTCTCCAGCAACCTCTCCAACCCGGGACGGTGCTCCGTTTCGAGAGTCTTGAGTCATGTCCCTCGATGGCAGCTACGACATGATACTCCTTCCCCCGCCGCGCGACAGCAACAATGGTGGTCGACAACCCGCCCGCCGGCGAGGAAATCGACGACGCCTTCCCCACGTGGTGGAAGGACGACATTCGGGCTTGTCCTGTCCCCTCCCCCGCTGATGGAGGAGGAGGTGGGGCAACCAAGGACAAGCAGGAGGCGGCACCTCGTTGGCTGTCGAGCGAGTCGAAAGCGCTGGCGCCCCAACGGATGTGCGCGCTGGGCATCGACCTCGCGTCTGAGACAAAGACGAGCGCCATCTCCCCGCAACACGCCAACCTCAAGCAAACGGACGACGCCAGCACGCTCGCGAAGGACTTGCTGGGCGTCACCCTCGTACCTAAGACGACGGTGCAGTCAGTCCCTGACGTGACTTCGTCACCACCCGTCGACCAAAAGGTACCGACCGATTCCCATCTCGCGTCTTTTGGATTCAGCCTCGACCTGCCGAGCAACTCCGCTTCGGTGGACACTCCCACAGAGGCGAGTCCAAACCCCCTGGGGTATCGTGTGCGGTCACCCTGGGACCGGCTGACAGTCGTCTCGTCCTACGGGCCCTCGGGGTCCGAGGAAGATGGCGAGCCCGACCTCTATTGGATTTCTCTGGACTTGGTAACCACAGTGCCATGCGGGACTTCATGATCGCATGCGACTACTGCCTTTCCGACTGTTCCGACGGTAGCCGCAGCCTCGACGACAAGGACTGCGGCCCAAGTCGCGAATGTTTCCACGTCGATCTAGGGGGTCCCGGCGAAGGCAACATCTTGGTATGCCAGAGAACGGTGATCCCCCTAGGCCCGTGCCTCGCGTTGACATCCTTCGGGAGCTAGCTGTGGTCCCCGTCCGGCGGGGGTTCCTGACCCGCAGCTCACGCAACTCCATGAGAGGCAGGCCAGGCTCGACGAGGGAGCAGGAACGCTTGTGCCGATCCGCTAGGACATCGGACAGGAATGGGCGGGCCAACCTCCGGCCGGAGAAGCACGTCATCTCCCCCAGGGCATCCAGCACCGCAATCGCCGACGACGTTAGGGTAAGGCCGCCACCGGACTCCAGTGGAGTCAGCCAAAACCTGGCTTGCAGCGGCAATACTTCTCCGCGCGATGCCGGAGCCATCAACCACCGAGGGGCGGCGTATCCAGGGAGAGCTCAAGAATCTCCTGGAGGACGCCGCGGTCCGACGGGCCGAAAGCTCCGCCTCCCGAAGGCAGGGGTACCCTCGGAACATCGCGCCGCGACTTCCCGATTCATGCGGGAAGCCTCGGTCCACACCGGGCGCACGCGCAACACAGCGCCTGTGGCCCCGGGTCGCCTCGGCAACGAGGCACCATCACCACAGCCGTTGGGCCCCACCTCGACGAGAGGGTACGCCGAGGCTACCACCCAGGCGTGGGGGACGCTACGACAGCTGGGGAGGATCGGAGTCCTTCGCCCCGAACCACCCGATCTGCGGGCTTTCAGCCGCGCCATACGACGAGCGCCGTTCCCGACCCGGTTCTGAAACCCCGACTACTATCACAAAGTACTCGGGGGAGATCGAGACCGGAACTGTGGCTCGCGGACTATCGGCTGGCCTGCCAACTGGGTGGAACAGACGATGACAATCTCATCATCCGCAACCTCCCCCTGTTTCTCTCCGACACCGCTCGAGCCCTGGCTAGAGAACCTGCCTCTGGGGCAGATCTCCAACTGGACGACCTGGTCCAAGCCTTCACCGGCAATTTCCAAGTCACGTACGTGCGCCCTAGAAACTCCTAGGATCTCCGAAGCTGCCGCCAGCAGCCGGGAGAGTCTCTCCGGGACTACATCCGGCGATTCTCGAAGCAGTGCACCGAGTTGCCCAACGTCACCGATTCGGATGTCATCGACGCGTTCCTCGCCGGCACCACCTGTCGCGACCTGGTGAGCAAGCTGGGCCGCAAGAACCCCACTAGGGCGAGCGAGCTAATGGACATCGCCACCAAGTTCGCCTCTGGCCAGGAGGTGGTTGAGGCCATCTTCCGGAAGGACAAGCAGCCCAGGGCCGCCCACCGAAAGATGTTCCTGAGGTGTCAACTCAGCGCTGGCACCAAGAAGAAGGGCAAGAAGAAGTCGCAAGCGAAACGTGATGCCACCGACGTGGATCTTGTCGCCGCCGCTGAGTACAAGAACCCTCGGAAACCTCCCGCAGGTGCCAACCTCTTCGACAAGATGCTCAAGGAGCCGTGCCCTTATCATCAGGGGCCCGTCAAGCACACCCTTGAGGAGTGTGCCATGCTTCGACGACACTTCCATAAGGCCGGGCCACCCGCGAAGGGTGGCAAGGCCCTCGACGACGCTAAGAAGGAAGATCACAAGGCAGGAGAGTTCCCTGAGGTCCGCGACTGCTTCATGATCTACGGCGGGCAAGTGGCGAACGCCTCGGCTCGGCACCGCAAGCAAGAGCGTCGGGAGGTCTGCTCGGTAAAGGTGGCGACGCCAGTCTACCTAGACTGGTCTGACAAGCCCATCACCTTCAACCAGGCCGACCATCCTGACCACGTGCCGAGCCCGAGGAAATACCCGCTCGTTGTCGACCCCATCATCGGCAACGTCAGGCTCACCAAGGTCCTCATGGACGGAGGCAGCAGCCTCAACATCATCTACGCCGAGACCCTCGGGCTCCTGTGGATCGATCTGTCCTCGGTTCGGACGGGCGCTGCGCCTTTCCACGGGATCATCCCCGGGAAGCGCGTCCAACCCCTCGGACAACTCGATCTACCCGTCTGCTTCGGGACGCCCTCCAACTTTCGAAGGGAGACCCCCACATTCGAAGTGGTCGGGTTTCGAGGAACCTACCACGCAGTGTTGGGGAGGTCATGCTACGCCAAGTTCATGGTCGTCCCCAACTACACCTACCTCAAGCTCAAGATGCCGGGCCCCCAACAGGGTCATCACCGTCGGGCCCACGTACCGACACGCATACGAATGCGACGTGGAGTGCGTGGAGTACGCCGAGGCCCTCGCCGAGTCCGAGGCCCTCATTGCCGACCTGGAGAGCCTCTCTAGGGAGGCGCCAGACGTGAAGCGCCACGCCGGCAACTTCGAGCCAGTGGAGACGGTCAAGTCCGTCCCTCTCGACCCCTGCAACGACGCCTCCAAGTAGATACGGATCGGCTCCGAGCTCGACCCCAAATAGGAAGCAGTGCTCGTCGACTTTCTCCGCGCAAACGCCGACGTTTTCGCGTGGAGTCCCTCGAACATGCCCGGCATACCGAGGGAAGTCGCCGAGCACTCGCTGGATATCCGAGCTGGAGCCCGACCCGTGAAGCAGCCTCTGCGCCGATTCGACGAAGAAAAGCGCAGAGCCATAGGCGAGGAGATCCACAAGCTAATGGCGGCAGGGTTCATCAAAGAGGTATTCCATCCCGAATGGCTTGCCAACCCTGTGCTTGTGAGAAAGAAAGGGGGGAAATGGCGGATGTGTGTAGACTACACTGGTCTAAACAAAGCATGTCCGAAAGTTCCCTACCCTCTGCCTCGCATCGATCAAATCATGGATTCCACTGCTGGGTGCGAAACCCTGTCTTTCCTCGATGCCTACTCAGGGTATCACCAGATCAGGATGAAAGAGTCCGACCAGCTCGCGACTTCTTTCATCACACCCTTTGGCATGTACTGCTATGTTACCATGCCGTTTGGTTTGAGGAATGCGGGTGCAACGTACCAGCGATGCATGAACCATGTGTTCGGTGAACACATCGGCCGAACGGTCGAGGCCTATGTCGATGACATCGTAGTCAAGACGAGGAAAGCCTCTGACCTCCTTTCCAACCTTGAAGTGACATTCTGATGTCTCAAGGCGAAAGGCGTGAAGCTCAATCCCGAAAAGTGTGTCTTCGGGGTCCCCCGAGGCATGCTCTTGGGGTTCATCGTCTCCGAGCAGGGCATCGAGGCCAACCCGGAGAAGATCGCAGCCATCACCAGCATGGGGCCCATCAAGGACATGAAAGGCGTACAGAGGGTCATGGGATGCCTCGCGGCTCTGAGCCATTTCATCTCGCGCCTCGGCGAAAGAGGCCAGCCTCTGTACCGCCTCTTAAGGAAGGTCGAGTGCTTCGCTTGGACTCCTGAGGCCGAGGAAGCCCTCGGAAACCTGAAGGCGCTCCTCACAAACGCGCCCATCTTGGTGCCCCCCGCTGCCGGAGAAGCCCTCTTGATCTATGTCGCCGCGACCACTCAGGTGGTTAGCGCCGCGATTGTGGTTAAGAGACGACAAGAGAGGCATGCATTGCCCGTCCAGAGGCCAGTCTACTTCATCAGTGAGGTACTGTCCGAGACCAAGATCCGCTACCCACAAATTCAGAAGCTGCTGTACGCGGTGATCCTGACGCGGCGGAAGTTGCGACACTACTTCGAGTCCCATCCGGTGACTGTGGTGTCATCCTTCCCCTGGGGGAGATCATCTAGTCCCGAGAGGCCTCGGGTAGAATTGCAAAGTGGGCGGTGGAGATCATGGGCGAGACGATCTCGTTCGCCCCTCGGAAGGCCATCAAGTCCCAGGTCTTGGCGGCCTTCGTGGCTGAATGGGTCGACACCCAGCTCCCGACAGCTCCGATCCAACCGGAGCTCTGGACCATGTTTTTCGACGGGTCGCTGATGAAGACGGGGGCCGGCGCGGGCCTGCTCTTTGTCTCGCCCCTCGGGAAGCACCTACGCTACGTGCTATGCCTCCACTTCCCGGCGTCCAACAACGTGGCTGAGTACGAGGCTCTGGTAAACGGGTCGCGAATTGCCATCAAGCTAGGGGTCCGACGCCTCGACGCTCGTGGTGACTCGCAGCTCGTCATCGACCAAGTCATGAAGAACTCCCACTGTCGCGACCCGAAGATGGAAGCCTACTGCAATGAGGTTCGGCGCTTGGAAGACAAGTTCTACGGGCTCGAGCTCAACCACATCGCCCGACGCTACAACGAGACTGCGGACGAGCTGGCTAAAATAGCCTCGAGGCGAACAACGGTTCCCCCCAGACGTATTCTCCCGAGACCTGCATCAACCCTCCGTCAAGACCGACGACACGCCCAAGCCCGAGAAGGCCTCGGCCCAGCCCGAGGCACCCTCGGCTCACTCCGAGGTACCCTCGGCTCAGTCCGAGCTACCCTCGGCTCGGCCCGAGGTACCCTCGGCCCCCGAGGGTGAGGCACTACGCATCGAGGGGGAGCAGAGCGAGGTCACGCCTAATCAAAACTGGCAGACCCCGTACCTGCAATATCTCCACCGAGGAGAGCTGCCCCTCGACCAAGCCGAGGCTCGGCGGTGGGTGCGGCGCGCCAAGTCTTTCGTTTTTGCTGGGAGATGGGAAGGAGCTCTACCACCGCAGCCCCTCGGGCATCCTCCAGCGATGCATTTCCATCGCCGAAGTTCAGGAGCTCTTACAAGAGATACACTCGGGGGGCTTGCAGCCATCACGCAGCACCTCGAACCCTTGTTGGAAACGCCTTCCGACAAGGTTTTCTACTGGCCGACGGCGGTGGCCGACGCCACTAGAATTGTCCGCACCTGCGGAGGGTGTCAGTTCTACGCAAAGCAGACCCACCTGCCCGCTCAGGCTCTGCAGACCATACCCGTCACCTGGCCATTTGCTGTGTGGGGTCTGGACCTCGTCGGCCCTTTGCAGAAGGCACCCAGGGGCTACACGCACCTGCTGGTCGCCATCGACAAATTCTCCAAGTGGATCGAGGTTCGACCCCTAAACAGCATCAGATCCGAACAGGCGGTGGCATTCTTCACCAATATCATCCATCGCTTTGGGGTCCCGAACTCCATCATCACCAACAACGGCACCCTGTTCACCGGTAGAAAGTTCTTGGACTTCTGCGAGGATCACCACATCCGGGTGGACTGGGCCGCCGTGGCTCACCCCATGACGAATGGGCAGGTAGAACGTGCCAACGGCATGATTCTGCAAGGACTCAAGCCACGGATCTACAACGACCTCAACAAGTTCGGCAAGCGGTGGATGAAGGAACTCCCCTCGATGGTCTGGAGTCTGAGGACAACGCCGAGCCGAGCACGGGCTTCACACCGTTCTTTCTAGTCTATGGAGCCGAGGCCATCTTGCCCACAGACTTAGAATACGGTTCCCCAAGGACGAAGGCCTACGCCGACCAAAGCAATCGAGCTAATCGAGAAGACTCACTAGACTAGCTGGAGGAGGCTCGGGACATGGCCTTACTACACTCGGCGCGGTACCAGCAGTCCCTGCGACGCTACCACGCCCGAGGGGTTCGGTCCCAAGACCTCCAGGTGGGCGACCTGGTGCTTCGGCTGCGACAAGGCGCCCGAGGGCGGCATAAGCTCACGCCTCCCTGGGAGGGGCCGTTCGTCATCGCCAAAATTCTGAAGCCCAGAACATACAAGCTGGCCAACAGTCAAGGCGAGGTCTACAGCAACGCTTGGAACATCCAACAGCTACGTCGCTTCTACCCTTAAGATGCTTTCAAGTTGTTCGTATACCTCGTTCACACACAAAGCCTGGTCGTCAAGGAAGGGTCAGCCTTGCCTCGGCAAAGCCAGACCCTCCCTCGGGGGCTAGAAGGGGGGAACCCCCTCTGCGTCAAAATTTTCAAACAAAAAGGCTTCCGTGTTCCCCTGGCTATGTCGGTAGCAGGACCCCAAGAAGCGAACACGGGTGCATGTAAGTGGCAAGGCTGGCTAAGCCGAGGGACTCCTACGCCTCTAGGTTGCGGACACCTCGCTCGTCACCTACCACGAAAAATGACACCTACTTGGGCAAGCCACCCTGCTACTGATGAACGGGGCCGGACACGCAAAATGAAAGAAAAGGGGCCACGACTTTATACTACGATAATAAAAGTGTTCGGGCCTCAGCGACCGCAAAAGACACACGTGCATTCAAAGGAAACTGCTCCGGCAGAGTTAGGCGTCGCCCGGGGGAGGAGCCGCGCCTTCGGCTTCGTCCCCGCCTTCAGAAAAGTCCACCCCGGCTTCGGACGACGGCGCAGGCGGAAGGATCTCTGCCTCGAAAGTGGTCGCCAGCACTACGCTCGGGCCCCACGGCGGCTGCGTCGAGCCTCTGGACTTCAACCAGGGCGGCTTCATCTTCATCAGGGAGGCAATACCCCTCGCTGACCCGCTCTAGATCCACGACGTAGTGGGAAGCAAGCACGGCGAAGGCCCGCCTGACGTCGTGGTGTAGCGCCTCGCGGAGTCTGCCGCGCACATGGTCACCCAAGGCCTGCAGGCGACTCTGAGGGGAGCTTCCTGAGGGGACGTCACCAAAGCCAAAGACCTGGCAGAAGTCTGAGATGGCCTCTGACATGGCCACGTGATCGGCCTCCCTCTGCTCGGCCGCCTGGGCAAGCGCCCTGGTGGACTCATCAAGGGCAGACTCGAGCTCTGCGAACAGCCAGAGCATAAGGCCTCAAACACAAGTGGAGAAAACAAGCTGAAACGAAAACCGAAAACAGCCAGGACATACCTCCGCTCGGGCGCGCTGCTCCGAGGCTGCAGCTTGGGCTACGGCTAGGTCCGCTGCAAGGGCTCCGGCCCGGCTTTCGGCCTCGGCGGCCCGGCCCCGAGATTGATCTCGCTCATCGACGACCTGGTCGAACTCCGACTGCCGTCGCTGTACCTCTGCGCGTGCCGCTGCCGCCTCTGCTCTCAGATCGGCGCAGAGCAACCGAAGGTCCGCCACCTCGGCGCCCTGCTGGGAGAGGCGCGCGGTAGCCCCGGCGAGCGAGGTCCTCAGGGATCGCAGCGAGCCCCAAACATCGACCTCGTGGCGGATAAACGACGACTTGGCGGCGCTCAGATCCGTCAGATCCTGAGGGAAGGAAGCGGGGCGTCACGAAGGACGCCTTGATCACAAAAAAGGTATTCCCGAAATCATAACCTGGAGGATCTTGGGGACATCCCTGCAAAAAACCTCCAAAGATGACCGGAGCGACCCCACCATTGCTTCCGCACACTCATGGAGCTCGTCCCAAGACTGCTCCTCCCGCTCATCGTCAAGAACGAAGAAGGGATCCGAAGCCCCACAGGTCCGGAACCGGAGCAACTGGCGCCGCCCCTCGAAGCTCCGCCGCGCAGGGACAAGGCCGCCGCTCGGCGGGACGAGTCGCGGTTCCACGCCCCCCTCCGCCGAGGCACCAAGCGCCGACGCCTCGGCCATCTCAGCATCGGCGGCGACAGGTCGCTCCTCGACCGGGACGACATGTCTAGCGGGCCCGAGGTCACGTCCGCGCCAGCTGCCTCCCCCAGCACGACGGCCACCTCGACAGAAGAGCCAGCCTCGGGAACTCGCTCCATGGCGACTGGTGTCGCCTGAACCCCCCGCTGGGGGTGCCTTGCGAGAAGGTCAGCTGAACGGCGAGGCCCGGCGCGGCACTGGCTGCGGAAGCTGACGCTGTCTTGAGGACTTTCCTGGGAGCCAGATCGGTCAGGCCATGGCTTCGCTTGCTGAGGAGGAAAGGAAAGTCACGGTCGGGACATACAGAGGAGGGGCCAGGACGAAGATGTTCTAAGGTGCTTACCCGCTCTGGGCCATGATCAACCGTGCCTGAGGGGAGGTCTCCCGGATCTCGACCCCCGAAGACACCGCCGAGGTCCGCCTCGCCGCCAGCTTCGGTACCATCCTCGCCTTGGGCGCCTTGGACGCCCGAGAGACGGACTGCCCAGGCGCTGCCATGGCGATCTGAGGGTCGCTCTCCTGCGCTGCCGGCACGGGCGATGGCTCTCGGGGAACAGGCGCCTCGGCCTGACTCCCCGGGGTCACCTCAACTTCCCCAGCCGAGGGGTCGAGTACCCTCTCGGTCTGCCCCCGCTCTTTGGGCCGGGACCTTAGCGTCCCGACCCCGGGAACTGACGGCGCCAGCCCACTCGGGGGCTGGCTTGACGACTCCTGACCTAGCCTCAAACCCGGGCTGACGCCAAGGCGGGCAGCCGTGTCGTCATCCTCGTCATCGTCTTCATCATCGTCGTCGTCGTCAGGCGTTTCCGGCGACGGCTCCCTCGGGAGTACATCCCTCTCCTGCCGGCGACGGAGCTTTTCCAAGGCGTCACGGGCCCGCGTCCGCTCACGGGCCCAAGCCTTCTTCGCGTCCATTTTCTTCTTCCTCTCCTCCGCGGCAACCCGCCGCGCTGCCCGGTCCACCGCGTCCTCCGGGACTCGTGGCCGGGAAGGCTTGTGACACCCTACCTCCTGGAGACCGATGAAAAGTCTCGACCGTAAGGACCAAGGGCAATCCGGCGCAAAAAAGAAAGAAGGAGCGGACACTCACCAGGGACACACACCCGCAGTCGGGGCGCATCAAGGGCTGGGAGAAGGCGCTGGCGTCTGGTTTTCCCAACGCGGCGGCCACCCGCCCGTAGAGAACATCGATGGGAAGGGGATCCGAGGACATCCGCGAGCCCTCCAAGTCAGCCTCTGGCGTCATCTCCCAAAGCGGCAACCGCCGCTCCGCCAAAGGAAGCACCCTCCGGCAATGAATGGCGGCAATCACCCCCGCAGCGGTGAGCCCTCCTTTCCGCAACACCTCCAGGGCCTTGAGAAGGGGCTCGAGATTTTTCTGTCTGTCGTGCGGGGTCCCGTAGTGCCAAGCATCGACGACGACGGTGACCACTCGCTGAGAAAACAACAGGAGCCTCCCGTCGTCATTCCGGAGATAGAACCACCGGCGCTGCCACCCTTTATTCGAGGATGCAAGGACAGCGGGAATATACTGCGACGCCCACGACTGCCTCAACTGGAGGATACAACCGCCGGCCCGCACTGCCGCACGGACCCTTCTCTCTCCCGTCAGCGAAGCAAAAAGCTTCGCGAAGAAGAAATGAGTACACAAGTCCCAGTGGGGGTCGATCCCCAAGTATCCTTCGCACACCGCTACGAAGATGGCGGCTTGCGAGATGGAGTTGGGGTTGAGGTTGTGCAACTCCACCCCGTAGTTATGCAGGATCGCCCGCATGAAGTGGCTTGCCGGCACGCCGAATCCTCGCTCATGGAAGGAGACGAAGCTCACGACATACCCCGGCGGCGGGGACGAGGCGGCTCCGTTCGGGGGGGAATCCACTCCGGCTGCCTCTCATCAGAGAGAGGGCGAAGTAAACCCTCAGCAACGAGGTCCTCCAAGTCACCCGCTGTGACTGTGGAGAAAGGCCATGGGTCGTGCGGCAGAACAATGGTCACCCGGTCGGCCATCACCGAGTAGAAGGGGTTGCGGCGGAAAGAACTGGGTGAGCGGTTTCCTTATCTCTGGCTAAATCTCTCAGGTTCCGAAAACCTAAGAAGAAGGCAAGAAGCAGAGCAAAGAACCGTCACCAGGCCCTCCCCCGGGTATATAAAGACCAAGGCAAGACCCGTTCAACGCGTCGCCCGAACCCGCCGCGAGATTCAAAGACTCAAAAGTGAAACGACCGTTCCTCGAACGGCTCACACACGCGCAACGACCGCCTCGCGAACCACTCGCCCTGTCGCATTAACTCCGCGGCGGGACAGGCGGCGCCTCGGACGGGAGAAGCAAGCGATGCTTCGCCCTCGCCATAATGACCGCGTCGAAAAAGGTACGCCACGTCATTCAATTTCGTATCCTTTTCCTTTTTCCTCTTTCTCTCTCTTACAACAGGGACCAGGAAAGGGGGATACCCCGAAAAGGATCATTCTCCATGAAGGAAACAGGCCCCAAGCCTCCCTACTGATCAGAGGTTCAAAGGCTTGCCCCTCGGAGGGGTTCAACGGCCGCCTCAGAGCGATTGGGTTCTGCGCCCACTACTAGTCAGAGGTTCGATGGCCGGCCCCTCGGAAGGGTTCAACGGCCGCCTCAGGCCACTCGGGCTCCGCGCCCACTACTGATCAGGGGTTCGTAGGCTGGCCCTCGAAGGGTTCACAGTCGCCTCAGACACAGAGCAAGGGATGACCCTGGGTACGTTCGATACATAACCAAGGCTCGGGCTACGCTCCCGAGGTACCCTAGGACATTTCCGAGACTAGCGGGAACGATCTTGTAATGGAATCCCATCAGAGGGAGGCATCGAGCCCTCGGACCCCGTCAAAGGGGACCAGGTCCGGCAGATCACCCGCAGGTACTTTTGGAGCGCGCCTCCGGCCCTCTAGCCGACCCCTAGCAAATGGGGCATGGGCGTCTGCTCGGATTACCCGCCAGCAGCTCACCGGAAACACCATGTTCGGCGCCCTCCGAGGGCAACATGGCGCTTTCCCCCCTCCTCCTTGCGGAAAGGCGACGCAGGGGCGTATGTAAAAAAGTCGAGTCTATCCTTGACCGTCCTCTCGCCCTGTGCAGAGGCTCGGGGGCTGCTCTCGCAAACCCGGCTCCGGCCGACCCGTTGACAGCGTCAACATACCAGCACGAGAACTTGAGACCCGACCGTGCACCCGGGCTACGGCCAGCTCGCATGAGGGAACAACTAGACCAGCCGAAGTATTGCGAAACGTACTAAGACCTCGAAGGAGTAAAACTACTCCTCCGAGGCCTCGGGGGCTACACCCACCGAAACAAAATGCAACCAAGAAAAGGCTGGTCCCCTTGCAAAAAAGTGCGGCAAAAGCCTCCAAGCGAGTATTAACACTCCCTTCGAGGCTCGGGGGCTACTGTCGGGGACCATAATTAGGGGTACCCTCAAGGCTCCTAAATCTCAGCTGGTAACCCCCATCAGCACAAAGCTGCAAAGGCCTGATGGGTGCGATTAAGTCAAGGATCGGTCCATTCGAGGGATGCGATCACGCCTCGCCCGAGCCTAGCCTCGGGCAAGGGCAGCCAACCCCGGAGGACCTACGTCTCGCCCGAGGCCCCCCTCCAGCAACGGACACACCTTCGGCTCGCCCGAGGCCCAGTCTTCACCAAGAAGCAACCTTGGCCAAATCGCCACACCGACCGACCAAATCGCAGGGGCATTTAATGCAAAGGTGGCCTGACACCTTTATCCTGACGCACGCCCTCCAGTCGACAGAGTCGAAGTGACCGCAGTCACTTCGCCGCTCCACTGACCGGTCTGACAAGAGGACAGCGCCGCCTGCGCCGCTCCGACTCCTGAGCCACTCGACAAAGTGAGGCTGACAGCAGCCAAGTCCGGTCTCAGGCGTCATAGGAAACTCCGCTTCGCCCGACCCCAGGGCTCGGACTTGGGCTCAGCCCCGGAAGATGGCGAACTCCGCTCCGCCCGACCCCAGGGCTCGGACTTGGGCTCAGCCCCGGAAGACGGCGAACTCCGCTCCGCCCGACCCTAGGGCTCGAACTTGGGCTCAGCCCCGGAAGACGGCGAACTCCGCTCCGCCCGACCCTAGGGCTCGGACTCGGGCTCAGCCCCGGAAGACGGCGAACTCCGCTCCACCCGACCCCAGGGCTCGGACTCGGGCTTGGCCCCAGAAGACGACGAACTCCGCCTCGCCCGACCCCAGGGCTCGGACTCGGGCTCGGCCCCGGAAGACGACGAACTCCGCTTCGCCCGACCCCAGGGCTCAGACTCAACCCTGGCCTAAGCCGACGGTCTCCGCCTCGTCCGACCCGGGGGCTCGGACTCGACCTCGACCTCGGAAGACAGACTCGACCTCGACCTCGGAGGAGCCTCCACCTCGCCCAACCTAGGGCACGGACTGACCACGTCAACAGGAAGCGCCATCATTACCCTACCCTGAGCTGACTCAAGCTGCAGGGAACAAGACCGGCGTCCCATCTGGCTCGCTCCACCATACGAGTAATGATGGCGCCCCGCATGCCCTGTGACGACGGCGGCTCTCAGCCCCCTTACAGAAGCAAGAGGACGTCAGCAAGGACTCGACGGCCCCGACAGCTGTCCTTCCGCCAGGCTCCAGCGCTCCTCCGACGGCCACGACACCACGTGAACTGGGTGCCAAGACCTCTCCGGCTGTCACGATGGCATGTACTTAGGCGCTAGCTCTCCACCGCTAGACACGTTAGCACATTGCTACACTCCCTATTGTACACCTGGATCCTCTCCTTACGCCTATAAAAGGGAGGACCAGGGCCCTCTTACAGAGGGTGGGCCGCGCGGGGAAGGACGGGACGGCGCTCGCGCAAGGCCGCTCGCTCCCTCCCGCGTGGACGCTTGTAACCCCCTACTGCAAGCGCACCCGACCTGGGCGCGGGGCTAACACGAAGGCCGCGGGTTCCACCTCCCACGCCTGTCTCCCTCCGGCAGCTCTCTTCCCCCCTTCGCGTTCCACCTCACGCCGACCCATCTGGGCTGGGGCACGCGGCGACGATTTACTCATCGGTCCAAGGACCCCCGGGTTTCGAAACACCGACACAATCCAAGCAACAAGAGCAACAAAAGAAACACAAATGATCATCTCTCAAGTCACTAAGCACTTGAGGTTATTTTGGAACTTGGAGAGGATTTCATCCTTTGATTGTGTCTTGGAGTGTATGTCTTTGCTCTAGTATTGAATGTGAAGGTCTGAAAACTTGGATGGATTGAATGGTGGTGGTTGGGGGTATTTATAGCTCCAACCACTATTCCAGCCATTGCTGTCGATGGGCACACCGGACAGTCCGGTGGTGCACTGGACATGACACTATTCACTGTCCAGTGCGTGCCACGTCAGCCGACCGGTTTGGAGCGGTTGGCCGTTGAAGTCCTTTGTCCTCTTGTGGCACCGGACAGTCTGGTGCGTTCTGACTTTGCAGTTCTGACTTCTGCTCTGTTCACTGTACCGTCGTCTGCGCAGTCGACCGTTGGGCACAGTTGACCGTTGCTCCATTGGCTCATCGGACAGTCCAGTGCACACCGGACAGTTCGGTGAATTATAGTGGAGTGACTCTGAGAAAACTCGAGAGCGGCCAGTTCACGAGGTGCCTTGGCCTGGGCACTGGACAGTGTCCGGTGCGCCACTGGCTGTACCTATATTTGTTTTTGCTCCAAACTTTGTAGAGTTCCCCAACTCATTTTCTTTGTTGGTTTATGTTAAATTTTATGCACCTGGGATAAATGATAACTAGGCAAACTAGTTAGTCCACATGATTTGTGATGGACGTCAAACACCAAAATCGATTATAGGAAATGTTTAAGCCCATTTCCCTTTTAGAAACTTAAATACTTAATATAAATGCAGAAGGTAAAGAGCAAGTAGATATGCAAAGTCTCGTGGATGACGTCGGTATTTTTACCAAGGTATCCGGAACCACGCAAGGTTTCGACTAATCCTTGTTGGTGCCCCTATGCAAAGGGTAGCCCACGCGAGGCCAAGCACCTCGATCGAGTAACTCCGTAGAGAGTCACGGGCCTTCTCCACACGCAAGTGGTGCTTTGCTTCCGGCTCCTCTCGGATGCTCCCCGTCATCTCCACTATCGAGCTTCCGGCCGAAACGCCGCGAGCCTCATTCCCTCCGGTACACGGTGGCAGCCGTGACACAAACTCGGTTGTCACGGTCTCGTAAGACTCTCACCCCACTCAGTACAATTACAATGACTCGCACAAGAGCTGAGGGGTTGTGTGGTTTTTCTAAACTCAGTCAACTAACTAGGATTCACCTAGAGCAAGCTCATAAGCGCTCTAACTAACCTAAGCACTTCACAAAGCACCTACGCTAATCACTGAGTGACTCTATTAAGCACTTGGGTATATGAGCACTTTGAAATGTCTACAGTATGTCTTGGTATATTGCTTGAGCTCTCAAACCTTCAAATGTCCAGTTGGTGGGGTATTTATAACCTACCCCACAATTCTAGTTGTTGAACAGAAAGCTGACTGCTTTATCGTCGGGCGCACCAGACATGTCTGGTGCCCTGGCCATGTCAGTCGATCATTAAGGTCTGTAGCAGTCGACCGTTGGATCCAACCATTGCCCAGACTGTCCGGTGCACACCAGACAGTCCGGTGCTACAGCCCTGAGAGCCCCTAGTTGCGGGCTCTCTGCGCAGACTGCCCGGTGCCTCACCAGACAGGTACTGTTCACTATCCGATGCGCCACCAGAGCACTGGCTGACTGCCCACTTCATAGATTTCTTTACTGTTTCTTTTGGGCTTCTTTTGTTCTTCAGTCTTGGACTCCTACGCATCTTTTAGGACTTCTTTTGAGGTGTTGCATCCTCAGTGCTTCAGTCCAATCCTTTTCGCATCATGTGAAGTATAAACACAAACACTAGCAAACACATTAGTCCACCGGTTATGTTGATCGTTAAAACACCAAAATCACTTAGGTCCCGTTTGTTTCCTTTGATTTTGAGGAATTGGAATCTTACTAATGTAATAGGCTATTTTTTTAGAATGTGATATTCCACCACTTTCCAAAGTTATCATATAAGCCTATCTCAAATTCATGGGGTGAGAGATAGAAATTGATTCTATAGATTTACATGCTATTTTTCTGATGTACAACTTATAGCACACTCTTCTACTTGCTTCGCTATAACATAAATGTAGTATATAACTATCTCTCTCATATTATTGATAATATACGAATATATTACATATATAAATATATGAACTTAATTAGTTTTGTCTAAATTATAATTATTAAAATGGAATTCAATTTCAACAAAACAAACGGGGCCTTAGCCAAATGGCCCGGGTCCATTTTCCTTATAGGTTGGCATCGGACTGTCCGGTGATATATAACCAGCGGGATCTGGCCGAGCTCGAGAGTAGACACTTTGGTCGTACGGTCACCAAACTATCCGATGCTGTCCAAACCAACACATCTTCTCATTTTCTGTACCAAACTTCTTTGGTTTCTTTTCACATGACTTGAGATGATCCCTAGCACTTAGACAAACATAGTTAGCAACTAAAACAATTGACTAAGTGTAGGAACCATACCTTTTTATTCCTTTTCTTCTAGGATTTGCAATATGCCCTAAGCCCAACATGTTCTTTTCCACAAACTTTTGGACTTGACTGCTTCAATTTGTTTTCATAACACATGTGCTTGTGCTCATACCAAGATGGTTAGTTCATAGTGGTGTGTTGAACAGTTAATCACCAAAAACACTTAGAAATGGCCCAAGGGCACATTTCTCTTTCAACTATACCTGGTCGTCTTCGTTTTTCCCACTTTTCTTGAGCCTGAGAACTTTGTCGTACACAGCACAGAACTTTGGAGTATCCCTTTGAATGTCGCTCCACCTGTGCTCCAAGGAGTGTTGTGTCCTAGAATTTCCAGTCTTCTTGTGTTCATTGTAGTATTCGCTGATGCGACACCAATACGTCTTTTCGGACTGGTTTGTACCAACTGTAGGATCCTTTGAGATGTTGAGGTAGGCAAAAAACAAGTACCTCATCCTCGGCTTGAGTGTAGTTTCCAAGCCTCCTAGTAGTCACTTTCTTCGGCTTGTTTGGTTTCGATTGAGTTGGAGTAGTGTCCTGGCTATCTTCCATATTCCAGCCCTTATTGAAAGTGAAGTTCATGTTTCCTTCGTCGTCGAATTCTGTTAAATCAATGCCTTCAGTGTACGTGCAGGGCATGTATGCTTCAGGATCATGAGAAGGTTGGTCGTAGTTGTAATTCTCCATTTTTCGGCTGGCAGGTGAACATATAGACGAATTCAAAAACAAGAATAGAACACAAAATCGTAGAATAGCATTGTTATGATATATTATAACACAGAGTCTGAAGATCATATAGCCCCAAGTTTTACAATAACACATGACACATAATTTTGCATGGGAGAGAGTAAACCCTATAACAACGAACAAAGGGTTTTCGTTAACCTAACAAACTCGATTCCAAAATAAATTTCCAATATATCTGCTTGTGTAATGTGTTTCGGGCTTGGCAGGGACACCACATCTGTTTCAACTTATTCATCTTCAGCAAATTGCAGGGTTTCAGCTTGACGAAGTTGTTCTCTCTTAGATTGAGCACACTTTTGGATGGACAAAGCATATTTCTCCAGCTTGTCGCAAATTTCTCCAGTTTGAAACAAAGTGGTCTTAAGTGTGTGCACAGATTACGGTTCACTACTCTCGACAACCGCATCAGTCACTAGACTGCGAATGATGTTGACATGTGTCTGAATGACTCCAACTAAGCTCTCAACCATGTCGAGTGGCTCTTTTTTCATCTCTGAAACTGAAATTGGCCAACGACATATGGTCAGTTTGTATCCGAGGATGGAAGTAGTTCAGATTATAGCCAATGCGAGGAGCTAAACAATTATCAAGGGCTTACCGAGGAAAACACTATGGATCGGGTAGTCATTGTGTGAGTAGACGATGGGGGACGGCGTACCGAGGGCTTGAACGGCCAATGGCCAACGACGAGCAGGCACTTACTGGAGACGTCGAGCGCCGCCGCCGCTTCCCTCTCCGCTCCAGCGTCGCTGCAAACCTGACTTCGTTCAACCTCGACGAACCGATATGGAGACTCAAGGAGAAACGACCTCGATCTGAATCCAAAAGACTGGCATACGACGGCCGGAAGCAATAGAGACGAACCAATTTCGAAAAGCGACAATTGTGCGGGGATGAGAGAGACGACGCCGCAAAAGGGAGCAAGCACCGGCGCCCCATGTTTTGCGTAGTTCGATACAGATGTTAACACTAGATGGTAACGATGGAAGAACAACAGAGAACTGGTAGAGAACAGCAGAGGGAAAAATAGGCTAGAGCTTGGAGAAGTTGAGTTTGTGTTTTTCTTCTTACATGCCCCGCACCAGGCGACCACTCAGCCTATAAAAACCCTCACACTCGTTCGCCAGAATCCAGCCCATTAACCCACAACGGCCCAAAGTTCTTTTTGTTGTGCTTCTTCACTTGATTTGAAGTCCTCGTTGGCCCTGTAGCCAAACCGTCAACATGTTCACTGCTGACATTTCTCCTTGTTGGAAACGCCGATTGCCCCCAAACAGTGGCATGTGGAAACTGATTCTGCAACTCCAGCACATCCTCCCATGTAGCCAATTCAACCGGCATGTAAGCCCACTGTACCAGTACCTGAGAACATGGATGATCACCACGCATGACAAAACGATGTTGTATTATCTTCTCCGGAAAACTGAAACTGTAGTCTTCAGTAGGCAACATTGGAGACACAGCCAGTCCAGCACCCACAGCACGCTTCAACTGCGAAACATGGAAGACCGGATGGATACGGGACGTAGATATGGCAGCTGCAACTTATAGGCCACACTTCCAATACGCTGCAACACACGAAAAGGTCCAAAAAAATTGAAAGCTAACTTCTGATGAGCACGTACCGCCACTGAAGACTGTACGTATGGTTGTAGTTTGAGGAACACCCAATCACACACCGCAAAAGTCCTTTCTGAACGACCCTTATCGGCTTGTCTCTTCATGCGTAATTTGGCACGCTCCAGATGCTGTTTCACGAGATCAGACATCAATTGATGTTGATTGAGCCAAGTAGCGAGATCTGTTGAACTGATGTGAATACCAGGAGCAATACCGAACTGCCGAGGATGACAACCGTATAAAATTTCGAACAGAGATCGCCCTGTGGCCAAATGGGGAGAGGAGTTGTACCATAACTGAGCAACAGGCAACCAAGAACTCCTCTGATTTGGGCACGCATGAACAAAACAGCATAGAAATGTCTCGAGACACTGATTGACACGCTCAGATTGGCCATCGGATTGGGGATGGTAAGTTGAACTCATTCTGAGTTGCACATCAGCCAGACGAAACAATTCTCGATCAAACACAATCGACTGCAGTAGCCCATGATGCATATATTTGGTCATGAAACAGTCGGGCTACTGAAAGAGCTGTAAACGGATGCTTTAACGTTAAGAAATTAGCATACTTGGTAAAGGTGTCCACCACCACTAAAATACACGTGAAGGATTGAGAGTGTGGTAAGGCCTCAATAAAATCCATAGAAATGATCTGCCATAACCCAGTTGGCACTGCAAATGGTTGCAGCAAGCCTGGCAACCGAGAACGATCAGCTTTGGCCTTTTGACAGATAACACAGCTGCTAACATAATCAGTTTTTTTTTATTATGGAAACAAAGAGTTCCGGCTTTTGCATCAAATGCGTACAGCCATTACACGTCAATTATTAACTCAATGAACATGCGCTTAAATAATAAAGCTAACTTGATAGAACTAAATATCGTGACTATGTATAACACTAGCCACACTCAAGTCTTGCATTTGATCGCCATCCATGATTCGCAAAGACTTCCATCGCCACCACTTCCAAGGCTTGACACACATCGAGAATTTGTTGATGTGTTTCCTTCTTCTGTAGAAGTCTCCAGAACCTTAACCAATAAGTACCTCTGAAAATGACCTGCACAATTGATGGGATTGGTTTGTGATTAAAAGTCACCTCATTTCGAGTAAGCCAAATAGACCACAATAAAGCTGATGTTCCAGTAAGAAGTAATTTTTTGTATCTCAGATCACTATTACTTGCCCAAGACCCGATAATATGATTAATGTTAACGGGCATTTCTATTTTTAGAGCAAAGTAAATTATTCTCCAAATATTTTTGGCAATATAGCAATCAAAAAAAAGGTGTTGTATACTCTCATTTCGGTTGCAAAAGCAACAAGTCAAGCTACCTTTCCATCGTCTTCTGGCTAAATTATCTTTTGTGAGGATTGCTCCTCGACCTAAATTCCACATAAAGACTTTTATTTTCAAGGGGATCTTAAGCTTCCAAATCATCTTATTCCGATTGTTGCTAGGATTATACATCAACAAATGGTACATGGATTGGACTGAGAAAATTCCATTTTTATGCCCGTCCCAAACAAATTTGTCGCTAGATGGGTTCAAACTAACCGAACTTAGCAAATATAGCAAGTTTTGCCACTCCACTAATTTAATTCCCGTAATTGTTCTACGAAAAGATAAATTAAGGTTTGTATCTAGACAAACTTGTGCAACCAAGGCCGACTTATTACGCACTACATTAAAAAGGTTAGGGAATCGCTCACTAAGAGATCGGCTGGTTAACCATTTATCCTTCCAAAATCTGGTAGCTTGCCCATCCCTCACTTGGAAGTGGCCCCATCTAAGAAATTGATCCTTAATAGCCATTAGACCTGACCAGAAGTGGGAATTACCCGGTCTTCTGGATATTTGAGTAAGGGATTTATCTCCTAGATATTTATTTTTGAGTAATTGTTGCCACATCCCATCCTCATTAAGTAGTTTGTATAACCATTTGCTGAGTAAGCAAATATTTTTAACAGCCAGGTTAGAGACACCTAAACCTCCTAGCACTTTGGGTTGACAAACAACATGCCACCTAGCTAGCCTATACTTCATTTTACTGCTCCCCCCCTGCCAAAAAAATCTGGACCGAATGGTATCTAGTTTCTTCAAGACGCCCACCGGTAACTCAAAGAAAGACATCATGAAGATAGGTAGACTGCTTAACACATAATTAAGCAAGACCAACCGTCCACCTGAAGATAAAAATTTGGCCTTCCATGTACTAAGCCTCTTTTCAAACCGATCAATAACACCCTGCCAGTCACTATTTCTTAGCCTTCGATGAATCATTGGAATTCCAAGATATTTGAAAGGCAATTTTCCAATTCCACAACTAAATAGATGTGAATATTGCAATTTATATTCCTTAGCCAATCCGTAACAAAATAACTCACTTTTATGGAAGTTTATTTTAAGCCCAGACATTTGTTCAAAAACAGTCAAAAGTAGCTTGATGTTCCGAGCATGTTCAAGATTGTGGTCTAAGAAAACCATCGTATCATCAGCATACTGAAGGATAGACAAACCCCCTGGAATCAGATGCGGAACAATTCCTTGGAATTGATTTTCCTCTTTCGCTCTTGCGAACAGAATTGCTAGCATGTCAGCAACAATATTGAATAAAATTGGCGACAAGGGATCCCCTTGACGAAGGCCCTTAAAAGTGCAAAAGAAAGGACCAACTACATCATTCACTTTAACACCAACATGACCTTCGGAAACAATTTTTTGGATCCAAGCACACCAAGATGGAGAGAAACCCTTCATACGCATTGCTTGCTGGAGAAAACTCCATTTCACTTTATCATAAGCCTTCTCGAAGTCTAATTTAATGATAACTCCATCTAACTTTTTCCTTTGTAACTCATGAATGGATTCGTGGAGGATAATAACTCCTTCTAGGATGTTACGACCAGGCATAAAAGCTGTCTGTGAGGGGCTGACAATTCTGTCTGCTACTAGACCTATTCTATTTGTGAGAACTTTAGTAATGATTTTGAATGACACATTAAGTAAGCAAATAGGTCTGTAATCCTGTATTTTATTTGCATTGTCTTTCTTTGGAATTAAAGTGATTATTCCAAAATTTAAGATGTGAACCGGTAGGGAATTTTTATGAAAGTCCACAAACAACGCAAACAGATCAAACTTAATAATTTCCCAAAACACTTGATAAAACTCAGCTGGAAAACCATCTGGTCCAGGAGCTTTATTATGTTCCATATTAAATACTGCCTTTTTAACCTCTTCTATAGTAAAATTAGCAGTTAGTATTTCATTCTCAGAGTCCGAAACTTGGGGAATATCATGAGTATTAGATTCCTCAAGTTCGATCAATGTTGTGTCTGGTTTACTAAAGAGGTTTTTGTAATAACTCGTAATATGTTGTTTAAGCTCTTCCTCGTCTGATATACAAGAACCAGCATCATCCTCCAAAGAATAAATTCGTTGTCTTCGATGCTTGCCATTAGCCACTAGATGAAAATATTTTGTATTATCATCCCCCTCGAGGAGATGATTGACCTTAGCCCTCTGGAAGAGTCGAACTTCTTCCTCTCTCATAATAGTGGCTAGCCTATCATTAGCAAAATCTTTAGTGCTCAACTCGTTAGGCGATAAGCAAGTAATTTCCGCCTTTTTATCAAGTTCATCAATCAACTCAGCAAGTTGCTTCTTTTCCTTTTTTATTAACCCTGCTAAATTCTTTGCCCATCCCCTTAGATATTGTCGTAAAGCTCTAATCTTGTTCTGCCATACTTGAATGGCAGTTTCTCCTCTATTTTCTTGTTGCCAAATAGAGCTAACCATATCATGAAAACCCTCTCTAATTAACCAGCCTAGCTCAAATTTGAACTCGTAGTAATTTCCTAGGTTCGTGGAGGTTTTGCCATTAAGTAGTAATGGTGTATGGTCAGACCGAGATCTATCAAGCGCATGGGCTGTGACGTTAGGAAATTTAAGTTCCCATTCAGAGCTCATTAACACCCTATCTAGCTTTTCAAAAGTAGGTGGAGCCAAATCATTCGCCCAAGTAAATTGACGTCCCACCGTTTCTATTTCCCGCAATTCTAAATTTTCTATGATAGCATTAAACAAATTAGGCCATCGATAATTAAAATTTGCATTACTTTTGTCTTCCGCTCTTCGCATAATATTAAAATCCCCCCTATGATAAAAGGGTGTGGTTCAGCACTGCACACACCTGCAAATTCAGCTAAGAAATCGCTCTTTAAGTCATCTTGAGCTGGCCCATAAACAGCAAAAAGGGCCCAAATGAAGCCATCTTCTTTATTTCGAAGTCAGAACTTACAATAAAAATCTCCCTCGTCTATAGCTCCAATGTCATAGACACCCGGATTCACGCCTAACATCATCCCTCCTGACCTCCCTCTAGGTGGCATTAGGTGCCAAAGAAAATCAACACCACCACAGAAATGTCTCAAAGTGGATTCCGAGAAAGATCTACGACCCGTTTCCATGAGAGCAATAAAGTCGAGTCTATGTTCTCTAGCAAGTTGGGATAGGTAATTATGTTTGGCCAAATCCCCTAGTCCTCTACAATTCCAAAAAATTCCCTTCATTTCAAACTAATTTTGGAGGGTGTAACTGGCTTTTTGGATGGGCGATTAACCTTCCCCTTTAAAATAGACCTATTCGCCTTCTTTCTACGCGGCGCCATAGTAAGCTCACAACATCGATCTAAGCCACACAACTCAGAATCATCGTCCCATCTATCAGTAATATGGGATAATTCATCATCTAACACGGCCTCCTCCTCATCGTGAAAATTATTCACACTAAAGGGTAATGTAGATTTTGCGGCTACCGTGAGCCTATCAATCTCAATATTTTTAATAGAAACTACGGACTGTAGCACCTTATTTTCAGTACTACCAAGAGTAATCCCAATCTTTTCACAATTTGAAGCAATGAATTTCGGATCAAAAGGAATGAAGGATAACTCACTGGTTTCTAGATTACGTTTTGCTGCCAAGCGCTGTGCTTTTGTCAATATATCTTCATCCGTATTAGTCCTCTTGACGCTTATTCTGGAATCCCTTTGACTAAGCTTTTCGGTCTTTACCCTCTTAGCAAGAGAATTAGACATAATTGCTTCCTGCAATGCCATTATTACATGATTATCTGATTGAGCCCTTAAAGAAAGTGCTTGTCTCATTTCATTATTTGTCATATTGGCCTTGATATTAAATTTTTACATAATACCTGGAGGACAGAGCGAGGTACCTCAGCAAAGGAATTAACATCTCCCAGGTGAATGGCTCTCTCCTGTGTATCTGTTTGAAATAATGGATTATCAGTATGATCAGACACGTGACAAAGCAATGAAGGAAAATTTGCAAAACCCTTCTGGTGATTAAGTAAATTACCAGTAGACATAATTGGTTCGTCGATCAACTCGCTGTCCACCTGGGAATTATTACTGGCATCAATTAAAGCCAAACCAGCACCACCACCACTAAGTGGCTTTGATGCAGCCTGGGTCTGCAAACTGTCATCAGCCAAATTCAGCCCGTCAGCACCATCCGTCCTACCAGCAAGTATCGAACAGCTTGGAACCAGATCGTAAAGGCTGCTAAGATTCGCATCCACGCCAACATTTTTTGGTGTCTGATCAAGATCACCAGGTGAGAGATCGGTAAGGCCAATTTTTGGTTCCAGAACGAGTGCTTCGGCAGACTTAGGTACTAGCAGAGCATGCTGAGCAGAACAAGAGGAGGAAGTTGGCATCAAAGTTGTCGGCTCATTGAAAGTCGAATCTTCAGACTCAACACCTGTTCCTATCGTTGAGCCATAATTGTTCTGATTCCCTTGCAGAACCACCATCCCCATGACTAAAGCTCCATCGTTTGGCTTATTATGATCACTCTGTAAGGAATTATCCCGCATGACCGTGTCTTCTGCTACCTCCTCCAATGGAAAAGAATCATTTCCATGCTTTTCAGAATAATCTTCATTCTCTCCTTGTTCCTTATCATCTCCATCCCGATAATCCATGTTATCCTTGTCAATCCATCTCCCATCTTTGAGAACCTTATCAACTTTGAAGAAGATCTCGTAAAGCCCTTCACCAACTACTATTTCTGCAGACTCCGGAATATGATTCACATCCGTCACTGCCACCAAAATACGGACCAACCCCATTTTCCGAGTGTATCGCATATCCACTTTCTGTGTTGCACCCAAAATAGATCCTACTGCCCACAAAGGAAGAAAGGAGCGGATCTCAAAAGGAACCCCATAAACATTCACCCAAGCTTTCTGCAGATAAGAAATTGGTTCTATTTTTTGGTTAACCTCCTGAATAACTAAGATACCTTCTCCACCCAGTGTATGAAGCTATCATGCGTTGAAGCTCAACTCTGCATGGAAACGGTACTAGAAACCCGTCTGCATGCTTCTGAACTGACCAATTCCACTTCACTGGTATAAGTCCAGAGAGTTCAGACTTAACAAGTTCAGCAGTAACATTACCTTCCTTCACGGTTATGAATGCAGTTACACCATCCGACCTTGGAATAACACCCTTTGCACCCCAAGTAGGAATCTGGAAGAAACCAGACTCACCACCTGCAAAACCACATAGAGCTGCCTGCGGCTTCGGTCCGTTAAACACCGGGCACTCCTCGGGGACATGATTGTCTTCGCAAATTTCACAACAAAGTTCATCCCGTCGTTTCTTCCCCTTGTCAGCAACGCCGGATGCAACGTCTGCAACCTGTTTACAAGCCGGCTCAGTCTGCATACCACTACTGTGAGCTACAATCACCCTGGCATCAGAGCCGAACGACCCACCATACGTGTGAAACCGGTTGCCGCGGCGACGCCATGAACCACGCCCTCGAACTTCCTAGTTTTCCCGACCACGGGACGACCAACTGTCAGTTACAGCTTGTTTCAGCCCTTTCCAAGCAAACAATTGCTTCACCCTTGCATATGTCACCGGAATACCTGAATGACCTCCAATCGCAGAAGAATGAAAAGCAGCTATCAAACGAGTTTGTAGGTCCACTGAAGGTCCCACCCAAATCTGATTTTTGTGTCGTAGCAGACCATCTTGCCAAGAGAAATGAGGCACAGCCGAAGGATCGACCGCCAATTTGGAGATAATGTTAGATGCTGCCGAGTCCGTGGTATATGTGTCGGATACCTCTGTCACCCATTTGGGTGTGCAGGAAGATAAAGCCAAGCATGAAGACCCAAAAGCAGGATGACGAGAAAGTGTGTCTGTTGCACTATTATCGACCCCCTTCTTGAAAATGATTCTATACTGCAACCCCAACAGATGAGAAAACATTTTATTTTGTCAAATGGTATGCAAATGTTGTTCATCCAATTAAGCTAAGCTGCGATTGTCTGTGTAGATATGAAATTCCTTCAGCTAGAGGTAATGTCTCCACTGATCAACCGCTACTAAGATAGCTAAGTATTCCTTCTCATACGTCGATAATCCTTGAGATTTAGGTCCCAATGCTTTGCTCAAATATGCAATTGGATGAATTGACTGCATCAACACTGCGCCAGTACCCATTTTGCTTGCATCAGTTTCTAAACAAAAGGGCTGAGAAAAATCCGGCAAGGCCAAAACAGTAGCAGATATAAGAGATTGTTCCAAGGTTTGAAAAGCATCTTCATGAACTAAAGTCCATATAAACAAGACGCCATTCTTAAGCAATGATGTCAGGGGTTTAGCCAAGATTCCAAAGTGTTTGACAAATCGACAGTAGTAACCTGCGAGGCCAAGGAAACTTTGCAATTCCTTTACAGACGTCGGGGTCGACCAAGCTGCCACAACTTTGATTTTGTTAGGGTCGGTGGCCACACCAGCAGCTTAAATAACGTGACCAAGATAAGTGAGTTGAGTTTGAGCAAATGAACACTTAGATAGTTTAATTTGCCACTAATCACGCCTCAACAATTCCAGTATTGATCTCACATGTCTAAGATGCTCTTCAAAACTAGTATTGTAGACAAGTATGTCGTCAAAAAATACCAAAACACACCGACGCAACAGCGGCGCCAAGGTAACATTCATGGCCTTCTGAAAGGTGGTTGGGGCTCCGGTCAATCCAAATGCCATAACCCTGAACTCGTAATGACCAGAGTGCGTTTGGAAAGCAGTTTTGTGAGTATCAGAAGGTTGAAGCAAAATCTGATGATACCCAGCTGTTAAATCCAAACTTGTAAACCAAGATGTGTGACCCAATTCATCCAATAATTCTTCAATCACTGGAACTGGAAATGTGGATTTTATAGTAATAGCATTCAAGTGTCGAAAGTCAACACAAAACCTCCAAGAATTGTCCTTATTCATAACTAAGAGGGTCGAGGAAGAAAATGGACTACTGTTGTGCTGAATAATGCCTGATTTCAACATGACTCCAATCTGTCTTTCCACTTCATCTTTAATGGTCGGTGGATAGCGATAAGGATGAATCTGAAAAGGCACCGCACTAGCAACCAACGGAATAGTGTGATCACAATCACAGGAGGGTGGTAACCCAGTAGGTTCCATAAACATAGACTCAAATTGAAAGACGCCTAGAGGGGGGTGAATAGGCGGAATCTAAAATTTACAAACTTAAGTACACACTACAAGTCAGGGTTAACGTTATAAATGAATTCGAGTCCCAAAGAGAGGGAAAAAATCAACCAAGAAATAAAGTGGATGAACACGGTGATATGTTTTACCGAGGTTCGGTTCTAAAGAACCTATTCCCCGTTGAGGTGGTCACCAAGACCGGTTCTCCTTTCAACCCTTTCCCTCTCTAAAACGGTCACCTAGACCGAGTGAGCTTTCTCCTTAATCAAACGGGTCACTTAGACCCCGCAAGGACCACCACACACTTGGTGTCTCTTGCTTTGATTACAAGTCACTTGAGAACAAGAATGAGGAAAAAGAAAGCGATCCAAGAAACAAGAGCTCAAAGAACACGAACAAAACAATCTCTCTAGTCACTAGGTGTTTGGAGTGAATTTGAGACTTGGAGAGGCTTTGATTCTTTTGAATTGTGTCTAGGAGTCAATGCACTAGCTCTTGTATTGAATGTGAAGTGCTAGAAACTTGGATGCTTAGAGTGGTGGTGGTTGGGGTATTTATAGCCCTCAACCACCACATAGCCGTTGGGGATGGCTGCTGTCGATGGGCGCACCGGACAGTCTCGTGCGCCAGCCACGTCACCCAACTGTTGGGGTTCGGGAGCTTCTGACCGTTGAAGGCTTTGTCCTTTAGTGGCACCGGACAGTCCGGTGCTGCACCGGACAGTCACTGTTCACTGTCCGGTGCGCCTCTGACGGGCGGCTCTGCTCTGCCGCGCACTGTTGCGCACTGTTCATCTAAATCTTCAACTTTTGCAGGCGACCGTTATGTGAAGTAGCCGTTGCCCCGCTGGTGCACCGGACAGTCCGGTGAATTATAGCGGAGCGTGCTGGTTGAAACCCAAGAGTGGCTGTTTGGACTCTGTACGGTCCTGGTGCACCAGACACTGTCCGGTGGCACACCGGACAGTCCGGTGCGCCAGACCAGGGCACACTCGGTTTCTTTGCTCCTTTGTTTTTGAACCCTATCTTCAACCTTTTATTGGTTTTGTGTTGAACCGTTATGCACCTGTAGAACATATAATCTAGAGCAAACTAGTTAGTCCAATATTTGTGTTGGGCATTCAACCACCAAAATTATTTATAGGAAAAGGTTAACCATATTTCCCATTCAATCTCCCCCTTTTTGGCGATTGATGCCAACACAAACCAAAGCAAATATATAAGTGCAGAATTGAACTAGTTTGCATAAGGTAAGTGCATAGGTTACTTGAATTTAAACCAACTTAATAATTTCACTAGATATGCATGGATTGCTTTCTTTTATTTAATATTTTGGACCACGCTTTTGCTTTAGGCTTAATATTTTCTCCTCTTTGGCATTAATTGCCAAAAACATAGACTTTTGAGAGCCCTTTAAACTTTCTCCTCCATTGGTAAATAATATATGAGTGAAGGATTATACCAATTGAGAGTTGTGTGGAGTGACAGCGAAGGATAAATGATACCGTTAGAGTGGAGTGGAAGCCTTGTCTTCGCCAAAGACTCCATTTCCCTTTCAATCTACGACTTAACATAGAAATACACTTGAAAACACATTAGTCATAGTCATGAAAGAGATATGATCAAAGGTATATAAATGAGTTATGTGTGCAATGTTTCAATCAAAATTCCGAGAATCAAGTATATTTAGCTCATTCCTAAGTTTGCTAAAGGTTTTCTCATCTAAAGGCTTGGTAAAGATATCGGCTAATTGTTCTTTAGTGCTAACATAAGCTATCTCGATATCTCCCCTTTGTTGGTGATCCCTCAAAAAGTGATACCGAATGTCTATGGCTTAGTGCGACTGTGTTCAACGGGATTATCCATCATGCGGATTGCACTCTCATTATCACATAGGAGAGGGACTTTGCTCAATTTGTATCCATAGTCCCTGAGGGTTTGCCTCATCCAAAGTAATTGCGCACAACAATGTCCTGCGTCAATGTACTCGGCTTCGGCGGTAGAAAGAGCTACTGAGTTTTGTTTCTTTGAAGCCCAAGACACCTGGGATCTTCCCAGAAACTGACAAGTCTCTGATGTGCTCTTCCTATCAATTTTACACCCTGCCCAATCCGCATCGAAATATCCTATCAAATCAAAAGTGGATCCCTTGGGGTACCAAAGTCCAAACTTAGGAGTGTAAACTAAATATCTCCTGATTCTTTTTATGGCCATAAGGTGAACTTCCTTAGGATCGACTTGGAACCTTGCACACATGCATACGAAAAGCATAATATCCGGTCGAGATGCACATAAATAGAGTAAAGATCCTATCATCGACCGGTATACCTTTTGATCTACGGATTTACCTCCTGTGTCAAGGTCGAGATGCTCATTTGTTCCTATGGGTGTCTTGATGGGCTTGGCATCCTTCATTCCAAACTTGGTAAGTATGTCTTGAATGTACTTTGATTGGCTGATGAAGGTGCCATCTTGGAGTTGCTTGACTTGAAATCCTAGGAAATACTTCAACTCCCCCATCATAGACATCTCGAATTTCTGAATCATGATCCTACTAAACTCTTCACAAGTAGATTTGTTAGTAGACCCAAATATGATATCATCAACATAAATTTGGCATACAAACAGATCTTTTGCAATAGTTTTAGTAAAGAGTGTAGGATCGGCTTTGCCGACTTTGAAGCCATTAGTGATAAGAAAATTTCTTAGACATTCATACCATGCTCTTGGGGCTTGCTTGAGCCCATAAAGCGTCTTTGAGAGTTTATACACATAGTTAGGGTACTCACTATCTTCAAAGCCGAGAGGTTGCTCGACATAGACCTCTTCCTTGATAGGTCCATTGAGGAAGGCACTTTTCACGTCCATTTGATAAAGCTTAAAGCCATGGTAAGTAATATACGCAAGTAATATACGAATTGACTCAAGCCTAGCTACGGGTGCATAAGTTTCACCAAAGTCCAAACTTTCGACTTGTGAATAACCTTTGGCTACAAGTCGGGCTTTGTTTCTTATCACCACACCATGCTCATCTTGCTTGTTACGGAATACCCACTTGGTACCTACAACATTTTGGTTAGGACGTGGAACTAAATGTCATACCTCATTCCTCGTGAAGTTGTTGAGTTCCTCTTGCATTGCCAGCACCCAATCCGAATATCTTAGTGCATCCTCTACCCTGTATGGCTCAATAGAGGACACAAAAGAGTAATGTTCACAAAAATGAGCAACTCGAGATCGAGTAGTTACCCCCTTATGAATATCACCGAGGATAGAGTTGATGGGGTGATCTCTTTGAATCGCTTGGTGGACTCTTGGGTGTGGCGGTCTTTGACCCTGAATCTCTTGCTCATCTTCCTTGTCCTTGTTGGCTTGATCTCCCCCTTGATCATTGTCCTCCTCTTGAGGTGGCTCATCCTCTTGATCTTCATCATCTTAAGCCTGATCCTCATCTTGAGTTGGTGGAGATACTTGCATGAAAGATGACGATTGATCTAGTGCTTGTGGAGGCTCTAAGGATTCCTTAGGACACACATCCCTAATGGACATGTTCCTTAGCGCGACGCATGGAGCATCTTCATCATCTAGTTCATCAAGATCAACTTGATCCACTTGGGAGCCATTAGTCTCATCAAACACAATGTCACAAGAAACTTCAACTAATCTAGTGAATTAGTTGAATACTCTATATGCCCTTGTGTTTGAGTCATATCCTAGTAAAAAGCCTTCTACAGCCTTAGGAGCAAATTTAGATTTTCTACCTCTTTTAATAAGAACAAAACATTTGCTACCAAAGACTCTAAAATATGAAATATTGGGCTTTTTACCGGTGAGGAGTTCATATGATGTCTTCTTGAGGATTTGGTGAAGGTAGAGCCGGTTGATGGAGTAGTAGGCGGTGTTAATCGCCTCAGCACAAAACCGGTCCGGAGTCTTTTACTCATCAAGCATGGTCCTTGCCATGTCCAGTAGAGATCTATCCTTCCTCTCCACTACACCATTTGTTGAGGTGTGTAGGGAGAAGAGAACTCATGCTTGATGCCCTCTTTCTCAAGAAAACTTCAATTTGAGAGTTCTTGAACTTCATCCCGTTGTCGCTTCTTATCTTTTTGATTCTCAATCCGAACTCGTTTTGAGCCCATCTCAAGAATCCTTTGAGTGTATCTTGGGTTTGAGATTTTTTCTGCAAAAAGAATACCCAAGTGAAGCGAGAAGAGTCATCCACAATTACTAGATAGTACTTACTCCCGCCGATGCTTATGTAAACGATCCGGCCGAATAAATCCATGTGGAGTAGCTCGAGTGGCCTGTCAGTCATCATAATGTTCTTGTGTGGATGATGTGCGCCAACTTGCTTTCCTGCTTGGCATGCGCTACAAACCCTGTCTTTCTCAAAATGAATATTTGTTAGTCCCAAAATGTGTTCTCCCTTTAGGGTTTAGTGTGTTCTCCCGACATCACTTCGAGTGGTTAGACTCTAAATGAAGTATCGGGCTCTGATACCAATTGAAAGACGCCTAGAGGGGGGTGAATAGGCGGAATCTGAAATTTACAAACTTAAGCACACACTACAAGTCGGGGTTAGCGTTATAAATGAATTCGAGTCCCAAAGAGAGGGAAAACAAATCAACCAAGAAATAAAGCGGATGAACACGGTGATTTGTTTTACCGAGGTTCGGTTCTAAAGAACCTAGTCCCCGTTGAGGTGGTCACAAAGACCGGGTCTCTTTAAACCCTTTCCCTCTCTCAAACGGTCACCTAGACCGAGTGAGCTTTCTCCTTAATCAAATGGGTCACTTAGACCCCGCAAGGACCACCACACACTTGGTGTCTCTTGCTTTGATTACAAGTCACTTGAGAACAAGAATGAGGAAGAAGAAAGCGATCCAAGAAACAAAAGGTCAAAGAACACGAACAAAACACTCTCTCTAGTTACTAGGTGTTTGGAGTGAATTTGAGACTTGGAGAGGCTTTGATTCTTTTGAATTGTGTCTAGGAGTGAATGCACTAGCTCTTGTATTGAATGTACCGGAAACTTGGATGCTTGGAGTGGTGGTGGTTGGGGGTATTTATAGTCCTCAACCACCACATAGCCGTTGGGGATGGCTGTTGTCAATGGGCACACCAGACAGTCTAGTGCGCCACCGGACACTGTCCGATGCGCCAGCCACGTCACCCAACTGTTAGGGTTCGGGAGCTTTTGACTGCTGGAGGCTTTGTCCTCTAGTGGCACCGAACAGGCACTGTTCACTGTCTGGTGCGCCTCTAATGGGCGGCTCTGCTCTGCCGCGCACTGTTGCGCACTGTTCATCTGAATCTTTAGCTTTTGCAGACGAGCGTTGCGCGAAGTAGCCGTTGCCTCGCTGGTGCACCGGACTCCCTTGATGGAGCCTTCCCGTGGCTTGTGGCCTTCTCGCCGGTTTCCATCTCCCTCTTGGCTTCGAGTGGTTAGACTCTAAATGAAGTACCGGGCTCTGATACCAATTGAAGGTCGCCTAGAGAGGGGGTGAATAGACGGAATCTGAAATTTACAAACTTAAGCACACACTACAAGCCGGGGTTAGCGTTATAAATGAATTCGATTCCCAAAGAGAGGAAAAACAAATCAACCAAGAAATAAAGCGGATGAACATGGTGATTTGTTTTACCGAGGTTCAGTTCTAAAGAACCTAGTCCTCGTTGAGGTGGTCACAAAGACCGGGTCTCTTTCAACCCTTTCCCTCTCTCAAACGGTCACCTAGACTGAGTGAACTTTCTCCTTAATCAAACGGGTCACTTAGATCCCGCAAGGACCACCACACACTTGGTGTCTCTTGCTTTGATTACAAGTCACTTGAGAACAAGAATGAGAAAGAAGAAAGCGATCCAAGAAACAAGAGCTCAAAGAACACGAACAAAACACTCTCTAGTCACTAGGTGTTTGGAGTGAATTTGAGACTTGGAGAGGCTTTAATTCTTTTGAATTGTGTTTAGGAGTGAATGCACTAGCTCTTGTATTGAATGTGAAGTGCTGGAAACTTGGATGCTTGGAGTGGTGGTGGTTGGGGGGTATTTATAGCCCTCAACCACCACATAGCCGTTGGAGATGACTGCTGTCGATGGGCGCACCGGACTGTCCGGTGCGCCAGCCACGTCACCCAACCGTTAGGGTTCGGGAGCTTCTGACCGTTGGAGGCTTTGTCCTTTAGTGGCACCGGATATGCATTGTTCACTGTCCGGTGCGCCTCTGACGGGCGGCTCTGCTCTACCGCGCACTGTTGCACATTGTTCGTCTGAATCTTCAGCTTTTGCAGGCGACCGTTGCACGAAGTATCTGTTGCCCCACTGGTGCACCGGACAGTCCGGTGAATTATAGCGGAGCGCGCTAGTTGAAACCCGAGAGTGGCTGTTTGAACTCTGTACGGTCCTGGTGCACCGGACACTGTCTGGTGGCACACCGGACAGTCCGGTGCGTCAGACTAGGACACACTCGATTTTTTTGCTCCTTTGTTTTTGAACCCTATCTTCAATTTTTTATTGGTTTTGTGTTGAACTTTATGCACATGTAGAACATATAATCTAGAGCAAACTAGTTAGTCCAATATTTGTGTTGGGAATTCAACCACCAAAATTATTTATAGGAAAAAGGTAAACCCTATTTCACTTTTACAAATTTAGACAATAGTTGGACGAAAATTTCGGGTAAACCCAACTCAGTGAATTTGGGGGACTGACTGTTCACTGCAGCCACTTCCACAACTGATCCGGTGGGAAGAGACGATGCTAATCCATGTAGTAGCACCTGAGACCCTTTATACGGAATAACCATCAAATTTTGCCCCCAATGTACCTTCATCGGACTATGAGCACCCAACCAATCCACACCAAGAATAAGATCATAGGCTGAAATATTCAAAACTCTTAAATCAGTCGCAAAGTTACATTGCTGCACTGACCATTGAGCAGCCAACAGTTTCTGGGAGCAAGCCAATTGAGCCCCATCAGCCACCTGGACAATTACTGGTTTGTGCATATCAGTAATACCCGTCATTTGTGCTGCAAAATTCGATGAGACAAAAGAATGAGAACTACCCAAGTCTACTAAGATCAGCACCTCCAGACCCTGAATAATTCCCTTCAGCTTCATAGTATGCCCAAAATCTGAACCACGAACAGCTGTTGCAGAAACTGCCAGATACAATTGATTGTCTTCCGGAGTTGGCTGATCATGTTCAGGTGGTTGATGTTCCTCATCAGATTGGTAGAGATCCCAAACTTCCTATAACACATGCAATTGAACTGAAGGTGGACACTTATGATCACGAGACCATTTCTCAGCACATCGCTGACACAGCCCACGGCCGCGACAATATGCCCGGAGAGCTGCCATTTTGTCATCCCCACCACGCGGCCGAGCAGCCTCAACACGTTTGTCCTCGTCCCCAGCACGTGTGATCTGGGCGGCATGCGGTGGCAAGGGTAATGGCTGAGGACCCTTGCCAAAACGTGGAGGCATCACAGCGACATTAGGGCGCCGGATCTCCACACGCTTGAACGAACCGGCCACCTCCTCCTGCAACAAGGCGAGCGCACAAGCAGAATCCAGAGAAGATGGACGTTGTACAATAACAGCAGCGCGGAGATCATCACGTAAACCATCAACAAAACGCTGCACAAAGTAAAGGGGGTCCATCCGACGGTCGTAAGCCACCAGATTATCCACCAACGTTGAGAACTGATCAACATATTCATAAACGGAAGGAGTCTGGCGGATCCGGAACAACTTGCGAATGAACATTTCATGTTCATCCTTACCAAAGCGTTCCATCAAGGCGCCACAAAACTCAGACCACGGTAATTCATGGCAGTGATCTCCCAAAGATGAAAACCAGCGCGCGGCCACACCCGAAAAATGCATGGACGCTACCTTGATCCACAAGTGTGATTCCACTGCATACATGTCAAAATAATCATGGGCACGACGAATCCAAAGTTTAGGAAATTCGCCGTCAAACGCAGGGAAATTCAACTGTGGTAAACGGCCACGAATCGCACCCCCACATCCCACAACAGCAGCTGGCTCACAACGGTTTCCCAATAAACCAGAGGAACGAGGATCCACAACATGAACGATAGGAGTAGGAGTTGGTAAATTATGTGTACCCTTGACCGAGGGATGAACAAGGGTCGTAACCGACCCAAACCCAAAGTCACCCTCCCGGTTACTTGTCTCAAAGCGATGCCCATGGGGCAAGTTGGTCGAAGATCCGACCAACGGTCGTTCATTGGCCGTAGACAGAGGAGAGAAAAGACCTGCCTTGGAGGTTGACTTTCCACCACGGCGCGCTCCTAATGTTTGGATATCTTCCCAACTTCCAACCGCAGATCATCCATGACGCCCTCCATACTCATATGCCAGTCATCGAACACCCCAGTGTTGATTGGAAGCTGGATCGTCTATATGACATCTCCATCAAATCTAGTTATCTTTACCTGACGGAAGATCGAGCACCCCGTTCCTATCAAGTGGTATCAAAGCTCAGGTATTACCATCAGGCTTACCTTAGTTTAGTTTAGGTTTTTCATCCTATAACTCCAGAAAATTGTCATACAAAAAAATTTTCGCTGTCCTAAACCCTTGTTTAGTCTTTGCAATTATGTTTTCAGTTTGGCTTTGTTCAGTTCGTGTCCGTGGTCGAGTCGTGTTGGTGGTTTAGGGTGTATCTTCATCGTAGATCAACTGCCCTCGCTAGCCGCTATCCCATCCACCATTACCCAGATCACAAGTCGATCCATCCATTAATCGACTTGCCCTCGCTAGCGGCCGCCGCGCCAGCCCTAGATAGATTGCAGATACGCCGCTATCCCATCTACCATTACCCAGATCACAAGTCGATCCACCAAATTAATCGCTGTGATTGCAGTTAGGAAATTTTTGCCCTAACCGCTACTTTCTAGTCATGCGTCCAAAAACATAACTTGAGGTACCTTCCTTAAACCGGGCATAACTTTTCGCTCGGGTGTCCAAAAAATCTGAAATTTTTACAGGAGCTTGTTGACACCATTCTGAGGCTAGCCAAACTGGCCTATGGCCTGTTTGGTTTCGATAAAATTGTCAAAAAAATTCAGGAAAATAAAGAAAAAATTATCAAAGCTCTTGCACGCTTTTAAGAGAACTTGCTCATTTTCTGTAGACCACATCTGATCTTTGTTTTAGGTGAAACTTGGTGTAGCTCCTATTCTGTTGCTTATTGTGCTGAGAAAATATCAAAAAATCATACAAAAAAGAAAAGCAAAATCACCTGTGATTCGTGTCTTTTTGGCTTCGCTAGTACAATATTTACGTTACTGCCATTCTGCTAGTTCTATTGTTTTTTGTTCCAACTTGTTGCGCTACACCTCGTATACATCTCTTAGCCAGCAATTGTGACTTGTGCTTTGGATATTTATTGAACTTCGCTCATCTGCACTCGATTTTGTTCCACATTCACATACATATTGTGCCTGTCCTACAGCTCCACATACTATATCTTCTGATCAATACAGATTTGACCTTGCAATCGCGGTTTCACTACCTCTTGGTAAGTATCACGAACCAGCCTCCGATTGTACCATCATTTGCTTGTATTTCGTTAGACACTTGTAAGAGCTTGGTAAGATACATTAGAGCGTGTTCCTGTGTTCCACCTGAGAGAAGCGTGTAGTGAAATTATTAAGGATAAATGTCACCGTTTGTTTCCTGTTTTTGTGTTTCGATGGCACGCGACGACGAAGAAGCAAGGATCCCTACAGACTTCGATGAATGTGTTAGCTGCCAAGATCTTGAGGCAAACAACAAGCTCCTGAAGGAGAAAATGGAGGAGACGGTCCACAAGTCAGTGCATGATGATGCCTTCATTAACATGAACCTTGGCAAGACTTACGAGAGGCTGGATCGACGATTGTCCAGATCGTCGATAGACTTGCTGTGTTGGAGACGCAACAACAAGCACTGCCACCACCACCTCCTCGTCCACGTCTTCCCGATGATGCGGTGTTTGATGAAGAAGCTAATTATGATGAAGCGGCCACCCGAGATTTGCACCTACGTCGCCGTCTTCATCAAAACACAGAAGGTATGCCACACCGCCAGCAAGGTAATAACAATCGTGCTCCTGACGACCCTTATGCTAAGATTAAATTTTCTATACCATCTTTTTCGGGTCATTATGATGCTGAGGGATATCTTGATTGGGAGATGACGATAGAACAAAAATTTGCTGCCCACCTTGTACCTGAACGACATCAAGTTAGACAAGCCACTAGTGAATTTAAAGATTTTGCTATTGTCTGGTGGACTGGTCTAGTTGGGCATGGTAGAGCACCTACGACTTGGGAAGATCTTAAGGTAGCTATGCGCGATAGATTTGTTCCCCCATCTTATCATAGAGAATTGCGTAAGAAATTGATGCGATTAGAGCAAGGGGATAAATTTGTTCAAGATTATTATGCTGAGCTTCAGAAGGGATTGCAGCGTTGTGGGATAGTAGAGGGACAGGAGGACGCTCTTTGTTGTTTTTATTCAGGTTTGCGGCGTGACATTCAGGACATTGTGGATTGCAAAGAATTTAACACTGTCAACAAGTTGTTCTAGTTTGCTATGCTTGCAGAGAAGGAATTGCAGGGACGCCAACATCGACCTAGGACTACTTTTGTGACGGAACCCCCCAAGTCATTAGGCCCATCTACAGTTGTCCTTGTCCAACGGACCTCAGACAACCCTGCATGTGTCCTTGAATTACTTGACAAGTTCGGTATCTGCTTTCCTTACCTTTCCCAAGAGCGTTTCATCCGTCACGCAGACATTACAAGCATCGGAGATACGAAAATGCGGAAGTAGTTATATTAACTTACCTTTATTAAAAAGTAAGATAGAGTTATATAGTTACAGACCAGAACAAAATATACGAGTGCTGAGTATTATTATTACAAACCATGAGAGGCAAAAACCCCTCCCGATAAGTATCAAACAAAAGTTTTATGGAGGATCCTTTCCTCCCGCAGCTTTACTCCTGGTGCTCTTCCTTTGGTACCACCTTTGAATAGAAGCAACAAAAGTTGGTTGCTTTCTCACCTAAAAACAACATGGGACGAAGCCCTGAGTATGGAATTACTCAGCAAGTCTTACCCGACTAAAGAAAAGACTCTCAAGGGTATGCTGGCTAGAGGGAGTCAAGGTAAGGCTTCTCAATAATCAATGACTCTGTTTGCAGAAATGCTTACTGAGAGTGGATCCTTAAAAATCCAGTTTTATTTGTCAGGTTAAGTAAAATTTCCTGCAACTAGAGTTCTCTCTATCCTAGTTCAATCACTTGACCTGCACTAGCCAATTTCTTAACAACACTTCATCTTTACTAGATTTCTACGTATACGTCAGTGACCAAGTCTTCATAACCATGAAGGTACGGCGATCCGAATCAATTATACTCAGCTGAGGATCTCCAATCACACGACATATGTAGCACTTAACCCTTGCATATGTCAACTCGCCATCGGGTTCTTAAGACCAGATCAGGTTCACGCCAACCGAGAGCACAGATATACCACCGTCCAGCCTCTTGTCACGGAGGGTACACGCTACTCTCGCCATCTCTCCACTCCCATTGTGTGGTATCTTATTCAGGTATTAGTCTACCCGAGGCAAAGCTTACCCATGACGAGGCATGTGACCAGTTAAAGGGTACTCGATCATCAAGCCTACATCGGCACGGTCCTTAATCGACTCAGACGGAGACACTACACCGAGACTCTCTTCTCGTGCAAGTCACCCGCCTGGTCTCAGCTTAATCATTTCAAACCCTAAAGTTTGGTACCTGGCAGAGGTACATCTTTTCCGATGTTGAACCCATCATGGCCATGATGGATCCACCATCAACTTTTATTTTCGAAAACAACCCACCCACTTTGCAACATCATCTTTGAGAAAACAAAACATTTTGTTTTTCTAAAGCAAAGCTAAGCATAAGAAAACCTTTTGTAAAACATGGATTAGGAAGTAATCCAAGGAAGGAGATGCAGCAATAGTTTAGCACACAACTCTTAACACCTAATGCATCAAGTAAGTGAGAAAGAGTTTAAAAGTAACAAGGAGGTGGCAAATGCACCGGGGCTTGCCTTGTTTTACTAGTGAATCAAGCTCGGTCCCACAGATATCAAAATAAAAGCAGTTGCCTGCCTGATGTTCCTCAGGTGGTGGTGGTGAAGTCTTCTCTTCTTCGACTTCTACTTCTTCTTTGTTTTCTAAATACAACCATACATAATAATGAATGCCCATGTAATGCTCATGAGAATGCAAAGATAATAAAAGTTTATTATCTAAAGTCTTGAATACAATTTTCCTTCATAGATCTCCGAGAACTTAGGGTTTCCGGAATCAATAGTGAAGTTCACAGGGCATGGGGTAGGGTTTTGGGTTCTAAGTATCAAACATGGTCCAAAACATACCAAACTCTACCCAAGGTTTCTAAATATTATTTAAAGTTTATCCTAAAAATTTAGTGAATTTTGGATTTATTATTTATTTTCTAAAAATCCAGAAGCATGGTTTTGAGCTGTTTTAAATACCCTATAATTTCTTATTTAAACTAAAAATCATGGAACTATTTTTATTAAATTCTACAGGAAATTAGAAACCTAGCAAAATTAGTTTGGCATTTTTACCATTTTTCTACACTTTTCTAGAATTATTTTAGTTCTGGCAAAAAAGGAAAAAGAAAAGGATATGAACAGTGTTGGACTGAATCGGGCCCAGGTCGGCCCATCCACAGGCGGGAACGTGCCCACGCGCGCGTCCGCACGACTGACTTGCGAAAACGCCCCTGAGGTCTTAACTAATTTGTAAAACGTTCTACAGAATATTCTAAGAGTCACTGACATCTTACACAAAGGTCCCCGGAACTTCGTTTCTTCTCCAAATAGGTCCCTGACCACGGTGCGCTCGCCGTTCGTCACCGACGCGGCCCATTCTGGCCATGACCGGCGGTGGCTGTCTAGTCTAGCTACAGGGGAGGCATAATCGACTCAAGGTGACCTTGGAACACTCGTTGATTTCGGCTTAAACACATTGAGAATGGCCTACCCATGTGCACGGCGGAAACCGTGACATCAAACCCACGTTCTCGTTCAATCATGCTTGAATTGGTGCAACGGTTGCCACGACAAGCTTCAAGAGCATACAGAGCTACTAAAACAACACTCGAGATGTACAGAGCCTTACCAGAGTGGTCTGGCCACGGAGCACGGAGGACCTAGGCTCGTCGGTGACAGATAAAAGGTGAAATGGTGTTGCGGTGGCTCTGGGTGAAATTGGGGGTGGAGATTGGGGCTATACGACCGTAAGGAACTATAGTTTCACCGTGCACATTCAATTTGGGAGGAGGGGGCAGAGGCAGCGCGAATTTTGGATTTCAATCAACTCACTGGGTGGAGGTGTGCATACCCCGTCGTGGTTCATGGTGCCCTTTATAGCCACGGCGGTCCGGCTAGCTATCTATGGCCACGGATAACTTTGTTTGCGCATGGTTACCATGTAGGGAAGAGACACAGTGAGGGAGGAGCAAGGTACGGGTGACACTACGGCGGAATTATCTGAGTCACGGCGGTCGCCGGTGACTAACTCCGGCCACGCTCGACTGGGTTCGCGGAATCGCGCCACGTTCGAAGTTATCCATCCCAGATCAATTCCCCCCTACTGGATCACTCGAGCTCATCTGGATCCATAGTGTCGTAGATCTTTTCGGTGTTCTTCAGATTTTTTAGTGTTTGATCTTCAGCGTTCTTCTGAACCGGCTCCCTTTAATCTACTGGTTCTCTTGATTCTTGTTAAGGACTGAGCAACCTTTCTTAATAGAATTTGTTCACTAAACATCAGTCTACAAACTTACTATAGAATATTTTGGTCAAAACCAATCGAATTCAAAGATATGGTGCGCTCAAATTGGTCTCATGCTACTGTGACCATTTCTGGTTGCAGTTTCAATTTTCAGTTAACTCGACACCAGTCTGACAGAGCAACTTTGGGCTTGTTTTTCTCCAATTTTTGGTGTAACAACCGAAGAGGATGTCTGTATCAAAGTTATTCTCCTATGATAGATCTACAAAATTGATGTGGTGACCTAGGGCAAAATCCTTTTTGTTTGGAAGTTACAAGGCCCCAAAGATGAACCCATTACACTGAAGTTCAGACTTAACCAAAAGAGTTCAAGTGTGGCTCTTTTGCAATTAAGTCCAAATCTCAAGGTTTGGGTTGCAAATCTTCATAATTATGAACCATATGACTTAAGACACCTTATTATCATGGTTTTTGCACTTTAGTCCAAGAGTGCACTAATTTTGCACTTAGCCCCCTAGGGTTTAGGTTTAGGGCTTTCCAGGGTCCTTTTTAGGGTTTTTGACATTTCAGGGGTTTGGATGTAACTTAGGTTCATTCTCAGTAACATTTTATGACTATTTCAATTGAGCTTTAGAGTTTTCTCTATTTGGACTTTGTTTTACCCTTCTGATCCCCATTTAGGGTTAAGTACCCTATTCTAGGGTTTTATCAACAAAATTGTCATACCAATACAACTTGTTTGAAATTTTTGCCTAGTGAATGCATTCTAGGTGTGACAATCACATGAAATGCCAATGCTTATGATGTTATGCTCAGGTTTTAGTGATAGTAACACCAGGGGTGTTACATCTTTCCCCCCATAAAAGAATCTCGTCCCGAGATTAAAATCCTGTGGTAAGTAATGGAAAAGGAAATGCTTCACATTTTTATTTCCTTATTTCTGGTACAAGGCAGGGGTGATATGGGGCTCACTCCTTTATTACAACAATTGTATACACTTTACAAATTACATGAGGCTAAAAAGTCTAGGAAATTCTTTTCTAAAAAGTCTCGAGTTTCCCATGTAGCCTCATCTTCTGAATGCTGGTTCCACTGTATCTTGTAAAACTTGAGAGTTCTTCTTCGGGTAATTCTGTCCTTTTGATCCAAGACTCAAATAGGGTGTTCTGAATATGTCAAGTCTGGTTCTAAGGCAACATCCGTTACTCCAATAGTTCGATCAGGAACCCGAAGACATTTCTTCAGTTGAGACACGTGGAACACATTATGTACAGCAGACAAGGTTTCAGGTAGTTGGAGTCGGTACGTGTAACGCCCTGAATTTGGGGGTAGAATTTTTTCTTCTTTTTACTCACCAAATTCAGGCGTTACTCTCTTTTCTCTTCCTGTTTCGCTCCTTTTTCCCAATTTCAAACCAGTATAGTGGCGGGTGTCCGTGTCATGTATAAACAAAACCTAAGTGTCATGGGTGTTGCATCATGCCGAAGCACATTTCTTTGTCTGATGTCACGTGTTCGTCTCGCCCTGTTTCGAATTCTTGGTTCGCGATCGGATTCCGTTTAGTGGTCGTGCGTGTCGTGGGTCTCGGTCCATGATGTGTCCCAGCCCGGCCCAGCTCGGCCCGGTCCGGCCCGCGTGCCCCCGGCTCCCCCTGCCCTCCCTATGCGCGCGCGCCCTCCCCCTAATCCCTTTGTCTCATTTGATTTTCTCCCACGCAGTAACCTCCCTCTCCCTCTTCCACCTCTCTCTCTCCCTATGGTGCCCTAGGGTTTGGAGACGTGATCGCCGGAGTTTGGATCCCCGGAGGTGAGTTTTTACCCTCCCCTTCCCTCTCTCTCTCTCCCTCCCCCATCCTTTCTTCCTCCCTGCGTGGCCCCTGCCGCGCGCCCTCCCCTCCCCCTGCTCGCGCGCCCTCCTCCTCCCCCCCCCCCCCCGCGTGGCCCCCTCCCCCGCGGCCGCGACCCCCTGCGTGTCTGCGCCCGGCGCTGGCAGCTCGGCCCCTGCCCTGTGTCCCGGCCTCGCGCCCTCGGCCGCGCCCCACCGTGCCCTCGCGTGCCCTCGACACGCGCAGCGTGCTTTCGCGCGTGCGACCGTAGTCGCGCGGCGTTCAGCCCCCGTCTTAATTCATTTTAATTTTAGTTTAGTCGATGTGCTGCGTCGCGCGCTTCGTCGCGCGATGGTTCATTCTAATTTCATCTTTATTAATGTGTTGTGTCGCGCGCTTCGTCGCGCGACGATTCTTTTTATTTATATTTATTAATGTGTTGTGTCGCGCGCTTCGTTGCGCGACGATTCGTTTTTAAATGTAGTTCTGTTGACATAAGTCGTCGTGCGTTTCATCGCGCAACGCTTAACGTTTATCTATAATTAATGCAAGAATCTCGTTGCGCGCTCTGTCGCGTGGTGAGTCGTTCAGTTCCTAATTCAATTTAAATGTTGTGTCGCGCGTCTCGCCGTGCGGCCACTCCCTTTCATTCATCTTTATTTATTTATAATGATTAAATGTGGAACATGACTTTACTTTATGCTAAACACAGTGTCCAAATTAATGCCCTTCTGTTAAGCGAGTGGTTTAATTTATGATTATGTAACATAATCGCTTCTCGACCGTAGACCCGACTGTCATTTCCTCTTTCTCTCTTAACCGTAATTGCGAGCCCCGCGTGGAACATCTGTTTATTTATTGTATTCTATTGTATGGTATACTGTTCTTTTGTATTAAATGTGTGGATATATGTATGTTTGCGCTCGTATAGAGAACGATCTGGTTGAAGAGCCCGAGGAACTCGCAGGAGAAGCCCCTGAGCAGTAGCTGGTTGGTGGAGGCAAGTGTCCCTTGACCTATCTATGTCCTATACAATTCTATAATTCACTTTCCGCATTTACACAGTTATACCTAAGGATTGACTAGCTTTTGTTATCCATGTCCTTGTTTACCTATTTGGGTCGGATTATTATTGTTTAGCTTATTGCTAGTGCTTAACACTAATCAATGAACATGATGAGATTTATCTATGATACGTTGTTTTCCCTCTTATTTATGATGATATACTTGTGGCATTTAAGGGGACTTGAGTGGTTTCTCGAGTGCCTCTCCGTAAGGACCTGTTCGTTGGATGACCGCCCAGGAAAACAGTGCAACCATGAGGGTGGAGTGGGACGCCCTTAGCTGAATAATTAGAGGAACCGAGGTGTAGTTCGCTTAGCCATCGTGCCGTCAATGGGGCTCGGTGTATGCAGCTCGCTCTGCCAAGGTTGATTTGTCCCTTGGGGAGGAGTGCGGTACATTTAGGAAACCTAACGGGCGGCTACAGCCCCGAGGAATCTTTGTAAAGGCTACGTAGTGATACCCTGCTTGGTCACCTTGGTAGTGATCAATGGAGAGTCATGGCCTCCGGGCAGAAAGGGAAATCACGGCTTGTGGGTAAAGTGTGCAACCTCTACAGAGTGTTATGAAAACTGATATATCAACCGTGCTCGCGGTTATGAGCGGCCAAGGGAGCTCCAGTGATTAGAGATACTTGATCAGAGATGTTTGGATTACAGGTGGCAATGAGATTGATGGTTCTTGGTATTGATTATGGTAATGGTAAGTGGTATTCTTTCCATTTGGAAAGAGTACGTTTGGGTTAATAATGTAGGTTAATTCTAAAACTTGGCTTTCTCTACTAGTTATAATAATCTGACCAACTAAAAGCAACTGCTTTACTTACCCCCACATAAAGCTAGTCCACTACAGCCAAACAGGACACTTGCTGAGTATGTTGATGTGTACTTGTAACACCCGGATTTTAGGGGTCCAAAACCCGGGGTTAACATAAACACCAGGTATGCTGGGACCAAGTCTCAAACATATGATGTATAGTGGCACAGGATCGAATGTCACATCTTTATATATAACAGGAGTTCTATACAAAATAAATAATTACATTATAAGGAGACAACGGTCCAGCAACCCAAAGTTGACTGGGAGACGACGGCCTAGACCTCTCTCGAACTCATCGCAGCATCCTCCATGAGCATCATCCTGCAGTACCTGGTCTTGACCTGTGGTGTATGTGAGACAGCAAGAGTGAGCTCACATACGTTCATCGCTCAACAAGTTGTGGGGAATAATGTGCATGAACTCGCCAAAGGTGGGAGCTCACGTGAAGTGTAAGGCTTACCAAAGAAGATGGTTGAAGCTGAGCGTTGCTTTTAAAGTTGGTCAAAATTTTATTAGCAGTTACTAAGTATAAGTAAATACCAACCCAATTAAATAATAGAACAAAAGTATCAACTTCACCCGCGATGCAATGCATATGACAAATTGAATTTAGTTCCATAATTTACTCATGTGAGGGTCCGAGCTGCTCATGACCGTGAGCACGGCTAGTATACCAGTTTTACACTCTGCAGAGGTTGTACCCTTTACCCACAAGTCGTGTATCCCATGTCGCCAGGGTTTGCAAGGCCCTTAGACACTTCCGAGGTGAATGGCTAGGGATCCACTACGAGGCCTTTACAAAGTTCCACTAGCTTCCGAAAACCCGCTACAGTTTATAGGAAGATCCAGTGCAGGAATCCCTTGCAGGACCGCCATCGCAGCAAAATCCTCCCGAGGGCCTCCCTACACTGACCTCTCCCCTACTGCCCTTGCCCCTTTCGGGTAAGGTAGTCTTCCACTAGCTTTCCTAATTAATCAGCCAAGGGCGTCCCATTCCACCATTGTGGTAGCACTGTTTTCCCGGGTGGTCGCTCCATGTTCCAATTAACATAATGATCTTATCATGAACAATAAATAACAACTGATAACAAAAGTGTAATCATAAATAGTGTATCTCCATACCCAAAACCACATATAGCACTAGCAAGTACTACCCAGAAAGGTTCAGTGGTAAACAAGGTATAAAGATAATCAAACTAGGGTAACCTATTGGGTCCCATCAAAATTAACCTATGCAGATCATTATGATTAATTAGAACATGAGTGGGTAAAGAGAAGTGATCAAGGGCACAACTTGCCTGGGTCTTGAGAATCCAGGTACCAGGATGATCTTCAGATGACTCGTGTCCTCACTGCTAGGCGTAGCAATTCAAACAAACATAGTATAGGCAAATTTAACATTACACCAAACATGTAAACAAAATACATAATAATAATCTACACATTAAAATAAGATTCTAGGAACAGGAATCATTAATTTTGGAGTTATAGATTTTAAGTTATGAATTTCTGTAGCTTTTATGTATTTAATACAAGATTAAGTATTAGATAAATTTAAATGAGCCTTTCATGCCAAAACAGAGACACCAAATGATGAAGAATATTATTACAAAATTTTAGAAACTGGAATGGTTCAATTTGGAGCTAAAATGAATTTTCTATGAATTATACAAACTCTAGCAATTATTTTTGTATTAAAAATCTAATTTCTAATTCATTTAATCATTTTAATACAGCACTGGACTGGGCCTCAATTACTGGGAAGCACAGGGGGCTCGGGGATAAAATTCCCAGACTCAGACTACACCCGCGGTGGACGGCGGGTTTATTCCGTGAAAGCCGAGGGGCTCTTTTGCAAGATGAGCAATGCGAAAGGGTATGGGATAATATCGGCCGTTGGATCTGAAGCCTGCGGTTCAGATTAGATCTGGGCTTTAAGTGAACCGAAGCGTAATACGGGCCGCCCGATCAAAATCCAACGCACCAGATTAGACCCCGAACCGGTACGGATCTACAGCCACACGATTACCGATCAACGGCCCACGGTGAATCTCTCCTCAATCTAATCCTAGCCATTCATCAACCATCCTACGGTGTTCACACCATCTTCCTCCCACCAACCCAACAGGGGCGTCGCCGCCCTGACCGCGCGGTGGGTGAGATCGACGGTGACCCAATCGGTCTCCCCCGAGCACCATCATCAAATTAACTAGAGCTCCACGAAGCTAGTCGAACGGTGAGAAGATTGAGGTAGACTTTACCAGCGATAGTGTTGTGATGATCTACACCCACGGTGTTGCGCGGATTGTGGTGGCGGTGGCGCGTCGGTGAGAGATTAGAGATGACCCGAGAGTCCGCGTGCCCGGCCGATGACTCCGGAGGTTTCAACACACAAAGGCGATTCTAGGCGTGGTGTTCTTACCGGGGATCCCGCTGTGACGAGCCTCGCCCACGGTGCTATCCGGGTTCGCGGCGGGTCACCAGCTCCGGTGAGGAATTCTAGACGTTTGGGCGGACCACCGAGCGCAATACTTCACGCCGACGATCCACATACGCCGATGAACAATCTTAACACTATCCTGGCCACCAATCGGCGATGCCGACCCGATTCTATGGTGGCGGACCTCTCGCTTATCGCGGACACGGTTCGGGCGGCGGCGGCGTTGGCTAATCGCACGGCTCAATGAGGGGCGGGAGGAGAGCGGCACGATTTATACCCTGTGCCCAGTCCGAGTCCGAGCGTGCGCAGTGGGGCTCCAACGAATCCTGCGAAGTGCGCCCCGGTCGAGCTCATCCGAGCAGCGCGGCGAAGAAAGGGGAAAGGGGCAGAGCTGACGCGTGGGGTCCGCCCGCCAGTGGCATTAACGGGGGACGCGAGGGGGAGGGGCGATCCCGACCACAAGGCCCCACATGGCGGAGACAGGTGAGAGCGAGCGCGCGATGAGTGAGGCTGGCATATGGGGCCCGCCTGTCAGCGAGCGCCAGGCGCGAGCGCGGCGCGCTGGTGTTTAGTTGGGCCGGTTGGGAAGCCAAATTCGGCCCAGCGCAGAAATGGAGTTCTTCCTCTTTTTTTTATATATTTATTTCTGTTTTCATTTCCTTTCCTATTTTTCTCTTATTTTCACCTTTCAAAACTAAATTCAAATTCTTGTGTGAACTTTGAATTCACAATTTGAATTCAAATATGGAGATGATTTGGTAGTCATGTTAAGTGTACCAAATAAACATACTAGTGTGGGATGAGTTTATTTACTTATAAATTTTATCTTGTCTTCTTATAGTATTTCTCTCTTAAATTCCCAATTCAAATTTACTTCTAATTTGAATTCATTTTTGGAGGCAAATTTATCCTTATTGTTATTATTACTATTATTACTTTATTTAAGGCACAAACATAGAAACTCCAATATGATGCATAAGTTGTCATTAGTCATTTAACCACTTTAGATGTGGTTGTTCTCATGCTTAGTTAACTTGAAACAAAGTAATAGGAGAATTATCTCCATTACCATGGTTTACCAATTTGGGTATTACAGTACTCACCCTTGCTCTACACACCAACCCCCCCAGGTTGTCCGCATTACAACCACTGCTTAGGAGAGGATGAAGCCGTGGAAGGAGACTTCCAGGAATTCCAAGATTACGACTAGTTCTAGGCGTCGGTTAGCGGCAACCCCCAGTCGGCTGCCTGTGAAGGCCGCGTGTATCTATGTTTCTTTTCCGCACTTTGATTATTGTAAAGACTATGTGGATGTCTCAGACATATGATGTAATCGACTATTATTCCCCTTTTATGTTATTATTTGAGCACTGTGTGATGATGTCCAGTTATCTAACTGCTGTGTACGTGAATTGCTGATCCTAGCACGTACATGGTTCGCATTTGGTTTGCCTTCTAAAACCGGGTGTGACATAGGTGGTATCAAAGTCATGCTGACTGTAGGACCGCTAACCTAGAGTAGAATGGTCGTTCTAAGGATTATAGACCCCTATTCCTGCCTTGACTTTGGTATCCCTTCAAATGTTGGTCATATCGATCAAACCTATGTTCTACTATATATTATACCTTGCTGAAAATTGTGTTTTATTCTAATCCTTCATTTATTTATGGTTAATTACTTGCTGGTCATATTAGTTCTGTTCTCACTCTTATGCTTATGGTGTCTTTTGTAGATGGCTCATCTTAGACACACTGCACGGAAGTCTATCATCCCCTTCTTACCCTCTCGTCTCGCTGAGCGTCCGCTTCGCCGTCCAGTGACCAGTCAGTCCAGCCATTTGGAGAGGCTGCACCACCGCCTGCATGAGGAGTAGGAACATCGTCGACAGGAGCAGGAACAACAGGGCTCTTCTTTCTCGCTCCAGCAGGAGATAGAGTCTGTGAGGAGCTGCTCCCCCATGCTTCCGCTGGAGGCGCCCCCTGCACCACCACTGAGCGCCCCAGCCCCTGGAGTAGCTGCCGGGGGAGATCCAGACAACGCAGGTGGCAACAGCAGCTCGAGCCACGACACCAACATTTCCACCGACCAGGAGTTGGAAGGATGGGTTGCTCAACCCATCACTCGCGACGCTGCTCGCGGGTGTCACTTCCACGATGCGCTCGACACCCTGCTACGTTGGGCACTCGACCGGCGTACTTGGTCTATCGAGTATCGCTGTGTGGTCTTCCAGCACCGTCGCGGGGTCTACCCGGACCGCTGGGAGGCTACCTGCTTGGTGTGTCGTCCGGAGAACAGTCTCTAGGGTGCGAAGGTCTGCTCAGAGCACTATTCCATCTCTGAGCGGGACTCAGCTGAGGCGGCCATGCAAGATGTCGCACGGCGTGCGCTTTCGCACTACTATTCAGTGCTCGGTGGGGTAGCTGATGGTCTCAACCTGAAGTACTACCCCCGCCGTCCATCTGGCAGCACAGGAGGTGTTATTGTCTCACCTGTTGGTGAGGACAATCCTAGGTTGAGTAGCTCAGTCAACCTAGCCGTCGTGCTAAACACGGAGCTAGACCATGCACTAGACAAGCTGAGTAGGGCTCGTGCTGAGATTACCCAGCTGTGGGCTGAGCGCGCGGAGCGTCGTCACCTGGATGATGGCTCCCCCGCTCCCGTCGAGACTCAGCACCCGTACCGCTCACCTCGGCGTGGACACCAGTCTTATGGCAACCCCGACTGCAAGACCAAGATAAATTTAGACCCATAGATCGTCAGCGTCGGATCTTGTAATTAATATGAAAATATACATAGAAGCTATAGTCTTAGCATTAGTCTTGCTTTCAGTTAGTCTTAGTTAGACATGGTAGTTTGCTTATCCTGTGCATTTATGTTTGTCATGATGAACTATGTTGGATTTGGATCTTTGTAATTACTGTCACCAGAGTGTGGGCATCCCCTGCATTTTGGTTTACCTATTATATGTTAATGAAGTTAGTTATCTAGTTGGGAAGCCTTTTGTTCCACTTTCCTCTTTATCTAAGAAGCTGTGTTGGTCTGTGTTGGAGATCAGTGAAGATGTTCATCTGTTCAGTGTTATGGAGGAATTCTATACTCTTTTCTTATGCTGCAAGATTTGCCAGATCAGTTCTGATGTGTGGTTGCATTCTACAGATGTTAGAAAACAGGCGTAGAGGAGGAAGGCGTGCTCAGCAGGAGTAGGCAGCTCAGCAGGATGAGGCACCCTAGCAACAGCAGCTGCCACCCCCGCCCTCGATGTCTATCGAGCAGATGTTCATAATGCAGACTCAGGCAGTTCAAGCCATCGGTCAGACTTTGGCCGCCATTCAGCTGCAGCAGCAGCAGCCACCACCCCAGCCTCAGATGCCTAGGGACAAGTCTGCTGAGTTCATGAGAGGTCATCCCCCAACGTTTGCTCATTCTTCTGACCCCATGGATGCTGAAGACTGGCTGCGCACAGTGGAGCGGGAGTTGCATACCGCTTAGTGTGACGACAGGGAGAAAGTTCTATATGATCCCCGTCTGTTGAGAGGAGCAGCTCAGTCCTGGTGGGAGTCTTATCTCGCCACCCATGCCAACCCCGACACCATCACCTGGGAAGAGTTTAGAGGTAGCTTTCGTCAGTACCATGTTCCTGCAGGTCTGATGACAATGAAGAAGGAGGAATTTCTGGCACTCAAGCAAGGGTCAATGTCTGTTAGTGAGTATCGAGACAGGTTTCTGCAACTGTATCGCTATGCTCCTAAAGATGTCAACACCAACGCCAAGCGACAGTATCGTTTCTTGAGAGGCTTGGTTGACCCTCTGCAGTATCAGCTGATGAATCATACCTTTCTGACGTTTCAGCACCTGATTGATAGAGTAATCATGATAGAGAGGAAGCATAAAGAGATGGAGGATCGCAAGCACAAGATCAGTGGACTCCAGCCTGGAAGCAGCAATCGCCCTTGTTTCTCGGGCAATCAACCTCAGCAGTTCAGGAAGAACCAGCGCCCACCTCAGCAGCAGCAGTTTCAAAGGCAGTATCCTCAGCATCAGCAGCAGAATCGCCAGAACAATCAGTCAGGAGGAGGCCAGTTTCAGAGGCAGAATCAGCAGGCACCTCGTCTTCCTGCCCCAGTGACCCGGTAGAACAGTCAAGCAGCACCAGCTCAGGGTGGAAACAGAGCATGTTTCCACTGTGGAGAGCAAGGCCATTGGGTGATGCAATGTTCGAAGAAGGTAGCCCAGTAGCAGTCAGGCCCTAATGCCCCAGCAAAGCAGAATGTGTCTCAGCTTGGAGCAGGCAACCGCTCTCAGCCGTGCTATAACCATGGGAGACTGAATCACTTGGAGACTGAAGCAGTTCAGGAGACCCCCGACATGATAGTAGGTATGTTTCTAGTCGACTCCCATATTGCAGAAGTGTTATTTGATACTGGAGCAACGCATTCTTTTATAACTGCATCATGGGTAGAAGCAAATAATCTTCCAATAACTACCATGTCAACCCCCATTGAAATTGACTCAGCCGGTGGTAGAATTCGAGCCGATAGCATTTGCTTGAATGTAAGTGTGGAAATAAGGGGGATAGCGTTTCCCGCTAACCTCATAGTAATGGGTACTCAGGGAATAGATGTCATCCTAGGGATGAATTGGCTAGATAAGTATCAGGCAGTTATCGGTTGTGATAAGAGGACAATCAAGTTGATGTCCCCACTAGGAGAGAAAGTGGTGACCGAGTTAGTCCCGCCTGAGCCGAAGAAAGGAAGTTGTTATCAGATGGTTGTTGATAGCCATGAAGCAGACCCACTTGAGATTATCAAGGTTGTGTCCGAGTTCCCAGATGTGTTCCCAAAGGACCTACCAGGTATGCCACCAGAGCACAAAGTTGAGTTTGCTATAGAGCTTCTTCCTGGAACGCCCCCATCTTTAAGAGAGCTTACAGAGTATCTGGACCAGAGTTGGTTGAGCTTAAGAAGCAGATTGATGAGCTGTCAGAGAAAGGTTACATCCGGCCAAGCACCTCGCCTTGGGCCGCTCCTGTCCTATTCGTGGAGAAGAAAGATGGCACCAGAAGGATGTGTATCGATTATCGAGCTCTGAATGAGGTCACGATCAAGAACAAGTACCCCTTACCCAGAATAGAGGATCTGTTCGACTAGTTAAGAGGAGCCAGCGTGTTTTCAAAGATAGATCTGAGGTTAGGTTATCACCAGCTCAGGATTCGACCTTCAGACATTCCGAAGACGGCATTCATTACCAACTATGGGTTGTATGAGTTCACCGTGATGTCTTTTGGTTTGACAAATGCACCAGCCTTCTTCATGAATCTGATGAACAGTGTATTCATGGATTATCTTGACAAGTTTGTGGTGGTATTTATTGATGATATTTTGGTATATTCTCAAAGCGAAGAAGAGCATGCAAGTCATTTGAGGATGGTATTGCAGAGATTGCAAGAGCACCAGTTGTATGCAAAGTTGAGCAAGTGCGAGTTCTGGATCAGTGAAGTCCTGTTCTTGGGTCACATAATCAACAAAGAAGGATTGGCTGTGGATCCGAAGAAAGTGGCAGATATTCTAAATTGGAAAGCGCCAACAGACGCTCGAGGAATCAAGAGCTTCATTTGAATGGCCGGATATTATCGGCGATTTATTGAAGGGTTTTCGAAGATTGCGAAACCGATGATAGCTTTGCTAGGCAACAAGGTTGAGTTCAAGTGGACCCAGAAATGCCAAGAAGCCTTTGAAGCGCTGAAACAGAAGTTGACTACAGCGCCTGTCTTAATCTTGCCTGATGTGCACAAGCCCATCTCGGTGTATTGCGATGCTTGTTACACTGGTTTGGGATGTGTATTGATGCAAGAGGGAAGAGTTGTGGCTTACTCGTCCCGACAGCTGAAGGTTCATGAGCAGAATTACCTAATCCATGACCTAGAGTTGGCAGCAGTGGTTCACGCACTGAAGACATGGAGGCACTATCTGTATGGGCAGAAATGTGATGTTTACACAGACCACAAGAGTCTAAAGTACATATTCACTCAGTCAGAGCTGAATATGAGGCAACGAAGATGGTTAGAGTTGATCAAAGACTATGAGTTGGAGATTCATTACCATCCACGCAAAGCGAACGTAGTGGCAGATGCTTTGAGCAGGAAGAGTCAGGTCAATCTGATGGTCACTCATCCGATGCCTTATGAGTTGGCCAAAGAGTTTGACAGGTTGAGCCTCAGATTTCTGAATAATACGCAAGGAGTAATAGTTGAGTTGGAACCCACCTTGGAGCGGGAAATCAAAGAAGCGCAGAAGAATGATGAGAAGATCAGTGAAATCCGGTGACTGATTCTAGATGGCAGAGGTAAAGATTTACATGAAGATGCAGAAGGTGTGATATGGTTCAAGGACCGCTTGTGTGTTCCCAATGTCCAGTCTATTCAGGAATTGATCCTCAAGGAAGCTCATGAGACAGCTTACTCAATACACCCTGGAAGTGAGAAGATGTATCAGGATCTGAAGAAGAAATTCTGGTGGTACAGAATGAAGAGAGAAATCAAAGAGCATGTAGCTATGTCTGATAGCTGTCGACGGATCAAGGCAAAGCATCAGAGGCCAGCTGGATTGTTGCAACCATTGCAAATTCCTCAGTAGAAATGGGATGAAATCGGTATGGATTTCATAGTCGGATTGCCTCGCACTCGAGCCGGCTACAATTCCATTTGGGTAGTGGTGGATCGCTTAACCAAGTCAGCCCACTTCATACCTGTCAAGACCAACTACAGCAGTGCAGTATTGGCAGAGTTGTACATGTCTCGGATCGTTTGTCTCCATGGTGTACCAAAGAGGATAGTGTCAGACAGAGGAATGCAATTCACCTCTCATTTCTAGCAGCAGTTGCATGAAGCTTTGGGCACACATCTGAATTTTAGTTCAGCTTATCATCCGCAAACAGATGGTCAGACCAAAAGAACTAATCAAATCCTCAAAGATATGTTGAGAGCCTGCGCATTGCAAGATCAGTCCGGATGGGACAAGAGGTTTCCTTATGCAGAGTTCTCCTATAACAACAGTTACCAGGCCAGCTTGAACATGTCACCGTTTCAGGCACTCTATGGGAGGAGTTGTAGAACCCCGTTGCATTGGGATCAGCCTGGAGAAAAGCAAGTGTTCGGGCCAGACATTTTGCTTGAAGCCGAAGAGAACATCAAGATGGTTTGGGAGAACCTGAAGATAGCGCAATCAAGGCAGCGAAGCTATGCAGACACAAGAAGAAGAGAGTTGAGTTTTGAAGTTGGAGACTTTGTCTATCTGAAAGTGTCACCGATCAGAGGAGTCAGAAGATTCAGAGTCAAAGGCAAGCTAGCACCCCGCTACATCGGTCCGTATCAGATTCTCGCAAAGCATGGAGAAGTGCCCTATCAGCTCAGTTTGCTAGAAGGCTTGTCCGTAGTGCTTGATGTCTTTCTTGTGTCTTAGTTGAAGAAGTGTCTACGTGTGCCAGAAGAGCAGTTGCCAGTGGAGGGTCTCGAAGTCTAGGAGGACTTGACCTACATTGAGAAGCCAGCGCAGATCCTTGAGACTGCAGAGAGAGCCACCCGGAGGAAGACTATCAGAATGTGCAAAGTTAGATGGAGTCACCACTCTGAGGAAGAAGCAACCTGGGAGCGTGAAGATGATCTGATGGCCAAATACCATGAGCTCTTTGCTAGCCAACCTTGAATCTCGAGGGCGAGATTCTTTTAAGGGGGATAGGTTTGTAACGCCCTGAATTTGGGGGTAGAATTTTTTCTTCTTTTTACTCACCAAATTCAGGCATTACACTCTTTTCTCTTCCTGTTTCGCTCCTTTTTCCCAATTTCAAACCAGTATAGTGGCGGGTGTCCATGTCATGTATAAACAAAACCTAAGTGTCATGGGTGTTGCATCATGCCGAAGCACATTTCTTTGTCTGATGTCGCGTGTTCGTCTCGCCCCGTTTCGAATTCTTGGTTCGTGATCGGATTCCGTTTAGTGGTCGTGCGTGTTGTGGGTCTCGGTCCACGATGTGTCCCAGTCCGGCCTGCGCGCCCCCGGCGCCCCCTGCCCTCCCTATGTGCGTGCCCCCCTCCCCCTAATCCCTTTGTTTCATTTGATTTTCTCCCGCGCAGTAACCTCCCTCTCCCTCTTCCACCTCTCTCTCTCTCCCCATGGTGCCCTAGGGTTTGGAGACGTGATCGCCAGAGTTTGGATCCCCGGAGGTGAGTTTTTCCCCTCCCCTTCCCTCTCTCTCTCTCCCTCCCCCACCCTTTCTTCCTCCCTGCGTGGCCCCTGCCACGCGCCCTCCCCTCCCCTGCTCGCGCGCCCTCCTCATCCCCCCCTGCGAGGCCCCCTCCCCGTCGCGCGTCCCCCCGGCGAGCCCCTACCTGGCGGCCCGCGCCCTCCCCCCGCGCCCGGCCGCGTGTCCCCGTGCCCGGCGGTGGCGGCCCGTGCCATGCCCCTCCCCTCCGCGTCGCGCGCCCCCGGCGGTGGCTCGGTGGCCCGTGCCCTCCCACGCTCGGCCGCGTCGCACCCCTCCGTGCCCGGCCCCGCGCCCCCACGCCTGTGGCCCCACGCCCGCGGCCCCCTACGCGTCCCCGATGTCGGCGGCTTGGCCCCGCGCCCGCGCGCGCCTCGCGCTCAGCGGCGGCGTCTCGGCCCCTGCCCCGCGCCCCGCGTTCCGGCCTCGCGCCCTCGGTCGCGCCCCGCCGCGCCCTCGCGTGCCCATGCTCGTGTGCCCTCGGCACGCGCAGCGTGCTTTTGCGCGTGCGACCGTAGTCGCGCGGCGTTCAGCCGCCATCTTAATTCATTCTAATTTTAGTTTAGTCGATGTGCTGTGTCGCGTGCTTCGTCGTGCGATGATTCTTTTAATTTATATTTATTAATGTGTTGTGTCGCGTGCTTCGCTGCGCGATGATTCGTTTTTAAATGTAGTTCTGTTGACGTAAGCCGTCGTGCGTTTCGTCGCACAACACTTAACGTTTATCTATAATTAATGCAAGAATCTTGTTGCGCGCTCTGTCACGCGGTGAGTCGTTCAGTTCCTAATTCAATTTAAATGTTGTGTCGCGCGTCTCGCCGTGCGACCACTCCCTTTCATTCATCTTTATTTATTTATAATGATTAAATGTGGAACATGACTTTACTTTATGCTAAACGCAGTGTCCAAATTAATGCCCTTCTGTTAAGCGAGTGGTTTAATTTATGATTATGTAACATAATCGCTTCTCGACCGTAGACCCGACTGTCATTTCCTCTTTCTCTCTTAATCGTAATTGCGAGCCCCGCATGGAACGTCTGTTTATTTATTGTATTCTATTGTATGGTGTACTATTCTTTTGTATTAAATGTGTGGATATATGTATGTTTGCGCTCGTATAGAGAACGATCTGGTTGAAGAGCCTGAGGAACTCGCAGGAGAAGCCCCTGAGCAGTAGCTGGTTGGTGGAGGCAAGTGTCCCTTGACCTATCTATGTCCCATACAATTCTATAATTCACTTTCCGCATTTACACAATTATACCTAAGGATTGACTAGCTTTTGTTATCCATGTCCTTGTTTACCTATTTGGGTCGGATTATTATTGTTTAGCTTATTGCTAGTGCTTAACACTAATCAATGAACATGATGAGAGGAACCGGGGTGTAGTTCGCTTAGCCGTCGTGCCGTCAATGGGGCTCGGTGTATGCGGCTTGCTCTACCAAGATTGATTTGTCCCATGGGGAGGAGTGCGGTACATTTAGGAAACCTAACGGGCGGCTACAGCCCTGGAGAATCTTTGTAAAGGCTACGTAGTGATACCCTGTTGGGTCACCTTAGTAGTGATCAACGGAGAGTCATGACCTCCGGGCAGAAAGGGAAATCATGGCTTGTGGGTAAAGTGCGCAACCTCTGTAGAGTGTTATGAAAACTGATATATCAGCCGTACTCGCGGTTATGAGCAGCCAAGGGAGCTCCAGTGATTAGAGATACTTGATTAGAGATGTTTGGATTACAGGTGGCAATGAGATTGATGGTTCTTGGTATTGATTATGGTAATGGTAAGTGGTATTCTTTTCGTTTGGAAAGAGTACGTTTGGGTTAATAACGTGGGTTAATTCTAAAACTTGGCTTTCTCTACTAGTAATAATAATCTGACCAACTAAAAGCAACTGCTTTACTTACCCCCACATAAAGCTAGTCCACTACAGCCAAACAGGACACTTGCTGAGTATGTTGATATGTACTCATCCTTGCTCTACACACCAAACCCCCCCAGGTTGTCCGCATTGCAACCACTGCTCAGGAGAGGATGAAGCCGTGGAATGAGACTTCCAGAAATTCCAAGATTACGACGAGTTCTAGGCGTGGGTTAGCGGCAACCCCCAGTCGACTGCCTGTGAAGGCCGCGTGTATCTACGTTTATTTTCCGCACTTTGATTATTGTAAAGACTATGTGGATGTCTCAAACATATGATGTAATCGACTATTATTCCCCTTTTATGTTATTATTTGAGCACTGTGCGATGATGTCCAGTTATGTAACTGTTGTGTACGTGAATTGCTGATCCTAGCACGTACATGGTTCGCATCCGGTTTGCCTTCTAAAACCGGGTGTGACAGTACGCCACTGGTCCACATTGCTCAAGCACAGGGAAAGGACCAATGTATCGAGGTGCAAGCTTCCCTTTTACCCCGAAATGTGTTACAGCCTTCATTAGGGAGACTTTCTGTCACATCCGGTTTTTAGAAGGCAAACCGAATGCGAACCATGTACGTGCCAGGATCAGCAATTCACGTACACAGCAGTTACATAACATGGACATCATCACACAGTGCTCAAATAGTATTAAAAAGGGAAAAAATAGTCGATTACATCATATGTCTGAGACATCCACATAGTCTTTACAATAAATCAAAGTGCGGAAAAGAAACGTAGATAAACGCGGCCTTCATAAGCAGCCGACTGAGGGTTGCCGCTAACCCACGCCTAGAACTCATCGTAGTCTTTGAACTCCTGGAAGTCTCCTTCCACGGCTTCATCTTCTCCTGAGCAGTGGTTGCAATGCGGACAACCTGAGGAAGGGGGGGTTGGTGTGTAGAGCAAGGGTGAGTACACATCAACATACTCAGCAAGTGTCCTGTTTGGCTGTAGTGGACTATCTTTATGTGGGGGGTAAGTCAAGCAGTTGCTTTTAGTTGGTCAGATTATTATTACTAGTAGAGAAAGCCAAGTTTTAGAATTAACCCATGTTATTAACCCAAACGTACTCCTTTCCAAACGGAAAGAGTACCACTTACCATTACTAGAGCCAATACCAAGAACCATCAATCTCATTGCCACCTGCGATCCGAACATCTCTGATCAAGTATCACTAATCACTGGAGCTCCCTTGGCCGCTCATAACCGTGAGCACGGCTGATATATCAGTTTTCTAACACTCTGCAGAGGTTGTACACTTTACCCATGAGCCATGATTCCCTTTTTGCCTCGGGTTGTATGGACCCTTGAACACTCCCAAGGTGAGTAGGCGGGGTCTCACTACGTAGCCTTTACAAAGATTCCCCAGGGTTGTAGCCGCCCGTTAGGTTTCCTAAATGTACCGCACTCCTCCCCAAGGGACAAATCAACCTTGGCAGAGCGAGCCGCATACACCGAGCCCCATTGACGGCACGACGGCGAAGCGAACTACACCCCGGTTCCTCTAATTACTCAGCTAAGGGCGTCTCACTCCACCCTCATGGTTGCACTGTTTTCCCGGGTGGTCATCCAACGAACAGGTCCTTACGGAGAGGCACTCGAGAAACTGCTCGAGCCCCCTTGAAGGTCACAAGTATAACATCATAATAAAAGAGGGGAAAACAGCATATCATTGATAATTCTCATCATGTTCATTGATTAGAGTTGAGCAATAGCATAAGACTAAGCAATAATAATCCAACCCAGATAGGTAAACAAGGACAAGGATAACAAAAGCTAGTCAATCCTTAGGTATAACTGTGAAATGCGGGAGGTGAATTAAATAATGTATAGGACAGAGATAGGTCAAGGGACACTTGCCTCCACCAACTGACTGCTGCTCAGGGGCTTCTCCTATGAGTTCTTCGGGTTCCTCAACCAGATCGTTCTCTATGCGAGCGCAAACATACATACATCCATCCATTCGAATTAGGAAACAAACAGTACACCATACAAGAGAACAAATAGATTAAATATGCATAGAGTATAACATACAATATTGCATTTGCCATGGCTAGAAAAAGAAGAAAGAAGGTCTCACAGGGGTTAAAGCTATACTCGAGGCGTAGTACGGGTAGGCGCATAGCTAATCGTTATGTGCTCTGGTTCCACTTAGTTCCAATAATGAGGATTAGTCACATGCACTAATAGAATCATAACCATTTTGAATTGATCAACATTAAATAAGGTAGATTATTAACTACATGAATTAACTAACGTAACCGATTTCCAAATTGAGTTTCCATTTATTAATCAAATAACACGGTCACTATGTATGGAATACACGGGGGGTAGACGTGCACATCTAGGGGGTAGACAAACGTGCCAAAGGCACGGCGAGCCATGCCAAAGCACCATGCACCATGCGAGCACGCACGCGCCACGTTGCGCACCGTGGGCGACAACGGGGCCATGCCAAGGCCGACCGCGTGGGGCCGCGCGCTGGCCGAGCTCAAGGCCACGCGCCATAGGCACGCCGGGCCGAGCTCAAGGCCACGCCGGGGCCGGTATGTCGCAGCCGCGCTGGGCAGGGGCAGGGCTCGCTAAGGTGGGCGGGCTGCCGGGGCCGCGTCACGGCCGCACCAAGGCCGCGCCATGGCCGGGGCAAGGCGGGGCACCGGGGCGAGGCCGCACCGGGCGAACGGGGCCGAGCCGCCATGGCTGGCGACGAGGCCGCGCCACGGCCGGGCAGGGGCGCACGCCGGGGGCAAGCGGGCACGTGGGGAGGGCGCCGAGCAGGGGCGGGGCGAGGTCGAGCCGTCACGGCGAGGTCAGAGCCGCCGCGGGCGACGAGCCACTGGGACCGGACCGCGCGGGCGCGAAGCCGCGCGCCGAGGACGGGCAGGGGGGCTGCGCGGGGACACCGGGGGAGGGGGCGCCACGGCCGCGCGCCGGCGAGCCAGAGCCGTGCCGCGCCATGGCTGGGCAAGCCGCACGGGCGCGCTCGAGGGGAAGGCACGTCGGGCGGGGCGGGGGAGCGCGCCGAGCAGGAGCGGGGCCGCGCCGGGGCCACCGCGCCAAGGCCAGGGATGGGCCGCGCCGGGGCCGCCGTGCCAAGACAGGGGACGGGGCCGCGCCGGGGCCGCCGCGCCAAGGCTGGAGACGGGGCCACGCCGGGGAAGGGGGAGGGAGGGGAGAGGAGAGAGGAGGGGGGAGGGGCTTACCGTGCGGGGGAGGGAGGTCGGCGACGGGTGATTCGGCGGCGAGCCGAGCTGGGGAGCGGGCGGGTCAGGCAGGGGAGCGGGGGCGAGCAGGGGAGGAGAGAGGGATGGGTTTGGGGAGGGGCCCTGACGGGTGGGGCCCGCAAGGGGGGCGGCGGCGGTTTCCCAACCGTCCGCGCGCCGGGCGTGGCGTGGGGAGCGGGGGGCCAGCTGGGGCGGCTGGGCCGCAAGGCCAGCTGGGCCGCTGCGGGGCCCACGGAGGGAAAGGATAGAGGGGGGAGAGAAAGGCCGACTGGGCCGGCTGGCCAGCTAGGCCGCGCGCGAGGGGGCGGATGGGCCAAAAAGGGGAGGAAGGGGGAGGAGAAAAGAAAAGGTTTTCCTTTTTTTCTAAAACCTATTTTCTAGATGAAGGCTTTCACACTTTCAATCAATCAAAATAAATGCATGGTTCGACATGGTGCAGCAAACCAAAATAAAGTATTTTAGGGTTTTGCTTTACACGAGATCTCAAGCCGAGTCCCGCTATACTTTGGAAATGGTCAAGGCTTAGCGAGAAGAAAAGGAAAAAGAAAAGGGTAACGCCCGAATTTGGCGAGTGAAGAAAAGAAAAAAATTCAACTCCAAAATTCGGGGCGTTACAAACCTGTCCCCCTTAAAAGAATCTCGCCCTCGAGATTCAGGGTTGGCTAGCAAAGAGCTCAGGGTACTTGGCAATCAGATCATCTTCACGCTCCCAGGTTGCTCCTTCCTCAGAGTGGTGATTCCATCTGACTTTGCACATTCTGATAGTCTTCCTTCGGGTGACTCTGTCTGCAGTCTCAAGGATCTGCGCTGGCTTCTCAATGTAGGTCAAGTCCTCCTGGACTTCGAGACCCTCCACTGGCAACTGCTCTTCTGACACACGTAGACACTTCTTCAACTGAGACACAAGAAAGACATCAAGCACTGCGGACAAGCCTTCTGGCAAACTGAGCTGATAGGGCACTTCTCCACGCTTTGCGAGAATCTGATACGGACCGATGTAGCGGGGTGCTAGCTTGCCTTTGACTCTGAATCTTCTGACTCCTCTGATCGGTGACACTTTCAGATAGACAAAGTCTCCAACTTCAAAACTCAGCTCTCTTCTTCTTGTGTCTGCATAGCTTCGCTGCCTTGATTGCGCTATCTTCAAATTCTCTCAGACCATCTTGATGTTCTCTTCGGCTTCAAGTAGAATGTCTTGCCCAAACACTTGCTTTTCTCCAGGCTGATCCCATTGCAACGGAGTTCTACAACTCCTTCCATAGAGCGCCTGAAATGGTGACATCTTCAAGCTGGCCTGATAACTATTGTTATAGGAGAACTCTGCATAAGGCAATCTCTTGTCCCATCCGGACTGATCTTGCAACGCACAGGCTCTCAACATGTCTTCAAGGATTTGATTGGTCCTTTCGGTCTGACCGTATGTCTGCAGGTGATAGGCGGAACTGAAATTCAGGTGTGTACCCAAAGCTTCATGCAACTGCTACCAGAAATGAGAGGTGTTGGGGACTTGTTCTCAAGTGCTATGAATTAGGAACAAGGCAACATAGAATGTCAGATGTTAAGGCCCTTCGTCCGCTGAAGCATTATTCCCCAAGGATTTAATGAACTTCGGACGAAGGTTTTGAATAATATGTTACGAAGGTACTTTCATGATTAATGATAAAATAATGCAAAATATAAAACGTTATAGAATAAGAAGAATAAATAATATTATTCGGTTATTTTGTAATGTGAACTTAAATATCAAGATATAATATTTGGGCACATTTATACCTTTGCCTTGATAGAGAACGTTAATTCCAGAGTTACACGTCGGCAATTACAAGATTGCGTGAACAGCAAAGAAGTACTGTTCACCTATTTATAGGCACAGGACGCAGCCTGTAAGAAATTACAATCATGCCCCTTACAGAAAATCACAATCATAACTTAGACTCTTATGAACTGAAAAGTAATTCCATCTTTAAGTCGGTTCGATCCTTCGTCTTTGGATACGCTATAGCGTCGAAGCTTTGTGAGTGGTAGCTTCGGTATCTCATATAAACAGATTTGTTGAAGGTGTTTTCTTCCTGCAGGACCTTCGACGACGAAGCATGAACCCAACAGTAGCCCCTTCACGGCGCCAGATCGTTTTTCGCAACGAGCTTGGCCTGTGAAAAAGTCTCTTAAGCTTCGGGTAGCCGAAGGTCCGAAAAACACCTTCCCTGAGCTTGTTGCGGAGAAACGATACAACTTCCGAACGTGGAATAGTCCCATCATGCATATTTACCTTCTCGGGTTTTGTGGCCCACCGTTCAGTGGGTGCGGGCGAGTGTTCGTCCGGTGTAGGAGACTTGACGATTCACCTTTTAACCTGCAGCGCTATATAAATAGACAAGTAGGTGTAAAGTTACCACAGCATTTATTACAATTGCACTGTTTTGCTGCCAAAAATTTCACCATAGCCGAAGCTTGACCTTTGTACTCAAACGAAGCACCACTCCGGACTCTGCTTCGTCACAAGAAGGGCTTCGGAAAAAAGGTCATTAATTTCAAAAAACTTTAGGAATTCATAATCAAATGGCTAGATTGCGCTCCACTGCTAGGATTGAGCGTGAGGGAAACGAGGCCAAAGCCACCGAAACTGTTCCGATCTCCGAAGCAATGAGGCGTTCCGGGCTCGTTTCATCAGAGGACACACCTGCTACCGAGGCAACACAAGCTACTGTTGAAGAAATTGGTTCTGAGGATGAATACAGCTTCGGGATGCCAAGTAAACCTAGTCATCTGGACTTTGGAAGGTCCACCATCTCTGAAGCTGATCTTCCTAAGATGGTGAAGCTGGGTTATTTTAGCGAGGCCAAGAAGGAATTAATTCATTTTGGCGGAGAAGAAACTATCCCAAAACCAGGAAAGAATGAGGTAGTGGTCTTCAAAAGTTTTCTGAAGGCTGGTTTAAGGTTCCCCCTTAACAAGATGATTGCTATTGTACTGAAGAAGTTTGGAATTTACCTTCATCAGCTGACCCCTAATGCTATCGTTAGGTTGAGCGTTTATATTTGGGCCCTTCGTAGCCAGGGAGTGGAACCGTTTGGTGAGGGTTTCTGCCGAGTTCATGAATTACATTACCAAACTAAAGCCAGAGGAGACGGTCTGCATGAGAATTTTGGCTGTTACAACTTTGCTTATCGCAAGACTACGAAGTTTCCAGTGATAAGCTATCGAAGCAAATGGCCAGCTGAATGGAAGTCTAAATGGTTTTATGTTAAAGTTGACGAAGATGAGGATAAATTGGTCCAGAGTCCATTAGAACTGACCTTCGGAGAAACGAGGCCCCGATGCAACATGATAATGGGAAGCCCGATGTGGCGGAACTACCTGAATTATTCCGACTTAAGTGCCTAAGCCCTGCCTTAGAGGCTAGACCACACTTAAATGGGAATAACCCGTCAATCCCTCGGATCTAGTCCGACACGGCCACTGACAGGATCAAGTACCACCCTCTCACTCGATGGTGAGTCACAGAGCAAATACAATAAAGCATAAAACCATACATGTCAGAGTATTAAATTATTATAGCATCATTGACATCATCGGAGTTTTTGCAAAAGTGACCATCAATGTTTCGAAGTGCAGCGGAAATAAACTAACGGTAAATAAATAGAGAGATGGGGAAGCCTGTCCCATCACTCCTCATGCTCCTCCTCAGCCGAGGCAGGGTCCCACTCGACAGTCCAACCCGGTGGCAGGGTGGACGGCCAAGTCACTCCAGCAACCATGTCCTCCAGAGAACCTGTAAAATTATGCCACAAGCAAGGCTGAGTATACTAATACTCAGCTAGACTTACCCGGTGTGAGGAGTCTACTCCTCTACCTCTAGACATGCAGCTGTTTGGCTGTGGGGTTTGGTTGCCAAAAGCACTAGCTGAGTTTCTAAGTCAAGATTTTAACTTAGTCAAAGTTAAGTGTGACTCTCTTAAGGCTAAAAATGAACTATCTATTCATACAAAGTAGCAAACATTTTAGCAATCAATATCTGGTATCATCTCCGCATCATTCCAATTGTTACTCAATGTAGCAGCATGGATCAAGCAGTCTCATTAGCTGCGAGAAGCAGACGATTCAAATCGAGTTTTTATCCTTGCAAGGTAAACCTAAACACACGACATGTAGGGGCACTCCGTCCCCACACATATCAACCGTCCCCATCGATTCCCCGTCAGCAGATCAGGGCTCACCGCCTTGGCGTACAATGCCTCACTGACCTCGACTGGCCGTCGTGCAGTGACCGCACTTGTACCCACCATAACCGGAATGGGAGACTATGTCTCAGGTCGCGTGAGGGGTAAAGTCCACTGCCAGGTTCACTCAGGTACTAGGCTTACCGATTTACCATATTTCTCGGCATGTGCTTAGTACGTTCAAACGCTTGACTCACGGTACCACACCTTAATCCTTATTCCAATTCTTATCCCGTAGACAACCAATCCCCATGGATTGTTGCCCACAAACCAACATCAATATGATAAGAAAGTGGATACAGCCAATTCCTGACCTCGCGTGAGTGCTAGAAAAATCACTCGACTTCTACCGAGATCCTACTTAATAAAGCAGCTACTCGACTTAGCATACTAGTATTCATCTCAATGGGGTTCCTGAGATCATGCAACTAGGGTTTCAAACAACTCCTACACTTAAGTGCACAGTACAAGCCTAAAAACATTAAGTGCAGTAAAATAGCATATATAACGGTTATGCATAAACCGGGGCTTGCCTTCCAAAGCAGTGGCAGGCAGGTCCTCTGGTGTAGGCTCTGGTGCTGAGTCTGGGGCTGCCTCCTGAGCAGCTCCTTGCTCCGGCACGAGGACGTACTCTCTGTCAGCAAGATTACAGTCTATCGAATGCAATGAACATGCATGTTATAATTATGCAGGATTAATAACATTATGCAAAAGAAAACTAAGTTAAGGAAAAACTTAGGGTTTCCGGGTCATACGGGGCTTTTAGTGGTTTAGGCTTATTACTCCTAGGTTTAGATGTTTGTTGAGGATAACTTAGTGGATTTGCATTGTCTTTACAGGTTTCAGTGGATAAATTTACAAAGGTCTTAGGAGGACATTAATTTCCACTATCCATTTTCCTTTCTTTAATTTCCATTTAGGGTTTCTAGTGTAGGTTTGAACTACGACAGTGTTTTAATAATTTCCAAGAATTCTGTAAAAATTACAGTGGGTTGTCACTTGCTATTTTAGCTTGTTTTAAGAATTTGAAGCTTAAAGTACAAAAGCTAGGCTTTAAACTAAAACAACAATAGTTAGGCAAAATGGGCCACTTTACACTACACCTCTTAGTTAGGGGTAGGTTCTGTCCTAAAGGTTATTTTTGTTGGCCTCTAATAGTGATACTAAGCTCTTGTACCAAAAATGACAGAGAGCAACATGATGGTTAATTAATGATGGATTTCTAAAGTTTGGTGCAAAAAGGGTGCTTAGAACTAACTTGTCATTTGAAAAATATCAAACAACAGATTTCAGATTTTTCTTAAGTTCTTATTATCAAAACATTAGTTATCCCAAGGGTTGGGGTGTTTTCACCATGTGGTTATTTTTGTAGGGTTTTTCTAAGTTTTCCTTGTTTTCTTAAAATAAAAGGTATCCTATTTATTTTATACTAAACTAGGGTATAATAGATTTTTCCAGTGAACTAGATTGAGTAAGTACCTTAACAAAAATAGGGATGCCCTCTGGTTCACTATTTAAATCACATTTTCTATTTTTCTTAACTTTAAGCATAATGCAAAAGAAGGAGTAAAAACTAACTCAATGTAGTGGACAGAGGGGTTTAACATTTTTAAATAGGTTAGTAGGTAGATATAAACTTCTCCAAATTTTTCTAACCCTAGTTAAATAGTACAACCATTTTTCTTGCTATTATTGAGCTTTTGGTCAAAACTCTAATTAAATCAGAGCCTCATAGTTTTCTATAGTACCTATGGGGTTTTATATTTTTCTTAGATAGGTTACATTATTTAGAGTCTGGCAAAATTGGTTTGACCAAATTTGGATGAACCAAACCGAAGTTATGGGTTTTTAAAGTTTCTGTTTGAATTTAAATTAGGTTTTAATAAGGTTTTTCTGAAAAAGCAGTTTGCGCTGAGGTCCCTGGGTTTAAACCGAATCAACCTTCGCAGTTCTACCCTTGCGCCACTATTCACTTGGGTCTCTGACATTTCACTTAACCCCCTGACCTTCTCTTCCTCTCACCCGCAGTCCTTCCCCCAATGGAAACAGTACCCGCGGGAAAGAAAAGGGTGGTGCGGCTTACCGGCGGCGAGGGAGGTCCGGCGAAGGGCAGGGTTGGCTCGGGGAGGTTCTGGCGATCACGTCGAGGTACAGCTCGCCGTCGGGGATGGCCGGAATCGCCCGGTCCACGCGCGCAGGCGGGCGAGCTCGTCGGCGGCGTGTGCTCCGGCCTATCCACGGCGGTACAGTTCAATCCAAGGGCATAGGGAGCTTCATGGAGGTCTAAGGAGTCTAACCGTGCAAGGAATCGAAGAGAGACTCACCGTGTACCTCGGTCCACGGTTGCCGGCGGTCGGGTGAAGTCCGGTGACCTTGTTCCGGCGTCTCCGGTGAAGCAGAGCCCGATTCTTTGCTCGGGGAGCTTCACGGAGGTGTGCACAGTCTTCTCCGAGGGCTGGACGGGGCTGGGAATGACTGGGCGGGCCGGTCTACGGTGGCAGGGGGATCGGGTGGCCGCGGACAAGCTGCGCACTGGCCAACGGCGGTGAACTAAGCTCCGGCGAGGGTCGGGCGGGTGCGGAAGGGTACGGTCGAAGCTTGGGAGGGTTTTATAGGCGCGGGCGCGGGCCAGGGCGCCGGCTCGACCGTTTGGCGCGACGCGGGGCACGCGGGGGGGCGCGCGGGCGTGCTCTAGCGAGTTCAGAGCGCGTCGAACACGTGGCTCGTTGCTTCTGCCCGTGTTCTTCGCTCTGCTGAGTGGCCAGGCGTACGAATCTTGCCCTACCGCCTATGGGAGATCTCTTCCCTGCACCTAGAGCTACCTAGTCCATGTGAGTTCCAAGAGTAGATGTGGTCTGGTTTAGGAGATATGGTGGCGCCAAGTCTTGTCTGTCTGCACTGTTCAATCCGAGACAAAACCAGTGCCAACTCGTGTCAAACGGTTTTGGCTTGGGTTCAAACTCTTCCAGGGCATTCTAGGGTTAATTTGGCGCCATTTTGTCAATTGGGTCGAAAGGTTTTGAAAAGGGGATCAAGGTGAACATGAGGAGTCTTTGCTCAAGGGTTGGTTTTTGACTTAGGCAAATCCTGAATTTCTCCCTTGTGTTTAACCTTAGGTGAACTGTTTAGGGCTTTTCTGAAAACTTTTTGGGGGTACTTCCTTACTATTAATTGTAGGTTATTAAGTATATTACAACTTTTATATTTGGCCCAAACCATGATCATAAGGTTTACATGATCTTTTGATCATGGCTTCAATTAGGGTTCTCATTGCCTATGGGGGTTTTGCTTTTAGGGTTTTGGGAGATCCCCACTTAGATGTGCATGATAAGCTAGGGCAGGACATCCAAGGTGTGTTACACTTGCTTAGGACCTAGAATTCCAAGTTTGGTATATTTTGCCCAATTCAATCTTCATGTGATAATGGGTAAACAGGGGTAACCCTGGGGGTGGACACCCTGAGTAACACCTAGGGTGTTACAGCCCTCCCCCCTTAAAGGAATCTCGTCCCGAGATTTCAGGTAGAGTCCCTTGGAGGGATGCTTGAAGGTGTGTTGGTGCTACTCTCCCCTTATACTCAAGTTTCACTTTTTTAACTGTTCTTTGAATGTCATCCTCTTTGCAACTTCAGAAGGAAGCCCTTCTTAAGTTAAATCCACAACTTAGACTATCCTTGTTATCTAAGTTTTTCTTATAATTGACTTCAAAGGGTAGGTGGGGGTGGGGTTTTTGGGGTTACATACCGACTCCTTTGGGCAGAAAGTCGGGGAAGCGAGAGCGTAGAAAATCCTCCGTCTCCCATGTAGCTTCTTCTGCTGAATGGTGACTCCACTGAACCTTATACATTCTGATTGATCTTGCCCGAGTTGATCTCTCCTTTTGATCCAATACCTTGACGGGGTACTCTTGGTAGGACAAGTCTGGTTCTATCTCAATGTCCGGTTCCGGTAGCACTTCAGCGGGTAGACGAACACATTTCCGCAGTTGAGATACATGGAACACATTGTGAACTGCTGACATACAAGGTGGCAATTCCAATTGGTAAGCTACGGGTCCACAACTTGCCTTGATCTTATAGGGTCCAATGTAACGAGGGGCTAACTTGCCCTTGATCCCGAATCTCTGGACACCCTTGGTTGGTGATATCTTAAGATATACATGATCTCCCACCTCAAACTGTAGAGGCTTCCGCCTCTTGTCATGATAGCTCTTTTGCCTGGCCTAAGCAGCTTCTAGGTTCTTCTTGATAATTCTAACCTTTGCCTCTGCTTCAAGCACCAAATCTGGCCCAAATATTTCCCTCTCTCCTGCTTGAGACCAATTCAGCGGGGTTCTGCATCTTCTCCCATACAAAGCCTCAAAAGGTGCCATCTTTAGACTGGATTGATAGCTGTTATTGTAAGAAAACTCTGCCAAGGAAAGACACTTGTCCCAATCCTTCCCATAATGTAGTGCACATGCCCTTAACATATCTTCTAAAATCTGGTTCACCCTTTCTGTCTGACCATCGGTTTGAGGGTGATATGCTGAGCTCCGAATTACGTGGGTCCCGAGGGCTTCTTGCAGTTTCTCCCAAAAGCGTGCCACAAAAGGTGCTCCTTGGTCGGAGACTATAGTCCTTGGTATCCCATGCAGACGAACTATCTGGTCAATGTAGATCTCTGCATACTTCTCTGCCCGGTGGGTGGTGTGCACTGGCAAGAAATGAGCAGTCTTGGTCAATCTGTCCACAATAACCCATATAGAATCATGGTGCCTGGAGGTATTGGGCAATCCCACTATGAAGTCCATGCAAATGTCCTCCCATTTCCAAGATGGTATGGGAAGGGGTTGCAAAGGGCCTGCCGCCTTCAAATGACTAGCTTTGACCCTCTGGCAGGTGTCACACTCGGATATGTACTTGGCAATTTCCCTCTTCATTCTGGTCCACCAATATAACAATCTGAGGTCATGGTACATCTTGTTGCTGCCAGGGTGCATGGAGAATTTTGAAAGGTGAGCTTCATCTAATATATTCTTTCTGAGCTCAGGGTCCTTGGGAACAACTAATCGATCCCCAAATCGTAAAATTCCCTTGCTGTCCTGACAGAAACACTTGTATTTCTCTGCCTTCTGCTTGATCATTTCTTTAATAACCTGGACTCCCTTGTCCCCAATCTGTGCCCTGACTATTTGCTCTTGCAATGTGGGCTCCACTGAAATATAACTCAATTCACCGGAAGGAACCACTTCTAGGTTCAGCTTGCACAACTCATCACACAAGGTGGTAACTCCCACATCCATGTTCAAACAATTGCACTGGGCCTTTCTGCTCAAGGCATCTGCCACCACATTGGCCTTGCCAGGATGGTAATGCATTTCCAAATCATAATCCTTGATTAATTCCAACCATCTCCTCTGCCTCATGTTCAGATCAGCCTGAGTGAAAATATATTTGAGGCTCTTATGATCAGTGTAGATGTTGCAGTGAGCTCCCATCAAATAGTGCCTCCATATCTTAAGAGCATGAACCTCTGCTGCCAATTCCAGATCATGTGTAGGATAGTTCTGCTCATGGGGTCTGAGGGCTCGGGAAGCATAAGCAATGACTCGGTTATCTTGCATCAAGACACAACCCAATCCTGTACCAGAAGCATCACAATAAACTTCAAAGGGCTTGGTATTGTCAGGTTGGGCCAGCACTGGAGCTATTGTCAAATGCTGCCTCAAGGTGTGAAAGGCATCCTCGCACTTCTGGCTCCAATCATACTTGACTCCCTTCTTCAACAATTCAGTCATTGGTTTGGCAATTCTGGAGAAATCTGGAATAAATCGTCGATAATACCCTGCCAATCCCAGAAAACTCCGAATTTGTCTCACTGTAGTCGGGGGTTTCCAATCCATCACCTCCTGTACCTTTTCAGGGTCAACCGATATCCCATCCTGAGAAATTGTGTGACCCAAGAATTTAATCTCCTTCAGCCAAAATTCACATTTAGACAACTTTGCATAAAGACGGTGATCGCGCAGTCGCTGAAGTACGATGTGCAGATGCTCGGTATGCTCGTCTTCATTCTTGGAATAAACCAGGATGTCATCAATGAAAACGACCACGAACTTGTCTAGCTCTGGCATGAATACTGAGTTCATCAAGTACATAAAATAAGCCGGGGCATTGGTTAGCCCAAAAGACATCACCAGAAACTCATACAGTCCATATCTGGTAGAGAAAGCCGTCTTGGGAATATCGCTGGCACGGATCTTGATCTGATGGTATCCTGAGCGAAGGTCTATCTTGGAGAATACCTTGGCTCCTGCCAACTGATCGAACAGAACATCAATGCGGGGTAACGGGTATTTGTTCTTGATAGTCACCGCATTGAGAGGGCGGTAGTCAACACACATCCTCAAGTTGTCATCCTTTTTCTTCACAAATAATGCCGGACATCCCCATGGTGAAGTACTTGGGCGAATGAACCCCTTGTCCAACAACTCTTGCAATTGCTTTTTCAGCTCCGCCAATTCTGCGGGAGGCATCCTATAGGGTCTCTTGGAGATAGGAGCAGTCCCGGGTTGCAACTCAATTGCGAACTCAAGGTCTCTGTCAGGTGGCATCCCTGGCAATTCATCCGAAAACACATCCGGGTAATCACAGACCGCTGGGATCTGTGCTACTGGGGATTCTATCATAACAAATGCACAAGAGCGGGTGCATCCCTGGTCAGGCAGATATAGTGTGGTTGCCCCACAAGTTGGTGAGTGCACTTCAATGGCCCTAGCTGCAATATCAATAACTGCTTGGTGCCTGGTTAACCAGTCGGTTCCTAGTATAATATCCACGCTGTCCAAACCCAAAATGAGGAGGGTGGTTTTAATTATTAGACTACCAAACCTTATGGGCACATGCCGGTTGACTTGATAGGTGGCAACCCTGCCTCCTGGTGTTGAAATTGTGATACCCCCATTGGTGTGGTGAAAAGGTAACTGGCATTTGGCACTAAACTTGGCACTGATAAAACTATGTGAAGCACCGGAATCAAAAAGAACAATAGCGGGATAATTTAAAACTGTAAAGATACCAGTCATGACGGGTGCTCCCTCTGGAATGTCAGCCATGGTAGTGAAGTTCAGCTTGCCCTGCCTCACTTGCACCATCTGTCTCTTGCCTTGGTTCTGATTGACATTCTGCCCCTGCCTCTGCTGGTTTCTGGGGCAATTCTTGACATAATGCCCAGTGTTGCCACAAGTGAAGCACCTGTTGTCATTGGCCTGGCGGTACTGCTGCTGCTGCTGATTGCTCCTCTGAGCGGGAAATTGGGTGCGGTTGGGTACTTGCTGCTGCTGCTGCGGTGGTCTGATCACCCATCTCCCTTGCTGCTGCTGAGGCCCCTTGTTCTGCGTGTCGGACACAATCCTGAAGCGCTGTGGCTGAGCTGAGGGTCCTGCCACAGGGGTCTTCCTCTTCTTCTCTGCCTGTCGAGCTAAAATGCAGTCCTCCTGGGAGATAGCCATGTTGGCCAACTCATTGTAACTGTTGGCCCTGACGGTGTTGAGACGATCACGGAGCTTGGTGCTGAGCCCCCGTCTGAACCTGTCTCGCTTCTTCTCATCCGTATCGGCATGATATCCAGCATACTGACACAAGTCATTAAAAGCCTGGGCATACTGCAACACTGTCCTGTTGCCCTGAGTGAGTGCCAGAAACTCATTGAGCTTCCGGTCCATGATGCCAGCGGGGATATGGTGTCCTCTGAAAGCTGCCTTGAACTCCCTCCATTCCACCTCTCTACCTTCTGGCTGCATGGCAAGAAAATGGTCCCACCAAGTCCTCGCGGGTCCGCGAAGCTGCTGGGTGGCGAACCTGACCTTGGCGACCTCTAAGCAAACTCCATGGAGCAGTGGGAATTTGGATTCCACCACCCTCAACCACACATCTGCATCAAGCGGGTCCTCCGCCCTGGTAAACAATGGTGGCTGAGTACTGAGGAACTCCTGGTAGGTGGCAGCGACGGGGTGACGCTGATGGTCTCCACCATAATGCTGAGGTGGTGGCTGACGCTGAGCTAGCTGTCTCAGGATCTCATTCTGCTGGGCCATGAGCTCCTGCAGAGTGGGAGGCGGTGGCGGTGGAGGAACGTGCTCATTCTGGCCACGACGCGCTCTCCCAGCCATCTGAAAAACCAGGTATATACTTAACACCATACCTTCAAGTTCAAGATTAATAGCGGCGAAAAGGGGGTCAAAAGCAAAATGATAGACTCCAACTTCAACAAAAAGGATTTAAAAGGGCATAAAATTTTTCCTTCCAAATTTTTAAACTGATAACCGCATCCATCAAACATGCTCCCAAGAGAGTTTACCCCAATTACATCAATTGTTCCAAAAAGAGACTCAACTCTACCTAGCCTAGTACCCAAAGGGTGCAAAAGCTAAGCTAGCGGCGAGGAGTCTAACTATCACCAACCCCTAACACCATCCCTGACATCTAGTGAGCGAACGAGGCAACGCTGGACTCGGGGGAAGGTGGTCTCCCTGAGCCAGCGGTGTCTACACTGGAAGCAGGCTCCTCCCCTCCCTCGATGTCAACGTCCTCGTCAGCCTCCTCATCATGGATCTCTTGGTGATGCATATCTAGATGCTCATTAGCTTCTGCTAGCTGCTGTTGGGTGTTGAGGAGCTGATCCTCGAGAACCTCGATGGTGTTCTCCCTTGTGCCCACTAGCTCCTCCAACTCATGAATCTCATCAGACAGCTGCTCCACTTGCAAATCTTTTTCCACCAGCTCCTGGGACAAGTCCACCACGAGCTCCTCCCTGTTGTCTAGGGTGATCTTGGTCGCCTCCAACAATGCCATCAGATGAGACATTGCCTCCCCACGCATGACTTGCAGACGATACAGAGCATTCATACATCGTACCGACAAGTGAGCGGTGTGGCCTGGGTAGAGAGCCCAGATGTCCTTGGCATGCTCCACCCGATCTTTCCACATCGGGTCGTCCTCCTTTTCCGCGGGGAACAACCCAATGGGGTGGGTAGCCAGCTCCAAGGGATGGAATCCGCAGAAAGTAGTCAATCCATGCAGAGCGATTGCCTCGATCGTGTCCTCCGCTCGGTATCCGAAAGACTCGGAGTCCAAGGAGCGCCAGCCTGGCTGCAGGGGATGAGGCTCCAAAGTCATCCTCACCCTACAGCGAGGCACCCGGTGCTTCTCGAACTGCTGCACCGCGTACTGAGGGGGTGTCGCGTATCCGGCCCCCTGAAGTACTTCCCACAAAATGCGGGGAAATCCCTCTCGTGCTAACCCGTCAGTGTGGGACAGTGCATTTTCGTCGTCTGAGGATCCGTGGGAAGTCATCTGTGCACGGTGAAACGTAAGTAAAAGAAAAGGAATTATAAAAAGAACCAGAAAAATAAAACTAAGCTTTTTCTAGTTAAATAAAAAGACACTGCGGACCTAGTTGGTTGTTATCTTGTTTTTAAGTCCTTTTACTTAGTTATCCATTTGCTTAATTAAGAATGCATGCATGCTCGTCCTGAACGACCTCTCCAGAAGATAAAAGGAATAGGGAAGAACTCCCATCCTTTAAAAAGTGGCCTGTAGGGCCTAGTCACTTAGCCACCTAGCTACCCTTTTATCATCCTAAGGCTTCACGTCCTAGGTCTATCCTGCTCGTCCTACGATCTATCCAACATTGTTTCTATCAAATTTTACTTTAGAAAAGGGATGGCATTTATGGTTCATTGATTCCTCTGTGGTGGTACAAGCTCCGATACCAGCTGTGGCAGAACTGCCTGAATTATTCCGACTTAAGTGCCTAAGCCCTGCCTTAGAGGCTAGACCACACTTAAATGGGAATAACCCATCAATCCCTCGGATCTAGTCCGACACGGCCACTGACAGGATCAAGTACCACCCTCTCACTCGATGGTGAGTCACAGAGCAAATACAATAAAGCATAAAACCATACATGTCAGAGTATTAAATTATTACAGCATCATTGACATCATCGGAGTTTTTGCAAAAGTGACCATCAATGTTTCGAAGTGCAGCGGAAATAAACTAACGGTAAATAAATAGAGAGATGGGGAAGCCTATCCCATCACTCCTCATGCTCCTCCTCAGCCGAGGCAGGGTCCCACTCGACAGTCCAACCCGGTGGCAGGGTGGACGGCCAAGTCACTCCAGCAACCATGTCCTCCAGAGAACCTGTAAAATTATGCCACAAGCAAGGCTGAGTATACTAATACTCAGCTAGACTTACCCGGTGTGAGGAGTCTACTCCTCTACCTCTAGACATGCAGCTGTTTGGCTGTGGGGTTTGGTTGCCAAAAGCACTAGCTGAGTTTCTAAGTCAAGATTTTAACTTAGTCAAAGTTAAGTGTGACTCTCTTAAGGCTAAAAATGAACTATCTATTCATACAAAGTAGCAAACATTTTAGCAATCAATATCTGGTATCATCTCCGCATCATTCCAATTGTTACTCAATGTAGCAGCATGGATCAAGCAGTCTCATTAGCTGCGAGAAGCAGACGATTCGAATCGAGTTTTTATCCTTGCAAGGTAAACCTAAACACACGACATGTAGGGGCACTCCGTCCCCACACATATCAACCGTCCCCATCGATTCCCCGTCAGCAGATCAGGGCTCACCGCCTTGGCGTACAATGCCTCACTGACCCCGACTGGCCGTCGTGCAGTGACCGCACTTGTACCCACCATAACCGGAATGGGAGACTACGTCTCAGGTCGCGTGAGGGGTAAAGTCCACTGCCAGGTTCACTCAGGTACTAGGCTTACCGATTTACCATATTTCTCGGCATGTGCTTAGTACGTTCAAACGCTTGACTCACGGTACCACACCTTAATCCTTATTCCAATTCTTATCCCGTAGACAACCAATCCCCATGGATTGTTGCCCACAAACCAACATCAATATGATAAGAAAGTGGATACAGCCAATTCCTGACCTCGCGCGAGTGCTAGAAAAATCACTCGACTTCTACCGAGATCCTACTTAATAAAGCAGCTACTCGACTTAGCATACTAGTATTCATCTCAATGGGGTTCCTGAGATCATGCAACTAGGGTTTCAAACAACTCCTACACTTAAGTGCACAGTACAAGCCTACAAACATTAAGTGCAGTAAAATAGCATATATAACGGTTATGCATAAACCGGGGCTTGCCTTCCAAAGCAGTGGCAGGCAGGTCCTCTGGTGCAGGCTCTGGTGCTGGGTCTGGGGCTGCCTCCTGAGCAGCTCCTTGCTCCGGCACGAGGACGTACTCTCCGTCAGCAAGATTACAGTCTATCGAATGCAATGAACATGCATGTTATAATTATGCAGGATTAATAACATTGTGCAAAAGAAAACTAAGTTAAGGAAAAACTTAGGGTTTCCGGGTCATACGGGGCTTTTAGTGGTTTAGGCTTATTACTCCTAGGTTTAGATGTTTGTTGAGGATAACTTAGTGGATTTGCATTGTCTTTACAGGTTTCAGTGGATAAATTTACAAAGGTCTTAGGAGGACATTAATTTCCACTATCCATTTTCCTTTCTTTAATTTCCATTTAGGGTTTCTAGTGTAGGTTTGAACTACGACAGTGTTTTAATAATTTCCAAGAATTCTGTAAAAATTACAGTGGGTTGTCACTTGCTATTTTAGCTTGTTTTAAGAATTTGAAGCTTAAAGTACAAAAGCTAGGCTTTAAACTAAAACAACAATAGTTAGGCAAAATGGGCCACTTTACACTACACCTCTTAGTTAGGGGTAGGTTCTGTCCTAAAGGTTATTTTTGTTGGCCTCTAATAGTGATACTAAGCTCTTGTACCAAAAATGACAGAGAGCAACATGATGGTTAATTAATGATGGATTTCTAAAGTTTGGTGCAAAAAGGGTGCTTAGAACTAACTTGTCATTTGAAAAATATCAAACAACAGATTTCAGATTTTTCTTAAGTTCTTATTATCAAAACATTAGTTATCCCAAGGGTTGGGGTGTTTTCACCATGTGGTTATTTTTGTAGGGTTTTTCTAAGTTTTCCTTGTTTTCTTAAAATAAAAGGTATCCTATTTATTTTATACTAAACTAGGGTATAATAGATTTTTCCAATGAACTAGATTGAGTAAGTACCTTAACAAAAATAGGGATGCCCTCTAGTTCACTATTTAAATCACATTTTCTATTTTTCTTAACTTTAAGCATAATGCAAAAGAAGGAGTAAAAACTAACTCAATGTAGTGGACAGAGGGGTTTAACATTTTTAAATAGGTCAGTAGGTAGATATAAACTTCTCCAAATTTTTCTAACCCTAGTTAAATAGTACAACCATTTTTCTTGCTATTATTGAGCTTTTGGTCAAAACTCTAATTAAATTAGAGCCTCATAGTTTTATATAGTACCTATGGGGTTTTATATTTTTCTTAGATAGGTTACATTATTTAGAGTCTGGCAAAATTGGTTTGACCAAATTTGGATGAACCAAACCGAAGTTATGGGTTTTTAAAGTTTCTGTTTGAATTTAAATTAGGTTTTAATAAGGTTTTTCTGAAAAAGCAGTTTGCGCTGAGGTCCCTGGGTTTAAACCGAATCAACCTTCGCAGTTCTACCCTTGCGCCACTATTCACTTGGGTCTCTGACATTTCACTTAACCCCCTGACCTTCTCTTCCTCTCACCCGCAGTCCTTCCCCCAATGGAAACAGTACCCGCAGGAAAGAAAAGGGTGGCGCGGCTTACCGGCGGCGAGGGAGGTCCGGCGAAGGGCAGGGTTGGCTCGGGGAGGTTCTGGCGATCACGTCGAGGTACGGCTCGCCGTCGAGGATGGCCGGAATCGCCTGGTCCACGCGCGCAGGCGGGCGAGCTCGTCGGCGGCGTGTGCTCCGGCCTATCCACGGCGGTACAGTTCAATCCAAGGGCATAGGGAGCTTCATGGAGGTCTAAGGAGTCTAACCGTGCAAGGAATCGAAGAGAAACTCACCGTGTACCTCGGTCCACGGTTGCCGGCGGTCGAGTGAAGTCCGGTGACCTTGTTCCGGCGTCTCCGGTGAAGCAGAGCCCGATTCTTTGCTCGGGGAGCTTCACGGAGGTGTGCACAGTCTTCTCCGAGGGCTGGACGGGGCTGGGAATGACTGGGCGGGCCGGTCTACGGTGGCAGGGGGATCGGGTGGCCGCGGACAAGCTGCGCACTGGCCAACGGCGGTGAACTAAGCTCCGGCGAGGGTTGGGCGGGTGCGGAAGGGTACGGTCGAAGCTTGGGAGGGTTTTATAGGCGCGGGCGCGGGCCAGGGCGCCGGCTCGACCGTTTGGCGCGACGCGGGGCACGCGGGGGCGCGCGCGGGCGTGCTCTGGCGAGCTCAGAGCGCGTCGAACACGTGGCTCGTTGCTTCTGCCCGTGTTCTTCGCTCTGCTGAGCGGCCAGGCGTACGAATCTTGCCCTACCGCCTGTGGGAGATCTCTTCCCTGCACCTAGAGCTACCTAGTCCATGTGAGTTCCAAGAGTAGATGTGGTCTGGTTTAGGAGATATGGTGGCGCCAAGTCTTGTCTGTCTGCACTGTTCAATCCGAGACAAAACCAGTGCCAACTCGTGTCAAACGGTTTTGGCTTGGGTTCAAACTCTTCCAGGGCATTCTAGGGTTAATTTGGCGCCATTTTGTCAATTGGGTCGAAAGGTTTTGAAAAGGGGATCAAGGTGAACATGAGGAGTCTTTGCTCAAGGGTTGGTTTTTGACTTAGGCAAATCCTGAATTTCTCCCTTGTGTTTAACCTTAGGCGAACTGTTTAGGGCTTTTCTGAAAACTTTTTGGGGGTACTTCCTTACTATTAATTGTAGGTTATTAAGTATATTACAACTTTTATATTTGGCCCAAACCATGATCATAAGGTTTACATGATCTTTTGATCATGGCTTTATATGGGTTCTCATTGCCTATGGGGGTTTTGCTTTTAGGGTTTTGGGAGATCCCCACTTAGATGTGCATGATAAGCTAGGGCAGGACATCCAAGGTGTGTTACACTTGCTTAGGACCTAGAATTCCAAGTTTGGTATATTTTGCCCAATTCAATCTTCATGTGATAATGGGTAAACAGGGGTAACCCTGGGGGTGGACACCCTCAGTAACACCTAGGGTGTTACACCCGAGTCAGATTGCTTTGGCTGAATTTTGAGTGATTTCAGATCATATTGGCACTAGGGACTTAGTGCAAGAATTCTTGGCTTTTAAAGTGTTCCCAACACTGAGGGACTGGGAGATGCCGAAGCTAAAGGGAGAAAAGAAGAAGGGAGAACTTGTTCGATTACCTTATCACTACAAATTTAAGAAACATTTTAAAGCACCATGCCAAGAATGGTTGGACACAATTGAAGTTATGTGCAACGAGATTCTTGGCTGCTATTCTAAGAAAGAAGATCAGTTAATGACTGCGGCCTTCGGTACTCGTCCGAAACGAAGATTGAATCGGGTGCTGGATGCCTTGAATTTTGATTATCCTGATTATGAGCAACTGAGCGGGGACGTCGAAGGCCAGAAAAGAAAAAGGATTGCCAGCACCCTTGATAAAGAAGGCACTAAATCGGCTAAAAAGGACAAAGAAAACTCTGAGAAAAGAAAATCGAGCCCTGAGCCGAAGATAGCTGCTCCAAAGAGAAGAAAAGCTGCATCCCCAAAACCGAAGACGCCAGCCCAAGAGGAGGAAGCTCCTGCAACACCTTCTGCTGCCGAAGTGGAGGAGATTTTAAAGGTAATAACTGAACCTTTGCCTATCAAGCTAAGTCCGCTGGCGCCAGAACTGACGAAGTTTTTTCAAAAGGAAAAAGAACCTTCGGCAACAGAAAGTCCTGCCAAGCCAAAGAAGAAAAGAAGAATTATGCAAGTGGCCGATGTTATTCATCAGACACCACCACCAATATCGGCGGCAAAAATAATTGAAAGCGTTGTTACTGCCGAAACCACAGCCACCAGAGCCGAAACCACCGGAGCCGAAGCCACCGGAGCAACCGCCGAAGCTGAAGCCACCGGAGCCGAAACTGAGATCACCGAAGATCCTAATCTAGAAACCACACTTGGTGATATTGATAATATACTTCTGAAAATGGCTGAAGAAGAAGCTGCTGCGGTCGCAGTGGACACGACGATTGAGAAAGGAAAAGGGTAGATTGAAGACATTTTGGAAGAAGAAAACTTTAATTTTCAAGATATACTTGGACAAGAGTTATCAGAGGCTGAAAAAGAAGAACTAAAGAAATATGCTATATCTTGTGGATACAAACCAGGGGCTCTGCTGTTTGGCGGAGTCAATGAAGGAAAACTAAGATGCCTTCGGAATCGAACCGAGGCTAAAGTTGTTAGAACTTTCTCAAAGAATGTTGGGCTGCCGAAGATTGAAGCAGACTTGTGCAGATACCAGCGACAACATATCGCCGGGAGCTTGTTCTATGCTAATTTCAAGGTAAAAACTCTCAACTTTTATTGTTTTTTTTGAATTAATATATTTCCTGACGAAGGTTGTTTTACCAGAGTATATTATTAAGTAAAGTGCTGAGGATGCAACAAGATCTCGAAGACCAGAAAAACGAAGCTACTATCAGAGATCTAGAAAATAAAGTCAAAAGCTACGAAGTTGCTATGAAGAAAAAGGACTTCGACATTCAAGAACTTGAACATAAAGCTAAAGATCACGAGGCTGCCCTGGAGAAAAAGGACTTCGTAATTCACTCTATGGAGGGCTCGCTAGCTGAAGCTCAAGCTGAAATTGACAAATTAAACAACGAATTGCTCATAAAATTAGAGAAATCTGAGCAAGAAAAGAAGAATCTTGAAACAAGTCTCAAGGCCAAAATTGAGAAGAATTCAATTTTGCAAAAATTACTGAAAGAGCTTCAGGAAAAATGCTTAGATTTCGGCACCCGATGCGTGCAACGGCTGAAGGATGTGTTTCACTCAATTGGAGCCAGCTCTGATAAATTTACACCTTTAGCTGAAAACCTGCCAAGCACCTTCGAATACATTGAGGGCGAAGTTGATGCACTTGATGAAGTTATCGCTGGGCATGCTGATTTCTGCGCCCTGCTAGCTTCTCGAGGCACAGCTGCTGCTTTCTTGAAGGCTGATTGCACGCACGGGAAAATTGTCAATAGGCCAAACTTCAGCTTGTCACCTGCAGATTTAATTGACATTCCCAGCCTAGCTAGAAGCATAGGAAACAGATTTATGACCCAGATTTGGATAAACGGCGGGCAAAAAATAGCTGGTGACGAAGCTCGGAGCCACCTCAAGCCAGTGAGAAACTCATACTTGTTACTTTTACCTTCTTCTTGAACTCTGCGGTTTTCTTATTCCGTTTTAACATGTACAGGATGATGAAGCTAAAGAATGAGAAGCTGAAGCTTTAACGGATATCCCGAAAGACTCTGCTGCACAAGATATTAGAAAAATTTTGTAATATAACTGTAAAGAAACTTATGTAAATTTGTGCGTACCTTGTAATATATCTTTCCCCTTTGTCCATGCACAAGCTGCTTTGTTGTGGACGAAACTTTCTTTTTTGAGCCGAAGGCGAAAAACACCTTCCCTTCTTTTCGTACACAACGAAGCATGAAAATTCCTTCTTTCTGTTTTTCTCCGAAGCTTTATCCTCATAACCGAAGCATCTATCTTTTCTGAATGATATGATGATAATGATCCTATGTATGTCTAAATGAATGTTTATGAATGCAAATGTCATGATGTGATGTATCGTGCAAATGAATATCCAGATATATATTCGAAGCCATAATCATAAACTTCAATCTCTTAAGAATGACTCAAATCTTTTTGCCGCTTACTTTTCGGCTTCACCGTTTATTTTTCGGTGTATCAGCGTTGACTTTTCACTGTAAGCCTCCCTTAGGAGCTTCTTCGCCTTTTACATCAGCGGAATCAGCGTTTATTTTTCGCTGCAAGCCTCCCCTAGGAGCTTCTTCGCCTTTTACTTCAGCGGAATCAGCGTTTATTTTTCGCTGTAAGCTCTGCATTCCCTTAGGAACGGCTTTTGAGCTTCTCCCTGTTTTCTTTTCTTTTTTTTGTTTGCACTCGATGGTGCATTCTCAGCTTTTACATTTACATCTTTGGGGGATATTGCTCTTATAGAGGTGAAATAAGAAAAAAGAGAAATTACATGCTATGGCCCCATTAAAAACCTTTCTCCCCCTTTGGAAAGGAAAAGGGTGCCATAAGAAAAAACTAGAAAAATAAAAAAGATTACATCAGGTTACACATAATACCGCCGAAGCTCATCCGCATTCCAAGATCTAGGAATATCGTTGCCGTCCATATCCTTTAATCTGTAGGATCCGGGTCTTGACGAAGATACTACCAGAAAGGAGCCTTCCCACTTTAGCTGTAGTTTGCCCACTATGTCTGGGTTGGCCACTCTTCGAAGCACCAAATGTTCTGGCTTAATGTTCTTCAACTGAACCTTTCTATCACGCCATTTTATTGTTTCGGCTTGGTATTTATTGATGTTTTCTACAGCCTGAAGCTTGATCTCTTCTATAGCATCTTTGTCCACAGAACAATCAGCTTCGTCTTTCGCCGAAGCCACTGTTCTTATTGACCCTGCCTTAGCCTCTTCTGGGGTTATTGCTTCATCACCAAACAACAATTTGAATGGTGTAAAACCTGTTGACCTTGATACTATTGTGTTGTGGCTCCACACCACTTTGATTAATTCATCTGGCCACTTTCCCCTTGGCTGATTGAATATTAACTTCATTATTCCTGTCATTATGATGCCATTAGCCCTTTCAACTAGTCCATTTGATTCCGGATGTCGAACTGATGCAAAATGGATCTTTGTGCCAATTTGTTCACAAAATTCTTTGAAGGCTTCGGAATCAAACTGCGTTCCATTGTCCACAGTGATGGTCTTTGGCACTCCGAAGCGACAAACAATGTTTTGCCAGAAAAACTTTTGAACAGTAACCGAAGTTATTGTGGCTAAAGGCTTTGCCTCAATCAATTTAGAAAAATATTCCACTGCCACTACAACATATCTTAAGTTGCCTTGTGCTGGTGGTAGCGGACCTAACAAATCAAGACCCCACCTTTGCAATGGCCAAGGGGGTTGTATTAACTGGGTTAGGGACGAAGGCTGTTTTTTATCTCTTGCACATTTCTGACAACCTTCGCACTTTTGGACTAACTCCGCTGCATCCGAAGCTGCTTTTGGCCAATAAAATCCTTGGCGAAAAACTTTTCCCAGCAAAGGCCTAGAAGCAATGTGAGATCCACACAGGCCTGCATGTATTTCCTTCATCAATTCTATACCTTCGGCTCTGGATAAACATTTGAGTAACGGAGAGCAGACCCCATGTTTGTACAGCTCCCCTTCTATTATTACATATGGACGAGCTCTTGCCTTTATTCTCTTGTTATAAGCTTCGTCATCTGAAAGGAATTTACCCTGAAGGTAGGAGATGATCTCAGTTCTCCAGTCTTCACTATAAACAGGAGATATATTGAGGACCGCTCTTTCAAGGAGTTCAACCGAAGGTGCTTTTATTGTTTCAAAAAATACTTCCGAAGGTAAGGGCAGCCCCTGTGCTGCTGACTTGGCTAACAAATCAGCATGTTCATTTTCTCCTCGAGGAATATTTTTTACAGAAAACCCTTCAAAGGAAGCTTCAATCCTTCGGACCGTATCTAAATACTTCTCAAGCTTCGGGTCTCTTGCCTTACAACTCTTGTCAATATGACCAGAGATAACCTGGGAATCAGTTTTAAGAACCGCCCTTCTAATTCCCATTGCCTTTAACTTCCAAAGACCCAAAAGTAAAGGTTCGTACTCAGCAATGTTATTTGTGCAGCTAAAATCAAGTCTTGCTGCGTAGCAAGTTTTAACATTGGAGGGTGCGACCAATACAGCGGTTGCCCCTGCTCTGAAGGTTCCCCAAGAACCATCGCAGAATACTGTCCATGCTTTGGCATCTTTACTTGCCTCTTCTACCTGAGCCCCTGGCGTCCAGTCAGCAATGAAGTCAGCTAACGCCTGGGACTGAATCGAAGATCTGTGCACATAATCAATGCAGAATTCATTAAGCTCCGCAGCCCACTTTCCAATCCTTCCAGTAGCTTCTCTATTTCTCATAATGTCCTTCAATGGTTGTGAAGAAGAGACAATTATATTGTATGCTTGGGATAATGCCGAAGCTTCCTGGAAGCCATCAAAACAGCATATAGCACCTTCTCCAATTCTGTATAATTTTTCTTTGATAAACTAAGAACTTCAGATACAAAGTATATTGGAGCTTGCTTCTTGACTTGCCCTTCAAGCTTCTCTTGGACAAGTGCCGCACTTACCGCTGAGTGCGAGGCTGCCACATATAACAACAGAGGAGCCCCTGGCGTTGGTGGAGTTAACATCGTTAAGTCTATCAAATATTGCTTCAGCTCTTCGAAGGCTCTCTGCTGAACTGGTCCCCATTGAAAAACTTCGGCTGATTTCAGTTCTTCGAAGAATGGTAAATTTCTCTCTGCTGATCTAGATATGAATCTGTTGAGAGATGCCAATCTTCCTGTCAATCGTTGAGCCCCCTTCTTTGTGCTTGGTGGTTCCATTCGAAGAATAGCTTCGATTTTATTTGGATTAGCCTCAATGCCTTTTGTCGAAACTAGGCAACCAAGGAATTTCCCTTTACTCCGAAAACACACTTCTCTGGATTCAGTTTTAGACCGGCCTGTCTAAAATTAGCGAAAGTCTCCTGCAAATCAACAATGTGATTTTCTTGCTTCGTGCTTTTTACAATGATATCATCGACATAAGTTAGCACATTTCTGCCTATTTGAGAATGAAGAACCTTTGCTGTCATTCTGCTGAAGCTTCCTCCAGCATTATTGAGCCCCTCAGGCATCCGAAGGTAACAATATGTTCCGCTAGGGGTTATGAAGCTAGTTTTTGGCTCATCCTCCTTCTTCATCCAAATCTGATGATAGCCTGAATAACAGTCCAAGAGACTCATAAGTTCTGATGAAGCTGCTGCATCAACTAGGGAGTCTATCCTCGGCAATGGAAACTCATCCTTCGGACAAGCCTTGTTGAGATCAGTGAAATCAATACACATCCTCCATTTGCCGTTGGCCTTTTTTACCATAACAGTGTTAGCCAGCCATTCTGGATATTTCACTTCTCTGATGACTCCGGCACTGAGGAGTCTTTTTACTTCATTTCGAGCTCCTTCGGCCTTGTCATCAGACATCTTCCGAAGCCTCTGCTTTCTGGGCCTGAAGGATGGATCAACATTGAGCGAGTGTTCAATAACATCACTGTTGACGTCACAAAGGTCATTAGCGGACCATGCAAAAACATCTTTGTTGTTGAACAAGAATCTTATCAGAGTTTTCTCTTGTTCCTCAGACAATTGAGATCCCAGCAGCACCTTCTGCTCTGCGATATCTTCGCATAAAAGCATGGGTTTCGGCTGATCGGCCGAAGCAGCCTTCTCCCTTCTATGCTTGTACTGCTCACAAGCTTCGGCTTCATCTGTGTTGTGGATTGCCTTTGAATCAGACCAATTCCCCTCGGCCTTTCTGGCGGCTTCCTGACTCCCATGAATAGCAATAGGTCCCTGATCCGAAGGTATCTTCATGCAAAGATATGCTGGATGAAGAATTGCTTCGAAAGCATTGAATGTTCCGCGACCAATGATAGCATTGTAAGGATACTCCATGTCAACAATGTCAAACACAATTTGCTCAGTCCTTGTGTTGTTGACGAATCCGAAGGTCACTGGCATGGTAATCTTACCAAGCGCTACAATCTGTCGCCCTCCGAAGCCACAAAGAGGGTGCGTAGCATCATGAATCTCGTCTTTGGGCTCTTGCATTTGTCTGAAGGCCTTAGCAAATATGATATCTGCCGCACTGCCTGTATCAACCAAGACATTGTGGACCAGAAACCCCTTGATCACATAAGAGATAACCATAGCATCATTATGTGGGTAATCCTTGAGCTAAAGATCCTCTTGAGAGAAGGTAATTGGGATGTGAGACCATCTTGACTTGATGAAGGGTCCTTGCACCCCTACATGTTGTACTCTTCTTTGCGCCTCCTTCTTCTGCTTCTTGTTAGCCGGCTCTGAGCATGAACCGCCTGTTATCAGGAGAATCAGCTTTAGAGCCGAAGCAGTTCCAGCTTGGTTCTTGAACGAAGCCATCAGCTCAAAAAGTGGAAGTGAGTTCACCGGAGGTGGGCGCCAATGTTGGGGACTCGTTCTCAAGTGCTATGAATTAGGAACAAGGCAACATAGAATGTCAGATGTTAAGGCCCTTCGTCCGCTGAAGCATTATTCCCCAAGGATTTAATGAACTTCGGATGAAGGTTTTGAATAATATGTTACGAAGGTACTTTCATGATTAATGATAAAATAATGCAAAATATAAAACGTTACAGAATAAGAAGAATAAATAATATTATTCGGTTATTTTGTAATGTGAACTTAAATATCAAGATATAATATTTGGGCACATTTATACCTTTGCCTTGACAGAGAACGTTAATTCCAGAGTTACACATCGGCAATTACAAGATTGCGTGAACAGCAAAGAAGTACTGTTCACCTATTTATAGGCACAGGACGCAGCCTGTAAGAAATTACAATCATGCCCCTTACAGAAAATCACAATCATAACTTAGACTCTTATGGACTGAAAAGTAATTCCATCTTTAAGTCGGTTCGATCCTTCGTCTTTGGATACGCTATAGCGTCGAAGCTTTGTGAGTGGTAGCTTTGGTATCTCATATAAACAGATTTGTTGAAGGTGTTTTCTTCCTGCAGGACCTTCGGCGACGAAGCATGAACCCAACAAGAGGTGAACTGCGTTCCTCTGTCTGACACTATCTTCTTTGGCACACCATGAAGACAAATGATCCGAGACATGTACAATTCCGCCAATACTGCACTGCTGTAGTTGGTCTTGACAGGTATGAAGTGGGCTGACTTGGTTAAGCGATCCACTACTACCCAAATGGAATCGTAGCCGCCTCGAGTGCGAGGCAATCCGACTATGAAGTCCATACCGATTTCATCCCATTTCCACTGAGGAATTTGCAATGGTTGCTGTTGGAACTTGCTCTCAGTTGCAAGGGGATCCAACAAGGGTGAACAGTGATGACAACAGGGCACTCGCGCTAGATGGCAAAAGCTCTGTTAATCTGGCCTCTCACGGGCACTGTGCAGGGGTATTTATAGGTACCGGAGTGCGCAGCACCCCGAGCTAAGGACGCATGTGCCCTCAGCTACCTAGATTATCCCTAGAATATTCCCATAAAGCGGGGTTACAGACCGTAATTACAGGAATGCTTTTACAAATTAGGCCCGTAACGCACGGCAGCCAAGCGGGGCCCGTTACAATGGGCCGGATTGCACGTGGGCCTCCGAGCTGGACGAGGCCGCACCGTGGGATGCCCTTCGCCGCCAGTCTTCGTCTGGTGCGGAAGAAGCGAAGGGTGTCCCTGCCTGTTTTGTTTCTGTTAGTTCAGCTGCTGCAGCGAAGGCTTCGAGCGAAGGGTGGCGCCTTTGCCTTCGCCCCAACATTTGCCCTCCGAGGGACCAGTTCGACAAAGTCACCTGGTGCCGAAGACGTCGTTAGATGGCGGAGACGCTGCCCTCGCTTGAAGTGGTTCCGCGGGGGTTTTTGACATGACCGTTGATTGACGGCGTACTGTTGGATTGCGGGTTTCCCGAAGCGCCGTGCCCTGTTGGATTGCGGGTTTCCCGAAGAGCCGCGCCCTGGCTATAAAAGGGGGTGGGGGTCGGCGCTTTTTGAACTTCACCTTCCGCGCTCCGCGAAAACCCTAGCTGCCCTTTCCGCCGTCTTGCTGCTCGTCTGCCCGTCGTGCGCTTGTTCGCCGGAGATCTGGCTCGAGTGAAGCAGACCGCCCGCCGCCACCGACGGTACGTAGCGATGCCGTCCTCGTCTTCTTCCGCTGCCGCTACACCGCCGGTCGTTCCCTCGCCGCCGGCCGCCGCCTCGTCTGAGGAGACGCTGAGTAGTTTAATGGCGGAGGAGTTGCGCGCCGGCGATTCTGCTGATTTTGGCGTATCGCGGATGTCGTCGGCCCGCGTGCAAGATATGCAGCGGTTGGGTTACTTCGGCGGCGGAGTTGGTCGAGTCCCGGGGACGGAGGAAGTCCCCGAGCCAGAGGGCGAGTTGGTCGTTTTCGAGGCGTTCTTCGCCGCCGGACTCCGCTTGCCTACGCACCGATTTGTTGGCGAAGTCCTGCGCAGGTTCAACGTTCAAATACATCAGCTGACACCGAATGCCATAGTGGCTCTGTCAAAGTATGTCTGGGCGACGACTTCGTACGGCGGACAGCCATCGGTGGAAGTTTTTGCGAAGTATTATTGTTTGCATTGGCAGAAGAGGATGATTGGAGGCGAAGTTGCTCAGTTTGGATCCTGCACATTCACGCCGAAGACCGGCAAAACCACGATGCAGGTAGTCGAGTTGGTTCCTTGCGCCCGCAACAAGTGGGGCAACTGGAATGAATTTTGGTTTTACGTCGCTGAGGGTACCGTCGAAGGCCATGAGGGACTCCCCGTGTCCGCGATGTGTTCTCATTTTTACTCAGCGTACCCGCCCTTTGAAGTGGCGGAGGGGGATGAGGACGAAGGGGCTCTTCGGCTCGCCGCCGGCCTGAGCAGTGGGCGCGACTTGGTTGAAGAATTTGTGGCGTACGGGGTGTGGCCATTGGCGCATGGCTGGGCGTTGGGCGAAGTATGCCCTCGCTAGATGCCTTTTCATGGTGGAAGGGTGGTGCGGAGTCCTGCCTTCGCCCTGAATCTGCAAAACCGCGATCCGGCCGCCGTTGTGCGTGAGGCGGAGGATGGGGCGGTGCGGCTTGTTGGACGCTACGTGCCAAGGACAGAGGGCCAGCGCAGCTGGGATATCCGCGGGTCGAATGACCGCTTGAACAGGGTTTTTGAATTAAATCAATTGCCATATGACGGCTACCCTGGTCAAGACGATGTGGACCGCCGTGGGAAGAAACCGGCGGTGGAGACCGGAGACGACCCTGCGCCGGCGGCCGCCCCATCCTCTAAAAAGAGAAAATTAGGTACTGCTATGGGAGGACTTGGGGTTTCTGATCGTTTTGCTAGAGAGTTGATGAGGACGTGCGCGGCCCCGGGGGAAAGGATGTCTTCGCCCGAGCTCCGGGAGTCTTCGGCTCGGATGCTGAGGGTTACCGGGGGTTGCTGGCCTAGGAATGTTCCTGTCCCCCGCGCGGCTGGCGAGGACTTTTTTACATCTCGCATGGTTCGTGAATGGAGGGTATTTCCTTACGGGCGAAATATTGCTGCTGTTGTGTCAGCAGTGATGGACAAGGATCGCCAGGGAGCTGCACAGAAGCGCCAGGCGGCTGTCAGGCTCGTTGAAGCCAGGCCGAAGAGGCAGCGGGGGGCTGCGAAGGCTGCGGCCACCGGCGGAGGCCGGCCGCCGCTGGCGGCGAAGTCGGGCGTCCCTGCATCTAGCAAGGCGCCGGAGGCAACGGCAGGCCCCGGAGGCTCGAAATCGGCGAAGGCGGTGCCGCCGTCCAGCGGAGTGGCGGAGGTCGCGAAGGCGGCCCGAGCGTTGCCGTTGGCGGGCAAACGTGTCGCTGACTTCGTCACCGATATTAGTGTGGACGACTATCTCGGTGGTAAGTTGTTGGCTTGGCCTTTTTTTTTGATTGGTTCGTTGGTACGTTGCAGGGTTGGGCGAAGGCCAACTTGCTATGGTTGCGCCTGCCGCGGCGACCACGACGGCTGCTGCAGTGCCGAAGGCGAAGGGCGGGGCTCTTAGCGCCGGAGGCGAGGCGTCGGCCCTCGCGGTTGTCATGGATGAGGCGGGCGCTGCGTCCCGCCGGCTGACGGAGGTGACGGAGGCGCTACGTCAGGTCTGCTGAGTTGGACTTCGTCCCCTTTTTTTGCTGGGGCCGCGGTCTTACGATTGCTCTGCGGGTAGCTGACTTCGCCAGCCGCACTGCGTCGGGGGCCCTCACGGCAGCTGTGGCTGCCGAAGTCGAAAGGCTTCGGACACAACATGCTGACGCCGTCCGTGAAAAATCGGCCGCCGACAGCAAGTGTCACAAGCTGGCGGACAAGGTGGCCACACTGGAGGACGAGAAGGCCGCCCTCCGGCGCCAGCTGGCGGGGGAGAGGAGGGAGACCAACGAGGCCCTTGTCAAGGCGCAGGCTGCACAGGCGGAGGCCAACCTGGCACGGGCGGAGGGCAATCTTGCTAGGGAGCGCGCCGAGCAGCTGTAGGAGCGGCTCACCGCACTGGAGAGCCTTGTGAAGGGGGCCGAGGCCGCGTCACGAGCGGAGGCAGAGCGGACGCGTCAACTGCTTGTAGATACATACCGTGGCCTAGGCGCGGGGACCGGTGAATTCGAAGTGCCGGACCGAGAGCCCGGACTTCGGTGCCTGGAGTGGGTGCAGGAGGAGTTGCAGGCGCTCCCCACTGTCGTGGAGGGGTTTATGGCGTATGCCTCCCTGGTCACCTGCGAGGGGGCGATGAACGCGCTCTCCCGCGAAGGGTGCCGGCACTTCGAGGTCTTCGACCAAGTCGAAGAAGATTTTGAGCAAGATATCTTCAAGGTTGAGGACCCCGTAGTGAAGGAATCCGCCGGAGCTATCTTCGACCGGCTGTGGGGTCCACACGGTCGCGAGGTGGTCAGGGAGCGCGCCGAGACGGCGAGGGCTCAGGTAACGTTTTCGCTTGTTTGGTATTTGTTGGACGTGAGCTGTGTGTGTGTTTGATGAATTTTGTGTGTTTTGGCTTAGGCGGCGCGTGGCGAGAGGGTCGACGACTTCGGGGCGCTGAACAGCATGCTGACTGACCCGGAGTCGACCCCGGCGGAGGCCGCGTCTGGGGTCGCCCTGGAGCCGACCCCGGACATTGCGGGGGACGTGTCGGGTGCCCCCGCATCCGCTGCGGCCGGCGAAGACCTGCCCCCAGAGGTCGCCGAAGGCGCGCCTGATGCCTCCGCAGCTGCCGCGCCGAGTGCTGAAGATCCCGCAGCGGTAGCGGCGGAGATAACAGCGGAAGCAACGGCGGAGCCAACGGCGGAGGCCGTCGCAGGTGGCGTAGTGGGTGTAGAGGGTTGGGGAAATTTTGTACATGTTACTGAATTTTGGTTGCTACGCAGGTTCAAGATTTTGGGCCTGCGCACACAACCGCTACTACTAAATTTTTGGCGGCTTCGACCGCGGAAGATGGTAATGAATGTGGTGGGTCTGCATCTGAGTTTTTTGATTGTGCTGACTCTAGGAGCTCGATTGAGTGGACTGAGGAGTCGTCGGAGGACTTGGACTACTTCGCGGCCTTGGATGTGGCTGCGGCGGAGGCTTTGCCACACGCCGCGGACGCAGGGGATGTGCCAGGTCCTAGCACCGGGCGACGGCGACGAAGGGCAGTTGCGAAACGTAGAGTTAGTGGGGCGGAGGGGGCTCGGCTTCGTGTGAGTGGGGCTGGCCGGCAGGAACTGTTGTCTTTGCCGGCCATCGAGAATACAGGTGAAAGGGAACTGCAAAGTCTTTTTGCGGGTGAGGAGCTTAGGATAATGTTATTTAATTATAGGGAGATGGGATTATTCCTAAGGTTGAGCCGTTGTAGAGTGTGGTGCCCTCGCTTGTATATGTAGAGGCTTGTATGATGAAATTGTGTGCCCTCGCTTGCATATGTGTGCGAAGGCGTTATGTACTTTGCCTGGTTTGTTTTGTTGTGCTGTGTTGGTGTGATTAAAGTTGGTCTTGGCGTGGACGGTTTGATGTTGTCGTTTCTGCCTTTGTTGTGCTAGTCCGGTTGCACCCTTAGGTGTCTTCTGCGCGGATAGTCTTCGCGATAGACTTCGATTTTTTCGCACTTGTTGTACTAATCCGGCTGCACCCTTAGGCGACTTCTACGCGGATAGTCTTCGCGATGGACTTCGATTTTTCGCACTTGTTGTGCTAATCCGGCTGCACCCTTAGGCGACTTCTGCGCGGATGGTCTTTGCGATAGACTTCGATTTTTCCGCACTTGTTGTGCTAATCCGGCTGCACCCTTAGGCGACTTCTGCACGGATAGTCTTCGCAATAGACTTTGATTTTTTCGCACTTGTTGTGCTAATCCGGCTGACTTCTGCGCGTATAGTCTTCGCGATAGACTTCGATTTTCTCGCACTTGTTGTGCTAATCCGGCTGCACCCTTAGGCGACTTCTGCGCGGATAGTCTTCGCGATAGACTTCGATTTTCTCGCACTTGTTGTGCTAATCCGGCTGCACCCTTAGGCGACTTCTGCGCGGATAGTCTTCGCGATAGACTTCGATTTTCTCGCACTTGTTGTGCTAATCCGGCTGCACCCTTAGGCGACTTCTGCACGGATTTGTCGCACGCGAGGGTGGCTAGCGCTTAGCCTCGCGGTGACCTCGTGTTGGTCGAATGTCGAAGACCGTCGTCGCGGTCTTTTTCGACGCATGTCTTTGCGGGGGATTTTTCACACATATATTACATGGCTCCGCCTCGTTAAAAACCTCACCCCCCGGGAGGAAAAGAGTGCGGGCCGGTACAAGATTGTTTTTGCGAATTACAAGGGCGAAGACGGCCCTGAGGAATCAAACAAAAAATTTGCGGAGGTTGTCGATGTTCCAGGAGTGCTCCAGGTCCTCGCCGTTTGGCGTTGTGAGCCTGTAAGCGTTGGGGGAAGCTTTTGTCTTGACTATGAAGGGGCCCTCCCACCTGGGCTCCAGCTTGCCCTTGGACTCCGTCCGAGCTGTTCGAACGAGTACGAGGTCCCCCTCGCTGAACTCCCTCGGGATGACTGAGTGGTCGCGCCATGCTTTGGTCTGGGCTTGGTATTTGTTCAGGGCCTGTAGGGCGAAGACTCGGTCTCCGTCGATGAGATCCTTTGAAGTTGGCTCGTCCACATCGGGGACGGCTGACGGAACTGTTCGCGGGGACCCGTGCTTTATTTCTTGCGGGGTCATGGCCTCCGATCCGTATAGAAGGCGGAAGGGAGTAAACCCGGTCGCCCTGCACTCAGTCGTGTTTAGTGCCCAGACTGCCTCAGGTAACAAATCGGTCCATCTGCCCTTTTTTTCATCAAGGAGCATTTTCTTGATAGCTGTGAAGATTTTCCCGTTGGCGCGCTCCACGACCCCGTTGGACTGCGGGTGATAGACTGAGGCGAAGGCAAGCTTGGTGCCAATGGAGAAACAAAAATCCTTGAAGTCTTGGTTGTCAAACTGCTTGCTGTTGTCAACTGTTAGTTCGGACGGTACTCCGAAGCGGCAAATGATGTTCTGCCAGAAGAATTTTTGGGCAGTCTTTGATGTTATTGTAGAAACAGCCCGCGCCTCGATCCATTTGGTGAAGTACTCGACCGCGACAAAGGCGAACTTAAGGTTCCCCTGAGCGGTGGGCAGGGGCCCGACAATGTCGAGGCCCCAGTGCTGGAGAGGCCATGTATGGGCGATCAGCTTTGTATACTGCGAGGGGCCGCCTGACCGAGGAGAAAACTTCTGGCAGGCTTCACAGGACCGTGTGACCCGATTTGCGGCGCAAATCATTGCGGGCCAGTAAAAGCCCTGGCGGATCACCTTAGCAGCAAGGGCCCTCGGCCCTGCGTGTGAGCCGCACGTGCCACTGTGGACTTCACGTAGAATCTGCATGCCTTCGGCTTTGGTGACACACTTAAGCATTGGCTGACTGACCCCTTTTTTGTAGAGTTGGCCTTCAATCAGTGCGAAGTCTCGGCTTCGATGTCTGAGACGCTTGGCCTCACTGATGTCGGCTGGATGATAATACCCCTGCAGGAACAGGGTTATGGGTGCCCGCCAGTCTTCGGTCATGATAAGGTTGACTGTGCGGTGGCCCTCGCTGTCATTGGTTATTTGGAGCCCTTCAGGGCTCCGGACTGCTGGCGTGCCGATGACATGAAAGAACACGTCAGAGGGCAAAGTTTCGCCCCTGGCGGCGGCCTTGGCCAATGCGTCGGCCTCCTCATTCTTGGCCCGATCCACATGTTGCAAGGTGAACCCCTTGAACTGCCTCTCGAGACTTCGGATGGCCGCGAGGTACTGCATGAGCGCGGGGTCCTTGGCTGCATAGTCTTTCTCGACTTGGCCGGCAACTACCTTGGAGTCTGTTTTGATGATGCAGGTGGTGACTCCGAGGGCCCTTAGCTTGCGGAGGCCGAGGATGACTGCTTCGTATTCTGCTATGTTATTTGTGCATCTGTCGGATTCCAGATTGAAGCTGAGTCGTGCTGCATATCTGTGCTTGACCCCAACTGGTGAGGTGATGACTGCAGCGACGCCTGCCCCCGCATGGCACCATGCGCCGTCGCAATGGATCGTCCAAGTCTTCTCTGTGGACGGATCTGGCTATGTTGTTGGCCCAGTCCAGTCGACGACGAAGTCTGCCAGGACTTGAGACTTGATAGCTGTCCTGGGCTCGAAGCAGATGTGGTAGCCGGAGAGTTCGGCCGCCCACTTGGCAATCCTCACCGACGCCTCCGGGTTTCTGAATAATTCGCCGAGTCCTCTGTTTGAGGTGACTCGGACCTTGAATGCTTCGAAGTAATGGCGCAGTTTGCGCGACGACATGACGACTGCGTAGGCAATATTCTCCAGCTCTGTCATGTTGCACTTGGACGGTGTCAGCACTTCGGAGACATAATACACGGGGCACTGCCGGACCACGCCCTCGACAGTCTGCTCCTGCACTAGTGCCGCGCTGACCGCATGTGGCGAAGCCGCGACGTAGAGCAGCAGGGGGAGCAAGGGGTCGGGCTGGTAAGGATGGCCAACTCTGTCAGGTACTGTTTTAATGAGGCGAAGGCCGCCGCCTGCTCTGGTCCCCAGGCGAAGTCTTTTGCACCACGGAGTGTCTTGAGGAAGGGGAGACTTCGCTCGGCGGACCTGGAGATGAATCTATTGAGAGCGGCCAATCTGCCTGTCAGGCACTGGACGTCCCTGACGGACTGCGGAGGCGTCATGTCCAAGATGGCCTGAATCTTGGTCGGGTTGGCCTCGATGCCGCGGTGTGATACCAGGTAGCCCAATATTTTGCCTTGGCGAACGCCGAAGACGCACTTTTCCGGGTTTAGGCGGAGTTGTGCGTCTCGCATGTTCGCGAATGTTTCGGCGAGGTCGGCGAGGTGGTCCTCCTTGCTTTTGCTGGCGACGACAATGTCGTCTACATATGTGAATATGTTTCTGCCGACCTGCCCTTCGAGCACTGTTTTGGTAAGCCTGGAGAAGGTGGACCCGGCGTTCTTGAGTCCCTCCGGCATTCTGATGAAGCAATATGTGCCGAAGGGTGTTATAAAGCTGTTGCTGGCCTTGTCTTCTTCCTTCATGTATATCTGGTGGTAACCGGAGAAGCAATCGAGGAGGGACATGACCTCGCATCCGGCCGCGCTATCGACTATTTTGTCGATCCGCGGCAACGGGAAATTGTCCTTTGGGCAGGCTTTATTGAGACTGGTGAAGTCGATGCACATTCGCCACTTCCCGCTCTTTTTCTGCACCATCACGACATTGGAGAGCCATGTGGGGTAAGCCACCGACTCGATGAATTTGGCCTCCAGGAGGCGGTGCACCTCTACCTTGGCGGCCTCCGTCTTTTCGTCGGACATCTTGCGAAGCCGCTGCTTTTTCGGCCGTACCGAAGGGTCGATTCCCAGACTGTGCTCAATTATTGAACGACTGACCCCGACCAGATCGAGGGCCGATCAGGCGAAGACATCTTTGTTCTTGGACAGGCAGCAGAGGAGCTTTTCTTCTTCATGCGAAGTAAGGTCTTCGCTGATAATGACTGTCTGCCTGGGCGTGGCCTGGTCGAGGGGGATAGTCTTGGTCCCGTCGTTGCTCTGTAGCTGCGCCTTGTCATGTTGCTTATCGGTTGGGCTGGCAGGCGCGGGGACCTCGCGTTGGGCCGTGAGGCAGTGCACATTTCTTTGACCAGGCACGAAGTCCCGCTCTATGTTACGCGCAGTCTGTTGATTGCCGAAGACTGTGATGACGCCTAACGGACCTGGTATCTTCATACATAGGTACAGTCCGTGAATGGCTGCTTCGAACTTATTGATGGAGCCCCGGCCCATGATGGCATTGTAAGGATATACCATGTCCACTATGTCAAAGGTTATTTGCTCGCTTTGAGCATTGGGTGCTACACCGAAGGAGAGAGGCAGCTCTATTTTGCCGACGGGGAAGGTGCCCTTGCCGCCGAAGCCATACAACGGGTTGTTCGAAGGCTTAAGCAGGCTGTGGCTTATGCCCATGCGATCGAAGGCGTGGAGGAAGATGATGTCCGCCTGACTGCCGTTGTCAACGAGGACCTTGTGCAGGTCCCAGCCTGCCACGCTGCAATTGATAACCATGGCGTCGCAGTGGGGGGCGCTGCGCAAGTCGACGTCCCGTGCGTCGAAGGTTAGCGGTATGTGGGACCACTTTGTCTGCACGACTGGGCCCGTGACGGCGACATGGTTGATGCTGCGGTAGTGGTCCCGCTTCTGCCGCTTGGTGTCGAAGTCAGTGCTGGACCCCCCAGTTATCATGTGGATGACTCCGTGATATGGTTGATCGGCGAAGTCTTCCTGCTTTGGGGCATGGGGGATGTTTTGATGTTGCTGGTGTGGTGGTGGGGGTGGAGGAGGTACGATTTGTACTTCCTGATGGTGTTGGTAAGCGTGGTGCGGTGGATGCGGGGCGGGAGCGTGGATATATGGTGGAGGGGGTTGCTGGTAATTGTGCGCGACAATTCTGGGGTTCTCGGCTGGCTGCGCCCGTGCCATTCTGTCTCTGGTAGCCTTCGTTTCGGGGCAGTCTTTGGTTTGGTGGGCGCAGTCTTCGCCATGGAAGAGGCAGTAGAATCGGCGCGGCGGCTGCGCACGCCCTCGGCCCCTGCCACGAGTGCCGTTTCCGCGGCCCTGGGGGGATATTCCTGGCGACGAGGGGGGTCAGCAGCGGGATGCTGGTTGGCGATGTTGTGCACTTGCTGCTGATTGTGGCCGTCTCGACCGGAGTCTGGCTGCGGAGTCCTTGTCCACGTGCGGCTGGACTGTGGAGCATCTTTTGGCTTCCTTTGGGACTCAATCTTGCGCTGGTGGAGCTCTTCGGATCTGGCGTACTTTTCAAACAGCTGATATAACTCTTGGAGGTTCTTCGGTGGATCTCTGATGCAGTGGCTGTAAAGGACGCCGGTGCGAAGGCCACTGATAGCATAGTGGATGGCAATCTAGTCATCGACTGAGGGCAGCTGTGACTTGAGTGTTAAAAATTTGCGGTAATACTCCCTCAGAGTCTCCTTTTCTAGCTGCTTGCAGAGCGAAAGTTCGGCCAGGGCGTCGGTGTCTGGGCGGTACCCTTGGAAGTTGAGCAGGAACTTGTCCCGGAGACTTCTTCAGGAATCAATGGACAGCGGAGGCAACCTGGTGAACCAGGTGAGTGCGGGGCCCTCGAGGGCGATGATGAAAGACTTCGCCATTGTGGCGTCGTCCCCTCCGGACGATGCAACGGCGACCGGATAACTCATTATGTATTGAGCCGGGTCGGTGCTACCGTTGTACTTGGGATAGGTCCCTGCCCGGAAGTTAGCCGGCCACGGCGTCACTTGCAGGTGAGGCGCCAGGGGACTTCGCTCATCGAGATAGTTGACCCCTTGGAATGGCGCGGCGTGCGGGAAGGTGTGGTCGCGTTGAGGGAAATGCGGGTCCTCCGGTTGCGCGCGGTGTTGCAGGGGTGGCCCATGCTGCAGGCCGGGGTGGCCTTCTCGCGTGTCTTCGAGTTGTGCGCGCTGCTGGAGGGGTGACTCGTGCCGCAGGCCGAGGTGGCCTTCGCGCTGCATCAGCGCAATCTCCCGCTCGAGTTCCTGGGCCTTGTGCTCTTCGTCGCGTATCATTTGCCGCACTTTGGCTAGTGCGGACACACGTTGGCGCTTGGCCTCCAGTATCTCCTTCTGCCTCTGGAGATTGCGGTTCTTGAGGCGCAGGGCGCGCAGCTATAGCTGTTCTTCTGCTGAGACGCCGAGGACTTCACCGTCCTCGGCGAGGTCCGCGCCCTCCGGTGGTGCGAAGCCTGAGGGTGGCTGCGGTTGTCCCTCAGGGTCGCAGGTGCGGAGGGTGTCGTCTTCGCATGCGCGAGGGACATCGTCTTCAGTGGCCTCTTGGTGGGTGGATTGGGTGAGGGCGAGGGCCTTGCCCTTTCTTGCGGCGAGCAGTGCTGCCTTCGCAGCCTCGTCAGCCTTCGGGTTAGCTCTCTTGGGTGCCATCACGGGTGGTTTTCTCGTAGCACGAACGGTGGCCGCCAAATGTTGGAACTTGCTCTCAGTTGCAAGGGGATCTAACAAGGGTGAACAGTGATGACAACAGGGCACTCGCGCTAGATGGCAAAAGCTCTGTTAATCTGGCCTCTCACGGGCACTGTGCAGGGGTATTTATAGGTACCTGAGTGCGCAGCACCCCGAGCTAAGGACGCATATGCCCTCAGCTACCTAGATTATCCCTAGAATATTCCCATAAAGCGGGGTTACAGACCGTAATTACAGGAATGCTTTTACAAATTAGGCCCGTAACGCACGGCAGCCAAGCGGGGCCCGTTACAATGGGCCGGATTGCACGTGGGCCTCCGAGCTGGACGAGGCCGCACCATGGGATGCCCTTCGCCGCCAGTCTTCGTCTGGTGCGGAAGAAGCGAAGGGTGTCCCTGCCTGTTTTGTTTCTGTTAGTTCAGCTGCTGCAGCGAAGGCTTCGAGCGAAGGGTGGCGCCTTTGCCTTCGCCCCAACAGTTGCAACAATCCAGCTGGTCTCTTGTGCTCTGCCTTGATCCACCGACAACTATCACACATAGCCACATACTCTGCGATTTCCCTCTTCATTCCGTACCACCAGAATTTCTTCTTCAGATCCTAATACATCTTCTCACTTCCAGGGTGAATCGAATAAGCTGTCTCATGAGCTTCCTTTAGGATCAACTCCCGAATAGATTGGACATTGGGAACACACAAGCGGTCTTTGAACCATATCGCACCTTCTGCATCTTCCCGAAAATCCTTACCTCTGCCATCTAGAATCAGTCGCCGGATCTCACTGATCTTCTCATCATTCTTCTGTGCTTCTTTGATTTCCCGCTCCAGGGTAGGTTCCAACTCAATTGTGACTCCTCGCGAATTATTCAGAAATCCGAGACTCAACCTGTCAAACTCTTTGGCCAACTCATAAGGCATCGGACGAGTGACCATCAGATTGACTTGACTCTTCCTGCTCAGAGCATCTGCCACTACGTTAGCTTTGCCTGGATGGTAGTGAATCTCCAACTCATAGTCCTTGATCAACTCTAACCATCTTCTTTGCCTCATATTCAGCTCTGACTGAGTGAATATGTACTTCAGACTCTTGTGGTCTGTGTAAACATCACATTTCTGTCCATACAGATAGTGTCTCCATGTCTTCAATGCGTGAACCACTGCTGCCAACTCTAGGTCATGGATTGGGTAATTCTTCTCATGAACCTTCAGCTGTCGGGACGAGTAAGCCACAACTCTTCCCTCTTGCATCAACACACATCCCAAACCTGTGTAATAAGCATCGCAATACACCGAGAAGGGCTTGTGCACATTAGGCAAGACTAAGACAGGCGCGGTAGTCAACTTCTCTTTCAGTGCTTCAAAGGCCTCTTGACATTTCTGGGTCCACTTGAACTCAACCTTGTTGCCTAGCAAAGCTGTCATTGGTTTCGCAATCTTTGAAAACCCTTCAATGAATCGCCGATAATATCTAGCCATTCCAATGAAGCTCTTGATTCCTCGAGCGTTTGTTGGCGCTTTCTAGTCCAGAATGTCTGCCACTTTCTTAGGATCCACAGCCAATCCTTCTTTGTTGATTATGTGACCCAAGAATAGAACTTCACTGATCCAGAACTCACACTTGCTCAACTTGGCATACAGTTGGTGCTCTAATCTCTGCAAAACCATCCTCAAGTGACTTGCATGTTCTTCTTTGCTTTGAGAATAAATCAGAATATCATCAATAAATACCACCACAAACTTATGAAGATAGTCCATGAATACACTGTTCATCAAGTTTATGAAGAAGGCTGGAGCATTTGTTAGACCAAAAGACATCACCGTGAACTCATACAACCCATACTTGGTAATGAATGTCGTCTTCGGAATGTCTGAAGGTCAGATCCTGAGTTGATGATAACCTGACCTCAGATCTATCTTGGAGAACACGCTGGCTCCTCTCAACTGGTCGAACAGATCTTCTATTCTGGGCAAGGGGTACTTGTTCTTGATTGTGACCTCATTCAGAGCTCGATAATCGATACACATCCTTTTGGTGCCATCTTTCTTCTCCACGAATAGGACAGGGGCGGCCCAAGGCGAGGTGCTTGGCCGGATGTAACCTTTATCTGACAGCTCATCAATCTGCTTCTTAAGCTCAACCAACTCTGGTCCGGATATCCTGTAAGCTCTTTTAAAGATGGGGGCGGTTCCAGGAAGAAGCTCTATAGCAAACTCGACTTCCCGCTCTGGTGGCATACCTGTTAAGTCCTTTGGAAACACATCCGGGAACTCAGACCCCACCTTGATACTCTCAATTGGGTTTGCTTCACTGCTATCGATAGCCATCTGATAACAACCTCCTTTTTTTGGCTCAGGCGGGACTAACTCGGTCACCACTTCCTCTCCTAGTGGGGACACCAACTTGATTGTCCTCTTACCACAACTGATAACTGCCTGATACTTATCTAGCCAATTCATCCCTAAGATGACATATATTCCCTGAGTACCCATTACTATGAGGTTAGCGGGAAACGCTATCCCCCTTATCTCCACACTTACATTCAAGCAAATGCTATCGGCTCGAATTCTACCACCGGCTGAGTCAATTTGAATGGGGGTTGACATGGTAGTTATTGGAAGATTATGTGCTTCTACCCATGATGCAGTAATGAAAGAATGTGTTGCTCCAGTATCAAATAACACTTCTGCAATATGGGAGTCGACTGGAAACATACCTACTATCATGCCGGGGGTTTCCTGAACTGCTTTAGCCTCCAAGTGGTTCAGTCTTCCATGATTGTAGCGTGGCTGAGAGCGGTTGCCTGCTCCAGGCTGAGACACATTCTGCTTTGCTGGGGTATTGGGGCCTGACTGCTGCTGGGCAGCCTTCTTCGGACATTGCATCACCCAATGGCCTTGCTCTCCACAGTGGAAACATGCTCTGTTTCCAACCTGAGCTGGTGTTGCCTAACTGCTCTGCTGGTTTGCTGGGGCAGGAAGACGAGGTGCCTACTGATTCTGCCTCTGGAACTGACCTCCTCCTGACTGATTGTTCTGGCGATTCTGATGCTGATGTTGAGGATACTGCCTTTGAAACTGCTGATGCTTGGGTGGACGTTGGTTCTGCCTGAACTGCTGAGGTTGATTGCTTGAGAAACGAGGGTGATTGTTGCTTCCAGGCTGGGGTCCACTGATCTTGCGCTTGCGATCCTCCATCTCTTTACGCTTCCTCTCTGTCATGATTGCTCTGTCAATCAGGTGCTGGAACGTCGGGAAGGTATGATTCATCAGTTGATACTGCAGAGGGTCAACCAAGCCTCTCAGGAAACGGTACTGTCGCTTGGCGTCGGTGTTGACATCTTCAGGTGCATAGCAAGACAACTGCAGAAACCTGTCCCGGTACTCACTAACGAACGATGACCCTTGCTTGAGGGCCAGGAACTCCTCCTTCTTCACTGTCATCAGGCCTGCAGGAACATGGTACTGACGAAAGCTTCCTCTAAACTCTTCCCAGGTGATGGTGTCGGGGTTGGCATGGGTGGCGAGATAAGATTCCCACCAATACTGGGTTGCTCCTCTCAACAGACGGGGACCATACAGGACTTTCTCCCTATCATCGCACTGAGTGGTATGCAACTCTCGCTCCACAGTGCGCAGCCAGTCTTCAGCATCCATGGGGTCAGAAGAGTGAGCAAACGTTGGGGGATGACCTCCCATGAATTCAGCACGCTTGTCCCTGGGCATCTGAGGCATCTGGGGCTAAGGTGGTGGCTGTTGCTGCTGCTGCTGCTGAATGGCGGCCAGAGTCTGACCGATGCCTTGAACTGCCTGAGTCTGCATCAGGAACATCTGCTCGATTGACATCGGGGGCGGGGGCGGCAGTTGTTGTTGCTGGGGTACCTCATCCTGCTGAGCTGCTTGCTCCTGCTGAGCACGCCTTCCTCCTTTGCGCCTGTTTTCTGACATCTGCAGATGCAACCACACATCAGAATGGACCTTGCAAATCTTGCAGCATAAGAAAAGAGTATAGAATTCTCCACAACACTGAACAGATGAGCATCTTCGCTGATCTCCAACACGGACCAACACAGCTTCCCAGATAAAGAGGAAAGTGGAATAAAAGGCTTCCCAACTAAATAGCTAACTTCATTAACATATAACAGGTAAACCAAAATGCAGGGGATACCCACACTCTGGTGACAGTCATTACAAAGATCCAAATCAAACATAGTTCATCATGACGAACATAAATGCACAGGATATAGCAAACTACCCTGTCTAACTAAGACTAACTAAGAGCGATACTAACGCTAAGACTGAGACTAAGACTAAAACTTCTATATTAAGCATCTATTACAAGACTCAACACTGACAATCTATGGTTCTAAATCTATCTTGGTCTTACAGTCGGGATTGCCATAAGGCTGGTGTCCACGCCGAGGTGAGCGGTACGGGTGCTGAGTCCCGATGGGAGTGGGGGAACCATCATCCAGGTGACGACGTTCCGCGCGCTCAGCCCGCAGCAGGGCGATCTCAGCACGAGCCCTACTCAGCTTGTCTAATGCATGGTCCGGCTCCGTGTTTAGCACGGCGGCTAGGTTGACTGTGCTGCTCAACCTAGGATTGTCCTCACCAACGGGTGAAACAATCACACCTCCTGTGCTGCCAGATGGACGGCGGGGGTAATATTTCAGGTTGAGACCATCAGCTACCCCACCGAGCACTGAACAGTAGTGCGAAAGCGCACGCCGTGCGGCATCTTGCATGGCCGCCTCAGCTGAGTCTCGCTCAGAGATGGAATAGTGCTCTGAGCAGACCTTCGCACCTCGGAGACTGTTCTCCGGACGGCGCACCAAGCAGGTCGCCTCCCAACGGTCCGGGTAGACCCTGCGACTATGCTGGTAGACCACACAGCGATACTCGATGGACCAAGTACGCCGGTCAAGTGCCCGACGTAGCAGGGTGTCGAGCGCATCATGGAAGTGACACCCGCGAGCAGCGTCGCGAGTGATGGGTCGAGCAACCCATCCTTCCGGCTCCTGGTCAGCAGAAAAGTCGGTGTCGTGGCTCGAGCTGCTGTCGCCACCTCCGTCGTCTGGGTCTCCTCTAGCAGCTACTCCAAAGGCTGGGGCGCCCAGTGGTGGTGCAGGGGGTGCCTCCAGGGGAAGCACGGGGGAGCAGCTCCTCACAGACTCTATCTCCTGCTGGAGCGAGAAAGAAGAGCCCTGTTGCTCCTGTCGTCGATGCTCCTGCTCCTCATGTAGGTAGTGGTGCAGCCTCTCCAAGTGACTGGACTGATCGGCCATGGGACGGCGAAGCGGACGCTCCGCGAGACAAGAGGGTAAGAAGGGGATGACAGACTTCCATGCGGTGTGCCTAAGACGAGCCTTCTACAAAAGACACCGCAAGCATAAGAGTGAGAACAGAACTAATATGACCAGCAAGTAATGAACCATAAATAAATGAAGGATTAAAATAAAACACAATTTTCAGCAAGGTATAATATATAGTAGAACATAGGTTTGGTCGATGTGACCAACTTTTGAAGGGATACCAAAGTCAAGGCAGGGACAGAGGTCTATAATCCTTAGAACGACCATTCTACTCTAGGTTAGCGGTCCTACATTCAGCACGGCTTTGATACCACTTATGTCACACCTGGTTTTTAGAAGGCAAACCGAATGCGAACCATGTACGTGTCAGGATCAACAATTCACGTACACAGCAGTTACATAACATGGACATCATCACACAGTGCTCAAATAGTATTAAAAAGGGAAAAAATAGTCGATTACATCATATGTATGAGACATCCACATAGTCTTTACAATAAATCAAAGTGCGGAAAAGAAACGTAGATAAACGCGGCCTTCACAGGCAGTCGACTGGGGGTTGCCGCTAACCCACGCCTAGAACTCGTCGTAGTCTTTGAACTCCTAGAAGTCTCCTTCCACGGCTTCATCTTCTCCTGAGCAGTGGTTGCAATGCGGACAACCTGAGGAAGGGGAGGCTTGGTGTGTAGAGCAAGGGTAAGTACACATCAACATACTCAGCAAGTGTCCTGTTTAGCTGTAGTGGACTAGCTTTATGTGGGGGGTAAGTCAAGCAGTTGCTTTTAGTTAGTCAGATTATTATTACTAGTAGAGAAAGCCAAGTTTTAGAATTAACCCACGTTATTAACCCAAACATACTCCTTTACAAACGGAAAGAGTACCACTTACCATTACTAGAGCCAATACCAAGAACCATAAATCTCATTGCCACCTGCAATCCGAACATCTCTGATCAAGTACCACTAATCAATGGAGCTCCCTTGGCCGCTCATAACCGTGAGCACGGCTGATATATCGGTTTTCTAACACTCTGCAGAGGTTGTACACTTTACCCATGAGCTGTGATTCCCTTTTTGCCTCAGGTTGTATGGACCCTTGAACACTCCAAAGGTGAGTAGGCGGGATCTCACTACGTAGTCTTTACAAAGATTCCTCAGGGTTGTAGCCGCCCGTTAGGTTTCCTAAATGTACCGCACTCCTCCCCAAGGGACAAATCAACCTTGGCAGAGCGAGCCGCATACACCGAGCCCCATTGACGGCACGACGGCGAAGCGAACTACACCCCGGTTCCTCTAGTTACTCAGCTAAGGGCGTCTCACTCCACCCTCATGGTTGCACTGTTTTCCCGGGCGGTCATCCAACGAATAGGTCCTTACAGAGAGGCACTCGAGAAACCGCTCGAGCCCCCTTGAAGGTCACAAGTATAACATCATAATAAAAGAGGGGAAAACAGCGTATCATTGATAATTCTCATCATGTTCATTGATTAGAGTTGAGCAATACCATAAGACTAAGCAATAATAATCCAACCCAGATAGGTAAACAAGGACATGGATAACAAAAGCTAGTCAATCCTTAGGTATAACTGTGAAATGCGGGAGGTGAATTAAAGAATGTATAGGACAGAGATAGGTCAAGGGACACTTGCCTCCACCAACCGACTGCTGCTCAGGGGCTTCTCCTGTGAGTTCTTCGGGTTCCTCAACCAGATCGTTCTCTATGTGAGCGCAAACATACATACATCCATCCATTCGAATTAGGAAACAAACAGTACACCATACAAGAGAACAAATAGATTAAATATGCATAGAGTATAACATACGATATTGCATTTGCCATGGCTAGAAAAAGAAGAAAGAAGGTCTCGCAGGGGTTAAAGCTATACTCGAGGCGTAGTACGGGTAGACGCATAACTAATCGTTATGTGCTCTGGTTCCACTTTGTTCCAATAATGAGGATTAGTCACATGCACTAGTAGAATCATAACCATTTCAATTGATCAACATTAAATAAGGTAGATGATTAACTACATGAATTAACTAACGTAACCGATTTCCAAATTGAGTTTCCATTTATTAATCAAATAACGCGGTCACTATGTATGGAATACACGGGGGGTAGACGGGCACGTCTAGGGGGTAGACAAACGCGCCAAAGGCACAGTGAGCCATGCCAAAGCATCGTGCACCATGTGAGCACGCACGCGCTGCGTTGCGCGCTGCGGGTGACAACGGGGCCATGCCGAGGCCGACCGCGTGGGGCCGCGCGCTGGCCGAGCTCAAGGCCGCGCCGGGCAGGGGCGGGGCACGCCAAGGTGGGCGGGCTACCGGGGCCGCGCCATGGCCGGGCCACGGCCGCACCAAGGTCGTGCCATGGCCGGGGCAAGGCGGGGCGCCGGGGCGAGGCCGCACCAGGCGGACAGGGCTGAGCCGCCATGGCCGGCGACGGGGCCGCGCCACGGCCGGGCAGGGGCGCACGCCGGGGGCAAGTGGGCACGCGGGGAGGGCGCCGAGCAGGGGCAGGGCGAGGCCGAGCCATCACGGCGAGGTCGGAGCCGCCGCGGGCGATGAGCCACCGGGACCGGACCGCGCGGGCGCGAAGCCGCGCGCCGAGGACAGGCAGGGGGGCTGCGCGGGGACGCCGGGGGAGGGGGCGCCACGGCCGCGCGCCGGCGAGCCGGAGCCGCGTCGCGCCATGGCTGGGCAAGCCGCACGGGCGCGCTCGAGGGGAAGGCGCGTCGGGCGGGGCGGGGGAGCGCGCCGAGCAGGAGCGGGGCCGCCGCGCCAAGGCCGGGGACGGGCCGCACCGGGGCCGCCGCACCAAGGCCGGGGACGGGGCCGCGCCGGGGCCACCGCGCCAAGGCCGGAGACAGGGCCGTGCTGGGGAAGGGGAGGGAGGGGAGAGGAGAGAGGAGGGGGAGGGGCTTACCGCGCGGGGGAGGGAGGCCGGCGGCGGGCGATTCGGCGGCGAGCCGAGCAGGGGAGCGGGCGGGTCGGGCAGGGGAGCGGGGGCGAGCAGGGGAGGAGAAAGGGATGGGTTTGGGGAGGGGGGCCTGACGGGTGGGGCCCGCGAGGGGGCGGCGGTGGTTTCCCAACCGTCCGTGCGCCGGGCGCGGCGTGGGGAGCGGGGGGCGGCTGGGGCGGCTGGGCCGCAAGGCCAGCTGGGCCACCGCGGGGCCCACGGGGGGAAAGGATAGAGGGGGAGAGAAAGGCCGGCTGGGCCGGCTGGCCAGCTGGGCCGCGCACAAGGGGGGCAGCTGGGCCAAAAAGGGGAGGAAGGGGGAGGAGAAAAGAAAAGGTTTTCCCTTTTTTTCTAAAACCTATTTTCTAGATGAAGGCTTTCACACTTTCAATCAATCAAAATAAATGCATGGTTCGGCATGGTGCAGCAAACCAAAATATAGTATTTTAGGGTTTTGCTTTACACGAGATCTCAAGCCGAGTCCCGCTATACTTTGGAAATGATCAAGGCTTAGCGAGAAGAAAAGGAAAAAGAAAAGGGTAACGCCCGAATTTGGCGAGTGAAGAAAAGAAAAAAATTCAACTCCAAAATTCGGGGCGTTACACTTTCAGATAGACATAATCTCCCACCAGAAAATACAAGGGCATTCGTCGCTTGTCTACATAACTTTTCTGTCGAGCTTGGGCTTTCTTCAAGTTATGAATTATTCGTTGAACTTTTTCTTCTGTTTGTTTTACCATATCTGGCCTGAAAAAATTCCTTTCACCTGGTTCAGACCAGTTTAACAGAGTGCGACACCGTCGGCCATACAAAGCTTCAAAGGGTGCCATCTTGATGCTTTCTTGATAGCTATTATTATATGAGAACTCCGCTAATGGTAAACAATCATCCCATTTCTGTCGGAATTCTAGAACACATGCTCATAGCATGTCCTCAAGTATTTGATTTACCCTCTCAGTTTGACCACTTGTTTGAGGATGATAGGCCGAACTATGGAACAACTTGGTACCCAAGGATTTGTGAAGTTCTTCCCAAAATTTGGATACGAATTGAGTTCCACGATCTGACACTATGGTCTTTGGAACACCGTGCAAACTGAGAATGCGGGCAATGTACGGTTCTGCATATGTGAGGACCAGGTAATATGTTTTGACTGGCAGAAAATGAGCAATTTTCGTAAGCCGATCAATTATAACCCAAATAGAGTCATACCCCTTTGCTGTTCTGGGCAATCCCACAATAAAGTCCATACTAATATCTTCCCATTTCCATGTTGGTATTGGTAGGGATTGTAATGGACCAGCAGTCTTCATATGTATGGCTTTGACACGTCTGCAAGTGTCACATCTTGCCACATAGCGTGTGATTTCAATCTTCATTTTTGTCCATCAATAATGTTGTTTTAGATCATGATACATCTTAGTGCTTCTGGGATGAATAGAATAGCGACTAAGATGTGCTTCATCCAAAATTTGTTGGCGGATTTCTTCATTCTTAGGCACAACTATGCGGTTATTAAACCATACAATACCTTGATTATCTTTTCTAAAGCAATTGGCTTTTTTGGCCTCTATTTTCTCACGGATGTGCTTCATACCCTCATTATCCTTTTGAGCATCCATTATCCGTTGTAAAAGGACTGACTCAAGCTTTAGTTGATTTAAGGCTCCATGTTGGATCATTTCCAGGTTTAACTTCTCCATCTCCTGGCATAGTGTAATGCTAGAGATCTTCATGGTAAGACAGTGACAGGAAGCCTTGCGGCTGAGTGCATGCCACTACATTGGCCTTGCCTGGGTGATAATGAATTTCCAATTCATAGTCCTTAATAAGCTCGAGCCATCACCTCTGTCTCATGTTCAATTCTGACTGGGTGAATATGTACTTCAAACTTTTATGATCTGTATAGATGTGACAAATATTTCCCAGCAGATAATGACGCCAGATTTTTAGGGCATGAACCACTGCAGCTAACTCCAGATCATGAGTTGGATAATGTTCCTCATGACGGCGCAACTGCCTTGAAGCATAAGCTATTACTCGGCCTTCTTGCATTAATACACAGCCGAGACCACTGCCTGATGCGTCACAATACACATCAAAGGGCTTTTCAATATCCGGTTGAGCTAATACCGGAGCAGTGGTTAATAATATTTTCAACTGTTCAAAGGCTTCATTACACTTTGAAGACCAATTAAATTTAGTATCATTCTTCAATAAACTTGTGATTGGTTTCACAAGCTTGGAAAAATCTGGTATGAATCGGCGGTAATAGCCAGCTAGCCCAAGGAAACTTCAGACTTGATGTACAGTGGATGGGGGTTTCCACTCCAAAATATCCTTGACTTTGCTGGGATCCACCGCAATCCCCTTGGCAGATAATACATGTCCCAGAAATTGGATCTCTTCCAGCCAGAACGCGCACTTACTGAACTTAGCATATAATTGGTGTTCTCTTAAGCGCGTCAACACGATCCGTAAATGTCGAGCATGCTCCTCTTCATTCTTAGAATATATCAAGATATCATCAATGAATACCACCACAAACTTATCCAGCTCGGGCATAAATATCGAGTTCATAAGATAGGTGAAGTGGGCAGGAGCATTTGTTAGTCCAAAAGACATAACCAAATATTCAAATAAACCATACCGCATAGTGAATGCGGTCTTCGGTATATCTTTGGGCCGGATACGGATCTGATGACAGCCTGATCTAAGGTCAATTTTAGAGAAGACCCTCAATCCAGTTAGTTGATCCAATAGAATATCAATCCGTGGAAGAGGGTACTTATTTTTGATAGTAACCTCTGAAAGTCGCCTAGAGGGGGGGTGAATAGGGCGAAACTGAAAATCTCAAAAATAATCACAACTACAAGCCGGGTTAGCGTTAGAAATATAATAGAGTCCGCGAGAGAGGGCGCAAAACAAATCGCAAGCGAATAATGAAGTGAGACACGCGGATTTGTTTTACCGAGGTTCGGTTCTCTCAAACCTACTCCCCGTTGAGGAGGCCACAAAGGCCGGGTCTCTTTCAACCCTTCCCTCTCTCAAACGGTCCCTCGGACCGAGTGAGCTTCTCTTTCTCAAATCACTTGGGAATCAAACTTCCCGCAAGGACCACCACACAATTGGTGTCTCTTGCCTCAATTACAAGTGAGAGTTTGATCACAAGAAAGAATGCCAAAGAAAAAGAAGCGATCCAATCGCAAGAGCTCAAATGAACACTACAAATCACTCTCTCTAGTCACTAGGGCTTTGTGTGGAGTTGGGAGAGGATTTGATCTCTTTTGGTGTGCTTTGCAATGAATGCTAGCTCTTGTATAGTGGTTGGAAGCTGGAAAACTTGGATGCAATGAATGGTGGGGTGGTTGGGGTATTTATAGCCCCAACCACCAAACTTGACCGTTGGTGGAGGCTGTCTGTCGTATGGTGCACCGGACAGTCCGGTGCACACCGGACATGTCCGGTGCGACAGCCACGTCACCAAATAGCCGTTGGGTCAACCGTTGGAGCTCTGTCTCTGGGCCCGCCTTGATGTCCGGTGGCGCACCGGACATGCACTGTAGAGTGTCCGGTGCGCCTGCTCCCGCGTGCCTGACGACTGCGCGCTTCTGGCGCGCATTAAATGCGCCTGCAGGTGACCGTTGGCGCGAAGTAGCCGTTGCCCCGAGGTTGCACCGGACAGTCCGGTGTACACCGGACATGTCCGGTGAATTATAGCGGAGCAGCCTTTGCGAATTCCCGAGACTGGCGAGTTCCTGAGCCGCGTCTCAAATGAGCACCGGACACTATCCGGTGTACACCGGACAGTCCGGTGAATTTTAGTGCGCTGGCTCTGGAAATTTCCCGAGGGCGACGAGTTTGAGCTGAAGTCCTCTGGTGCACCGGACACTGTCTGGTGCGCCAGACCAGAGGAGCCTTTGGTTGCTCCTTTGCCCTTTTGTTGAACCCAACACATGGTCATTTTATTGGCTAAGTGTGAACCTTTTGCACCTGTATAATTTATACACTAGAGCAAACTAGTTAGTCCAATATTTGTGTTGGGCAATTCAACCACCAAAATTATTTAGGGACTAGGTGTAAGCCTAATTCCCTTTCAATCTCCCCCTTTTTGGTGATTGATGCCAACACAAACCAAAGCAAATATAGAAGTGCATAATTGAACTAGTTTGCAGAATGTAAGTGCAAAGGTTGCTTGGAATTGAGCCAATATAAATACTTACATGATGCGCATGGATTGTTTTCTTTGTTTTTGACATATTGGACCATATTTGCACCACAAGTTTTGTTTTTGCAAACTCTTTTGTAAATTCTTTTCAAGGTCCTTTTGCAAGATAGTCAAAGGTAAATGAATAAGATTTTGCAAAGCATTTTCAAGTTTTGAAATTTTCTTCCTTTGTTCCAAATGCTTTTCCTTTGACTAAACAAAACTCCCCCTCAAATAAAGTCTCCTCTTAGTGTTCAAGAGGGTTTTAAGACATCAATTTTGAAAATACTACTTGCTCCCCCTTTAGAGCACAAAGAGATACCAATTTTGAAATTTTTCATCCGATTGATAAACATTAGTTTTAAAATTAGGGTGGTGGTGCGGTCCTTTTGCTTTGGACTCATATTTTCTCCCCCTTTGGCATGAATCGCCAAAAACGGAATTATTAGAGCCCTTAGAAGTACTTTCTCTTCCTTTGGTCATAAAATAAATGAGTGAAGATTATACCAACGTTGGAGAGTGATGCGGAGCGACGGCGAAGGATGAGTAGTAGAGCGGAGTGGAAGCCTTTGTCTTCGCCGAAGACTCCAATTCCCTTTCAATATACCTATGACTTGGTTTGGAATACACTTGAAAACACATTAGTCATAGCATATAAAAGAGACATGATCAAAGGTATTCTTATGAGCTATGTGTGCAAGTTTAGCAAAAGAAATTCCTAGAATCAAGAATATTAAGCTCATGCCTAAGTCTGGTAAAAGATTGTTCATCAAGTGGCTTGGTAAAGATATCGGCTAATTGATCTTTAGTGTTAATGTATGAAATCTCGATATCCCCCTTTTGTTGGTGATCCCGAAGAAAATGATACCGAATGGCTATGTGTTTAGTGCGGCTATGCTCAACGGGATTATCCGCCATGCGGATTGCACTCTCATTATCACATAGAAGAGGAACTTTGGTTAATTTGTAACCGTAGTCCCGCAGGGTTTGCCTCATCCAAAGCAATTGCGCGCAACAATGGCCTGCGGCAATATACTCGGCTTCGGCGGTAGAAAGAGCGACCGAATTTTGCTTCTTTGAAGCCCATGACACCAAGGATCTTCCCAAGAACTGGCAAGTCCCCGATGTGCTCTTCCTATTAATCTTACACCCCGCCCAATCGGCATCCGAATAACCAATCAAATCAAAAGTGGATCCCCGAGGGTACCAAAGCCCAAACTTAGGAGTATAAGCCAAATATCTCAAGATTCGTTTTACGGCCGTAAGGTGTGATTCCTTAGGGTCGGCTTGGAATCTTGCACACATGCATACGGAAAGCATAATGTCTGGTCGAGATGCACATAAATAAAGCAATGAACCAATCATCGACCGGTATACCTTTTGATCCACGGACTTACCTCCCGTGTCGAGGTCGAGATGCCCATTTGTTCCCATGGGAGTCTTGATGGGCTTGGCATCCTTCATTCCAAACTTGCTTAGAATGTCTTGAGTATACTTTGTTTGGCAAATGAATGTGCCCTCTTGGAGTTGTTTGACTTGAAATCCTAGAAAATACTTCAACTCCCCCATCATAGACATCTCGAATTTCTGTGTCATGATCCTACTAAATTCTTCACATGTAGATTTGTTAGTAGACCCAAATATAATATCATCAACATAAATTTGGCATACAAACAAATCATTATCAAGTGTTTTGGTGAATAAAGTAGGATCGGCTTTGCCGACTTTGAAGCCATTTGCAATAAGGAAATCTCTAAGGCATTCATACCATGCTCTTGGGGCTTGCTTGAGCCCATAAAGCGCCTTAGAGAGCCTATAAACATGGTTAGGGTACTCACTGTCTTCAAAGCCGGGAGGTTGCTCAACATAGACCTCCTCCTTGATTGGTCCATTGAGGAAGGCACTCTTCACGTCCATTTGATAAAGCTTGAAGCCATGGTAAGTAGCATAGGCCAATAATATGCGAATTGACTCAAGCCTAGCTACGGGTGCATAGGTTTCACCAAAATCCAAACCTTCGACTTGTGAATAACCCTTGGCCACGAGTCGAGCTTTGTTCCTTGTCACCACACCATGCTCGTCTTGCTTGTTGCGGAAGACCCACTTGGTTCCTACAACATTTTGATTAGGACGTGGAACTAAATGCCATACCTCATTCCTTGTGAAATTGTTGAGCTCCTCTTGCATCGCCATCACCCAATCTGAATCTTGAAGTGCTTCCTCTACCCTGTGTGGCTCAATAGAGGAAACAAAAGAGTAATGTTCACAAAAATGTGCAACACGAGATCGAGTAGTTACCCCCTTATGAATGTCGCCGAGGATGGTGTCGACGGGGTGATCTCGTTGTATTGCTTGGTGGACTCTTGGGTGTGGCGGCCTTGGTTGTTCATCCTCCTTGTCTTCATCATTTGCATCTCCCCCTTGATCGTTGCCGTCATTTTGAGGTGGCTCATCTTCTTGATCTTCTTGTTCAACATCTTGAGCCTCATCCTCAATTTGAGTTGGTGGAGATGCTTGCATGGAGGAGGATGGTTGATCTTGTGCATGTGGAGGCTCTTCGGATTCCTTAGGACACACATCCCCAATGGACATGTTCCTTAGCGCTATGCATGGAGCCTGTTCTTCACCTATCTCATCAAGATCAACTTGCTCTACTTGAGAGCCGTTAGTCTCATCAAACACAACGTCACAAGAAGCTTCAACAAGTCCTGAGGACTTGTTAAAGACTCTATATGCCCTTGTGTTTGAGTCATATCCTAGTAAAAAGCCTTCTACAGTTTTAGGAGCAAATTTAGATTTTCTACCTCTTTTAACAAGTATAAAACATTTGCTACCAAAAACTCTAAAATATGAAATATTTGGCTTTTTACCGGTTAGGAGTTCATAGGATGTCTTCTTGAGGATTCGGTGAAGATATAACCGGTTGATGGCGTAGCAAGCGGTGTTGACCGCTTCGGCCCAAAACCGATCCGGTGTCTTGTACTCATCAAGCATGGTTCTTGCCATGTCCAATAGAGTTCGATTCTTCCTCTCCACTACACCATTTTGTTGTGGAGTGTAGGGAGAAGAGAACTCATGCTTGATGCCCTCCTCCTCAAGGAAGCCTTCAATTTGAGAGTTCTTGAACTCCGTCCCATTGTCGCTTCTAATTTTCTTGATCCTTAAGCCGAACTCATTTTGAGCCCGTCTCAAGAATCCCTTTAAGGTCTCTTGGGTATGAGATTTGTCCTGCAAAAAGAACACCCAAGTGAAGCGAGAATAATCATCCATAATAACTAGACAGTACTTACTCCCGCCGATGCTTATGTAAGCGATCGGGCCGAATAGGTCCATGTGTAGGAGCTCCAGTGGCCTGTCACTAGTCATGATGTTCTTGTGTGGATGATGAGTGCCAACTTGCTTCCCGGCTTGGCATGCGCTACAAATCCTGTCTTTCTCAAAATGAACATTGGTTAGTCCTAAAATGTGTTCTCCCTTTAGAAGCTTGTGAAGATTCTTCATTCCAACATGGGCTAGTCGGCGGTGCCAGAGCCAACCCAAGTTAGTCTTAGCAACCAAGCAAGTGCCGAGTTCAGCTCTATCAAAATCTACCAAGTATAGCTGACCCTCTAACACTCCCTTAAATGCTATTGAATCATCACTTCTTGTAAAGACAGTAACACCTATATCAGTAAATAGACAGTTGTAGCCCATTTGACATAATTGGGATACGGAAAGCAAATTGTAATCTAAAGAATCTACAAGAAAAACATTGGAAATAGTATGGTCAGGTGATATAGCAATTTTACCCAATCCTTTGACCAAACCTTGATTTCCATCCCCGAATGTGATAGCTCGTTGGGGATCTTGGTTTTTCTCATATGAGGAGAACATCTTTTTCTCCCCTGTCATGTGGTTTGTGCACCCGCTGTCGAGTATCCAACTTGAACCCCCGGATGCATAAACCTACAAAACAATTTTAGTTCTTGACTTTAGGTACCCAAACGGTTTTGGGTCCTTTAGCATTAGAAACAAGAACTTTGGGTACCCAAACACAAGTCTTTGATCCCTTGTGTTTGCCCCCAACAAATTTGGCAACTACCTTGCCGGATTTGCTAGTAAGCACATAAGAAGCATCAAAAGTTTTAAATGAAATAGCATGATCATTTGATGCATTAGGAGTTTTCTTTTTAGGCAACTTGGCACGGGTTGGTTGCCTAGAACTAGATGTCTCACCCTTATACATAAAAGCGTGATTAGGGCCAGAGTGAGACTTCCTAGAATGAATTTTCCTAATTTTGCTCTCAGGATAACCGGCAGGGTATAAAATGTAACCCTCGTTATCTTGAGGCATGGGAGCCTTGCCCTTAACAAAGTTAGACAAGTTCTTAGGAGGGGCATTAAGTTTGAGATTGTCTCCCCTTTGGTAGCCAATGCCATCCTTGATGCCAGGGCGTCTCCCATTATAGAGCATACTTCTAGCAAATTTAAACTTTTCATTTTCTAAGTTATGCTCGGCAATTTTTGCATCTAATAATGCTATATGATCATTTTGTTGTTTAATTAAAGCCATGTGATCATGAATAGCATTGATATCAACATCTCTACATCTAGTACAAATAGAAACATGCTCAACATTAGATGTAGAGGGTTTGCAAGATTTTAGTTCTACAACCTTAGCATGTAACATATCATTCTTAGTTCTAAGGTCGGAAATAATAGTATTGCAAACATCAAAATTTTTAGCCTTAGCAATCAAATTTTCATTTTCTACTCTAAGGCTAGCAAGAGACTCATTCAATTCCTTAATCTTAGCAAGCAAATCATCATTATCATTTTTAAGATTGGGAATTGAATCAATACAAACATGAGAATCAACCTTAGCAATTAATCTAGCATTTTCATTTCTAAGGTTGTTAATGGTCTCATGGCAAGTGCTTAGCTCACTAGACAATTTTTCACATTTTTCTACCTCTAGAGCATAAGCGTTTTTAACCTTAACATGTTTCTTGTTTTCCTTGATTAGGAAATCCTCTTGGGAGTCCAAGAGATCATCCTTTTCATGGATAGCACTAATTAGCTCATTTAATTTTTCTTTTTGTTCCATGTTAAGGTTGGCAAAAAGGTTATGCAAATTGTCTTCCTCACCACTAGCATTATCATCACTAGAAGATTCATATTTAGTGGAGGATTTAGATTTAACCTTCTTCCTTTTGCCGTCCTTTGCCATGAGGCACTTGTGGCCGACGTTGGGGAAGAGGAGTCCCTTGGTGACGGCGATGTTGGCGTCGTCCTCGTCGGAGGAGGACTCGGTGGAGCTCTCGTCGGAGTCCCATTCCCGGCAAACATGGGCATCGCCGCCCTTCATCTTGTAGTACTTCTTCTTTTCTCTCCTCTTTCCCTTCTTGTCGTCGCCCCTGTCACTGTCACTAGACATAGGACATTTTGCAATAAAATGACCGGGCTTACCACATTTGTAGCACACTTTCTTGGAGCGGGGTTTGTAGTCCTTCCCCCTCTGTTGCTTGAGGATTTGGCGAAAGCTTTTGATGATTAAAGCCATCTCTTCATTGTCGAGCTTGGAGGCGTCAATTGGTTGTCTACTTGGTGTAGACTCCTCCTTCTTCTCTTCCGTTGCCTTGAAGGCCACCGGTTGCGCCTCGGACGTGGAGGGATCATCAAGCTCGTTGATCTTCTTTGAGCCCTTGATCATACATTCAAAGCTCACAAAATTCCCGATAACTTCCTCGGGGGTCATTAGTGGATATCTAGGATTACCACGAATTAATTGAACTTGAGTAGGGTTAAGGAAAATAAGAGCTCTTAAAATAACCTTAACCACCTCGTGGTCGTCCCACTTTTTGCTCCCGAGGTTGCGCACTTGGTTCACCAAGGTTTTGAGCCGGTTGTACATATCTTGTGGCTCCTCCCCTTGGCGAAGACGAAAGCGACCGAGCTCCCCCTCGATCGTTTCCCGCTTGGTGATCTTGGTGAGTTCATCACCCTCGTGCGCCGTCTTGAGTAGGTCCCAAATCTCCTTTGCATTCTTCAACCCTTGCACTTTGTTGTATTCCTCCTTGCTTAGAGAGGCGAGGAGAATGGTTGTGGCTTGGGAGTTGAAGTGCTCGATTTGGGCCACTTCGTCCGTATCATAATCCTCATCCCCTATTGATGGTACCTGTGCTCCAAACTCAACAACATTCCATATACTTTTGTGGAGTGAGGTTAGATGAAATTTCATTAAATCACTCCACCTAGCATAATCTTCGCCATCAAAAGTTGGCGGTTTGCCTAATGGAACGGAAAGTAATGGAGTATGTCTAGATGTGCGGGGATAGTGTAAGGGGATCTTACTAAACTTCTTGCGCTCTTGGCGCTTAGAAGTTACGGACGTCGCGTCGGAGCCGGAGGTGGATGTCGATGAAGAATCGGTCTCGTAGTAGACCACCTTCCTCATCCTCTTCTTCTTGTCCCCACTCCGATGCGGCTTGTGGGAAGAAGATTTTTCCTTCTTCTCTTTGTGATGTGAAGAAGATATTTTCTCCTTTCCTTTGGAGGAGACCTTCTTCTTCTCCTTCCTCTTGATGCGGGACTCTTCCGATGAAGTGCTCCCTTGGCTTGTAGTGGGCTTGTCGCCGGTCTCCATCTCCCTCTTGGTGTGATCTCCCGACATCACTTCGAGCGGTTAGGCTCTAATGAAGCACCGGGTTCTGATACCAATTGAAAGTCGCCTAGAGGGGGGGTGAATAGGGCGAAACTGAAACTCTCAAAAATAATCACAACTACAAGCCGGGTTAGCGTTAGAAATATAATAGAGTCCGCGAGAGAGGGCGCAAAACAAATCGCAAGCGAATAATGAAGTGAGACACGCGGATTTGTTTTACCGAGGTTCGGTTCTCTCAAACCTACTCCCCGTTGAGGAGGCCACAAAGGCCGGGTCTCTTTCAACCCTTCCCTCTCTCAAACGGTCCCTCGGACCAAGTGAGCTTCTCTTTCTCAAATCACTTGGGAATCAAACTTCCCGCAAGGACCACCACACAATTGGTGTCTCTTGCCTCAATTACAAGTGAGAGTTTGATCACAAGAAAGAATGCCAAAGAAAAAGAAGCGATCCAAGCGCAAGAGCTCAAATGAACACTACAAATCACTCTCTCTAGTCACTAGGGCTTTGTGTGGAGTTGGGAGAGGATTTGATCTCTTTTGGTGTGCTTTGCAATGAATGCTAGCTCTTGTATAGTGGTTGGAAGCTGGAAAACTTGGATGCAATGAATGGTGGGGTGGTTGGGGTATTTATAGCCCCAACCACCAAACTTGACCGTTGGTGGAGGTTGTCTGTCGTATGGTGCACCGGACAGTCCGGTGCACACCGGACATGTCCGGTGCGACAGCCACGTCACCAAATAGCCGTTGGGTCAACCGTTGGAGCTCTGTCTCTGGGCCCGCCTTGATGTCCGGTGGCGCACCGGACATGCACTGTAGAGTGTCCGGTGCGCCTGCTCCCGCGTGCCTGACGACTGCGCGCTTCTGGCGCGCATTAAATGCGCCTGCAGGTGACCGTTGGCGCGAAGTAGTCGTTGCCCCGAGGTTGCACCGGACAGTCCGGTGTACACCGGACATGTCCGGTGAATTATAGCGGAGCAGCCTTTGCGAATTCCCGAGACTGGCGAGTTCCTGAGCCGCGTCTCAAATGAGCACCGGACACTGTGCGGTGTACACCGGACAGTCCGGTGAATTTTAGTGCGCTGGCTCTGGAAATTTCCCGAGGGCGACGAGTTTGAGCTGAAGTCCTCTGGTGCACCGGACACTGTCCGGTGGCACACCGGACAGTCCGGTGCGCCAGACCAGAGGAGCCTTTGGTTGCTCCTTTGCCCTTTTGTTGAACCCAACACATGGTCATTTTATTGGCTAAGTGTGAACCTTTTGCACCTGTATAACTTATACACTAGAGCAAACTAGTTAGTCCAATATTTGTGTTGGGCAATTCAACCACCAAAATTATTTAGGGACTAGGTGTAAGCCTAATTCCCTTTCAACCTCATTCAGGGGTCTATAATCCACGCACATCCGTAATGTTTGGTCCTTCTTCTTGACAAAGATGGCTAGACAATCCCATGGTGACGAGCTTGGCTAGATGAATCCCTTCTCCAGGAGATCTTGTAATTAGGTCTTGAGCTCTACCAGTTCATTTGGAGGCATTCGGAACGACCTTCTAGAAATAGGAGCCGTACCGGGCTTCAACTCAATCACAAATTCTACATCTCTTTCTGGAGGTCATCCGGGTAAATCTTCTGGAAAGACGTCTGGGAACTCACATACTACCAGAATATCTTTGATCTCCGGTATGATGGCTTCATATACTCTGCCAAATGGTTTAGCTGGAATGGCTACGGGGATAGACAAAAGAACTTCTTCTTGGTTATGACTCAACCTGATGGTTCTCCGATCAGTGTTGAGGATTGCTTTATGCTGGGCCAACCAATTCATGCCCAAAATTACATCTATGTCTTGGCCTTTCAGAACAATCATATCAGTAGGAAAGTCCCGTCCAGTCAATGTTACGGGCACTTGGAAAGCCACTTCTTTAGTAAATATTTGTCCCCCAGGCGAATGAATTTTAAACCCTTCCCTTGATTCATGGTATGGAATGCAATGTTGCTCCACAAATTTCTTGCTTATGAACGTATGCGAAGCACCAGAATCAAAAAGAATAATTGCGGGGTGATTGGCCACGAGAAACGTACCCATCATAACCGGTTCGCCGTCCGGTGTTGTGGCCACTTGAGTATAATAAATTCGTCCTGTTTTCCTTGAATTTTTGCCCGTGGTATTGTTTGCCGCATTTCCCTTTCCTTGAGCGGGATTCCCAGAACTCTGCTGATTACTTGATCGATTCTGCTTCTGATATGGGCAGTCCTTGATAAAGTGTCCGGACTTTCCACAGTTGAAACAGTCAGTTGAAGAGTTGGGGAGGACAGGGAAACGAGTGCCAGGGGCACTCGGCTGATTTGTTGAAGTAGGGGCAATGGCGGGGCGAATAAAGACCGGTTGCTTGAAAGGGTAGGAGGGTGGACGTGGGGAAGAGCGATTCGAATTGAAAGGTCGGATTACCAACCTTTGTCTTTTCTCGGGGCCCTGATTGGGCCTGTCGCCTCCATAACCCTTGGATTTTTCGGATCCTGCATATTTAGCCTCAACTGCCAGCGCTGTGCTGACAGCCCTTCCGTAAGTAAGATCGATGCAGGTGGCCATCTTCCTTTGCATTCAATCATTAAGACCTCTCATGAAACAATTCCTCTTCTTTAGATCTGTGTTGACTTGATCGATCGCATATTGGGATAAGTGGTTGAACTTATTGAGATACTGGGTGACAGTATCCCTGCCTTGTTTCAGCTTCATAAACTCCTCCTGCTTCATGTGGAGCACTCCTTCAGGTATATAGTGCTCGCGGAAAGCCAACTTGAACTCATCCCAAGTTATTTGATGACTAGCTAGTTGAACAGCTACAAAATTTCCCCACCAAGTACTGGCAGGGCCACGCAATTGTTGTGCTGCGAATAGGGGCTTTTGAATCTCTGAACATCGGAGAAGCCAGAACTTCTGTTTAATAACGTGGATCCATTCATCTGCTTCTAGAGGGTCCTCTACTTTGACAAACAATGGAGGGCGCATCTCGGAGAAATCCAGATAGGATGTTTCACGGGGGCCTTGCGGATATGCCCGCCCGCCTTGTTGTTGTAATTGTTGACTCGCCATTTCCCGCAGGAAGCGGGTATTGTCGGTCGTAGCGTTAACCAAGGCAGCGATGGCCTCGGCTAACGTGGGAGGTATTGGAGGTGGGTTCGGGGTTGCTTCCCTCCCACTGGAGGTCCCTGCTCCATCCTGTGAACGAGTCTTGGAAGGCATCTAAGGCAACAAACATTGAGAAGAATATAATATGCCAAAGAAAACCATCCATTATACATTACTGAAAAGGGTAATGTTACAGACTCGAATTTTACAACAGGATTACATTACCTATTATACATTACTACTATTTCTACACTATACTACTCTTGCTTCTTGTCACTTCTGGTAGCCTCGCTGTCGGGCGTAGGAGACCATTCATCCACCAACTTCATAGAGGGAGGGGGCCTAAAAAGGTCCAGTTCACCACTAAGTGCTTCTCCCGCTACTCCAGAAGGTCCGGCTTCTATCCTGACAGGATCCGCAGGTACATTGGGATGCAGTTGGGAATACAATACATGAACTTCTTCATGTAATGTATTACAATAAACCTGCAAGTTATCTACGGCTGAGCTAAGCTCCTCCACGCGGGCTCGAGCTTTTGCCTCCTTAGCCCAGGCAAGCGAACGAGAGTTAACCACCCAGTCGAGCGCTAGATCTCGTTCCACGAGCTGATCTTGCAGGTGGCGGATGTCTGATCTTAATTCATTTATTCTTTCTCCATCCGCAACACATATGTCGTTCCTGCGTCGGAGTTCTATTTGAAGCTGATCCACTTGGGCTTCTAGATCCCCAATTGGATCGTTGCTACCACTGTTGCTGTCTTCATGCCGTGGGGCAAGTTGATGACGGGGTACGCTAATCGGCCCAGTAGACTTGCGCGCAGTCTTTCTTGTGCGCGGCAGCATTTCTTAAGGGGGGAAATCTTATTAGCATAATTTTAGCATGATGCATGTGTAATTACATAATCAACCTTAGTCAATTCACACCTTCTATACATTGCACTCTATATCTGGTCTTTTAAATAAGTTCTTCAGAAAGAAGCTAGATAAGGAAGAAGGAAATTTTCTAGGTAAGTCTTAGAAAATTCTTTTTAAAAATGCCTTATAACATCTGTAGAGATGGGCTTGGCTCCGATACCAGCTGTGACGGAACCCCCCAAGTCATTAGGCCCACCTACAGTTGTCCTTGTCCAACGGACCTCAGACAACCCTGCAGGTGCCCCTGAATCACTTGACAAGTTCGGTATCTGCTTTCCTTACCTTTCCCAAGAGCGTTTCACCTGTCACACAGACATTACAAGCATTGGAGATACGAAAATGCGGAAGCAGATATATTAACTTACCTTTATTAAAAAGTAAGACAGAGTTATATAGTTACAGACCAGAACAAAATATATGAGTGCTGAGTATTATTATTACAAACCATGGGAGGCAAAAACCCCTCCCGATAAGTATCAAACAAAAGTTTTATGGAGGATCCTTTCCTCCCGCAGCTTTACTCCTGGTGCTCTTCCTTTGGTACCACCTTTGAACAGAAGCAACAAAAGTTGGTTGCTTCCTCACCTAAAAACAACATGGGACGAAGCCCTGAGTATGGAGTTACTCAGCAAGTCTTACCCGACTAAAGAAAAGACTCTCAAGGGTATGCTGGCTAGAGGGAGTCAAGGTAAGGCTTCTCAATAATCAATGACTCTGTTTGCAGAAATGCTTACTAAGAGTGGATCCTTAAAAATCCAGTTTTATTTGTCAGGTTAAGTAAAATTACCTGCAACTAGGGTTCTCTCTATCCTAGTTCAATCACTTGACCTGCACTAGCCAATTTCTTAACAACCCTTCATCTTTACTGGATTTCTACGTATAGGTCAGTGACCAAGTCTTCATAACCGCGAAGGTACGGCGATCCAAATCGATTATACTCAGATGAGGATCTCCAATCACATGACATATGTAGCACTTAACTCTTGCATATGTCAACTCGCCACCGGGGTTCTTAAGACCAGATCAGGTTCACGCCAACCGAGAGCACAGATACACCACCGTCCAGCTTCTTGCCACGAAGGGTACACGCTACTCTCGCCATCTCTCCACTCCCATTGTGTGGTATCTTATTCTAGTATTAGTCTGCCCGAGGCAAAGCTTACCCATGATGAGGCATGTGACCAGTTAAAGGGTCCTCGATCATCAAGCCTACATCGGCATGGTCCTTAATCGACTCAGACGGAGACACTACACCGAGGCTCTCTTCTCATGCAAGTCACCCGCCTGGTCTCAGCTTAATCATTTCAAACCCCAAAGTTTGGTACCTGGCAGAGGTACATCTTTTCCGATGTTGAACCCATCATGGCCATGATGGATCCACCATCAAGTTTTATTTTCGAAAACAACCCACCCACTTTGCAACATCATCTTTGAGAAAACAAAACATTTTGTTTTTCTAAAGTAAAGCTAAGCATAAGAAAACCTTTTGTAAAACAGGGATTAGGAAGTAATCCAAGGAAGGAGATGCAGCAATAGTTTAGCACACAACTCTTATCACCTAATGCATCAAGTAAGTGAGAAAGAGTTTAAAAGTAACAAGGAGGTGGCAAATGCACCGGGGCTTGCCTTGTTTTACTGGTGAATCAGGCTCGGTCCCACAGATATCAAAATAAAAGCAGTTGCCTGCCTGATGTTCCTCAGGTGATGGTGGTGAAGTCTTCTCTTCTTCGACTTCTACTTCTTCTTTGTTTTCTAAGTACAACCATACATAATAATGAATGCCCATGTAATGCTCATGAGAATGCAAAGATAATAAAAGTTTATTATCTAAAGTCTTGAATACAATTTTCCTTCACGGATCTCCGAGAACTTAGGGTTTCCAGAATCAACAGTGAAGTTCACAGGGCAAGGGGGTACGGTTTTGGGTTCTAAGTATCAAACATAGTCCAAAACAAACCAAACTCTACCCAAGGTTTCTAAATATTATTTAAAGTTTATCCTAAAAATTTAGTGAATTTTGGATTTATTATTTATTTTCTAAAAATCCAGAAGCATGGTTTTGAGCTGTTTTAAATACCCTATAATTTCTTATTTAAACTAAAAATCATGGAACTATTTTTATTAAATTCTACAGAAAATTAGAAACCTAGCAAAATTGGTTTGGCATTTTTACTATTTTTCTACACTTTTCTAGAATTGTTTTAGTTCTGGTAGAAAAGGAAAAAAAGGATATGAACAGTACTGGACTGAATCGGGCCCAGGTCGGCCCATCCACAGGCGGGAACGTGCCCACGCGCGCGTCCGCACGACTGACTTGCGAAAACGCCCCCGAGGTCTTAACTAATTTGTAAAACGTTCTACAGAATATTCTAAGAGTCAGATTTTTCAGTGTTTGATGTTCAGCGTTCTTCTGAACCGGCTCCCTTTAATCTACTGGTTCTCTTGATTCTTGTTAAGGACTGAGCAACCTTTCTTAATAGAATTTGTTCACTAAACATCAGTCTACAAACTTACTATAGAATATTTTGGTCAAAACCAATCGAATTCAAAGATATGGCGCGCTCAAATTGGTCTCATGCTACTGTGACCATTTCTGGTTGCATTTTCAATTTTCAGTTAACTCAACACCAGTCTGACAGAGCAACTTTGGGCTTGTTTTTCTCCAATTTTTGGTGTAACAACCGAAGAGGATGTCTGTATCAAAGTTATTCTCCTATGATAGATCTACAAAATTGATGTGGTGACCTAGGGCAAAATCATTTTTGTTTGGAAGTTACAAGGCCCCAAAGATGAACCCATTACACTGAAGTTTAGACTTAACCAAAAGAGTTCAAGTGTGGCTCTTTTGCAATTAAGTCCAAATCTCAAGGTTTGGGTTGCAAATCTTCATAATTGTGAACCATATGACTTAAGACACCTTATTATCATGGTTTTTGCACTTTAGTCCAAGAGTGCACTAATTTTGCACTTAGCCCCCTAGGGTTTAGGTTTAGGGCTTTCCAGGGTCCTTTTTAGGGTTTTTACATTTCAGGGGTTTGGATGTAACTTACGTCCATTCTCAGTAACATTTTATGACTATTTCAATTGAGCTTTAGAGTTTTCTCTATTTGGACTTTGTTTTACCCTTCTGATCCCCATTTAGGGTTAAGTACCCTATTCTAGGGTTTTATCCACAAAATTGTCATACCAATACAACTTGTTTGAAATTTTTGCCTAGTGAATGCATTCTAGGTGTGACAATCACATGAAATGCCAATGCTTATGATGTTATGCTCAGGTTTTAGTAATAGTAACACCAGGGGTGTTACAACTTTTGGTGCCTCCTCTACATCACGGACGCACACACCTGCCTCGAGTCATACACCTTCGACCACTCCAGCGTCCACACAACCTCCCTCGACACCTGCTACACATGTTGGTAAACTTCCCTTGCAGGTACCCGCCAAGAAACAGAATTCACCAGCACTTGCAGCACCTTTCAGTGGTCATTCTTTGGGTATTGTTTGCCACCGCTGTCATGGGATTGGTCACGTGAAGAAGGATTGCCCGAGCCAGCGAACATACATTGCTACGGATGATGGTTACATTAGTGCTTCCGACGGTGAGGATGACGATGATGACTTCAGTGATGTTGCTGCTAATGATGATGCTATGCTTGGTGCTCATGCTACGGTGAACCTTCGAAGCATCATGGTGCAGTGTGTTCTTAGTGCTCAACCTGAATCATCAGAGAAGCAGCAACGCTATAATTTGTTCTAGACTTTCTTCGCCATTGAGAATCGGTGTGCATGTGTTATTATTGATGGTGGAAGCTGCAATAATTTGGTGAGTTCAGATTTGGTCAAGAAGCTTGGCCTAACCACACGTCCACGGCCACATCCATACCACATTCAGTGGATCAATGATTCAGGCAAGGTTAAGGTAACACACATGGTACGAGTGCATTTCTCCATTGGTATGTATTCTGATTATGCAGATTGTGATGTAGTACCTATGGAAGTTTGTTCTCTTTTGTTGGGTAGACCTTGGGAATATGATACTGATGCACGTCACCATGGTAGGAGTAATACATACACTTTTAGGCATAAAGATAAAAACATTACTTTGCTACCTTTGACTCTTGCTGAAATTGTACAAGCTAATAAAGATAGAGCTGCAAGTACCCATAAGGAACCAACTAATGAGACAGAAATTCAGCAACAAATTAAATTGAAAGCTCTTGTCATGCTTGCTACTAAATCTGATCTTCTTGAAACTCATGCTACTGATGCTTGTTGCTATGCCTTGGTTTGCAAAGATGCTTTCTTTTCTATTGATGATATTGCTAGCACTTTGCCTGCATCTGTGACTAACCTTTTGCAGCAGTTTCGAGATGTTTTCCTTCTGAGTTACCTCCAGGACTTCCTCCCATTCGTGGGATTGAGCACCAGATTGATTTGATTCCTGGAGCGAGCTTGCCCAACTGTGCTGCATATCGAGCAAATCCTGAGGAGACTAAGGAGATTCAGCGCCAAGTCCAAGACCTTTTGGACCGCGGGTATGTACGTGAGAGCCTTAGTCCTTGTTCTGTTCCTGTCATTTTGGTTCCAAAGAAAAATGGCAGTTGGCGCATGTGTGTAGATTGTAGAGCCATTAACAACATCACTATCCGGTACTGTCATCCTATTCCTCGATTAGATGATATGCTTGATGAGTTAAGTGGTTCTCAAATATTTTCTAAGATTGATTTGCGCGGTGGGTACCACCAAATTAGAATGAAATTAGGCGATGAATGGAAAACTGCTTTTAAAACCAAGTTCGGCTTATATGAGTGGTTAGTGATGCCTTTTGGATTAACTAATGCCCCTAGTACTTTTATGCGTTTGATGAACAAGGTTTTGCGTCCATTTATTGGAAAATTTGTGGTGGTTTATTTTGATGATATCTTGATCTACAACACTTGTTTATCTGAACATCTTGACGATCTACGTGCTGTTTTTTATGCTTTGCGCGCCGCGCGCTTATTTGCTAACCTTGAGAAATGCACCTTTTGCACCGAACGCATATCGTTTCTTGGCTATGTTGTCACTCCACAGGGTATTGAGGTTGATGAGGCCAAGGTGCATGCTATTCAGAGTTGGCCAACGCCATCGACGGTGACACAAGTGCGGAGTTTTCTTGGACTTGCAGGATTTTATCGTCGTTTCGTGAAGGATTTCAGCACCATCACTGCCCCATTACATGAGTTGACCAAGAAGGGTGTTTTATTTAATTGAGGGCAGTCACAAGAGGATTCTTTTACTCTTTTAAAAGAGAAGCTTACTCATGCGCCACTACTCCAACTTCCTGACTTTAGTAAGACTTTTGAACTCGAATGTGATGCAAGTGGAGTTGGCATTGGTGTTGTTTTGATGCAAGGAGGTAAACCCGTTGCATATTTTAGTGAGAAATTGACTGGCCCTATTCTTAATTATTCCACTTATGATAAAGAATTATATGCTCTTATACGATCTTTGCAAACATGGAAACATTATTTGTGGTCTAAGGAATTTGTTATTCATTCTGATCATGAGTCACTTAAGCATCTTCGTAGTCAAACAAATCTGAACCGTAGACATGCTAAGTGGGTAGAATTTCTTGAAACTTTTCCTTACATCATTAAACATGAAAAGGGGAATGATAATGTGATTGTCGATGCTTTGTCTAGACGCTATGCTATATTGTCTCAACTTGATTGTCGTATTTTTGGACTTGGAACAATTAAGGGACAATATGCTTTTGATGATAATTTTAAAGAGGTTGCATTAAATTGTAAAGAGGGCCATACATAGAATAAATTTGTGCTAAATGATGAATACTTGTTTAGAGCTAACCGCCTATGCATTCCAGTTGGTTCAGTTCGTCTTTTGTTGTTGCAGGAAGCGCATGGTGGTGGTTTGATGGGTCACTTCGGTGCCAAGAAGACGGAGGCTGTGCTGTCCACACACTTTTTTTGGCCTCGAATGGGGCGTGATGTTGAGCGCTTTGTAGCAAGATGCACGACGTGTCAAAAAGCTAAGTCACGATTGAACCCACATGGTTTGTATATGCCTCTTCCTATTCCTTCAGTTTCGTGGGCGGATATTTCTATGGATTTTGTTTTGGGATTGCCTAGGACGAAGAGGGGGAGCGATAGTGTTTTTGTTGTGGTTGATCATTTCTCTAAGATGGCACATTTTATACCTTGTCACAAAACAGATGATGTCATTCATATTGCTAACCTCTTTTTCAAAGAGGTTGTTCGTTTGCATGGTATGCCTTCTACTGTTGTTTCAGATCGTGATGTAAAATTCTTGAGTCATTTTTGGCGTACTCTATGGAACAAATTGGGGGACAAAATTGTTGTTTTCTACTACTTGTCATCCCCAAACTGATGGACAAACGGAAGTTGTGAATAGAATATTGTCTGCAATGCTGCGAGCAATATTGAAGAAAACTTGAAAATGTGGGAAGAGTGTTTGCCTCATGTGGAGTTTGCATATAATCGGGCGGAACACTCCAACACCAAGGTAAGTCCTTTTCAGGTAGTGTATGGTTTTAACCCTCGTGCTCCTATTGATCTTTTGCCTCTACCTACTACCGAGCAAGTACATAGTGATGCTAAGGAGCGTGCTGACTTTATTTTGAAACTTCATGCTTCAACTAAAGCAAACATTGAAAATATGACTGAAAAATATAGAATTGCTGGTAGTCAAGGTAGAAAACAAGTTAAGCTTGAAGCGGGTGATTTAGTGTGGTTGCACTTGAGAAAAGATAGATTTCCAGAGTTAAGAAAGTCTAAATTGATGCCACGTGCTGCTGGTCCATATAAAATTTTGGAGAAAATAAATGATAATGTATATAAACTTGAGTTGCCTCCCGAGTTCCAGGTTAGTCCTACATTTAACATTGCAGATTTGAAACCGTATTTGGGGGAAGAAGATGACCTTGAGTCGAGGATGACTCCATTCAAGAGAGGGAGGATGATGAGGACATCACTACCATAGATACAAACAACATTCAAGGTCTGATTACTCGCGCACGCGCAAGACAATTGAATTTGCAGGTGAGCTCGTTCCTATGTACTTATTCTTGTGCATTTGAGAATAGTGTGCTACCTAATGAATTAATTGTACTTAGGAATGAAGGAAAGGACCAGCAAGGACATGGTGAAGGACTTGGAGGCGTGAAAGGCCAGCAAGGACGTTCAGATCAAGGTGGAGGACCAAACCGATGTCCGTAATCTGTCTCGGTGCTGCGACACCATAAATGGGTCTTTGGGTCGTGTATCTTTGTTGGGCCTATTAGGGCGCGTCCAGGGAGGGAGTCCGCTCCTAACCTTTATATAATCAGTAGCCGCCACCACATTAAGGCTCGGGTTTTATTTAAGTTAGATCTGTCGAGAACAGCCGTCGTAGATCAGTTTGTGAGACCCCAACTTGTTAGCTTAATCATCCATCTGCAATATTCTAGATTGTGTTCTTTCTTGTTTTTGCTTGTGTCTTCGATTCGCAGGCAAGGATTAGCCTTTGTGGCGAGGTCAACCGCGCAGCGCACGGTTGATAACCAGAGGAGAAGTAGTGCTGCGATTGTGGTGTTCTAGTCGTGTTGATTGAAAGTCGGGTCGTCTATATGACATCTCCACCAAATCGATAGTTATCTTCACCTCACGGAAAATCGGGCACCCCGTTCCTATCATTACCGGAGAGAAGCTTGCCAGCGTGGTAGAGGTCGCCGGTCCAGGATCATCCCTAGCCAAAAAAAAATCCAAATCCATGGGCTTAAAATCCGGTGGGCTTAACCGAACACAAAAAAAATTAGAATGTGGATTTTTTCATGGGCTTGAAATATAATCTGGATTGGGCTCTAATCCAGTTTCATCCTAGCCTGGATAGGCTTAACCGAACTAAGTCTTATATAGTTTTGCTGGAGTTGGTCTTGTATAGTAGAGATTTTAAGGAGTACAAAGTCTAAAGGCATCTCCGGATCCTTCCTCGAATATTCATATGATACGAAGACCCAATCATGAACCGCGTTAGTCTGTATTATCCTTTTTATTTGTCCAGAATAATGTAGCCGACATTGTTGCAGCTGTTTGGACTGCTGCAGCTGCAATCCATAGAGAGAAAAATACTGTAGAAGCTGCAGCCGCAGCCGGATTGCAGCCGCAGCAAGCCGCAGCGAACAGCCTGGTAAGCAGGCAGGCGCAGTGACGACTGACCTCACGACCACCCTGAACTTCTCGGATCGACACCTCATGGTCAGCCGGTCAGGGACACTGTCAAAGATCTGAAACCAAGTTGCAGTTCGGCACTCCGGCGACACGCCATGAGGGGATTAAGAAAATGCGGCCTCTGAGGTCAGACGACGGGTGCGATCGCCGTTGCCGTCGCCATCTCCGGGGGAGGCGATGGCGCGTCCGCGTGCGTGCCGGCGGCAGAATCCGTCCTTGCGCCTGTGCCGCCGGGTGCGGCTTCCCGCAATGGACAACAGCTATGGGCCTACGGCTGTGCTGCTCCGCCTCTTCAAGATTGCGAGGTATTATAGTACGGTTTTGGCGTAGAATACTTGCTGTGTGATCCTAGCTGATGCTGACAGACCACCTAACCCGTGGTGTTTGTTGGTAGACACGATCACACGAGCAAGCAGGGATGTATCTGGACGGGCAGTGGACGGAGATCTTGGTTGGTTGTCTTGGCCAAACCTAACCTCTTGGGGTCTCTGTCTCTGTAAATGGAAGTTGGATAGGGAAGACAAATGTCAGTGTCAGTCAAAACATATGTGAATTCGACAATTCGTTCATCAATTTGGAGATCTGCAGCTTTGTGTTTCAGTTACAGAAGAAATTCAGACAGAAGCCACTGTCAGAATCAGCAGAAACTTCCAAATCGAAGCTTTTTTTTTTTTTTGCCATCAGACTATATCAACAATTAAACTGATGAGAGGAGACAGTTTTACCTTACCAGTAACAGAAGAGACGGTCTGGTGACAAGTTCATGTCAGGGAGGCTCCAAACCGGCGCTTTTGAGCCTTGAATCAGTATTATATATGGCTCAAACATGTCGCTGTCATGCCGAGTAAACCTATGGGCTCTTGCTTAGACTGGCCATCCACTTCCTCCAGTTTCTGCATTATGTTATCTTAATAGCCATCCGTATAGTAGATGCTGTCAGTGTCAACACCTAGGACCAAGTTGCTACAAACTAATCCTTTGAACTAGGAATTCTGAGATGTGTAGTTCAATTCAAGCAATGTAGTGCTTTTCTGTTCATACATATATGCGCGTTTATTGGCGCGGAAGTGGCCAAATTCTTCATTGGCCGGTTTTTCCATCGATGAGACAAAACAAAATGGGACTGTGGAATCTTTGCCTCCAATGAAGGGGAAGATACCTGCCATCGCTTTGTTTAGTCCCAGCTTGTGCTAGTGCCACACTCAACTAGTACATGTCTTCTGTGCTTGAATTCTTCTGCCAAGCACCGTTTTAATAGATTAATCGGTGTTTTAGGTGGGATTCTATTTTATAACATCGCATTCGTTCCATTGCTTCTGCTGCTTGAATTTCAAGTGGTTGCCCTTGGTGACCTACTGCTGCAGTACTACTAAAGAAAGCTTTTCGTGACTCCTGTTATCATTAATCTGGTCCATTGGTGCGCCAGGAGAGGGGAGATTGAGCTGGAAGGGGGTTCATGGAGATGGAGGGGAGGGGCCTGTCTGATTTGTTCAGGAACACCAGCGAGGAGATCTTCCTCAAGGCAGTGATGGAGAACTCAATGGGAGTGGCAGCAGCGCCACCAAGCATGGAGATGCTGGGGTTCAAGGCCATGTCGCAAGGTCTCAGAGAAGACAGCGAGGAGCTGTTCAACAGCTGGCTTATGAATGGAGAGGCAAGGATTCTGAAATTTTCTTGTTGCTTATTTTCTCTCTTTGCATGAAGATGAAATAGGAAGTACATAGCGGATGTTCTATAAGCTATATGAACATGAATACTAAGTAAGCCATGTCTTCCCTTTTACCAAGGCTTACCGAGGCCAACTAAGTAAGCCATTTCAGAAAGTGCCACTTACTTTTCGTGGCCATGCCTAATCATGTTTTTCATTAAGAGGAATGGAGGGTTACAATGTATGACTTAGCAAGCCAAGGCTTACCAAAGCCAACTAAAGTGCTACTTACTATGTTCGCTAATCTCTTACTCGGAGTCTATCACCTAAATGTATGGCTGCTTATTTGCAGATCCCAGGATTTGGTTCAGCGAACAATCGCCCTCGACAGCCATCTAGGTAAGATACTGGTAAATGATGCAGAAATAAATTTGCTTGATCTATCAATACACACCAATGAAAGAAATTGTGCACTTAGGTGGAGATAACACCTCAAAGCAAAGATCAGTAATTTAATTGAAACTAATCTAGAAAGGTTATCTGAACTCATATGCGTCAGATTGTATTACCCATTTTTTTCTGAAGAGAAAAGCTCTGACTTTAAGAAAACATATAAAGGTATGCATATTACCCTATTAAAGGTTGGAAAAGCATGAAAGATCTACTCCTATTATTATTAACTCATATGATTTGGTTAACTGCAACTCCTAACTCACAAGGTGTTGTCTGAAACTATGCAGGTTGTCATCAGAAGCTGTAGGCCTTCCAAATCAACAGCATGACATTTCTCAACAAAATTTTCTCACTGACAACTTGGTTCCACAGAATCTAGCAATTCCTTCAGTCGAATATCCAAATAATCACAAGCACCAATCACTCAAGTACTGTATTCATACGCCAACATCACCTTCCACAGTTTCCTAAATAAAACAACATTCTACTTTATGATCTATGTATCATAAGTTTTATTGATCTTGCTTTTTTTGCCATAACAGAAATGCAGCAGAGAAGGGAATGCAAGCCAGTGACTTACTTCTAGCAAAAGTTAGTCATCTTTACAATCCAGTTGCTATCATATTCACAGATTTGTATGTGAGTAAAAGGAAGGAACTTTTTCTCATTTTATCCGTTTCTAGGCCTGGTTCCACAGCACTCAACCAATGACTAGAAGTCGTTCGTCAGAGTTAAGGCAGGACCCTCTGTTTCCATGTGCACTATTACATTTCCGGTTCAAACATATGGCTCTTGCCTCAATTTTCTTGGTCATATTTACAGGAGGAGGTATGCTGCAATGCAAACTAATATGACACCAATAACTATAGGAAGCATTGAAGCAATTGACCAGTTAAAACAAGATTTTACAACCACGACAAACAGCATACCCATGAGCAACACACCTGTTCAGACACCAAATTTTGCATCTCCTTCAAGTTCATCAACATCCCCTCTGGATAATCCACATATGGCAGCACAAGGTACTGTTACCTCAGTGGTGAGCATGCTCAAGGACACGCTCGAGCGCAAGAAGCTTGGTAGCCATGCTAACAAAGACACCTCAGTAGGCAATCCTTTTGGATTCTATGATACTCAGCAGTTTCAACAGAACATTCTTGGAGGAACGGATTTCTTTCCCATCGTAACAACTGCCCAGGCTCAGGATTCCCTGATGCTTCCCAAGGTCGAGAGGCCCATGGAACCAAACAATGGTAGCTTCGTTCCTTCTACAAACCAAGTTTGGTTCGGTGCAGCTTCTCGGGAGCCTTCGCACAGTGGATCTTCTACTGCTATGACCACTTATTCAGCTGGGTTCGAAATGTGTGATGAGCTACCACCTGCAGGGCAAGCGATGTCTATTTGTGAGAGCTCCAGAAAAAACGCTGCAAATGGAACAACCATCGGCAGATCGAAAGGCAAAGGTATACTTCTATCAGTACATATATGCTTGAGTTTAGCAAAGCTTTTCATGGCTCGACACAAATACTTGTAGTCACGACATGGATGTGAGAATGCTTGGTTCTCTTATAATGATGTCATTGTTGTCATTGCCATGGGAGAATAACATTGTGTTTATTTGTTTGAAATGCGCAGAATACAGAGAGAGGGTACAACAGGATAATTTGAAAGATGAGAGAAAGATGAGCTCAACTAATACTTCTGGAGCATCGAAAGGTTGGTCTGTTGAATTATTTTACTATGGATCAATTTTTTGCTCTCATTTGCAGAAAACAGCCCTAACTCGAATGGGATCCATCTCATCTGAACAATCTAATTAGTTAATTCTGCAGCTGATAATGGAGATCCTATGAAAAAGCGCAGGGTTGAGCGCTCACGCAAGTATGTGATGCTTCCCCCTTCTTAAAAAAATGGTCCACATTAATTGATAATTACCATACAGTATGTAATGTTCCATTACGTTCTTATGGTTCAGAATGGCAGAAGCGAAGGAAAGAAGCTCTACACCAGTAATACCGTCCGACATGCAGGGCGTTCTTAAGCGCTGCGAAACCCTAGAGAAGGAGGTCCGGTCGCTAAAGCTTAATCTGTCCTTCATGAACAGGTGGGTACACTGCTGCAAGCAAGGACACGAGTTTCTAAGGAATATCCTTGTGGAGCAATCACAAACCTCCCTTTGTAAACCTGTTTGTTAAAACCTGCTTATACACACGGTTGGTTGCAGGAAAGATTCAGAGCAGACCAAGCAGATCGAGGAGCTTCAACAGAAGAACGAGGACTTGGCCGAAGAGAAGGAGCGGCTGCTGGAAGAGATCGAGAGAATTGTCTCCGACCCCAACACTTGAGCACCCAATCTCCTTTTTTTTGGGTAACTTATTTTTGTGTACTAATAGAGTTAGGCTTGAAATGGTCCTTGATACAAATACGTACAGTCCAGCAGGGCAGCAAGAATTAAGTGCTGGCCTAAATGTATCACCATTCTTTCCTTGTTATCACAAGTTTAATGTATACTAATACCAACAAGCAAAGGGATCAGGGATTACAGTTTACTTCCTTTGACTTGTATCTTGAACTAATTACAGTATGAAATGGAGCCCAAAAAGGGTGGTAGCATCTTGGCCTCTTGGGTATTAGAACATGAACTACATTATGGTTGATCCAAGTTTCAGTATACAAAGACAGCACCACATATAACAAAGAGCAGGAACAACTTTCATTTCAAGGTTGTTTCAGAGATAGAAACCACCACATTTCATCATGCCCCCAGTATTGTATGGTATGTATGTGCTTGAAGCCATAGTTGTGTCACTGTAGCAAACTAGCACCTCAGACATGAGAGCGTCTGAATATATGTTCCCAAGCTGGCCAAGCATGAGTTTCAGGTAAGGTGGAGTGAGGAAGATTAGAGGGGATTTTCTTATATTTAATTTTGAATATAAAAGAATTTAATCTCCTTCAGTCCCTTACTAACCGAAGCCCTTAGAGCATCTCCAAGAGCTCCCGAGAAAACAACTCCTCAAAATCAGTTTTAAGGGACATCTACATAATTAGTGGGGGTAGATTTTAATTCTTTCTCCAACAGATCCCTTAGAGCAACTCCGAAAAGAACGTATAAACTAACTACAAAACATATATTAGCCAAGAATAGTGGTTTTTCTTACTCCAACAGTTCTCTTATTCTTCCCCAAAAAAATTGGTATCCCGCATCCATAGCCTCCTCTCGCTCATATTTTGTTGTGTCCCATCCCTCCCTAATTTATTCATTAACATATCAGATTATCCACAGTCTCCCGACAACTGTACAAATTGAGCCACATGTCATATTTAGAGTAACTGTTGAAGTATTCATCATGATTCACTCTTAAAACTTTTTAGCCTACTCTTAATAATCAGTTTTTGGGGGAAAATTTTAACATCCTATTGGAGTTGCTCTTAAAGCAAGAGATGGAAAATTTTTTAGCCTACTCTTAATAATCAGTTTTTGGGGGAAAATTTTAACATCCTATTGGAGTTGCTCTTAAAGCAAGAGATGGAAAATTTTAACATCCTATTGGAGTTGCTCTTAAAGCAAGAGAGCCAAAAAACGCTCATTTATAGCTACAAATGAGAGAGTTTTAAAAGCTATGAAAAAGTTGGAAGCGCTTTAGGGGAACTGTTGGAAACATGTTTTTATTTTTTTTCAAAAAACTAGATTTAGAAACATGTTTTTATGTTTTTTTTCAAAAAACTAGATTTAGTGAAGAATTCGTGAGCTTTTGGAGATGCTCTTAGGGGCTTGTTTAGATACTTTATTCACTTCAATATACATGAATTTAAGGGGACTGGTATCCAAACATAACATAGCATAGATGGTTTAAACTTGAGAAATATGACAGTCCCAAAATGCAATCTGTTCATAAAATTCAAAGGATTACACAAAGACATCCATCAATTCGACTCCCATTTCAGATATAACCATCAATTCGATTCCATTTCATCATCGTTTCAATCCAGCAGTAGCCACCCAACCACACAATACATTTTCAGGACTCCACGATCGCCAAGAAACAGATCAGGAACTAGAGCAGCACATACGGCGACCACCACTCAGTGCTTGTTCCTCGGCGAGGTCCTCCTTGACCCAGCCGCCGACAAGGGCGCCGCGGCTGTTGCAGCAGCCTTCCTCTTTGGCGACGCCCTCGACGGCGCCCCAGCAGCGGGTACAGAAGCCTTCCTCTTTGGCGAAGCCCTCGGCACGGTAGCCTTCCTCTTTGTTGACGTCGTCGCCGGCGTCGCGGCACCCGGCTTCTGCTTGCTCTCCACCACCAGCTGCTGCTGCTGCTGCTCCGCGGCGATGCGGTCGAACTCGTCGCTGAGCTTCCTCGCGCGCCTCTTCTTGGCGGCGGTGACGATGGCCGCGAGGGGCTCGTCCTCCTCTTCCTCCTCCGACTCGCCGGACCCGTCGGAGTCCTCGTCGTCGTCGACAAGCTCACGCTTCAGAGCCCGCTCCCGCGCCGCCACCTCCTGCTCGTCCTCGGAGTCGCCGCTGGAGGCGTCGTCGTCGGACCCAAGCGCGGCGAGCGAAGCCGGCATGTGGCCAGCGACGCGGGCCTTGGCCTTGGCCTTGACCCTGGCGTCGCGGTGCGCGCGGCGGCGGAGCTTGTCGACGGAGCCCTCGATGCGGCCCTGCAGGCGGAGGCGCTTCACGCTGATGCCGCCCATGGACCAGTGCGCTTCGCGCGCCCACTCGAGCAGCGGGTCGGTGACGAACGCCGGCGGGTCCACGCGGTCGCCCGGGAAGAAGCGCGGCCTCGGCAGGCCGCTGCCGTAGAACCGGCCGGGCCCGAGCGCCACCACCATACTGGACTGTCCCTCTCGGTTGGTTGTGGCTCTGTCGCTCTAGCGTAGATCTGCCCTCTCTCTCTCTCTCTCTAGATCTCTGTAATTGCGAACGTGGCGTGGTCTGTGGAGGAGAGAGGAATCGTGAGGGAGTTTATAGGAGGAGAAGAAGCGCGGCGGGAAAGGATAGGCGAGTTTGGCGCCAAGAAAATGGCGGTAAAATGCTCGAGGGGAAATTGGATGATCGGGCGGGCGCGGGAGGGAAAGCCGCATCGTGTGAATCGGCGCGGGGGAAATGGCGGGAGCCCACTGCTTTCCTCGCGGCGCTGACGGCAGGGCCCCACCGGCCCGCTGCACTTCTGTTCCCACGAACACAGGGCCCGGTTGGAGTAGAGAGATCAAATGGCTATCCGAAACCGGATGAGTTTTTATCTTATTAGGGTACGGATTTAGATCAATTTTCATACTTATAGATTTGTTAATGGACATAAATGTATACCAAATGGGTTCATGGATACAGATTTGTTCCTATGGTACCCAAACTAGTGAACCCGTGGGTTTTTTAAACCCATCCAAACTTAATGCATATTATCATTTTATTTTATAAACGAACAACAAACTTGTTATCTACTTATTTACTTCCTAATTTTTATCAAATAGTGAATGTATAAGTAGTTGGTGATAGTGTTGTTTGTTTGCTATTATAGTTATTATTAGCGTTATATATGTGGTGGAAGTATAACTTAGTGCAAGGTAACTTGATTATACAACTTATTATTTGTAATTAATTCTCTCTACTAATATTTTTTATACCAAATCATGAACTCGTTGTTCATTACATAAATTTTAGATCACGATCTCATTAATCATTACGATACTTGTTGATTATAAAAAGAATAAGCATATTAGAGATAAAAACCCGCGGGTAACCCGTGGGTATCGCAAACCCGATGGGTACGGGTTTGAACAAAATTTCAAATCCGTCATGGATACAGATTTTTTTAATGAGTGTAAATATTTTTCACGGGCACGGGTTTGAAATAGCAAAATCCGACGGGTTTGTACCCGTTGCCATCTCTAACTTGGAGACGGAGTTGAATGCTGGCTTCTCTTTCCATGTAGATTTTTACATGCGTTATTTATGCATATAAAAACATGTAGATTTTGTTTTTTGAAATTTGTTTTTACGATTTATTTGTATATTACCGATTACATTATTTTTAGTATAGTTATCTATTGAGCTTTCAACTTTGTCCAGCTTTACTCCTCTGACGTGGAGCTAATTCAGTAAACCTATCATTGGAATTATCAAAGGTGTGTAAAACAAACTGTTTTAAAAAATTGGGATGGTAAAGAATAATCTGATTTTTGTAGCTCAGGGAGAAAAAAAATAGGGTGACTACGATTGATGAGAAAGAATTGGAGCTTTTTTTCCTCAATAATTAGAGATCGGGTGAGATGCTCTGCAGCCCAGTTAGTAGAGCACAGGATCCAGCTTGGTGGCTTTAGCGTGCCGTTTTTTGCTGGACCGGCCCAGTGGTCATCGGTGAAGATACGGCCCATCCAAGGAGTCCTTTTCGTGCAGATACTCCTTTTTTGGGGAAAAAAGAAAAAGAAAAATGGCTGATCTTTCAAAGTTGGTTTTGTGCAAGTGCAGATTTATGGATTCGTCCATGGAGATTGAATGTAACCACATTTTCTATCAGATTCTAAACTGTCAGGAAGACTCGTGCATACATAGCATTGTCCCTAAAAAAACATGTCAACTCATTAAAAAACAGCAAACTAGTCTATTGATATAATCATATAAAGCGTCCAGCAATACACAAGAATACAGATGTAAAGTCTTTTTAAAAAAAAATATTCAGATGAGATGAAACGATTGTTTTGAAACTTAGTACATAAATGGTAAAAAGGTTATTTTGACCTATCAGTTGCACGATTTGTACCTATCAGTTAATTCATTTGCACCTGATACGTTGTAGAAAGAGGCATGTCAATTCAAGCCTAGCCGTTGCATTGATTCAAAGACGGGACATGCACATGCTTAGGATAATTTTAACAATGAGAGAAAAATGATGACACGTTGCTGACTGTAAAGCATACTAGATCAGGAGGCGCACTTCGTGCGCCCTGCAGTAATCATGGCTATGATAAGGCATATTAAATTGGAATTATAATAAAATCTTAATTTACGGTAATAATTAGACAAATCAACATGAAATGCAAGAGAAACATAATTAAGTACATCTCTGGAGAACAAGCTTTTGAGTGTGACGTCACAGCTGATATCTGTTTTTTTTTGGCTTGGTTCTGTAAACCATGGAGAGTTTTTTCTTAGCACAAAACAATCTCGATGCAGACAGCTATAGTAACCTAGTATTACAAGGCAGCCAGGCAAATTACAGAGTACTGTCCAAACTAACAAAGCGAGGCTAACATGCCATAATATTTTATTTTACAACGGCGGGACAGGTAGCACAGAGGATTATGATTCATCAGGCGTATTACTAATTGAATTCTCTGACAAAATCAGTTAAGTCACTCATGATAGTCATGAAGTTAGCCATCAACTACACACTGAATAGAAAAAGGAAAGGCAAAAAATTAGTACCTAGAAAACACCCCCTAAGTTAACAGACGCTATAGCAGCTATATGAAGAATTCACCTAGTTCAGCATCTTACTGCTTCCAGTGCAAAAAGAATTGGAAGACATGTCGCTAGCAACCCTTAAATCTCTGCAACTGTACAAGCTACAAGAACTAATAATCCATAAATGAAAGCAGTTTGTTATTTTTTAGAGAACATTTTTACCTACCACGGTCTAACACCAATCCAATGAGCTAAACTGTTCACTCTCAGGAGGGAGTCTACACCATTAACAGATAATTCAGGTCTTCAACGGTCAATCAAGTGTGTTGGGAACCAGATTTGTCTTCTCCAAACGCAGAAGCAACCATCTCCCGCTTTTTCTCCTGACATATTGTACAGCTTAAGTAAGCATCAAGAGCTTGTAGATTACAAAGCTGTTACTACCAACAAAATTAAGAGTGAGATCTCGATCCTTCGAACTGTGCAGGAAATAATTCAACTATATATATATATATATATATATATTCTAAAACACCAATAAATAACATCTTCGAGAAGATCGATACTTATGTAAGACTTTTTTCATATACACGCAATGCACAGGCTTCCTACAATAACAGTATTCTCAAGACAAGTAATCAATAATTCAGTGAGATAATTTGTTTTTGTTCTCAGAACAACATTCTGTTCAACCTAATCAATAATTCATATGTTCTTTATAGTTAATGTCCAAGTTAGCAAAAACAGATAGCGGTGGTAGACTAAAGTGAGTGTCAGCGAACCAGACTTTTTGAGTAGTGAGGACTTAGCTCTAAAAAAAGAAACAAACCTGATGTTCCCCTCCCTAAATGATGAACAGGTACTGGATGCGACTGCACATCTTTTCTCTTGAACCGGCAAGATGAGGCCATCTTCGCGTCTTTCAATTGAAGTTGCGCTAAAACAGTCCGCTGCTGAAACAGTCCTTTAGGCAGAACTTGCAAGCCAAAAGGCCTATTAAGGGCAACCTGACAAAACATTCCTTGGCTAAGATTCATAGTTCTAAATGTAAAATTGGAAATTAGCTTCATGCGTTATTACAGATTTTGGCAAAACAGGCAAAAAAGCAGCTCAGAATCAACAATTTAATTCGCCCACAGCCTAATATTGAGTCGCTGAGTTGAGAGGAAATAAAAATATGTTCAGCTAACAATTTAATTTGCCCTCGCTAGATAGATATAGTTTTTGGCTTCTCTATGGTATCTTGTTTGAATGTGAAAGGAGTTAACTCCTTGGGAAGGTTCGAGTCTTCCCAACAGTAAAAACCAGACGACAGAAGCACACGATCAAATAACAAGCACATCAGCAACAGAAAAACCTCCCAACAGTATACCATGATCCCACCACCCCCAAAAAGAAACACAGGCACGAGTACATATATGCAGAGGAAAAACAAACCATATGAGCTAACTGTGGTAGTATAGGCTGGGAAGGTTGAAGTCTGTCCTTGTCCTTGTCAAAAGGATCAACATCAACTCCTGGAAGGTTGAAGCATGTCCTTGTCAAAAGGTTTCCTACATCACCAGTCAAGGTTTAGAAGAAAACAACATGAGACTATATATGCACTGCAGAATAGAAGAGAAACAGGCCTATTCTGATTCTTGAAAAAACATGCACGCAGATCACATCACTCTTCAGCATACATTTATTGCAGCTAGAAACTCTCATCCACAAGCACTTCATAATGGTCAATGAACCAGCCATCATGACCATGCATGTTCAATTAAAAATAGTTTATGTAAGTTAATTCAATTGCTCTAGCAACAGAAGTGATATATTCATGTGCCATTGTTGATCAATACACGAGTACAAAACAGAATAAAAGCTTTAACCAATTCAAAGAGTACATTAGTTGTCTCGTTACCTGCAACAGCAGCAAAACCAACCTTTAAAAACCACCATGGGAATTGGGGGGAAGGGGGCAGGAGTATTCAGACAGTGGCTCAGATTTAACAATTATCAAGATAACAATACAGTTTATAGTGGATACAGTTTTTTTTTCAAATCATGTAACTGGCATCCTTAGATTACACAACAGATATCAAAGCAAATCACTGTACAGGGAATTAGCATCAGACAATCGAACACATTCCAAGTTATAGAGGTTATGTAGAAAAAAGTAGGTGCGCACCACTACGATTTCCAGTGGAACACAAAGTAAGCAGCAGCCAATCAGGCAGACAGATTAGGCTCTACTGGATCGCACGCCAAAAACACACTTAGGAATAACCAATTAGCACTGTGGTAACAATAACCAACCAGACACGCGTCAAATACGCGATGGCCAGAGGCCCATGAAGCGCGGAGGAGGGAGTTATTTGGATTGGAGACAGGTGGAGGCAGCCCCTCCGCTCGTGATAGCAGGAGGGTGAACGCCGACTCGCTAGTCCATGGGCCTGCGACTACCTCTTGGGACGGGAGGTGAGAGCAGGAGCCTGCCCGCTGGGTGGCGAGATAGGGTCAAGTGGGGACAGGACCATCGCATTCACCAAGTCACTCCAAGGGACGGGGAGAAAAATACTCATCAATCTCGCGAGATTTTTTTGGGGGGAGAGGGCGGTGGGTGTCGACTTGGGAAGGGAGAGAAATAAAGGTTGTGAAATAAAGGAAAAACCACAAGATCTAACCGTTACCAATCTCAATTCCCGATTTCATTCTTGAAAGTATCGTCACCTTTGTGAAAGGGCATCTAGTGTAATGGTTAAAGCTTCCGAGTAGCACCTCCAGGTCCCGGGTTCGATCCCCATCGGGAGCGAATTTTGGGCTTGGTTAAAAAGATCCCCTCGTTCTGCCTTGCCCGCTCCTGGGTTACGTCCTGTGCGCCACCCTCCGGCTCGGCCGTTGCAGAGTGGATGGTGACGGTCCGCTAGTGATGGGTCAGGGTTCAGAAATTTTCTCAGTCGGGACCATGTTTCGATCTCTTTTAATATAATACCAGGAGGAAGGTCTTTCACTCCCCGGCCAAGTTTTTGTATCATCAGCTTTCAACCCCGCACTGTAATCTGAATTGTTGTCTTTTTATTTATATGAAAGGCCTCGCCCTAAAACTCTAAAACAAAGGACATCTGCTTTCATGGACAGTGTACCGACCTGAGTTAGGCTGCGTGGTGCTCCACCAAATATACAGTTATAGTGCTGAATCTCTCCTAGAATACGTTGAGCTTGTGGACCATCCTCCTGCCCTGATAATGCAGCAGGCACCAGTAGATTTATAAGGCGGCGACAAATGGGACACTTGCAAGCCTGTACAGGAGGTCCATAATTCCAAACGCGGATGATGCACTCTCCTGGAAAACATGACCGCATAACCACATTCAGTAATAGGGAGAACTCCACGACAGTGGTAGAGTTGTGTAGGCATGGCACAATTTATAAGATGATATGTAGTTCACCAAATTCGGGAAGAAAGGAGAAAAAATCATTTCTTCATATGTATATCTGGGCATTTCTAGCACACAAGACCACACATGTACTTGTAGATAATACCGAACATGATGCAACACAGAAGTTGCACAAGCTTTGAACACAAAAGGTAACCCAGTGATGGGCGATGCTGATCTGCAGGGCGCGCAGCGGTCTTCTTAACTTCTGCTTCTCATTGCCCTAAATCAGTTCACCCTATGTGTAGGTGTCGGGCAGGAGAGTTGTTTGGCTCGGGTAGCAGTTCATTGGTTTCGGTTGGATCCCATGACCACCAACCACCCTTCCAAGATCTGGCCTCTCTTTAGCATCGATTCTTGTCATCGACAGCTCGACGCTATCTACCAAGTGCAATTATCCAGTCTACTCACCTGTAGGCGCCTCTAAAACTTCCATTGTTTGAGTACCCTACACACTCATTTTGCATCGACTCGTGCAGTTTATTCCTAAGCAGAGCCTATGGTAAAGAGGGTTCAAGACCAATTCGAGCACCCCATTCGCAGAGCGCGGCAATTTAGCAAACCCACGAATCCTTGACAACCTCGAACCAACAGAGTTCCTTTCTATCTACAGGGAGGAGAAAAGAACAGGAGGCAGCCAGCCCCAAATCGGTAGCTGACAGTTCTGCGTGGCCGGCCGCTTGCTCGATTTCCCTCCGCGCAGTCAGATCGAGAAGGGAAAGAACAAGTTAATCCCCGTAGGGGGAAGAGGGGCGAGGCGCGGGGGGCAAGAAGGGAGAGGAGGCAGGGTAGTGGAAGGGACTTGCCACAGAACCAATGGGAGCAGTTCGCCTGGCACGGGATCCGGAAGCGGTCGTGGCAGACGGAGCAGACGTCGTCCTCCGGCGGCAAGGCCGCCTCCCCTGCCGCCGCCGCCGAGGTGGAGGAACATATTGTACAAGACTTGGTGAATGTCCGAAACCACATATGGCGGGCGAAAGCTTACCTCTACTACCAGGCAGCGGTGGCCGTGCAGACAGGTTGCAGTTGGGCGCGTGGCGGAGCTGCCGGAGGAGCCGCGGCGGGCGCGGATGGGGAAGGAGGTGCGGGCGCGGCAACAGGGTAGCGGCGCCTGCACGGGGAGGGAGAGAGCGCGGCGGGTGTCGGCGCGGCGAGGAAGAGGATGAGGTGGCGGTGCAGGTACGAAGAGGATGAGTGGGTGTGCTCGCATCGTCGAAGAAGGGAGGGGATCGGAGGCGGAGCCGACCGCGGAGGAGGAGGCCTGCGCAGCCGTGGCGAACGCGTCGACCGAGTTGGGAATGGAAGACCGGACGCAACGCTGCAATTTGGTTGATTTGAAGTAAAATTTCGGGTCCGTGGTGTGCAGCCACGCGTTGGCTTGCGCGCGGCCGAGAGCGCGTGAAACGCGGGGAGAGACTGAAACCGGAGCGTCTTTTAACTAAAGGTAATACGAGCCAAGGTAATCATGGCACCTAAACAAATCACACCGGCGTTAATAATGTTGCAATCCACAGCCCATCGCCTCGCATTCATCGACTACAGCGCCCGCTGTGATGAAATTATTGTCAGAAGCTAACGTAGGTTGGTCGATCGCACCACCAGATCAAAGGCGACGTAATTACCAGTTTCTAATATAAACTATAAACTATACTGCCGTGTCAGTAATTTGCATATTAAGCCCTTTGAAGTTGGATTATTTAGCGATGATTTAAGAATCGAATTGGGTTAAGACAAGACTTTATTCATATTCAATTAATTAAGAGCCCTAACTTATTATAAGAAAAACATTTAGATTGTGATTCATTACGCTTCGTAGGCATTCCATTCGATGCGCCGATAATTATGTACATAACTGTTGTGGACTTATTCTCAAATGCTATGAATTAATAATAAGGCAACACAAAATAGGTTAAAGGTTAATGTCCTTCGTCATTCGAAGCATTATTTTTCTAATGATATAATGATCTTCGGACGAAGGTTATGAAGAATATACCTTCATTGTCACCATATACATCAATAAAAGACGAAGCATAGAAAACATAAGAGATAACATAGATTATGTAACATCATAATATATCTTTTATCATATAATCATGAATGAATAAAAATAGCACAGGATTACATTTGTACCTTCAGTCTAACAGATGATAAAAGTACAAGCGTGATACACGAGCGAGTACTAGTCAGCGTGAACAGTACGTACTGTTCATCTATTATAGGCATAGGACGCGGCCTGCGTAAAATTACATTCATGTCCTTCATATTCACTATTGACTCGATAACAATCTTTCGAGTACTAGATAGCCTTTTCCTCCTTAAGTCGGTTCCTCTTTCTGCTATTGAGCCGAAGCTTCCTTGCGCGCAGCTTCGACGCTGGCTCAACCTTCGTTTTGATCCTGCTTTCTATATTGTGCACAGCTTCATTCCGAGTTCGAAGGTTCTTGTACATACACTATACTTGGGAAACATTGTTAACCACGTTTTTGAGGACCTTCGAAAGACGAAGGCCCCAACAGTAGCCCCTCGCAGTATTAATTTGTTGTAATAATGAATTCAGACTGCGACGTGAACGAAGGCCTTAAGCCGAAGGTCCAAAAAACATCTTCCCTTTGCTAGAATAGCAACAATCAATGACAGACGGGGCCCTCCAAGTTGCAGCGTGCTGGGCGTATAAATATGAACTCACACCAGCATCATTTGATATAGTGTTTCTGCTATTTGGATTATTTTTCTCAAACTTTTAGCTCTTGTTTACTAGCTCTCGCTAGATTTTCAAGGTTCTTGAGCTTTGGTTTAAAGTCGTGTTTTCACCATGTCTGAGGAAAAAATGACCAAGGAAAAGAAGGTTGTTTCGGAGACAAAGCTGACTGAAGAGACGAAGCTGTTTGAGGAGAAGAAGGCTATGGATCCTTATATTGCTGGATTTATTGGATCGATGGCAAAGACAAACATAGAGAAGATTACTAAAGAGATACTGGAAGGTTTATCTGAAGATACGGGTGACAACGATAGCTATGATGTGGAAAGTGGAGATGAAGATTCTGAAGACCGGCCCTGGTGGCCAAGCCATACGGTCTTCAGAAAATCAACGATTAAACAGAGTCATCTTGACAACATGAGAGGAAGGTACTTTCGAGACATGTCTATCGTGAGAGTCGGCAGAGACAACACCGCCCCTGCCCCTGAGGAAAATGAAGTTGTTATTTACCGAAGCTTCTTTAAGGCTGGACTTCGGTTCCCTTTGAGCAAGTTTGTAGTTGAAGTGTTGAAGACCTACCAGATCTTCCTCCATCAGATCACCCCCGAAGCCGTACTAAGGATGGGGCTCTTTGTCTGGGCTGTGAGGAGCCAGGGGCTAGAGCCAAGCGCGAAGTGCTTCTATAGTATGCACGAACTCTTATATGAGACGAAAGCTGTGACGGAACCTCCCAAGTCATTAGGCCCACCTACAGTTGTCCTTGTCTAACAGACATCAGACAACCCTGTAGATGTTCCTGAACCACTTGACAACTTCGGTATCTTTTCTTACCTTTCCAGGAACGTTTCACCCGTCTTGCAGACATTACAGAACATCGGAGATATCGAAATGCGGAAGTGATTACATAAACTTACATTTATTAAAAAGTAAGATCAAGTAGTTTATTACACACCAAAAATATAAACGAGTGCAGAGTAGTATTATTACATAACCAAGGGAGGCAAAAACTCCTCCCGGTAAGTTTTTCATAAAAGTTTTCTTATAGAGGACCAAGTCCTCCCGCATCTTCACTCTTGCTTTTCCTCCTGAGGAACCACCTTGGTACAGAAGCAATAGAAATCTGCTGCTTCCTCACCTAAAAACAACGAGGGAATAAACCCTGAGTATGGAATTACTTAGCAAGTCTTACCCGACTAAAGAAAAGACTCTCAAGGGTATGCTGGATAAATGGAATCAAGGAGAGGCTTTAGCAAAAATCAACTTAGATACTTTTGCAGAAATAGCTTACTAAAGTGAGTCCTTACTTTCAACATTTTAACGCCAGATTAAATATTAATAGACTCTGTTTGCCTCTAGTCTAATTTTATCATTTCATTAATACAATATCATTTTTATTCACGAAGTTCGCATCCTGACTTAGGTTGTAGGGAAGTGACCAAGTCTTCATAACCACGAAGGTACGGCGATCTGAATCGATTATACTCAGCTGAGGATCTCCAATCACACGACATATGTAGCACTTAACCTTTGCATATGTCAACCCGCCACCGGGGTTCTTAAGACCAGATCAGGTTCACGCAAACCGAGAGCACAGATACACCACCGTCCAGCCTCTTGCCACGGTGGGTACACGCTACTCCCGCCACCGCTCCACGCCCATTTCGTGTTATCTTATTCTAGCCTTAGTCTGCCCGAGGCAAGGCTTACCCATGACGAGGCATGTGACCAGTTAAAGGGTCCTCGATCAGCACGCCTACATACGCATTCAATCCTTAACCAACTTGGGTAGAACATCACCTGTTCCTAACCCAAGTTTCGATTTAAGTACTCTCATCCTCAGAATTGTTTCTGTTCCTTAGGATGAAAAGAGCATCACAGGGAACTTTTCAGTAAGATCCCACCATTGCTCCTCAAAAGAAAATATTCTTGCAGGTAGAAGCCATCCTTTCTCGAGCTAGGCTAAGGACAACCTCTATCCACAAGATCTAAGCAGGGCTAAGCATTTTTGTAAATCATGTTTTTGATACTTCACCAGAAGTATCTATAAAGGTATGGATATCAAGGAAAACAATGCATCAAAGGGTTCCAAGCAACTCCTATAAACCTAATGCATATTTCACTAGACTTAAAGTGTGCGAAAATTATTTAAAAACACAAGGAAAGGGGTTGCATGCACCGGGGCTTGCCTTCGTTAGTAGGTGAGTCTGGCTCAGGCCCGCAGATGTCAAAATAAAGACAAGATCCTGCTTGAGAGTCCGAAGGTGGTGGTGCCTTTTCTTCACTCACTTCAACTTCTTCTTCGTTTTCTAAACATAACCACATACTCCCTCCAGTGCAGTAAAGGTAGTCGTTTAGGACATGATTGTGCATACCAAGGAGTGATTAATTATCATAGAGTTTTCCCTGTTTGCCCCTATTAAATAGGGATATGGGTGCATTAATGTCACGAAAACAATCAAGCTTGATTGGTTACTGCAGCACCTCCAAAGCATTCTAGACTGGAGGTCTCAAGTTTGATTCCTCTTAAGTGCATCTTTTTTTGTGCAATTACTAGGGGCAACAACGTCCAAATCCCAGACCCACGCACGCTATGACTTCTTTTTGTGCACGCTCGGTCACGCGCAGGATGACTTCTTTTACTGTACCGGAGGGAGTATATGTATAAGAATGAATGCCATGTAATGCTCATGAGAGTGCAAAGATAATAGAAACTTATTATCTAAAGTCTTGAATACAACTTTCCTTCATGGAACTCCGAGAACTTAGGGTTTCCGGAGTCAGTAAAGGAGTTCATAGAGCAGGGGTGGGGGTTTTGGGTTCTAGTTATCAAACAAGGTCCAAATCAACCCAAATTCTACCCAAGGCTTCTAAATAATATGAGAAACTCATATAAAAATTTTGAGCATTTTTGGGATTACCATTTATCTTTTAAAAATCCAGAACTACTATCATAAACTATTTTAAATACCTTAAAATACCTGATTTAACCTAAAAATCATGAAACTATTTTTATTAAATTCTAGGGAAAATAAGAAACCTAGGAAAATTGGTTTCACAGTTTTACCATTTTTCTACATTTTTCTACATATTTCTAAAGCTTCACTGAAAAAGAAAAAGGAAAAAGTGTAACAGTAATGGGCTGGTTTCAGCCCAAACGGCCCAGTCCGGGGGAAAAGTGCGCCCGCGCGCGCCCGCGCTCTGGCAGCTTTGCGAAGACACCCTCGGGGTCCTAACTAACCAGAAGCGGGTTCCGTTACTGTTTCTTCAGGTCACTGACAAATTGCAAAGAAGTCCTCAAACTTCTATCCCTTCGCAGAGGGAGGTCCTCGACGACGGCGAGCGCGGCTTCGCTCCGGTGAGCAACTGTACCGGCCAAACGGGGCTATGACCGGCGCTCCCGAGTGACTAACACCTAATTGAATCCATTCCAAGCCTTTAGGTTTTCTCATCTTGGGTTAAGCTTTACCCCTTTGAGCCTTATTTAGGGTTAGGTTCCCTATCCAGGGTCCTATTTGCAAAACACCAGAAACAATACACTTGATTGAAATTTTTACCTAGTGAATGCATTCTAGGTGTATCAAACATATGAAATGCCCATGCTTATGATGCCATGCTCAAGTTTTAGTTACAGTAACACCAGGGGTGTTACATCCTTCCCCCCATAAAAGAATCTCGTCCCGAGATTAAAGTCCTAGGGTGAGTAATGGAAAAGGAAATGCTTCACATTTGTATTTCCTTATTTTTGGTACAAGGCAGGGGTGGTGTGGGGGTTCACTCCTTTATTCAGTAATTAAATACGCTTTACAAATTACATGAGGCTAGAAAGCCGGGGAAATTCTTATCTAAAAAGACTTGAGTTTCCCATGTAGCCTCTTCTTCAGAATGTTGGTTCCACTGTATCTTATAGAACTTGAAAGTTTTCCTCCGGGTAACCCTGTCCTTCTGATCCAAGACTCGAATAGGGTGCTCAGAGTATGTCAAGTCTGGTTCAAGGACAACATCTGTCACTTCAATGGTTTGATCTGGTACCCGAAGACATTTCTTCAATTGGGACACATGGAACACATTATGTACAGCAGACAAAGTTTTGGGTAGTTGAAGTCGATATGCCACTGGTCCACATTGCTCAAGTATAGGAAATGGACCAATGTACCGGGGTGCCAGCTTCCCTTTTATCCCGAAACGCGATACACCCTTAATTGGTGAGACTTTTAAGTAGACATAATCTCCCACGAGAAAAGATAAGGGTTGTCGTCGTCGGTCTACATAACTCTTTTGTCGAGCTTGAGCTTTCTTCAAATTATGTATTATTTTCTGAACTTTATCTTCAGTTTCTTTTACTAGGTCAGGTCTGAAGAAGTACCTTTCACCTGGTTCAGACCAATTTAGCGGAGTACGACATCGTCGTCCATATAGTGCTTCGAAAGGTGCCATCTTGATACTTTCTTGATAGCTATTATTATATGAAAACTCCGCTAAGGGCAAACATTCATCCCATTTCTGTGAGAAGTCCAGAACACATGCCCGCAACATATCTTCAAGTATTTGATTCACCCTCTCAGATTATCCACTTGTTTGTGGATGATAAGCCGAACTGTGGAGCAATTTGGTACCCAAAGATTTATGAAGTTCTTCCCAGAATTTGGATACGAATTGGGGTCCACGATCCGATACTATAGTCTTCGGAATACCATGCAAACTGAGAATACGGGCAATGTATAATGCTGCATAAGTGGCCACTGTATACTTTGTCCTAACAGGCAAGAAGTGGGCAATCTTTGTAAGTCGATCAACAATCACCCAGATAGAGTCATATCCTTTTGCAGTCCTAGGCAATCCCACAATAAAGTCCATACTTATGTCTTCCCATTTCCATGTCGGTATTGGTAGAGACTGTAATGGACCGGCAGCTTTCAAGTGTATGGCCTTGACACGTCTGCAGGTGTCACATCTAGCCACATAGCGTGCAATTTCGATCTTCATCTTTGTCCACCAATAATGTTGCTTGAAGTCTTGGTACATCTTAGTGCTTCCGGGATGAATAGAATAGCGACTAAGATGTGCTTCATCAAGAATTTGTTGGTGGATCTCTTCATTCTTCGGCACCACTATGCGGTTATTAAACCATACAACACCTTGATCATCTTCTTTGAAACATTTGGCCTTTACAGCCCTTAACCTTTCACAAATGTGTTTCATACCCTCATTATCCTTTTGAGCATCAATTATCCTTTGCAAGAGGATGGATTCCAGCTTTAGCTGATTCAGAGTTCCTTGTTGGACCATTCCCAGGTTTAGCTTTTCCATCTCTTGACATAAAGTATTGTCAGAGGTCTTCGCCATAAGACAGTGGCAGGAAACCTTACGGCTCAGTGCATCTGCCACAACATTGGCTTTGCCTGGGTGATAGTGAATTTCTAGTTCATAGTCCTTAATAAGCTCAAGCCATCGTCTTTGCCTCATATTTAATTCTGACTGGATGAAGATATACTTCAAGCTTTTATGATCAGTAAAAATATGACAGATATTTCCCAGCAGATAGTGACGCCAAATTTTCAGGGCATGAACCACAACAGCTAGCTCCAGATCATGAGTTGGGTAATGCTCCTCATGTCGGCGCAACTGCCTTGAAGCATATGCAATTACTCGGCCCTCTTGCATTAATACACAGCCGAGTCCACTGCCTGATGCATCACAGTATACATCAAAAGGCTTAGTGATGTCCGGTTGAGCCAATACCGGAGTAGTGGTTAATAATGTCTTCAATTGCTCAAAGGCTTCATTACACTTAGAAGACCAGTTGAATTTAGTGTCATTCTTCAATAAACTTGTGATTGGCTTCACAAGCTTGGAAAAATCTGGTATGAATTTGCGATAATATCCAGCTAGTCCAAGAAAACTCCGAACTTGGTGAACAGTGGTTGGGGGTTTCCACTCCAGAATATCCTTGACTTTGCTAGGATCTACCGCAATTCCCTTGGCAGATAACACGTGCCCCAAAAATTGAATTTCCTCCAGCCAGAACGTGCACTTGCTGAACTTGGCATACAACTGATGTTCCCTCAGGCGCGTCAATACAATCCGTAGATGTTGAGCATGCTCCTCTTCATTTTTGGAATATATTAAGATATCGTCGATGAAGACCACCACGAACTTGTCCAACTCGGGCATGAACACCGAGTTCATCAAATAAGTGAAGTGGGCAGGAGCATTTGTTAGCCCAAAGGACATTACCAAGTATTCAAATAAACCATACCGCATAGTAAACGTGGTCTTCGGTATATCCTCGGGCCGAATACGGATTTGGTGATAGCCCGACCTGAGATCAATTTTAGAAAATACCCTTGCCCCAGTCAATTGATCAAATAAGATGTCGATCCTGTAGGATTACGGGGAGACTACGCTAGCGCAAAACAAAATTTTCATCCCCATAATACCAAGAACTACTGCGGTTATAGGTCATGGAATTACCACTAGACGCGCAGAGCAGCGGAAGACGTCTCGATGTAGACGAACGCGTCGAGCAGTGTCGTGCAGTCGCCGGCGTCCTTCACGTCCTCGCACGGTTCGTCCAAGTGCTCCAGATGCAGCACCTCCGAGGTATCCACACGTACAGGGAGGAAGCGTCGCGTACCGAACTGCTAGGTTCGCGATGGCGGCTTGGCGAGGGCGAGAGGCGAGCGGCGGCTGCTGGTTTGCAGGTGGCGAATTAGGTTATCTCTTAACCGCGCCCCCGCCCCTCATTATATAGGCGTTATGGTGGGCTTCTGACGCCGAGGCCCATCATTAACCCTAAAGCCCAGTCTAATTTTGGATCTAATCCGAATTAGGCTTCCTTCCCCTTAAGTGTGTGACCCTATAGGTTCACGTACAAATAGACATAGCCCGAGTACTCTTACTTGGCCCAATAATTGACAGCGGCCTCTAGCAAGACATGTCAACTCCTATGTGTACGTAAAGATCATATCAGACGAACCATTGCGACATTACGTACATGCTGTTCCCTTTGTCTCACGATATTTGGTCTGGCTCTAAGCTGACCTCTCTTTCTCGATACTGTGAATTGGAATCCTTTCAATGGTTAACTCTTAACCCTAGCACGGCCATGCATTTCTTGATCCAATCACTCGAGGGGCCCAGAGATATCTCTCTCACAAAGAGAGGGACAAATTCCATCTTGACTGACCATGCCTCATAGCATGCTTCCTGACAAACCCAAAACTACCTTTATAACTACCCAGTTACGGGATAGCATTTGATAGTCCCTAAGTAAGTCAATTCACATCTTGAGAACATGCGACAATCTCAGGTCTAAGGATACAGTATTCATGTTGCAAGAAGAGAACTATATTACAATATCTCACGTTGGGTCGGTCCAGCCTCATGTCATACATGCGCCCACATTATTAATTTAACATCTCCATGTTCATGACTTGTGAAATGTAGTCATCAACTAATACATGTGCTAGTCATCGACTCTGACTAGGGACATCATTTAGAATAACCATATAAGTAAAGAATCTCACAAACAATTCACATAATTGCTAATCAATACAAGGTGCCTTCCATGGATATTCAATTAAGCTATATATATCATGGATACAAAGAAATATGCTCATCTCTATGATTATCTCTAGGGCATATTTCTAACAGATCCTTGGAAGAGGGTACTTGTTCTTGATGGTGACCTCATTCAGGGGTCGATAATCCACGCACATTCGCAAGGTTTGGTCCTTCTTCTTAACAAAAATGGCGGGACAACCCCTTGGAGACGAGCTTGGCCGGATGAATCCCTTATTCAGTAGATCTTGTAATTGAATCTTCAATTCCGCCAACTCATTAGGGGGCATACGGTACGACCTTCGGGAGATGGGAGCCGTACCGGGCTTTAGCTCAATTACAAATTCTACATCTCTTTCAGGGGGCAGTCCAGGCAAATCTTCTGGAAATACATCTGGAAACTCACATACTACCGGAATATCCTTGATCTCCGGTACAATGGCTTCATATATTCTACCAGAAGCTTTGGCTGGTTTGGTTACGAGGAGAGACAAAAGAATCTCTTCTTGATTATAGCTCAACCTGACGGTTCTGAGTTCAGTGTTGAGAATTGCCTTGTGTTGGGTTAACCAATTCATACCCAAAATCACATCTATATCCTGGCCTTTCAGAACAATCATGTTAGCAGGAAAGTTCCGTCCGGCCATTATTACTGGCACTTCATAGGCCACTTCTCTAGTAAAAATGTGTCCCCCAGGTGAATGAATTTTAAATCCTTCTTTTGATTCATGGCATGAAATGTGATGTTGCTCCACAAATGTCTTGCTAATAAATGTATGTGAAGCACCGGAATCAAAAAGAATAATAGCAGGGTGACTAGCCACGAGAAACGTACCCATCATCACCGGTTCACCTTCCGGTGTAGTGGCCACTTGTGTATAATATAGCATCCTGTCTTCTTGATATTTTTGCCCTTAACATTTCCCTTGCTTTGAGATGAATTCCCCGATCCTTGTTGATTATTCGACTGGTTCTGCTTGGGATAGGGGCAATCTTTGATGAAATGCCCAGACTTGCCACAATTAAAACACCCGGTTGAGGAGCTGGGCAAAGCAGGGAATCGAGTGCCCGGGGCACCCGGCTGATTTAGGGTAGTGGGGGCATTGTTGGGGCGAATAATAATTGGCTGCTTGAAGGGAAATGAGGGCGGTCGAGAAAAAGAACGATTTTGTCTAGAAGGTCGGATCACAAACCGTTGCCTCTTTGTCGGGCCCTGACTAGGCCTATCACCTCCAAATCCCTTAGATTTTCCGACACCTGCATACTTTGCTTCCATAGCCAAGGCTGTACTGACAGCCCTTCCATACGTAAGATCTATGCAGGTTGCCATTTTTCTTTGCAGTCGATCATTTAGACCTCTCATAAAGCAATTTTTCTTTTTCAAATCAATGTTCACTTGATCGATTGCATATTGTGATAGATGATTGAACTTAATGAGATACTGATTAACAGTATCCCCTCCTTGCTTTAGCTTCATGAATTCTTCTTGCTTCATATGTAGAACACCTTCGGGTATATAATGCTCGCGGAAGGCCACTTTGAATTCTTCCCAGGTTATTTGATGATTGGCCGGTTGAACGGCCACGAAATTTCCCCACCAAGTGCTGGCAGGGCCGCGTAGTTGTTGTGCTGCAAATAATGGCTTCTGGGTCTCCGAGCAGCGTAGAAGTCCGAATTTTTGTTCAATCACTCGAAGCCATTCATCAGCTTCCAACGGATCTTTAGCTTTAACAAACAAGGGTGGACGTGTCTCCGAGAAGTCCAAGTAAGAAGTTTCGTGGGGGCCCTGTTGATAACCCCGCCCACCTTGCTGCTGGAATTGTTGACCCGCCATTTCCCTAAGAAAGCGGGTATTGTCTGCAGTGGCGTTCACCAAGGCGGCAATCGCCTCGGCCAATGTGGGAGGAACCGGAGGTGGATTTGGGGTAACATCCCTTCCCCCAGAAGTTCCTGCTGCATCCTGCCCTCGAGTCCTGGTAGGCATCTGAGGCAAAGAACATTTGAAGTAAACATAATATGCCAGAGAAACCTTCCATTTTACATTACTATAAAAGTAATGATACAGACTCGATGTTATACAACAGGATACATTACCCATTATACAAGAGTTCAACCTATTATACAACATACTACTTCTACTTCTATAAGCTACACTACTATTCCTGCTTCTGATTGTTCTTGGTAGCTTCATCGTCAGGTGTGGGAGACCATACGTCGACCAGCCTCAAGGAAGGAGGGGGCCTAAAAAGGTCTAACTCGCCACCAAGCGCTTCTCCCGCATTATGTGAGGGTCTGGCTTCTGACCTGACGGGATCCACAGGGACATGTGGGTGTAATTGCGAATACAGTACATGAACTTCCTCATGTAAAGTATTGCAATATACCTGCAAGTTGTCAATAGCAGCGCTAAGTTCGTTGACTCGTGCTCGAGCCTTCGCTTCCTTAGCTAAAGCTACTGAGCGAGATTGTACCGCCCAATCAAGCGCCAAATCTCGGACAGCTAGTTGATCTTGCAGGGTGCGGATGTAACTTCTTAAATCATTTATTCGGTCACCGTCCGCAACCCATAAATTGGTCCTGCGTTGCAACTCTGCTTGAAGTTGATTCACGCGAGCTTCGAGATCACCAATAGGATCGTTGCTCCCGCTACTGCTATCTTGCTCCCGTGGGGCAAGTTGGTGTCGAGGTACACCGATAGGTCCAGTATGCTTTCGTGCCGTTTTCCTTGTACGTGGCGGCATTTTCTAAGGGTGAAATTTATTAGTACAATTCTTAGCATGATGCATGAATAAGTACAGAATCAACCTTAGTCGATTCAACCTTCTATACATTGCACTCTTTCTATCTGGTCTTTGAAATAAACTCTTCAGAGATGCTCGGGTAAGAGAAGAATTTTCTAAAAAATCCTTTTGAAGATGCTACATAAAATCTGCCAAAAAGGGTTACGCTCCGATACCAGCTGTGACGGAACCTCCCAAGTCATTAGGCCCACCTACAGTTGTCCTTGTCTAACAGACATCAGACAACCTTGTAGATGTTCCTGAACCTCTTGACAACTTCGGTATCTTTTCTTACCTTTCCAGGAACGTTTCACCCGTCTTGCAGACATTACAGAACATCGGAGATATCGAAATGCGGAAGTGATTACATAAACTTACATTTATTAAAAAGTAAGATCAAGTAGTTTATTACAGACCAAAAATATAAACGAGTGCAGAGTAGTATTATTACATAACCAAGGGAGGCAAAAACTCCTCCCGGTAAGTTTTTCATAAAAGTTTTCTTATGGAGGACCAAGTCCTCCCGCATCTTCACTCTTGCTTTTCCTCCTGAGGAACCACCTTGGTACAGAAGCAATAGAAATCTGCTGCTTCCTCACCTAAAAACAACGAGGGAATAAACCCTGAGTATGGAATTACTTAGCAAGTCTTACCCGACTAAAGAAAAGACTCTCAAGGGTATGCTGGATAAATGGAATCAAGGAGAGGCTTTAGCAAAAATCAACTTAGATACTTTTGCAGAAATAGCTTACTAAAGTGAGTCCTTACTTTCAACATTTTAACGCCAGATTAAATATTAATAGACTCTGTTTGCCTCTAGTCTAATTTTATCATTTCATTAATACAATATCATTTTTATTCACGAAGTTCGCATCCTGACTTAGGTTGTAGGGAAGTGACCAAGTCTTCATAACCGCGAAGGTACGGCGATCTGAATCGATTATACTCAGCTGAGGATCTCCAATCACACGACATATGTAGCACTTAACCTTTGCATATGTCAACCCGCCACCGGGGTTCTTAAGACCAGATCAGGTTCACGCAAACCGAGAGCACAGATACACCACCGTCCAGCCTCTTGCCACGGTGGGTACACGCTACTCCCGCCACCGCTCCACGCCCATTTCGTGTTATCTTATTCTAGCCTTAGTCTGCCCGAGGCAAGGCTTACCCATGACGAGGCATGTGACCAGTTAAAGGGTCCTCGATCAGCACGCCTGCATACGCATTCAATCCTTAACCAACTTGGGTAGAACATCACCTGTTCCTAACCCAAGTTTCGATTTAAGTACTCTCATCCTCAGGATTGTTTCTGTTCCTTAGGATGAAAAGAGCATCACAGGGAACTTTGCAGTAAGATCCCACCATTGCTCCTCAAAAGAAAATATTCTTGCAGGTAGAAGCCATCCTTTCTCGAGCTAGGCTAAGGACAACCTCTATCCACAAGATCTAAGCAGGGCTAAGCATTTTTGTAAATCATGTTTTTGATACTTCACCAGAAGTATCTATAAAGGTATGGATATCAAGGAAAACAATGCATCAAAGGGTTCCAAGCAACTCCTATAAACCTAATGCATATTTCACTAGACTTAAAGTGTGCGAAAATTATTTAAAAACACAAGGAAAGGGGTTGCATGCACCGGGGCTTGCCTTCGTTAGTAGGTGAGTCTGGCTCAGGCCCGCAGATGTCAAAATAAAGACAAGATCCTGCCTGAGAGTCCGAAGGTGGTGGTGCCTTTTCTTCACTCACTTCAACTTCTTCTTCGTTTTCTAAACATGTAATGCTCATGAGAGTGCAAAGATAATAGAAACTTATTATCTAAAGTCTTGAATACAACTTTCCTTCACGGAACTCCGAGAACTTAGGGTTTCCGGAGTCAGTAAAGGAGTTCATAGAGCAGGGGTGGGGGTTTTGGGTTCTAGTTATCAAACAAGGTCCAAATCAACCCAAATTCTACCCAAGGCTTCTAAATAATATGAGGAACTCATATAAAAATTTTGAGCATTTTTGGGATTACCATTTATCTTTTAAAAATCCAGAACTACTATCATAAACTATTTTAAATACCTTAAAGTACCTGATTTAACCTAAAAATCATAAAACTATTTTTATTAAATTCTAGGGAAAATAAGAAACCTAGGAAAATTGGTTTCACAATTTTACCATTTTTCTACATCTTTCTAAAGCTTCACTGAAAAAGAAAAAGGAAAAAGTGTAACAGTAATGGGCTGGTTTCAGCCCAAACGGCCCAGTCCGGGGGAAAAGTGCGCCCGCGCGCGCCCGCGCTCTGGCAGCTTTGCGAAGACACCCTCGGGGTCCTAACTAACCAGAAGCAGGTTCCGTTACTGTTTCTTCAGGTCACTGATAAATTGCAAAGAAGTCCTCAAACTTCTATCCCTTCGCAGAGGGAGGTCCTCGACGACGGCGAGCGCGGCTTCGCTCCGGTGAGCAACTGTACCGGCCAAACGGGGCTATGACCGGCGCTCCCGAGCGACTAACACCTAATTGAATCCATTCCAAGCCTTTAGGTTTTCTCATCTTGGGTTAAGCTTTACCCCTTTGAGCCTTATTTAGGGTTAGGTTCCCTATCCAGGGTCCTATTTGCAAAACACCAGAAACAATACACTTGATTGAAATTTTTACCTAGTGAATGCATTCTAGGTGTATCAAACATATGAAATGCCCATGCTTATGATGCCATGCTCAAGTTTTAGTTACAGTAACACCAGGGGTGTTACAAAAGCTATTGGCAAAGAACAGTACCACAACAACTTCGGTTGTTATGGATTTATTGCTCGCCCTAACGCAAACCACCCGGTGCCAACGTTTCGAAAGAGATGGCCCGGAGCCTGGATGGAAGAGTGGTTTTATGTGAATAATGATTTAAAGGCAAGAGAAGACATTAAAGAAATCATCATGCGCCCCATCTGGTCCCGCTTCGGCCTCCGAAGGCCGAAAGTATAAATTGATGACGACGCCGAAGCATGTCAGAAGGCCTTCAACATCGTTTGCTCCTTTATTGGCACAAGAGATTTAATTCAAGAACATATAGCCTTCAGAGTATGGCCACTTGTGAAAAGCTGGGAAATACCGAAGGAGACCATCACTGACTCTAGCGAAGGTAGTTTGGTCCGGCTGAAGTATACCTTCAGGTTTGGGGATAAGTTTGATGAACCAAATGATGACTGGCTAAAGTGCATTGAAACTACTAGCAACGAGTTACTTAGGGCATATTCCAAGACCGAGGATAATGCCTTGTCTGCAGCCGTCGGGGGTCGGAATAAGAAAAGGTTGAACAGGGTATTCGATGCTATTGGCTTCGTATACCTTGACTATTGTTACCCGCTGCGAGGGCAAGGAGTAAAAAGAAAGATTGGTGCTTCAGGAAAACCTGCTGCTTTGACAATCACGGTTGAGCCGAAGGGCAAGAAGATGAAGGTTCTGACTCACCAGCCACGATACCTGAATTTGGCGAAAGGGCCACTTCAGCTGCTGAAACAAAAGAAACTGTTCCGTCTGCGCAGAGCACTGAAGAGCCGACTGTAATACCGAAGCTACCTTCAGTCGAGCTAATTGAGACGAAGGTTGATAAGGCTGAAGGGTCTGAAATTGAAAAAATAACGAAAATGCCAGAGATTTTGAGCCCTCCAATAGAGGCGACAGTGCCGAAGGTGCAAAAGGGTTCCGCCGTAACTCCTAAGAGGAGAAGGATGGCGAATGTGCTAGATGTTGTGTTAGAAACAACAAAAACCTTGAGTCCTACTCCCACAAAAAAATTGCCGAAGTTGCCAAAGCGCAACCCAAAGCTGATACTAAGCAGGCAGAAGTCGAAACTATAACAATTCAGGCTGAAACCGAAGCTGGGCCTTTAGAGCCCACCGAGATGGAGCCTGCTGACCCTAAGGAAAAATCAACAGAGCAGATTGCAACTGAAAAAATCGAAGCTCCTGCTCCTGAAGCTTCTAACAAAAGTATTGACTGCATTATTCGTCATGCTTTGGGAAGGTACTATCCCAAGAAGAGATGTTAGAAGCACAACATTATGCCCAAAGATTGAAATATCCGAAGGGGGCACTAGTGTTTAATGGGAGTGGCGAAGAAGACTTTTTGTACTGTCTCACGGATAACAAATAAATATCCGTTTGCCGGGAGATAAGTAAAAGCATCGGATTCCCAAAGCTGGAAGACGGTCTTTCGATTTTATCAAATGATGAACTTGCTGAAATGTCTAGCATACAATAGCATAAAGGTATAAAAGCTAATTTTGTTTTCTGATAATGAAATATTTTTGTGTTATGCTCAATTCGGTCCCCCTCTTGCAGGGTTTAATTCTTAGCAATGCGCTTAGGGCTCAGAAAGATATTGAAGATGAAAGCTATACGATGGCTCTGAACAACCTTCGCTCAGAGGTGATCGAATTGAGAAATGAAGGTCTTGAAAAAGACAAAATCTTAATTTCATTAGTAAACAAAGTGAAAGAAGACGATGCTAGCTACAAGGCTTAGACCGAAATCCAAAAGACTGAAATTGAAGACCTTCGTAAACAGTTGGCAGAAGCTAAAGAAAAAATGCGCACTCGCAGAAATATTTTATTTAGTTGTTGCGTCATGCCGGACCTTGCAGTTTTTGCTGTTTGATTGAGAGAGTTTGTGAATCATGCATTTTAGTGATGATTTATGGCTAGAATAGAAAAAAAGGAAAATAAATAGAAAACCCTTTCCCCCTCTCTCGGGCCAATTCCCCTCCCGCGGCCGAGCCGCTTTCCTTCCCCTTCCCCCTAGCGCGCGGTCCAGTTGGTCTGGGTGGCCTAACCGGCCCCCTCCCTTCCCTCCCGCTTTGGGCCCAAGTGGCGGCCCAGCCGCCCCTCCCTCGCTCCCCTCGCGCGCGCCTCGCGTGGCGGTTGCGCCGCCGCCACCTCTCCTCCTGGTGGGGCCCACTCGCCAGCCTCTCCCCCCCCAAACCCCTTTTCTCTCTCCTCTAATCTTCTCCCACGACGCGCATTCTTTCCTTCCCCTGCGCATCCCTCTTCTCCAGCTCGCCCCGACGCCGCCCGTCCACGTCACCGTCGCCCCTATCGTGGTGAGCCCCGGTCCCCCCCCTCTTCCTCCCCCCCATCCCTTCTTCCCCTTACCCTGCTCCTGCGGCATCCCGGCGCGGCGGAGCCCCAGCCCGGCGTCATGGCGCTCGGCGGTGCGGCCATGGCGGCTCGGCCCTCCGGCGCGGTCGGCCTCGGCCTCGCCCGCCCTCGGCGCCCCCCTTCCTCCTCGCATCCGCGTAGCCCGGCCCTGGCCTTGCGCGCGACATGGCGCAGCGGCGTGGCCTGCCCACCCGCGGCCCGGCCTCGGCCTTGTGCGCGGCATGGCGCGACGGCGTGGCCCTGCGCGCGGCATGGCGCGGTGGCGCAGCTCGCCTGCCCCCGGCTCCCGGCGTCCCGCGCAGTCCCCTCCCGCTCGCGGTCGGCCCCGGCGCGGGCGCTTCTCGCGTGGAACGCAGCCCCGCCCGGCTTGGCAGCCTACTCGCGCGGCTCGCTCGTGTGGCTTGCCCGCGGCAGCGCCCAGCGCGGTCTGCTCGCGTGGCTCGCGCGTGATGTCCATGGCGCCCAGCGCGCGACGTGCCCGGCGCGAATGCGCTCCGCACGGCCTGCGGCTTCCTTGCAGCATCCTGCGCAACATGCGCGGCTAGTCCATCCCCGGCTCGCCTGCATCGGCCTGTGCGGGGCACGACCAACCCGTTCGCGCGGCAACCCCATGCGCAGTGGCGGATAGTTTCGTGCACGTGATGATACGCATGTTTTGGTTCTTGTTATGCGTAGTTTCGCGCGGCGGCTCCCCACACCACCTAAAATTGCTAACACTAGCTGGTTTATGTTAGGAAGCGACACGCTAACTAGGCGTAGAATTAATTATGCCTAGATAATAACCATAGTTGCTCCTACATTAAATATCAGTTATTATAACTACATAAAATGAAATGGTCAAGTTCATTCTTTCACCTAACATGAACATAGCGACTTGTCAATGTAGTAATGGTTATGATTTTCTTACTACTTAAAATGGTCGTAAGCGCTAACCATCTGTCGGATATGTGGCTATTGGATTCATCCCTTTGTATGGTGTATTGTTTACTTTTCTGATTTGAGATGTGAATGAATGATTGTGTTCGCATAGAGAACGATCTAGTCGAGGAGCCCGAGGAACTCACAGGAGAAGCCCCTGGGCAGCAATCGGTTGGTGGAGGCAAGTGTCCCTTGACCTATCTTTGTCCTATACATACTTTAATTCACCTCCTGCATTACACGTTTATACCTAAGGATTGACTAGCTTTTGTTATCCATGTCCTTGTTTACCTATCTGGGTTGGATTATTATTGCTTAATCTTATGCTATTGCTCAACTCTAATCAATGAACATGATGAGATTTACCAATGATACGTTGTTTTCCCCTCCCTTATTATGATGTTATACTTGTGTCATTCAAGGGGGCTCGAGCGGTTTCTCGAGTGCCTCTCCGTAAGGACCTGTTCATTGGATGACCGCCCGGGAAAACAGTGTAACCATGAGGGTGGAATGGGGTGCCCTTAGCTGAATAATTAGATGATCCGGGGTGTAGTTCGCTTAGCCGTCGTACCGTCAATGGGGCTCGGTGTATGCGGCTCGCTCTGCCAAGTTTGGTTCGCCCCTTGGGGAGGAGTGCGGTACATTTAGGAAACCTAACGGGTGGCTACAGCCCTGGGGAATCTTTGTAAAGGCTACATAGTGAGACCCTGCCTATTCACCTTGGGAGTGTTCAAGGGTCCGTACAACCCGAGGCAAAAAGGGAATCACGGCTCATGGGTAAAGTGTACAGCCTCTGCAGAGTGTTAGAAAACTGATATATCAGCCGTGCTCGCGGTTACGAGCGGCCAAGGGAGCTCCAGTGATTAGTGGTACTCGTTCAGGGATGTTCGGATTACAGGTGGCAACGAGGTTGATGGTTCTTGGTAATGACTCTGGTAATGGTAGGTGGTACTCTTTTCGTTTGGAAAGGAGTACGTTTGGGTTAATAACGTGGGCTAAATCTAAAACCTGGCTTTCTCTACTAGTAATAATAATCTGACCAACTAAAAGCAACTGCTTGACTTACCCCCACATAAAGCTAGTCCACTACAGCCAAACAGGATACTTGCTGAGTATGTTGATGTGTACTCACCCTTGCTCTACACACCAACTCCCCTCCTCCTCCCCAGGTTGTCCGCATTGCAATCACTGCTCAGGAGAAGATGAAGTCGTGGAAGGAGACTTCCAGGAGTTCCAAGACTACGACGAGTTCTAGGTGTGGGTTAGCGGCAACCCCCAGTCGGCTGCCTGTGAAGGCCGCGTTTTTCTACGTTTCATTTCCGCACTTTAATTATTGTAAAGACTATGTGGATGTCTCAGACATATGATGTAATCGACTACTATTCCCCTTTTTAATACTATTTGAGCACTGTGTGATGATGTCCATGTTATGTAACTGTTGTGTACGTGAGTTGCTGATCCTGTCACGTACATGGTTCGCATTCGGTTTGCCTTCTAAAACCGGGTGTGACAGAAGGAAGCACTGGAGATCATTAATATGGCTGAGTCTATTGTTGATGAAGTTGTCAATAAGTTGCTAAATGAAATTGCGGAGAAGGTCCTGAAAGAAGACTAGCACTTATTGCAAAAACATTCTTAAATGGTTAATGCAAGAGATACTGGAATAGACATCGTGCTTTTATTGTAACGAAGCTGTAATATTTGACGTGTGTAACTTTGGATTGAATATGTAAATTATTGTAATTTATTTCTTTACGATGCATGAAACTTTCATACATACCGTTTTTGAGCCTTCGGCGAAAAAAACACCTTCCCTTCCTTTCATGCTTTGTGAAGAAAGAAGGTTCATGGTTCGCAAAAAATAAAGATATCCTTGCTTCGCAAAGAGAGATCACTCTTTTACGTGTGGGCTGATGAGGCTGTAATTCGAAGCTTACTTCGTGTAACTTTGACAGAATATTTTCCGAAAATCAGCTCCGTATTCCATTTTTGTGTCATTGATGCAATATGATGTATGATGTGATTGAAAGTCGCCTAGAGGGGGGTGAATAGGGTGAATCTGAAATTTACAAAGTTTAAGCACAACTACAAGCCGGTGTTAGCGTTAGAATTAAAATCGAGTCCGAGAGAGAGGGCGAAAACAAATCACAAGTAAATAAAGAGTGTGACACGGTGATTTGTTTTATCGAGGTTCGGTTCTTGCAAACCTACTCCCCGTTGAGGTGGTCACAAAGACCGGGTCTCTTTCAACCCTTTCCCTCTCTCAAACGGTCACTTAGACCGAGTGAGCTTCTCTTCTCAATCAACCGGAACACAAAGTCCCCGCAAGGACCACCACACAATTGGTGTCTCTTGCCTCGGTTACAATTGAGTTGATCACAAGAAAGAATGAGAAAGAAAAGAAGCAATCCAAGCACAAGAGCTCAAATGAACACAAGTCACTCTCACAATAGTCACTAATTGATTTCGAATGATCTTTGGACTTGGGAGAGGATTTGATCTCTTTGGTGTGTCTTGTATTGAATGCTATAGCTCTTGTAAGGTGTAGGAAGTCTAAAAACTTGGATGCAATGAATGGTGGGGTGGTTGGGTATTTATAGCCCCAACCACCAAAAGTGGCCGTTGGGAGGTTGTCTGTCGCATGGCGCACCGGACAGTCCGGTGCGCCACCGGACACTGTCCGGTACGCCAGCCACGTCACCCAACCGTTAGGGTTCGACCGTTGGAGCTTTTGTCTTCTGGGTCACCGGACAGTCCGGTGTTGCACCGGACAGGTCCTGTAGACTGTCTGGTGCGCCTTCTGGCGCTGCTCTGACACTGGTGCGCACTGTAGCGCATTGAATGCGTTTTGCAGACGACCGTTGGCGCAAAGTAGCCGTTGCTCCGCTGGCACACCGGACAGTCCGGTGTTACACCGGACAGTCCGGTGAATTATAGCGGAGCGGCCTCCAGAATTCCCGAGACTGGCAAGTTTGGAGTCCCTGGTGCACCGGACACTGTCCAGTGGTGCACCAGACACTGTCCGGTGGCACACCGGACAGTTCGGTGCGCCAGACCAGGGCTGCCTTCGGTTTAACTTTGCTCCCTTTGTTTGAACCATTTCTTTTGACTTGTATTGGTTTGTTATGAACCTTTGGCACCTGTAGACATATTTTCTAGAGCAAACTAGTTAGTCCAATAATTTGTGTTGGGCAATTCAACCACCAAAATTCTTATTGGAAAAGGTTTGACCCTATTTCCCTTTCAATCTCCCCCTTTTTGGTGATTGATGCCAACACAAACCAAAGCAAATATAAAAGTGCAGAATTGAACTAGTTTGCATAATGTAAGTGCAAAGGTTACTTGGAATTGAAACCAATATACTTATCTTAAATAGATATGCATGGATTGTTTTCTTCTTTCTTAAAATTTTGGACCACGTTTGCTCCACGATTTTTGTTTTGCAAATTCTTTGTAAAATTCTTTTCAAAAATCTTTTGCAATTAGTCAAAGGTACATGTATAAGATTGAAGAAAGCATTTTCAAGATTTGAGATTTTCTCCCCCTATCTCAAATGCTTTTCCTTTGACTAAAACAAAACTCCCCCTAAATAAAATTTTCCTCTTAGTGTTCAAGAGGGTTTTGCAATTTTTGAAGATACTACTTTCTCCCCTTTTGAACATAATAAGATATCAAATTGAAAACTTCATTTGTAAATTTTGGTGGTGGTGCGGTCCTTTTGCTTTGGGCTCATACTTTCTCCCCCTTTGGCATGAATCGCCAAAAACGGATACCTGTGAGTGAAATATAAGCCCTTGTTCAAACTTTCTCCTCCTTTGGCATACACAAAAATATGAGTGAAGATTATACCAAAGTGGAGAACGAAGCGAAGTACCGACAAACACAATTGGAGTTGAGTGGAAGCGCCTTCTTTGCCGACTACTCCATTTCCCTTTCAATACCTATGACTAAGCATAAGATGATACTTGAAAACACATTAGTCATAGACATAAAAAGAGATATGATCAAAGGTATATAAATGAGCTATGTGTGCAAGGAATCAATCAAAATTCCTAGAATCAAGAATATTTAGCTCATTCCTAAGTTTGGTAAAGGATTGCTCATCTAAAGGCTTGGTAAAGATATCGGCCAATTGATCTTTGGTGTTTATATAGGCTATCTCGATATCCCCCTTTTGTTGGTGACCTCTCAGAAAGTGATACCGAATGGCTATGTGCTTAGTGCGGCTGTGTTCAATGGGATTATCCGCCATGCGGATTGCACTCTCATTGTCACATAGGAGAGGGACTTTGCTAAACTTGTAGTCATAGCCCCAAGGGTTTGCCTCATCCAAAGCAATTGCGCGCAACAATGACCTGCGACAATGTACTCGGCTTCGGTGGTAGAAAGAGCCACAGAATTTTGCTTCTTTGAAGCCCAAGACATCAGGGATCTTCCCAGAAACTGACAAGTCCCTGATGTGCTCTTCCTATTAATCTTACACCCTGCCCAATCAGCATCGGAATATCCTAATAAATCAAATGAGGATCCCTTGGGGTACCAAAGACCAAACTTAGGTGTTTGAACTAAATATCTCAAGATTCGCTTCACGGCCCTAAGGTGAACTTCCTTAGGGTCGGCTTGGAACCTTGCACACATGCATACGGAAAGCATAATGTCCGGTCGAGAAGCACATAAATAGAGTAAAGAACCTATCATCGACCGGTATACCTTTTGATCTACGGATTTACCTCCCATGTCGAGGTCGAGATGCCCATTGGTTCCCATGGGTGTCTTGATGGGCTTGGCATACTTCATTCCAAACTTGGTGAGAATATCTTGAATATACTTCGTTTGGCTAATGAAGGTGTCCTCTTGAAGTTGCTTGACTTGAAATCCTAAGAAATACTTCAACTCTCCCATCATAGACATCTCGAATTTTTGAATCATGATCCTACTAAATTCTTCACAAATAGATTTGTTAGTAGACCCAAATATAATATCATCAACATAAATTTGGCATACAAACAAATCATTTTCAATAGTTTTAGTGAATAGAGTAGGATCGGCCTTTCCGACTTTGAAGCCATTAGTGATAAGAAAATCTCTTAGGCATTGATACCATGCTCTTGGGGCTTGCTTGAGCCCATAAAGCGCCTTAGAGAGTTTGTAAACATGGTTAGGATACTCACTATCTTCAAAGCCAGAAGGTTGCTCAACATAGACCTCTTCCTTGATAGGTCCGTTGAGGAAAGCACTTTTCACGTCCATTTGGTAGAGCTTAAAGTCATGGTGAGTAGCATAGGCAAGTAATATTCGAATTTACTCAAGCCGAGCTACGGGTGCATAGGTTTCACCGAAATCCAAACCTTCGACTTGTGAATACCCTTTGGCCACAAGTCGTGCCTTGTTCCTTGTCACCACACCATGCTCATCTTGTTTGTTGCGGAAGACCCACTTGGTTCCTACAACATTTTGGTTAGGACGTGGAACTAAATGCCATACCTCATTTCTTTTGAAATTGTTGAGCTCCTCTTGCATTGCCATCACCCAATCCGAATCTTGAAGTGCTTCCTCTACCCTGTGTGGCTCAATAGAGGAAACAAAAGAGTAATGTTCACAAAAATGAGCAACACGAGATCAAGTGGTTACCCCCTTATGAATATCTCCTAGGATGGTGTTCACGGGGTGATCTCGTTGGATTGCTTGGTGGACTCTTGGGTGTGGCGGCCTTTGAACTTGCTCATCTTCCTTGTCTTGATCATTGGCATCTCCCCCTTGGTCCTTGTCCTCCTCTTGAGGTGGCTCATCTTCTTGATCTTCTTCTTCATCATCTTGAGCCTCATCCTCATCTTGGGTTGGTGGAGATGCTTGCATGGAGGAAGATGGTTGATCTTGTGCTTGAATGAGCTCTTCGGATTCCTTAGGACACATGTCCCCAATGGACATGTTCCTTAGCGCGACGCACGGAGCCTCTTCATCATCTAATTCATCAAGATCAACTTGCTCCACTTGGGAGCCGTTAGTCTCATCAAACACAATGTCACAAGAAACTTCAACTAGTCCAGTGGACTTGTTAAAGACTCTATATGCCCTTCCTCCTCAAGAAAACCTTCTATTTGAGAGTTCTTGAACTCCGTCCCATTATCGCTTCTAATTTTCTTGATCCTCAAGCCGAACTCATTTTGAGCTCGTCTCAAGAATCCCTTTAAGGTCTCTTGAGTTTGAGATTTTTCCTCTAAAAAGAATACCCAAGTGAAGCGAGAATAGTCATCCACAATAACTAGACAGTACTTACTCCCGTCGATGCTTATGTAAGCTATCAGGCCGAATAAATCCATGTGGAGGAGCTCGAGTGGTCTGTCAGTCGTAAGATGTTCTTATGTGGATGATGAACACCAACTTGCTTCCCTGCTTGGCATGCGCTACAAATCCTGTCTTTCTCAAAATACACATTTGTTAGTCCTAAAATGTGCTCTCCCTTTAGAAGCTTGTGAAGATTCTTCATTCCAACATGGGCTAGTCGGCGGTGCCAGAGCCAACCCATATTAGTCTTAGCGATTAGGCAAGTATCGAGTTCAGCTCTATTGAAATCAACTAAGTATAGCTGACCCTCTAATACTCCCTTAAAAGCTACTGAATCATCACTTCTTCTAAAGACAGTAACACCTGTATCCGTGAAAAGACAGTTGTAACCCATTTTACATAATTGGGAAACAGAAAGCAAGTTGTAATCTAAAGAATTTACAAGAAAAACATTGGAAATAGAGTGGTCAGGTGAAATAGCAATTTTACCCAATCCTTTGACCAACCCTTGATTTCCATCCCGAATGTGATAGCTCGTTGGGGATCTTGGTTTTTCTCGTACGAGGAGAACATTCTTTTCTCCCCAGTCATATGGTTTGTGCACCCGCTGTCGATGATCCAACTTGAGCCCCCGGATGCATAAACCTACAAAACAGATTTAGTTCTTGATTTTAGGTACCTAAATAGTTTTGGGTCCTTTGACATTAGATACAAGAACTTTGGGTACCCAAACACAAGTCTTTGATCCCTTGTGTTTGCCCCCAACATATTTGGCAACTACCTTGCCTGATTTGTTAGTTAGCACATAGGAAGCATCAAAAGTTCTAAATGAAACATTATGATCATTTGATACTTTAGGAGTTTTCTTCTTAGGCAATTTAGCATGGGTTGATTTCTTAGAACTAGATGCCTCACTCTTATACATAAAGGCATGATTAGGACCAGAGTGAGACTTCCTAGAGTGAATTCTCCTAATTTTGTGTTCGGGATAACCGGCAGGGTATAAAATATAACCCTCATTTTCCTGAACCATGGGAGCCTCGCCCTTAACAAAATTGGACAATCTTTTAGGTGGGGCATTAAGCTTGACATTGTCTCCCTGTTGAAATCCAATGCCATCCTTAATGCCAGGGCGTCTACCACTATAAAGCATGCTTCTAGCAAATTTAAATTTTTCATTTTCTAAGTCATGCTCATTAATTTTAGCAGTTAATGTAGCTATGTGATCATTTTGTTGTTTAATTAAAGCAAGGTGATCATGAATAGCATCTACATTAACATCTCTACATCTAGTACAAATAGTAACATGCTCAACGGAAGATGTAGAGGGTTTGCAAGTATTTAATTCAACAATCTTAGCATGCAATATATCATTCTCATCTCTAAGATTGGAAATGGAAGCATCGCAAACATCTAAATCCTTAGCCTTAGCAATTAATTTTTCATTTTCAATTTTAAGGCTAGAAAGAGAAGCATTCAATTTGTCAATCTTAGCAATTAAGTTGGCATTATCATTTCTAAGACTAACAATTGAATCATCACAAACATCAAGCTTCCCAACCTTAGCAACTAGATTAGCATTCTCATTTCTAAGGTTGGAAATAATATCATGGCAAGTGCTTAGCTCATTAGTTAATTTTTCACATTTTTCTACTTCTAGAGCATAAGCATTTTTAACTTTAACATGCTTTTTGTTTTCTTTAATTAGGAAGTCCTCTTGGCTATCCAAGAGTTCATCCTTATCATGAATAGTGCTAATCAATTCATTTAATTTTTCCTTTTGTTGCATGTTCAAGTTGGCAAAGAGAGTAAATAAATCATCCTCATCATCACTAGAATTAGCCTCATCACTAGATGTTGCATAATTAGTGGAGGATTTGGATTTCACCTTCTTCTTTTTGCCGTCCTTTGCCATGAGTTAGCGTTACAATTAAAATCGAGTCCGAGAGAGAGGGCAAAAATAAATCACAACCAAATAAAGAGTATGACACGGTGATTTGTTTTACCGAGGTTAGGTTCTTGCAAACCTACTCCCCGTTGAGGTGGTCACAAAGACCGGGTCTCTTTCAACCCTTTCCCTCTCTCAAATGGTCACTTAGACCGAGTGAGCTTCTCTTCTCAATCAACCGGGACACAAAGTCCCCGCAAGGACCACCACATAATTGGTGTCTCTTGCCTCGGTTACAATTGAGTTGATCACAAGAAAGAATGAGAAAGAAAAGAAGCAATCCAAGCGCAAGAGCTCAAATGAACACAAGTCACTCTCACACTAGTCACTAATTGATTTCGAATGATCTTTGGACTTGGGAGAGGATTTGATCTCACTGGTGTGTCTTGTATTGAATGCTATAGCTCTTGTAAGGTGTAGGAAGTCTGAAAACTTGGATGCAATGAATGGTGGGGTGGTTGGGTATTTATAGCCCCAACCACCAAAAGTGGCCATTGGGAGGCTGTCTGTCGCATGGCGCACCGGACAGTCCGGTGCGCCAGCCACGTCACCCGACCGTTAGGGTTCGACCATTGGAGTTTCTGTCTTCTGGGTCACCGGACAGTCCGGTGTTGCACCGGACAGGTCCTGTAGACTGTCCGGTGCGCCTTCTGGTGCTGCTCTGACACTGGCGCGCACTGTAGCGCATTGAATGTGTTTTGCAGACGACCGTTGGCACGAAGTAGCCGTTGCTCCGCTGGCACACCGGACAGTCCGGTGTTACACTGGACAGTCCGGTGAATTATAGCGGAGCTACCTCCAGAATTCCCGAGACTGCCAAGTTTGGAGTTGGATTCCCTGGTGCACCGGACACTGTCCGGTGGCACACGGGACAGTCCGGTGCGCAAGACCAGGGCTGCCTTCGGTTTAACTTTGCTCCCTTTGTTTGAACCCTTTCTTTTGACTTGTATTGGTTTGTTATGAACCTTTGGCACCTGTAGACATATTTTCTAGAGCAAACTAGTTAGTCCAATAATTTGTGTTGGGCAATTCAACCACCAAAATTCTTATTGGAAAAGGTTTGACCCTATTTCCCTTTCAGTGATGCTATGCAAAATGATGTGATGATATGATGCAAAATGATAATGATGCCGAGGACACATACTCACACTCCCACACTAGAACACACAATCTCTGCATTCCCTTAGGAACAGTTGGAATCCCTTTGCCATTTATTTTTCGGATTCACCGTTTATTTTTCGGTGTAAGTTTTGCATCCCCTTAGGAACGTCTTTTGAACTTCTTCGCCTTCTATTTCGGCGGTATAAGTTCTGCATCCCCTTAGGAACGACTTTTGAACTTCTTCGCCTTATATTTCGATGGTATTTGGCTCTGCATTACCTTTGGAATGCCTTTTGAGCAGAAAACTTACACTACGCTCTCTTAGGAATGACTTTTTTGTAGCTTCGGCAAAACTTACGCTGCGCTCCCTTAGGAACGACTTTTTGTAGCTTCGGCAAAACTTTCGCTGCGCTCCCTTAGAAATGACTTTTTGTAGCTTCAACAATTTTTGGGTTTCGTAAGTCTGTGAAGAAGATATATTCCATCTCGATAGAAGCAAAAATTCTTACAAGAACTTAAAACTTGATTTAGATTGTTTATTCCTTATTAAAAAACAAAATGACATAGAACACAAAAGTATTTTAGAGGAAGGATATTGCTCAATAAATGTGTTTTGGTTCTGGCACAGTACTGTTGACTATACGAGCTTCGGATTCCTCCCTGAATTCGCGTTGCTGTTGAGAGTGTTGGTGCCCTTCTGGCTGCTAGCTTCAGTAATGTGTAGGTTGCAGTGGTGGTGGCGGTGGAAGCTGAGGCCAAGAAGCCTGAGAATGGCTAGCCGAAGCAATAGAGGCTGTGGGATGATTGCCCACATATTCTGGTATGTAGGGAGAATGACACGAAGCAGTGTGTAAGACCTGCTTCGGCTGATTCTACAGAGCTGCGGCTTCTGCGATTTCCTTTTGCTTCTGGATAGTGATTTGGCACATTCTTGTAGTATGGCCCTTGTCCTCACCACAGAATAGGCAATAGATTTTCCTGGGTTGATCCCCATATCTTCCTCTGAAGCCCTGGTGCCTCTGCCCCTTGGAGCTGGTGGCCTAAAGGAGCTTTGCTGCTGCCTCGAAGACTGTGAGGTGTACTGTGGCCTCTGAAGTTGGCTTCCTTTGTCGTCATTCTGACTGGAGCTATGGATTGATCTGACATGCCTAGGGTAGATTCTTCCTCTGAAGCCCCTGGTCATCTCAGAGAATCTGTAAGCTTCCTCCCTTCTTTGGCGAAAGTCGTTGTCAGCCCGAATATACTCATCCATCTTCTAAAGCAGCTTCCCCAAAGTTTATGGGGGCTTCCTGGCGAAGTATTGAGCCGTAGGTCCTGATAGAAGACCCTTGATCATGGCCTCAATGACAATTTCATTGGGCACTGTGGGCGCTTGTGCTCTTAGCCGCAAGAACCTTCAGACATATGCCTAAAGGTATTCATCATGGTCTTGCGTGCATTGGAACAAAGCCCAGCTGTGACTGGCTTCATTTGAAAGCCTTAGAAACTGGTAATCAACATATCCTTGAGCTTCTGCCACGACATGATTGTCCCTAGCCGGAGAGAAGAATACCATGTCTGGGCTACGTTCCGGACTGCCATGATGAAGGACTTTGCCATGACAGCCGCATTTCCTCCGTATGAGGATATTGTTGCCTCATAGCTCATCAAAAATTGCTTTGGGTTCGAGTGCCCATCATACATGGGTAGCTGGGGTGGCTTGTAGGATTGTGGCCATGGGATAGCCTGCAATTCTGCTGCCAAGGGAGAAGTATCATCAAAAGTAAAGGTATCATGATTAAAATCATCATACCATCCATCTTCGTTGAATAAGCCCTCTTGACGAAGCTCGCTGTGTTGAGGCCTTCGGTCTTGGTCATCTTGAACAAGATGACACACTTCCTCAGTAGCTTCATCGATCTTCCTTTGAAGATCGGCCAGTCGAGCCATCTTCTCTTTTTCCTTTGCACTTGTTGATGGATGATTTACATGTCCCTGATCTCTTGGTCCAACTCCTCCTCCTGGAATGTTGGGCTGGTGGCCTTTCTCTTCTGGCTTCGAGCCTATCGGAAAGAGAGAGTCTCCTGATTTGTTTCCAGTGGCTACAGTGCAACAGCCCTTGGCGCTGTTGTCTTCTTCGGTGGCATAACAAAGGTCAGTGATTTGTCGAAGGTTGTGGAAGTGAGTACACCGGAGGTGAGCGCCAATGTTGTGGACTTGTTCTCAAATGCTATGAATTAAGAACAAAGCAACACAAAAATAGGTTAAAGGTTAATGTCCTTCGTCCTTCAAAGCATTATTTCCCTAAGGATATGATGATCTTCGGACGAAGGTTATAAAGAATATACCTTCATTGTCACCATATACATCAATAAAAGGCGAAGCATAGGAAACATGAGAGATAACATAGATTATGTAACATCATAATATATCTTTTATCATATAATCATGAATGAATAAAAATAGCTTAGGATTACATTTGTACCTTCGGTCTGACAGATGATAAAAGTACAAGCGTGATACACGAGCGAGTACCAGTCAGCGTGAACAGTACGGGAGTACTGTTCATCTATTTATAGGCACAAGACGCAGCCTGCGTAAAATTACATTCATGTCCTTCATATTCACTATTGACATGATAACAATCTTTTGAGGACTAGATAATCTTTTCCTTCTTAAGTCGGTTTCTCTTTTTGCTATTGAGCCGAAGCTTCCTTGCGAGCAGCTTCGGCGCTGGTTTAACCTTCATTTCGATCCTGCTTTCTATATTGTACACAGTTTCATCCTGAGTCCGAAGGTTCCTGTACCAACATTATACTTGAAAAACATTGTTAACCACGTTTTTTGAGGGCCTTCGGAAGACTAAGGCCCCTAACAATAACTATTTGGATGATTTGTGTGGTGATATTTGTATACAATGTGATGGCTATGACGAGCTTTATGTCACCTAATGACACCAAATACGTGGTTCTATCCTCCTAAAATAGGAAAAACTGTGGAAAATTCGTCGGCGATTTGGAGAGGCGGCAAAGAAAATCTAAATTAAAAGGTTCTTTAATCGCTTAGTATTTCAGCAGCAATGTGGTTTGTGTGATGTCGATGCCATGAAAAGTTGAAGAGTGCGCTACGCATACTCTGAAAATTCTGGCGGAGGAAGAATTCGTAACAGAAGCGGTGGAGGCTTCCGTGGACACGGTCAAATCTCTATTACTCTTAAGACTCTAACGTAGACGTCCACAGTATTGGTGGTGCACGGTTCTGCCTCTGTTACCCGCCATCAACGCCAGCGTTTCCACCGTGCCCCCGGCATCCTCCCCACCGCCCGTCATGGATGGTGCCGCGGATCCACCGTGCCCCTGCCCGCCATGGTCTCTTCCCGCGGCCGCAATCCCCGCCACCCTGGCTCTCCTCTCTCCAGCAAACCCCGCGGTCGCAGTCCCAGCCACCCCTAATCTTCTCTCTTCTCCCCCAAAATCACCGCCCTCGGATCTCGCTGACATCAGCGCAGTGACCCAGCCCCCACCTTCCCCATCGTGATAGCAGCGTCTCCCAGACGCCCCCTCCCCTTGGCCTCGGCGTGATGCCTGCCCAGCTCCTGTCCGCCGTGTGAGGAGGCGCCACGGCATGCGCTTGTGTGGCGGTCGACGCGAATGCACCCGCGACCTGCGTCGACTCTGAGGAGGAGCGCCGCCTCCTTGAGATCCAGCGATCCTGCAATGGTCCTCAAGGGTCCTTGGCCCACGGCTGCGCCCTGACGGTGGACGGCCTCGACGCCTGTGGGAACCAGATCCCGCCGTTGCGCATCGGTGGCCAGATCCCACCTCGACACCTATGGGAGCGGTAGGAACCATGTCGGCGCCCCTGACGGCCTCGGCTATGCCCTGACGGCGGACGGCCTCGGCGGCGCTTCTGGTCTCTCATGCGCGTCTGCTCCATCGTCTTCGACATGGTTCCTACCGCCCCCCTTTGTCTCCCCTCCACACCATCCACTAGCGTGGGAGGCTTACCAAGCACATGCTCACTGTTGATGCAGGGGGTGCATGGCCTAGGGGGAGGATGGCAACTAGGTTCATCGATGGCGGCAAGCAGCTCGTGTTCGACCATGCGACACAGTTCTTCACCGCAAGCATCAGCACCGCTGCAGGTGCTGCACATCATCGGCAGAGAGGATCGAGTTCAGATCGATGATGCAAGGCCGCTGCATCGTCGAGCTGTAACCCGAGAGCGGACGAGGAACAATGAGGGGATTTTTTGTATAGGGCCAGGGTATTACCCCATGACCTGGTGAAAGGGACCACTAAGCCGTAATGCAACCATTGTAACTCTGAAGATAATCAGTCATCTAACATTTGATTATTCAACTAGATAGATGATGCCTCCTTATGGGACACCACCACCATATGCAGCAATGTATGCACAAGGTACACCATATCAGCAGGCACCAATGCCACCGGTAATGTACCTCATTTTACATGAGAGCATGTTCTTATTGTGCTAATGCATGGTTGATATAGTAATGAACTAAAATGTCCTTGTTTTTTTGTCAAGGTTCACACCCATACAGTCCTTATCCTATGCAGTCACCAAACGGGACAGTTCAAACTCCAGTAAGTTAATGGGCGCCTTTTATTTGATCTATTGATTGTTGCAGAATGGATGCATAATTTCACTGTTTCCTTTCTAAAGCTTTCCATCTCAACTGTTATCTGTTATTTATATTTATTTGTTTGAGTCCTGTTTATGCCATTTGTCTCCTCAAAGCAGATAAGAATCTCTTGGCTGCTCACCTGTTGAGTTTTCCTCGTTTCAAAATCGTCCTGCTCGCATCTTCCCCGATTCAAAATCGCCCAGTTGAGTTTTCCAATCCTATATTCAGTTTGCAGTAACACGATTTTTGGATGTGTACATATGGGCGGCGACAAAACCGCTTATTGATTAATGTCAATCTCTTGGCTGTGTTCAAAATTGGTTCTTCATCTTTGTCAATCTCTTGGCTGCTCACCTGTTGCTGCGTCCTAGTGGCTAGCGGCAACATAGTTGGCCAGTAGCTTAGGTCGTAAGCAACCTAAACATAGAGTTCAACATAGAACTCTTTGTTTGAGTGTAAGCATTACAGTGGATTTTTTCTCGAATTTGTATTGCAGATTGAGATGATACACAGAGCTTTGGATATGGTTGATTCAGCAACCATAATCACATAGTTTTTCAAATGAGGGCAACACTGAATCTATTACTGCTAAACTGGGTTACATATGGATAGTGCATGCTTCATGATAACACTCTTTTACCACTAAAAAGTAAAAAAGTTATTTTGTATCTATATATGACTTTTCCTCGCTTAAAGTACTCTTGGTCATTGGGCAGGGTTACTGCAACAACAGTAATTGAACAAGTATTATTGAGGCTTAGAAAAACTACAGATCCCCTTTAATGCAAAGCATGCCAATAAAGCATAGAGATTACTTGAACAAGTATTATTGAGGCTTAGAAAAACTACAGATCCCTTTAACGCAAAGCATGCCAATAAAGCATAGAGATTACTGATGTAAATTGGATGCTTCTGCAGTAGCATGCAGTCTCTGTAACAATCTAGGAAAACAACAGCTACTCCTCCCCTCTCAGTTTATCACCCTGCTTCTGTTTGACTAAACCATTTGGAACGAGCAGACGGGAGACAAGGGACACATGCCATGTACAATGCTTAGGATGCAAGGTATTATTTGCTTCAGAAGTTAAGCGTACTCTCCTAATTAATTCACCAGTATAGCCAAGTCCATTCACACAGTGTGATGATGCTGACGAAAACTCCAAGCGAATCAGCAATACAGTTCAATCCGACTCTGACAAATAGTTTTTTCAGAAGACAAGAATCAACCAAAAGCGAAATTTATGGAACAATCTTAGAAGTGTTTTACTGTACCATTTTTTCAGCCTGCCGTCATATTGATCAGAATTGTTCTTGTTCTTTTTCAGATTAAGATTGTAGAGCAACTCTTTGTGTTTGTCACCTTGGAACACAGAATCCCTACTACTCTCTCCCCATAAGGTGTGTGGACTCCCTAACAACATTCTGTTGTGAAATCCATGCTGTTAATATTCGATTTTCTATTTCAATTTTCAACCCTTTACTAGGTTTTCTGCTTTCTAACTACATTTCAGCATCCACCATAGCTGAACTGTTCACTTGTTTAGTATAGTATTCATTTTTGTCGTCAACTATAAGTAACATGGTCTTGGCCGTCACACCTCAGATACTATGACGAGACTTGAATATGAGTTAATTTTAAGTACATGTAACTACTTCCTCTGGTTGAGGGTTAGGTAATAGGTGACACTCTGACTCTGACGAATAATTTTTTTTCAATACTCGGTCTGTAATAGTATTTATTTTTGAATTCACAATTCTGGTTTGATCATTCTTTCAAGTAGCACATGCTCTGTTCAAGCTTGGGGTTTAAATCTGATTTAATTCCAACAGTATAATTCCCTGTTAAAAATTTCAAATAGATGAGTATAATTCCCTTTAGCTAGGTTTTCTGCTTTCTAACTACATTTCAGTATCCACCATAGCTGCACACTAATACACACAGTACCTTCTCCAAGGCAAGTTGTATGGTAATCGCTATCAGTCCGTCTAGACACAGATTTGAGAGATAAATTCCACTTAAAAGGAACTTTTAGATTAAATTGTAGTCTTTCGTGTCCTTATTTTCAACTTAAAAAATGATATGTAAAACTTAGTAAGGCAAAGATGACAAAGGACATCATCCTAGATTTTACAAAATCAAAGAAACAACCAGACATGGTTGTCATGATCTAAGGTTTGTCATCATGACCATTGCTCACTCTCCAACTACGCCGACGACCTGATCGATGCCATCATGAGATCCATGGCCATCATCGTGTCCAACAACTACTTCACCCACCACTACAAGGTAGTATATCCTCCTAGATCATGTGTGTTTGTTTGTCCTCGCCCTGTAATGATCAAGTGCCCATGTGCGATGGTCCATTTGTTTTATTTACCGAAGACATAGAAAACTTGGAGGATTCTACATAGTTTGGCGCATATATGCCTAAGAATTCATCTGATTTCTGCATGTACAAGTGTTGTTTAGAGTTAATTACTTCATGCAAATTATTGTTTCAAATCCAACTAGAACTTGTCAGTTGCTTATGCTGAGGATGCTGCTGTAATATCTGACAGTGGTTGGATTTCTCATCTAATGGTGAAGGACAAGACAATGCAGGTGACTCCTATGTGGAGGACAAGGCAATGCAGGACCATAGCCTTCAACCATTTCTGTGAAGGTCTCATTCAGAGAATGCCAAGGTGAATTTATGAACCTAAGTAGTAGCATACTGAACCTTGCCTGTTTTTTCCTATCCAGCAACATCACTACTATGCACTGATCTATATTCCTTGTTACACATTTTGTTTTTCTACCCCTTGCCAGAATATCAATGGTTCTTGTTTCAAGTGCCGGCATGGTTACTTCCATGTTATGAACAATGACTACACACACTTGGAAATCTATGAATTCTTGATTTCGGCAACACCATCGGTTTTAGAGGTTGGTGAATTTACATATATGAATAGCACCCTATACATATTCATGGTTTGGTGAATTTCAGCTAGCAGTTAAAAGTATTTGGATCCTTTGTTGAGGCGTTTGGAGGATAGGGTGGATGAACTGAGTAAAGAGAAGGAGCAAATTAGTGTGCTACTCCGGAGTGCACTGCAGGCAACCACCAGTGATGTTTTCATTTCATTAGATTAATTCTATCAAGTACAGCCATGCTAATGATCATTTCATTAGATTAATCTAGTAAGTGCAGTGCTATGTGGATGTTTTCATTAGATTAATTCTATCAAGTACAGTGTTGCGTGAAGCATTTCATTAGATTTATTTTTTATTAGATTTATTCCAATAAGTATAGTCATGCTAATGATCATTTCATTAGATTTATGCTATTCACAAACTATAGAAAATAGTTTATCTACATGGTTCGGTTAGTACACCATGCGTGACTGAACATGTGTGCATGAACTACCAATTTTTGTTCGGCTTCAGAATCCTAGGTTCAGATCAATAACTGGCTTTGGAACTACCAGCTATACATGTACCTTGGTTAAGCTCTGCTGTTGTTTCTTAAGGAGCGGAGCTAAGTCAGATCACATGAAAATCTAACAAATTTGTCTTGAACTTTTTAGAATTAATTATATCCAACAAAACAAGAAGATTTTTTTGGCGCATGTCAGTTTGTGTTAGCTTTGAATTAATGTTTTTGTATCAGTTCATTAGTCAAGGTTGTGCAGAACTGTAAGGTAATCAAACCCACAAGATCAAATAGATCAAATTTAGAACGTAATGATTGTGTATAAAGTATTTTCTTTTTTTCTTGTAATTCTCTTCCTTAGGCTTAGCCCTCTTTCAATTCCTTGAAATGGTACTTGCCTACATTCCTCTCACATGAATTTACGATCCTAAGAACTAATCAACTACTAGAGTTATTAATGCAGAAATGATCAACTAATGTTAGCTTAATGATTTCTACAGTTGCTGCACTTCAGGCTTTAATGAATAATTGGCAAAATGAACCACCAGGCTGGAAAGGTTTGACTAATCTCTGCTACTCTTTTATCAGGTGATTTCTCTTAGCCAATGAATACATTAAGAGATACACACTGATGTGTGCCCTGTAAGTAGTTTTCTTGACCAAATTTCTTCTATTGCTTATCTTTTCTCTTACGGTTGCACTCGTATTTTTATTGTATCTTCAGGCCCTCAATATATAACAACTAGAGCGAATAATTAGTATGTACTGGGATGATGTGAATGGTATAAACACTATTTTAGCAGAGGTAAGTTGGTCAGTTCCCCTAATATAGTTTACGATCTTGAATCACATTTGGTTTGTGTTCTTTTCCAAAATGGCATCAACTGACAACTTATCTTTTCATAGTTTACATCAAGCTTGAAATCTGCGGTACGTGATGAATCAAATATGACCACATGTTTCTCTATACCGCTAGATCCTGATTCCAGGTTTGTTATCTGTGAAAAATGTTATCCACATTATTTAAAAAAACTATTACTACTGATATTTAATGGTTTCCCTTATTCATTCCTAAATGCAGTATACCTTTTTCACTTGAGGATATTACAAAGACATTGCCAGTCATTGAGGTTGTCGATACGACTTTCTGCCTTTCATCCATAAAAACCTAGGCTTTGCGTTTTTTATTGCAAAGAGGGGAGTAGTTAATTTTTTCTCATCATGGTGACTTCACCCACTTGTGGACAAGTCGGATTCCTGTTAGCTCAGTACTAACCCCTTTCTCGTATCATGTGTTTACAGACGCCTGACTCTCCTATTGTTGAGCTAGACCAAATCTGTCTCTTGTAGGTTCTGTTGGTGCTGAGGATCCTCTAAAACAACATGTCAGCGTCTCAGTTCGAGCCTGTGGTAAGATAAGGAGTGCTGGTAGCCTGATAGCTCTCCATTCTCTGAAGCTAAAGCTTCCTTTTAGCTCATTGTGTATTTGCTCTGCTTTCAAGAGAAGGTTGTTGTCAACGTATGATCTAACAAGAGCTTTGTCTGGCCAATTGTAGAGCTTGATACCTTGAGACAACCTGGCAAGTGAGCTGCAGCTAACACACATGGATGGATATTGTCACACCCGGCTTTAAGGGACAAAGCCGGGTGCGTCTCATACATGCGCCAAGAAGACAACATATACAATAACAGAGTGTATAGAGATAAATGTCACAAAACATCAGAGTAATTATTACATAGCAGAAGTCTTATTACAAAATAAAAGATAAATATAAAACAAACTAAGGATCGTCGGCGCCAATGTCAACTGAGAAACGCCACCTAGATCAGATCAAACTCCTCGATACTTGACTCCACTTGAAACCACCTGTTCTTTTCCTGTGGGGGGGGTGTGAGACAGCAAGGGTGAGCTCACACATGTTCATCGCTCAACAAGTTGTGGGGAATAATGTGGCATGAACTCACAAAGGTGGGAGATCATGTAAGGTGTAAGGCTTACCAAAGGGAAAGGTTAAAGCTGAGCATTGCTTTTAAAGTTGGTCAAAATTTTATTAGCAGTTACTAAGTGTAAGTGAATACCAAACCATAATAAAATAATAGAACAAAATTAATAATCCCATGCAAATGCAAATGACAAATTGAGTTTAGGTTCCATAATTTAATCATCGGAGAGTCCTGAGCTGCTCATGACCTGAGCTCGGCTAGTATACCAGTTTTACACTCTGCAGAGGTTGTACCCTTTACCCACAAGTCGTGTTTCCCATGTCGCCAGGGTTAGCTAGGCCCTTAGACACTACCAAGGTGAATGGCTAGGGATCCACTACGAGGCCTTTACAAAGTTCCACTAGCTTCCGAAAACCCGCTACAGTTTATAGGAAGTTCCAATGCAGGGTTCTTGTCTGACCGCCATCGCAGCAAAATCAACCAAGGACCTCCCTACACTGACCACTCCCCTACTGCCCTTGCCCCTTTCGGGTAAGGTAGTCTTCCACTAGCTTTCCTAATTAGTCAGCCAAGGGGTCCCATTCCTCCCTTGTGGTGGCACGTGTTTCTCAAGTTAAGCTCCATGTTCCAATTAACATTAAAGATGATCTTGACATGAACATAAGTAGAATAACAAAAACAATTGGAACATGGATATAATGAAATATTAATCCCAAAACCGTATAGAGCAATAGCAAAAACTACCCAAGTGATTCAGGGGTAAACAAGGTAGTGAGATAAACAATCTAGGGTGACCTATTGGGTCCCTTCAAATTAAACCTATGCATGGTAAATGATTATGAAGAACATTATTGGGTAACAAAAGTGAATCAAGGGCACAACTTGCCTGGCACTTGAGATTCCAGTTACCAGGGTGATTCTTCAGATCCTCGAAACCTCGCGCTAGTCGTAGCAATACAAACAAACAGTGTATAGACAAAATTAATATCACACCAAACATAAGAATATACTGCATAATAATGATCTATGCGCTGCTACAAGAATAACGCAACTTGAACGGATCAAATCGGAGTTAAAATGGGGAAGTTATGAATTTCCTAAGGTTTTATGTATTTGATATAAGATTAATTAGGAAATAAATTTTAAAGTGGCTTTCATATCAAATCAGTGTCACTATTTGATAAACAATAATATTATAAAATTATAGAAATTGGAATGGATTGATTTGGATCTAAAATGAATTTAATATGAATTATATAAGTTTTTTTGGAATTATTTTGGTATTAAAATTTAATTTCTTTAACTATTTATCTAAATAATCGATTCTCTCGACTGGCGCACTATTATTAGAAAGCATAGGGGGCTCAGCGCAATAAACCCCCAGACTCAATAAACACCCCGAGGGGATGGCAGGTTAATTGTTTAAAAATTTGAGGACTTATATGCAAAACGTACAGGCCGAGGGGGGGTACCGTGGGATGCCAGCCGTCCGATTAGAAATCAGGGGTGCCGATTAGATCATTTACTTAAACGGATCAATATGCAACCCTGACGGTCCGATCTAAAATCCACGCTCCACATTTTTCCTGGGCCCAGATCTAATCAAATCCTCACGATTGCCATCCAACAGCTACCATTTACTGGCCGCCAGCCAGTAACCCGTAGCTAATCTCGTTCGTCCGTTGCGGAATCTACGGCCCAGTGCCTCCCCCAACCCTGGTCGTTCATTCTAAAATCCACGGCAATAGAATCTTCTTCCTCCCAGCCCACCAGACGACGGCGTAGTCCACCACGACGGCTCACCAAGACAGCACAGTGGCATCCTGCCTGCCGCACATAATCCCTCCCAATTTCCTAATCGAGCAGAGCTACACGATCCAAAGAATACTACAAATCTAAAGGGAGGGCCTTACTAGCTATTATGTCGCAGGGCGAGGTCGCGACGTAGCGTGATGTGGCCGTCGACGATGCCTGATGTGGACGAACAGCCCCGGCAAGCACCGTAGCGGAATGGACATGAGTTTTCCCGTCGGCAAACCTTTGTGTGGCCGGCACCCCACTGGACTCGCATGCGGGTCGAGTCACCGGCGAGGATGGACTAGAGCCGCGACGAAGCCGCGAGGCGGTGCCCCGCCGAGATGACGAGTACCTAGGGTCGGGCGCTTTGTAGGGCGGACGGAGGCGGGGATCATGGCCGGTAGATGCGGTGTTTTGTGTTTCCCCTGGGCGCGAGACGCGGGGAAGGTGCGGGTCCAACAATCCGAGAGCACCGGCCGGGCCGTTTTGGTCAGCGCGCGGATCTGGGGGTAGGAGATAACCCCGATAGGGGTGGCCCACGCGTCAGCCACCTAGGCGAGAGAGACGGAAGTGGCTCAGATGACGTGAAGACCCCACAAGTCAGTGTGATACACGCGCGTGAGGGTTCTGTAGTTGGGCCGGCACGCGCGATCTGATGAAACTGACCTGCGCGCGTAGGAAGCTAGTCTTGGGCCAAAAGTGGTATGGCTGGTCCAATTAGGTTAGGTTTGTCTTTTTTTTATTCTTTTCCTCTTTTTCACTTTTAAATCTCAATTTGTATTCAAATTCAAGTTTTGGACTTCAAATTTTTCAAGTGGCTAAAATAACCATAATGTGGATATATCCCCACAGTTTAAATTATTATTTTTATTATTCCTATTATTTATTTATACAAGAATAAATGACTTCATTAAAATTTGCTTTCTCATTTCCTATTTTATGTTTTCATGTATAATTTGAAGTCAAATTTTATGTGTTCAATAAAGTACTTCTCAACAAATTCATCCACAAGAGATGCACTTTTCTTTATTTATTTATTTATTGGTTACTTAATTAATTTCGTAACCTTAATAAATTATGAAAAGAAAGGATCCAAATGAATTTCTAAGGGTTTCACAATTCTCCAAACATTATCATAAACTTATTTGTTTATTTATTTTATTTTATATTTTTCTCTACCAAATTTGGGCTTTACAAATCCTACCCCCCTTAACAAAATCTCGTCCTCGAGATTTAGCAAGGACTAGGGAAAAAAGATGGGGAAAATCTATGCGAAGCTCTTCTTCTCTTTCCCATGTTGCTTCATCTTCTCCATGGTGACTCCATTGTACTTTACACATCTTTATCACCTTATTTCTTGTAACTCAAATCAAAGTGTCAAGAATCTTGATGGGATATTCCATGTAAGTCAAATCACCCTGAACACTAAGCTCTTCCATTGGTAACTGTTCCTCAGGGACACGAAGGCACTTCTTACGTTGAGACACATGGAATACATTATGCACATCAGATAGATTATCAGGTAGCTCGAGTTGATAGGCCATCTCTCCAACTTGCCTAAAAATTCTGAATGGTCCAATATAGCGAGGGGACAATTTGCCCTTAACCTTGAATCTCCTCATTCCACGAAGTGGTGACACCTTGAGGTACACATGATCACCTTCCTCAAACTCCAGTGGTCTTCTTCTATTATCAGCATAGCTCTTTTGCCTGGTTTGAGCTACCCTCAAATTCTCCTTGATTATACAGACTTGTTCTTCTGCCTCTTGAATAAGTTTATATCCAAAGAACTATCTTCCTCCAGTCTGATCCAATGTAGAGGAATCCTACATTTCCTGCCATATAGAGTCTCGAACAGTGACATCTTCAGACTGACCTGGTAACTATCATTATATGAGAACTTAGCGTAAGGTAGACTCTTGTCCCAACTACTACCATGCTGAAGGGCATAAGCTCTCAACATATCTTACAATACTTGGTTAGTTCTCATAAAAACTTTTCCAAAATCTGGGGGTAAACTATGATCCTCTATCCAAAACGATCTTCTTTGATACTCCACGTAAACACACAATCCGAGCCATATATAACTCTGCCAATTGAGATCCCTTATAAGTAGCCTTGACCGGAATGAAATAAGCCACTTTGGTCAATCTATCCATAATAACCCATATAGCATCATATCCTTTCTAGGTGCGAGGCAATCCAGTAATAAAATCCATACCAATCTCTTCCCACTTCTATTCGGGTATCTTTAATGGGTATAATAGTCCAGTTGGTCTCTGATGTTCAGCCTTAACTCTTTGACACACATCGCACATAGCCACATGTGCAACCACATCTCTCTTCAGTCCATACCACCAGAACTTCTGCTTCAAATCCTGATACATCTTAGTACTACCAGGATGAATAGAATAATCCGAGTCATGGGCTTCCTTCAGTATAGTCTCACGAAGGCTTTCAATATCAGGAACACATATCCTGTCCTTGAACCATACGACGCCTTGCTCATCTTCCGTGAATTCTGGACTTTGACCTTCAGTAGTCAGATCCTTAATCTCTTGCATTTTAGCATCACCATTTTGTCCTTTGTGGATTTCTTGTTCCAAAGTAGATTCCACATCAATAGTAACTCCTTCAGTGTAAGCAACTATCCCCAGGTTAAGTCTCCTGAAATCCTCAACAATCTCATCGGGTAGCTGGGCAACAACAGCTAAATGAACATGCTCCTTTCGACTCAAGGCATCTGCAACCAAATTTGCCTTGCCCGGGTGATAGTGAATTTCCAAATCATAATCCTTAATAAGCTCCAACCAACGGCGTTGCCTAAGGTTGAGATCCTTCTGAGTGAATGTATACTTCAAACTCTTATGATCTGTATACTTGACACTTGGTTTCCATAATATAATGTCTCCAAATCTTAAGCGCATGCACAACGGCTGCCAATTCTAAGTCATGCATGGGGTAGTTCAATTCATGTTTCCGCAACTGACGAGATGCATAGGCAATCACATGTCCTTCTTGCATAAGTACACATCCCAAGCCTTGGCCACATGCATCATAATAAATGTCAAATCCCTTCTGTAGATCTGGCATAACCAACACTGGTGGCGTCATCAACTTCAACTTCAGTTGGTTAAAACTATCTTGGTACTTCTCGTCCCACTTAAACTCTCTTCCCTTCTCCAGAAGCGAGGTCATAGGCTTGGCAATCTTAGAAAATCCTTCTATAAATCTCTGATAATATCCTGCAAGTCCCAAGAAACTCCGAATCTCTATAACTGTAGCGGGTATACTCCACACCACTATCTCCTTGACTTTAGCAGGATCCACTAATATCCCTCCATTAGAATTGATATGTCCAAGGAATGACACCTCGTCAATCCCAAAACACGCATTTACCATACTTGGCGTAGAGTTGATTATCTTGAAGCTTCTGTAGCACCAATCTCAGATGTTCCTCATGATCAGTATCACTCTTGGAAATAATAACAATATTGTCGATGAATACTACGACGAATCTGTCCAAATATTCCATAAACACCTTATTCTTCAGATCCATAAAATAGGTTGGTGCATTAGTTAGTCCAAATGACATAACGGTGAACTCATATAAACCATATCGGGTCGATAAAATCGTCTTGGGGATATCCGATGGCCTAATCTTCATTTGATGGTAACCCGATCGGAGATCAATCTTTTGAATACCCTAGCATCTCCCATCTGATCAAATAAATCCTCAATGCGGGGTAACAGATACTTGTTCTTCATAGTGACATCGTTAAGGGACCTATAATCCACGCCCATCTCTTGCGATACATCTTTCTTTTGCACAAATAGAACTGGCGCTCCACAAGGTGAAGAATCCGAACGAATGTACCCAGCATCTTGTAACTCTGTTAACTGCTTCTTAAGTTCTTTTAATTCTTCTATGGACATCCTGTACGGCCGTTTAGAAATAGGAGCAGTCCCAGGTAAGAGATCAATGATGAACTCAACTTCCCTATCTGGTGGCATCCCTGGTAACTCTTTTGAAAAGACATCCAAAAAAATCTCAAAACCACCCGGATGTTGTTTCCAACAAACTCCTCATCTATGAAGAATGCCACACGTCTGGTAGTGGTAGTTACTGCAATCTCAAATTCGAATCTTTGTCCTTTGGAACTGGTGAGTTTTATGGTTCCCTTAGCACAGTGTATATACTACCTTTGCCTTTCTTAACCATGACATACCAAGGATCACATCTATAGTGCTTTCTTCTAACACTATAGGGTTAGCCCATCTGGGTTAGGAATATAGGGTAAGAAAGGAAGAATTGTAGACAAGGCGAGTAATTACGAGAAATGTTACTGCGGGGATTTATTAGCTAAGTAGATTAGTGTGTTATCCACTAAAGCTAATACATTACCTTATGGTGGTACATGCTAAGATGCCTGTCTATACTATTTCAATCAATCAAAGAAGCAAATCAGACATTGATCATCAGAACAATCAACCAACATTTTTAATAGAGAAAATAATTTTAATTTCGTCTTAGGTTCCCTATATCTGAAAAAGTTCATAGTTGTAGGATTCCAAAGTGTGAAATCCATCTTGTCTTGAAGTAGAAAAGATAAGAATAATCAGAGTAGAACAGTAGAAGGTGAGACAGGATCAAGATAAGTATAGAGAGAATCAGAGTAAGGTAAGTAGGGAAGGGTTTTGTCCATTTCTATCTAGGTTTCGTCCTACAGTCAACATTTCCTCTGATACCACTTCTGTCACACCCAGCTTTAAGGGACAAAGCCGGGTGCGTCTCATACATGCGCCAAGAAGACAACATATACAATAACAGAGTGTATAGAGATAAATGTCACAAAACATCAGAGTAATTATTACATAGCGGAAGTCTTATTATAAAATAAAAGATAAATATAAAACGAACTAAGGATCGTCGGCGCCAATGTCAACTGAGAAACGCCACCTAGATCAGATCAAACTCCTCGATACTTGACTCCACTTGAAACCACCTGTTCTTTTCCTGTGGGGGGTGTGTGAGACAGCAAGGGTGAGCTCACACATGTTCATCGCTCAACAAGTTGTGGGGAATAATGTGGCATGAACTCACAAAGGTGGGAGATCATGTAAGGTGTAAGGCTTACCAAAGGGAAAGGTTAAAGCTGAGCATTGCTTTTAAAGTTGGTCAAAATTTTATTAGCAGTTACTAAGTGTAAGTGAATACCAAACCATAATAAAATAATAGAACAAAATTAATAATCCCATGCAAATGCAAATGACAAATTGAGTTTAGGTTCCATAATTTAATCATCGGAGAGTCCTGAGCCGCTCATGACCGTGAGCTCGGCTAGTATACCAGTTTTACACTCTGCAGAGGTTGTACCCTTTACCCACAAGTCGTGTTTCCCATGTCGCCAGGGTTAGCTAGGCCCTTAGACACTACCAAGGTGAATGGCTAGGGATCCACTACGAGGCCTTTACAAAGTTCTACTAGCTTCCGAAAACCCGCTACAGTTTATAGGAAGTTCCAATGCAGGGTTCTTGTCTGACCGCCATCGCAGCAAAATCAACCAAGGACCTCCCTACACTGACCACTCCCCTACTGCCCTTGCCCCTTTCGGGTAAGGTAGTCTTCCACTAGCTTTCCTAATTAGTCAGCCAAGGGGTCCCATTCCTCCCTTGTGGTGGCACGTGTTTCTCAAGTTAAGCTCCATGTTCCAATTAACATTAAAGATGATCTTGACATGAACATAAGTAGAATAACAAAAACAATTGGAACATGGATATAATGAAATATTAATCCCAAAACCGTATAGAGCAATAGCAAAAATTACCCAAGTGATTCAGGGGTAAACAAGGTAGTGAGATAAACAATCTAGGGTGACCTATTGGGTCCCTTCAAATTAAACCTATGCATGGTAAATGATTATGAAGAACATTATTGGGTAACAAAAGTGAATCAAGGGCACAACTTGCCTGGCACTTGAGATTCCAGTTACCAGGGTGATTCTTCAGATCCTCGAAACCTCGCGCTAGTCGTAGCAATACAAACAAACAGTGTATAGACAAAATTAACATCACACCAAACATAAGAATATACTGCATAATAATGATCTATACGCTGCTACAAGACTAACGCAACTTGAACGGATCAAATCGGAGTTAAAATGGGGAAGTTATGAATTTCCTAAGGTTTTATGTATTTGATATAAGATTAATTAGGAAATAAATTTTAAAGTGGCTTTCATATCAAATCAGTGTCACTATTTGATAAACAATAATATTATAAAATTATAGAAATTGGAATGGATTGATTTGGATCTAAAATGAATTTAATATGAATTATATAAGTTTTTTGGAATTATTTTGGTATTAAAATTCAATTTCTTTAACTATTTATCTAAATAATCGATTCTCTCGACTGGCGCACTATTATTAGAAATCGTAGGGGGCTCAGCGCAATAAATCCCCAGACTCAATAAACACCCCGAGGGGATGGCGGGTTAATTGTTTAAAAATTTGAGGACTTATATGCAAAACGTACAGGCCGAGGGGGGTACCGTGGGATGCCAGCCGTCCGATTAGAAATCAGGGGTGCCGATTAGATCATTTACTTAAACAGATCACTACGCAACCCCGACGGTCCGATCTAAAATCCACGCTCCACATTTTTCCTGGGCCCAGATCTAATCAAATCCTCACGATTGCCATCCAACAGCTACCATTTACTGGCCGCCAGCCAGTAACCCGTAGCTAATCTTGTTCGTCCGTTGCGGAATCTACGGCCCAGTGCCTCCCCCCAACCCTGGTCGTTCATTCTAAAATCCACGGCAATAGAATCTTCTTCCTCCCAGCCCACCAGACGGCGGCGTAGTCCACCACGGCGGCTCACCAAGACAGCACAGCGGCATCCTGCCTGCCGCACATAATCCCTCCCAATTTCCTAATCGAGCAGAGCTACACGATCCAAAGAATACTACAAATCTAAAGGGAGGGCCTTACTAGCTATTATGCCGCAGGGCGAGGTCGCGACGTAGCGTGATGTGGCCGTCGACGATGTCTGATGTGGACGAACAGCCCCGGCAAGCACCGTAGCGGAATGGACACAAGTTTTCCCGTCGGCAAACCTTTGTGTGGCCGGCACCCCACTGGACTCGCACGCGGGTCGAGTCACCAGCGAGGATGGACTAGAGCCGCGATGAAGCCGCGAGGCGGTGCCCCGCCGAGATGACGAGTACCTAGGGTCGGGCGCTTTGTAGGGCGGATGGAGGCGGGGATCATGGCCGGTAGATGCGGTGTTTTCTGTTTCCCCTGGGCGCGAGACGCGGGGAAGGTGCGGGTCGAACAATCCGAGAGCACCGGCCAGGCCGTTTTGGTCAGCGCGCGGATCTGGGGGTAGGAGATAACCCCGACAGGGGTGGCCCACGCGTCAGCCACCTAGGCGAGAGAGTCGGAAGTGGCTCGGATGACGCGAAGACCCCACCAGTCAGTGTGATACACGCGCGTGAGGGTTCTGTAGTTGGGCCGGCACACGCGATCTGATGAAACTGACCTGCGCGCGTAGGAAGCTAGTCTTGGGCCAAAAGTGGTACGACTGGTCCAATTAGGTTAGGTTTGTCTTTTTTTATTCTTTTTTCCTCTTTTTCACTTTTAAATCTCAATTTGTATTCAAATTCAAGTTTTGGACTTCAAATTTTTCAAGGGGCTAAAATAACCATAACGTGAATATATCCCCACAGTTTAAATTATTATTATTATTCCTATTATTTATTTATACAAGAATAAATGACTTCATTAAAATTTCCTTTCTCATTTCCTATTTTATGTTTTCATGTATAATTTGAAGTCAAATTTTATGTGTTCAATAAAGTACTTCTCAACAAATTCATCCACAAGAGATGCACTTTTCTTTATTTATTTATTTATTGGTTACTTAATTAATTTCGTAACCTTAATAAATTATGAAAAGAAAGGATCCAAATGAATTTCTAAGGGTTTCACAATTCTCCAAACATTATCACAAACTTATTTGTTTATTTATTTTATTTTATATTTTTCTCTACCAAATTTGGGCTTTACAGATATTTTATTCAAGTGTATCATAAAATTTATTATTGTGTAGAACTTATTTGCTTATGGTGATGTTTTACACTACAGCCACACTAATAGTCATGTGCTTCATTCTTTAAATACTTTGATCAAAGCATGTACAAGCCGCTGCTACTATCATTGTTCTCAAAGATATAATATAAGTATGAATACCCTTGAGGAAGTTTAGTTTTGTAAATGGTTGTCTTTGTAGGGTCATGTTTTTAATATAGTCGTGTTATACTTGCCTCTGAAGGTGGAGAAAATTGTGATCATGTATTGTGAAATATCAACTGTATAGTATTCATCATATTTGTTTGAGATTAATGTCATGCTTAGTGTTCGTGCCAATAGATAAGTTTGTAGTTGTTGATAATATATATTGTTTGTTTTCATGTAATCATTATATACTAACTTTGTATCGAATAATTTGTATACCGTTGCAACGCACGGGCACATACCTAGTTTTAGTTTGAAGTTCAAATGGAGGTGGGTGGAGGACTACTGTACTCGTCTCAGGTTACGTACGACCCCCTAGATATAAATATATAAATCTTTGGCAAAAATGGTTAGATTGAAAGAAAATCAAATGACCAGACTAGGGCTTCATTTGGAACATAGGATTAACAAAATACATAAAAAGAAAACCATAGGTTTAAAATTTCCATAATATCTTAATTATACATGAATTTATAACACATGAAAGCCATAAAATTGGATTTCAGCTGCTCTTCTTGTGGCTGGCTGTAGCTACAAATTTATTATAGATGAGCTTGGCTGGCTGTTTTTTGCAAGCTGCTGGTAGCCGGAGGAGCCGACCATGCAGAAAAAAACATAGAAATACAAAACACAAAAGGAATAAAAACATAAGTGTTGACGCCGATCTAGGCAGCGCCAATCACTAGGTGGTGTACCACCTGGCGGTGCCCTCTGCGGTGGCGCGGACGGTCCGCGGCCTTAGGCCGGACGGCCCGCGACATGGGCGCTGGAGCGGTGTCTTCCCTGCGTCACACCGGACGGTCTACAACTCTGGGCCGGACGGTCCGCGACTTGATGACAGGGTCGTCTTCCTCCTCCTTGCTGGAATCTAGATCTCGTCCCCTGGGAGAAAAGATATTAAGGTGCTCCGGGTCGACAGGTCACCTGGGGCGTCCCCAGACGATGTGGAGTCGCCTAGGAATTAAGAGATCAATTCGAGGAAGATGTCTTGGATGGACAACTAGATCTTGCCCTCCGGGAGGGGTGAGATCCTAGGGTCGTCTTGGGATCGGCAGGCCAACCAAGACGGATCTAGACGACGTAGAGTCGAATAGGGGTGGAGGTGGATATGTGAAAGACTACAACTAGAACTATGCTACATCTACTCCTAGGACAGGAAAAGTAAGTAAAGTAATTGGTTCGATTGAAATGTGTTCGGGGGTTCTCAATCGGCCGTACCCCTTTATATTTACTAGGTGAGTGCCCGTGCGTTGCAACGGCAACATATAATACCATGATGAATTATGTATAAATGTGTGTTTCATTGTTATAGTAAAATGTCCATGCTTTGCACACAATCATATTTGATAACCATAAAAAATATATGTTCTATACACATTTGGATCTTTTATATACATTTAGATCTCGAGATGTCCAATTTCCTCCAACGAAATAAGTCCAAGAAATTTTGTTTGAGACCTAAATGACCTCAGAATAAATGTTTACATTCTGACAAATCTTTTTAAGATGCTAGAACATATTCGATCTTTAAAAAGAACCATAGATTCCAATCTGAAAAATCAGCTTGCTGACATTACCTTGGCTCCACGGTGTCGTTGTCACCGCCACACAGGAACATCGGTCCCTCGTAGCCGCCATAATACGCCCTCCCTACAGCCGTGTGCACAACAACGCAACAAAACGGCCTGACATATAGCAATAAAAGGCAACAGTCAAAGACATATACTCAGTCATCCAGGACACAATCAAAATCCTAGCCCACCATTTTATGTGGCACAATTCTGGAGAAACTACAGCTAAATTCCAGACAATGCCCCCACAAATATGCTAACTGCAAACAATAACAATGTACGTTCATTAAATCTCTATATTACAGCACAAATCTGAATAATAACAGGTATACAATACTCACCCAACTCCTTTAATGCAATGTCTTGTGATAGTATCCCATTAATAATCATTTTTTTGGAAGACCTATTGTCTATAACAGCAGGAAGCTAGGAACTGATATAAGCGGTCCTTTATCTTTTATTTCCCTGATCACTCGTTGGATTGAACCGTATACAACCACAAAATTTCCTTTGATATTTTCATCTCACTTTCCATTTTCCAAGAATGCAACAAATAAAATCCACCCGTGAAGAACCCCTGTTGAGTTCATGTAGCAAGAAATAGGTTCTACGCACTGTCTCCCCCTACATTGCTCCATCCTTGACGACGGTCTCGCCCAAATCCAAGGACATGGAATCAGAATTTAGGAAGGGGACTAAGACGAGCAGACCGGAGGCTAACCTTGTTGGTGCCCGTGGACCTCATGTGCAGTTGTCGTAGGGGAAGAAGGGGGGCGGCCCCGCAATGTCCTGCACCCACAGTGCGGCTCGCACTTGCCCGTGAACCACCCACAATGCAAAAACTAATAGGAAAGCAAAACAAAATGTACCCTATTTACCAAAACATGCTCCATAAGTTTAGTGTCAGCATCAGTCCATCCATCAACTACACTTATTGCCATTACAATAAGATCAGCTCCCAATACAATAAGATCACCTGCATAAACAATGGTCAACAGATGGAGTAAGTCCAACAAACTATAGAAACGTACATCAAACAGATACAAAAGGCCCTCGCATACCCTGGTTCACGGGTTGGCGCCTATTTGAGGATACATTAGAATGGTCCAGTCAAACACATAGTCGAACGGGTATCCTATATTAGTAACATCACAATTATGAGATACAAATAACATGACATCCTAGTAAAGAACACCTGAAGAATAAGCATGCACGCTAAAATCATACCTTCCTGGATAAAGAAACCACGGAATAGTCACCCTGATATATAGAACAACGACAATATGCTATTGAAATTAGAAGACAATTAATACCATGAATTAGTATATAATTATACCAATTAAATCTAAAACAAAAGAAAAATATTATGTGATTGCTAATAATGACATAAGTGATTCGAAGTGCAGGGGTGATTCACAGATAGAATGAGACATTCATGTTTCATTCTCTACACTCCCTAATCACATCGAAATTGACATTTCATTGTCGTCTCTAGTATAATGACACCGACACATACCTGTGGATCACCTATGTCACTGTCCGATCGAGGCGCATATGGCTTCTGAGGAGCAGATGATTTGGTCGAATTTACTGCTCACAACCATAGTATTTCAGTCCACCGTTACCAGGTGGAGGCAGCACCTGCCAATTCGAATTTCCTCTCCGTTTGCTGCCCAAGAAACATGTAAAAACAACGGATATACATTACAATGAGACAACAACCAGACAAATCTGAAAAAAAACAAATATTCAGATCCGAAACAAGAGAGTAGAATTACTACATCAACATGGGAAACAACTTAAGTGAAAAAAATGAGGTTTCCAATTTTTAGGATTCCACTGAATGTACAACAGCTCCAACCTCTTTTCTTGTGCCTTAGCAGCTACACGAGCGCAAAGCATCCAAAAAGGAGCATCACAAAATCTATGATTGCAAAGAAAATATGTCAGTCATTTTCTGAAAATGATACGAACCCAACCAATAAGCATATCATTGACTGAAACATTGAGAAATTCACATGACACGTGCAGTTGGCACACTCCTGATTTTAGTTTCAACGATCTTTGAAACGTAGGGATTTCACCAGAATTGTGAATTTCTTTGAAATGCATGTCGTGGATCAGGGAGTATAAAAATTTCAGAGAAATTTGTTTAAGCGGTAGCTCTACCGGAACTATGGCCTATTCAATGATAGTCACCTCCTCTCGGGCCTCCTGGTGCTCTTCGTCCGCCACGTCACCAAGTTCGGCGACACGGCCCACACGGACTGGCTCATCTTCTCATTCCAGGATCCAGATCCAAAACACGCATACACAAATCTATATTTAAAAGGATTATCACCTTTGTGTTGGTCCAGCACAGATGTCCGACCAACACTCTAGCCATATATATTTTCATCAGTTAGCCCATTAACAGGTAGAACAATTGCTTGATATAATTACCTTAGATGAAATAAATTATGTTTTGCTGAGGTCAAAGCATTCTAGAGGAAGATACCTGAAAAAGAATAGAAAAATAAGTGTAATGAGACATGCATGTCGTTCCAAAGGAACAATGGCCATAAAAAGAAATGTTTTCTCTGATTGAATTCACAATCATTAAGTTCTTTGTTCATTCTTGTTCCTGCTAGTTTGCTCATCTCTATCATCTCTCAGCTCTCACCTGCTTATTCACCATGCACCACCGTCGCTCCCTTCCCCGCTCTCGCACCCCATGCTGCAGAAATAGGGATTTTTAAATCTGAGGCGAAAGAGGTGTGCATCAAAGATTCCACTCCAGTTTGCATATATATGAGTAAAAACAGAAAGCAAAGAAAGTGAGAATAATATTCTCACACAAAGTCTGTAAAAAATGCATAGGCATATATGAAACTATTAGTGCCAGTGGCATACCATTTGTATGTTTCATTAGTTATCCTTCTTTCTTTAGTGAACAACATCGTGGTTAACATATATGCCTATGCAGAGAGACGGAGTGTGGCGGCAATTAGCAGCGAATAGCAGGCTTGAACAACCATCAGTCACCCAAGGTGAAAAGTCGTATGATCTAGATAAATAGAGTTGCCCGTGGTCAAAGAGTCCTATGAGCTAGAGAAATAGAACTTACGTTCTCCTCGATGTAGTTCAGGCAACCATCATTTGGCACAAAGGCAGCAATCTTCTTCCCGTTCTTCACCAGCTGGACACGAGCGCACTTACGGATAGTAGAGTTAGGCTGCTTAGCCTCAATGTCGCTGCAAATGAAACGAAGTAGTGAATGTCAGGTATTGCTTAACTCGCCTGTTGTTCAGAAGAAACGGAATCTACTGTTCCGTGAGCTCACATCTTCTCAAGGACGATTCCCTTTGCGTGAGATGACCCAGCAAAGGGTTTCTTCCACTCGTTGCCGAGATGGCTCTTCTTGTAGGCTTTGTCAGCCCACCTCTAGTTCCTTATGTGGGTCTTGAGCTTGCGCCCAGCTCCCATACCACGTGTCTTACTGCAGCAGAATCACAAATGTTAGCACCCGAAAATATATGCCAACACCAAGTGTAGCACATCAAACATCTTCAGTTTAAAATAGCAGGAAGATATACAGCTATGTGCTTAAGCTACCGCTTGCTCATAAACCATAAAAGGCTGGATTCTAATTCATTCAGCTAGCAACAAGCATAACATGCCAAATGAAGTAAAGTCTTTGTAGGCTCAGTTTCTCAGACGTAAAAGCTCCATGCACAAAGGATTACAAGGCTTTGAAGCAAAGTTTACAAAGCAGAGTACTACTAATCTGTGTGATTTAAGTAACCGAACTCTACTCATTGATAACCTCTACATTGGAATGAGCTTCATGTTCAGATTTAAGATATAGCCATGAGAGTACTGTTAACTTGGGAAGCATGATGCTCTAAGGCCGTGCTCAACAGAGCATGCATATGACCGTGCAAAAACACTGTTTTGCATTGTAGACTACAATGAAGTTCGATATAGGGAATGAGATAAGGTGTGGGATACAAAGGATGCTAGAAACAGCCTAAACATAACAACCTAAAGACTTATATTCAGTGACGATATGAGCTAGTTATATGAAAATTAAGGCTAAAATCGCAAAAAAAACAATGTGAAAATATCAATATTCGCATGATCATTTCAAAGAAGGCTAATACGAAAAATAAAAAGAGTTGTTGTCCTAGTTCATAACTACCAGTGCTAGTAGCATGGTTATTAAAGCGGTAAAATGTTAAAACGTTATGAACCAACTTTTCAACGTTTAAACGTTTAAACGAACGTTGAAACGTCTTTTCAAACTTGACATAGAATTTCAAATATAGAATAAGTTCATAGTTTCATACATAAGTTGAGTTCACAAACCAAATAACATTAGCATAAAAAGAAACAGATCAAGTTCAACGACACAAGTTCAACCACACAAGTTACAACTTTTATGTATGATTAGTAACCATCATCAAACTCATCAATATTAAGACCATGAGCATCCACGCCTTCATCATCAATATTAAGTATCCAAATCTGGCTGCTGGTGATTCACTGTGAGGGGCAGCGAGCAGCAGATGGATCTTGGCAGTGGAGCAGCTAGAGCACTGGAGCAGCGGCAACAAGCAGTGGAGCACTGGAGCAGATGTGAGGGGCGGCGAGAGTAGTGGAGCACTGGAGCAGATGTGAGGGGCGGCGAGAGTAGTGGAGCACTGGAGCAGATGTGAGGGGCGGCGAGAGCAGTGGAGCACTGGAGCAGCGGCAGCAAGTGGAGCAGCAAGTGGATGGACTGGATGCAGCGGCGGCGGCGGACTCGCCTGTGTGTGTGGGCTGTGGCACGGCGGTCGGCGGCGCACTCGCCTGTGGGCACTGGGCAGACTGGCGGAGGGAAGAGGGAGGAGGGGGCCGGCGGCGTACCTGGAGCAGCTGGCTGACGGCTGGCGCAACTGGGCGGCCGGCCGGGAGATCTCCAGGTTTGCAACGGCGAGCAACTGGACGGCTGACGGCTGAGGAGTGCGACGCGGCGACGATGGCTAGGGAGGACGATGGCTCACGGCTGGGCCTGGGCAGCTTTGGAGTTTGGAAGCGAAAGCCCAGGAACAAGAAGGCCGGCCTAGTAACTTGTAACGTTGATTACACGTCTAGAACGACGTTAATCACGTTTCAGACGTTTCAACGATGTTTAAACGCAAAAAAACGGACGTTCTACACTAATTTGACAGAACGTTCTAACGTTTTAGTTTCAAATCACGTTTTATCGTTTACACGACGCTTAAACGTCGTTTAAGCGACGTTTTAATAACCATGGCTAGTAGATGTGAATATGTGATACAACATAGGGGGGTCAACAATTCAACATGCCACCATATCTCAATGAGCAATGGAGCACATGAGTACTACTGTCACCATTAATGAAGGCACACATCCATAAATCTAGACTAATTGTGAAAATATATTCAGTTCATTGTCATCGTCCTCAAGTGTCGTAGCTGAGCCTCTTCTGGTCAGTGCAGATGATTTGGACCAGTGTACGCAGATAACAGCGGTCATCGGGACCTTGTTCAGCTATGTGCTGAGCGAGCTCAAGCAAACCTCGATGTCAGTTAGTTCCACCCTGAATAGGTCCTTGGCGATTTTCGGCGGAAGGGAAGAGGATCCCTGCTAGAACCCTTCCACTTCCACAAAAAATATTCTAAAATAAAATAGCATCAGTAAGAGGTCAACCAACACCATCTAGAGCTTATCAACAAATAGTTACAGTCTTTCAAACACCGATACAGAGGAAATTATTGTTTCCATGAAATGTCATACAGGAGAGCCAAAAAATTGTATGCCTCATAATTAGGCTATCAACCTTAAAAAAATCGGTCTCTATCTAGCACCTTCTAAACCCAACCCATATTCATTATATGTGGAGAAACATTCAAAAACAGAAGCATCAACCTGAGTTCAAAAAATAGAGGTTGTTGCACCAAAATACACTTTCCGAAGAGAACACAGGCATACACTCTATCTATTCTACAAGACACCATGAGCACGAACAAAACATAAATGAATCTAACCAGCAACATTCGATTCCTGGTACGATCGAAGAAAACACATGTATGAGTTCATTGAGACAACACCATTAATCGCTACAAAACACTGTATTAAACACAAGAGATTAATCCTGATATCATCAAAGTACTGACTAACTGAAAAGAACACTTCAAAATCACTATGTAATTAATTATGCTGCTTGGAACAATCAAAATACATAAAAATAGAACTAATGTTTTTTTAGTAGCATTCAGTTTTACTTTACAACTGTTGCGGCCAAGGTAACTGAATGAAACAGGCTTAGAGAAATAAAGCTAAATTTAGGTACAGAGTTCAGAATGCTAGGGCATATAATATACTTATTCATAATTCCTAAATCCAATTGATGCAATATCATACTTGTTGAGAACATATTCATTAACAATTTGGAGAATTGTATATCAGTATAGCTGTGAACACATTCAAATTAAGAATTTAAGACTAAGAAGTGCCAACTATCAAGCATGCTGATGCTCCCTATGTTCTGAAAATTTTGAAATGCGATACAAAATTGAAAACTGATCAAATAGATAAATTACCAAATAAAACAGACCATAAAGAAAGATGGTTTAAGGGTGCAAACATATGTTATAGAAAAATGACTTTCTTTTGAAATTTTTGCATGGTTAGCATCGGAAGTTTAGTGCCTGACCATTTTAGCTCCTGCTTGTACTGCAGAATGGAACACTGAAGGATCTACAGATGAGACACAAATCTACAATATGCAGTTTTCCCCAGAAATGCACTTAGCACAACCAACTCTGATGCTAGGCGAAACCATAACGGCAATTACAACCACAGGTTCCAATCACCCTATGAATGGATAGCTTACCGGAAGGTTGGTAAGATCCATGGCAAGCTTTACTAAGTCCTTGTCACATGCTATGTCAACATGGGTTGCACCTCCCTGCAGCAAGTTTGTTATGGTGGCTAATAAGTAATGGACTTGTAACATGATCATGAATAAGGTTGAGTAGACCAATAACAGCTTTATTTCCACCGATTGAGACAAATTTTGGTTAAACACCTGTGCAGAAAAAAGGCTCTTTTAACAGGCACTTTCTAAATTTAACTAATTTATAAGCCGCATTCTATTTTGTCTTAAAAAAATACACACATGTGAGAAAATTATAGGTTGCTTCCTGGTTTTCATAGATGTTAATTGTATGCGAAGAGAGTAGGTTGATTATACAGCTAACTTGTGTTGATAATGACTTCAATTAACATCCTGGATGAAGAATAAGGAACATTGAGTCCTGCGCAATGACCTGCCGTCTGATTCTAGACTTCTTTCTTGACAAAATCATCAGCGACACAATCTTAGATTATTCGTACCTCTAGAAGAAAACAACAGATAAAAACAGTGTAATAGAGACCTCTCTTTTTCACATCATATAGTCTCAAAGAAGTCTGCAAGAACGAAATAGTAACTCTAGTAAGCGTTGACAGGTAGATGTATTGTCCACACCTTATCTGCAGCTGTGACAACAGATGCAACACTGCTCCTGTCAAAGTTCTGAAGCCCGAAAATTATCTGCACAATTCAAGAGCCAGTGGCTATCAGCTAATCATCGCTAAGCAAGGATAACTCATCCAAACAAAAGAAAGGCTCCTTCAACTGTCCACTCCGAAGACGACAGTACATCCACAGCTCTCCTTCCCCGCCAGTAGCCAACTTCTCCCTCCCCGCAACTCTCTTTCCCTGCAAACCTCACCACAACCGCCATGCGCCGCAACCCGTGCGTTGCCGCTGCCTTGACCCCCGTGCCACCGCCGCCTCTTCCCCTCGCCTAACTCTCGTGGGCAAGGCGACAGGATGCCTTGCCTCTCCTGGTCGCCTTACTGCTTAAGCATCTCTTTAGCGACACCTTAATAACTATGCCCATATCACAGAATTTTATTTTGTATTTCTACTAAATGCAGAATTGAATCTGGGATACATTATACATCTATTATTTACTGTTACATTATGGTTTCATTATGCTGTCAAATTAGTGTTAACACGAGAACTTTAGGTACAGGGTTTTAATTTTCTTTTTGGGAAACTGTAAACTGTTACCATTTTACACATTTAACTTGGTAATGTCTTATTATGAATTTTGACAGTTTGTCCATGGCAATGATCATTCCAAGTTTTCAAAATATATAAAACCTTCATATTTTGCATTTTACAATGAATTTATCTGTGATGTTCTCTATTGCCTGGTTAAAAATAATCATCTTTTTTTCACGAAATTTTCTATCCATACTCTTGTTCTCTTGCCCCCTATATATGTAGATTTGCGACATATTTTCATGTGTAAACTTACTGTTGGGCTTGGGCATGTTTTGTAGGGAGCAAGAGCTCGATGCCTAAATTTATTGTGAAACCGAAGTCTGCAAGCGCAGATCCTCATAAGAGACAGAAGATCGAATCCACGGCTGTCCAAGACACCGGGAAAGGCCAAGATGATGAACAAAAAAGTGAACCTACGAAGCAAACCAATGTTCTCCAGTCCCTCTGCCAGAACTACGATAGTGATGATAGTGAATGAATGAGGACACCGCCCTCTTGAAGCCATAACAGTCCTGGTTGCCAATGCTGTATTATACCAGAGGATGTTAACACATGTAGTTCCCCAAACCACTGGTATTGTGCCATCATGGCACATGATATTTATCACAAATCTCTGATTGCCAATGGGCCAACTACAAGTATTGGCTCTTACAAATATGGGCTATCCAGATAGAGTTGCGTTATTGGATAAAAATGATAGCTGCAGAAAGTCAGATCTGCGGTTTGTACATCAAACAGCCATACACAAGCTTGTTTATGCAGCATCACTGAATTAGTCATTGTTTGTTTGAAGTGTGTGATATTTACTTGCCTTTGCTTGTGAAAATTCAATGAAATGTCAAAATGCAGATGAAGTGTGGTTGTTTGGTTTTGTTTGCAGCATCCCAGGGCATGCATGTTTGGATTTTGGAACGCACCAATTTCTCATATTCTTTATTAACCAGAAAGCAGTTCAGCCTCGTTTTCCAGCTTCTGAATGCTGCCTAAACGCTGACATCAATGGGATTGGTATGGTGAAGGAGACATGTAAAGGATATGAACCTTGAGAGCTCACAGGCTCGCCGTCCCACCTCCTGCCGCCGCAGCCAGCGCCCACTCCCGCCGCGCGCCCCCTCATGGTGCCGCCTCCTCCTCTGCCGCCGCTACCGCCGATGGCGATACCCTCCGCCTCCACCGCATCCGGCCGCCGCCACGCACGGGAGAGGGAGGGACGCCGCCTCTACGCGCGCTGGAGAGGGATGGGGCGCCATTGCCGTCACGCGTGATGGAGAGATTGGGGCGCCGCCGTGTGCGGGCAGGGAAGGGGTGGTCTTGGCGAGAGGTGTGGAGCGGAGGAGTTTGTTGCGGCGGGGCGAGGCATGGAGCCTTCCCAAGAAGCGGATACGGTTGATGCGAAGTGAGCAGCGACAGCCAGCTAGGGTTAGACGACCGGGATGCAAGCGGGCGTGGGCAGCAGATACAGACGGTCTAGATTGACCGAAGGCAGAACAAGGGAAGGCAGGCTACCCTTAGAGCCTTAATAGGTAGTATAGATATAGATAGGGGAGGAGGTCTGGACCTTTTCCTAAGGGATAGCCTCTCACGCGATTAGATGGATAACCACGCACGGAATAAGGATAAACACCCAAGTTAATCTAATCTCGAGGCATGCGGACTGTCTGGGCCCAAGGACCGAATCGTCCGCTCAATTTGGATCCCAACATATGCCCCCTGCCTTTTGATGGAGCTTGGCGAACCAAAAGCACTAACGAAAACCTCAGAAACAATTGACTTCATGAGCTACTTTGTTCCTGAAGTAAGGACTCAGCTCGATGCAAGTCATCGGCTCTTGCGATCAGATAATATAAATACTTGATGAAACTTTAATGCACAGAGGCCGTTTCGGATTGCATCCTCTTCGGCCCTGTCTGCCTGATCAATCTATCAATAGGCAAAAACTTGTGGTGCCCCATAGCCCAAATAAGCAAACAGATTGGGCCAGTGATACGAATTCATCACCGTACCACCCCACACATGAGCAGGACAACACATCGGCGATGGATAGAACGAGACACACCATGCTATCCCCAGAGGAGGATGACAAGGCGAACTTGGTTGTGCTACCTTTTGGGTCTGTTTAGTTGGCTTTTGCTTTCGCACAGATCACTCTTTTGACTTCGTTTGTTTTATTGGCCGATTGTGTGGAACGACCTTCTTCATATATTTGGCAAGCAACTGACCAAAAGTAGGACCGACTCTACTGAGTCGTCCAGACGTCTTAGTAGTGTTTTGTTTCCTAACACTTGTGTTGGAACGTTGTGGTCCGATGGTTTGAGGTTGCTGCTTCTGACCATCTACAGACCGTCCGGCCATCATAGCCGGACTATCCGCGCCTATCTCGGACTGTCCGACCTTAGTACCTGGATCGTCCGGCGTACGCAGGATAGGTGACCGTGATCGGGTGTCCGATCGTGCTTGCCCCCCGGCGCCTCCGGTCTTTCTTTTGTCCGAAGCCTTCTGAGTAACTGCTCTGCGTAACATATTTGGTGTGTGGGGATCACCAATGACGACATTTTTATTTTTGCTTTTATCGGCCGCATAAGGCCGAACTATGGCTTTTTTGCTTGTCTGCTCTAATGTGGTGGCAGGGACAGGTGGCCTGTCAATCCTCACCTCCTTTTGAAACCTCAACCGGCCTTCGTTTATAGCCGATTGTATTTATCGACGGAAGACGACACTATCATTGGTGTTATGGAGAAAGGAGCCATGCCATTTGCAATAAACGTGTCCTTTTAATTGTTCAACCGGAGGAATTACATATGACAATTTAATATTACCATGTTTAAGCAACTCATCAAATATTTTATCACACTTAGTAATATTAGATGTGAACTTAACTTTTTCCTTTTGTGTCGAGTGCGGGTGAGAGCGAACAGAAGGTTTGGCCTTAGTGGGCCAAACAAGCTCAGGGACATGTGACTTTTTTGGTTCTTAGGGCTTGGGTGGCCGATTATGTTTATGCCGGTCTTCCGCACTAGGCGGATCACAGGTGACTTCTGGTGCTCCGGACGATCCGACCTGCGTAGTCGGACGGTCTGTGAGTGGATCGGACGGTTCGGTACTATCCCCGGACTGTCCGGTCACGTCACGCAACACCTGTGACCCTTATGGTGGGCTCTGTGTAACTTCGGACTGTCCGGCATAGGGTGTCGGACGGTCTGACGGGGGCCGGAGTGTCCGCGATTATGTGCGGACGGTCCGGCCGTGCTCAGAGTTGACTCACCATTTAGCGAAGATGGTGGTGACGGTCGTCCTGGATATGAGTCTATCAGCATACCAGAATATGGCTGGGAAACCCATTTGTTGCCGATGTGTTTGGCGTAATTGTATTGGCGCCTAATTTATGTGATAAAAATTTAGGCATGTGAGTTTTTCCTAATGCATGCGTCATCCTTTCTATATCCTCCGTGATACTTTTAATCCGATTATCAAAAGAAATTTTAATAAATGGAATATCATCGTCTGACCTAACATCACCTATCGTGGGGAGCTGTTGCAGCACGGCTGACATGTACTCGGCGTTTATCTCCCTCTCTTGGACGGCCTTCTAGTGGCAATCTACCATGAGGTGCGAGAGAAACCACTTATCCGCCACCTTGAGCACCTGATCTGTTTGTCGCTGGACCTCCTCGTCTATTTTCTTCATGTCATCTTTTAATCTTTCACGCTTAGCGACCGATAAATTAGTCAGCCTTGTGTTGCTGTTTGGAGAAGCACCGTTGAGATCTTTAGAATCGGCCATGTAAGCCTGATTTTATAGATATGCAACCTCGTCCCCAGCGGAGTCGCCAAAAAGTATGTTGACACCGATCTGGGCAGCGCCAATCACTAGGTGGTGTACCGTCTGACGGTGCCCTCTGCGGCGGCGCGGACGGTCCGCGACCTGGACGCAGGAGCGTTGTCTTCCCTGCGTCACACCGAACGGTCTACAGCTCTGGGCCGGACGGTCCGCGACCTGGCGACAGGGTCGTCTTCCTCCTCCTTGCTGGAATCTAGATCTCGTCCCCGAGGGAAAAGATCTTAAGGTGCTCCGGGTCGACAGATCACCCGGGGCATCCCCAGACGATGTGGAGTCGCCTAGGAATTAAGAGATCAATTCGAGGAAGAAGTCTTGGGTGGACAACTAGATCTTGCCCTCCGGAAGGGGTGAGATCTTAGGGCCGTCTTGGGATCGGCAGACCACCCAAGACGGATCTAGACGACGTAGAATCGAATAGGGGTGGATATGGATATGTGGAAGACTGCAACTAGAACTACGCTACATCTACTCATAGGACAGGAAAAGTAAGTAAAGTAATTGGTTCGATTGAAATATGTTCGGGGGTTCTCAATCGGCCGTACCCTTTATATTTATAGGGGAGGAGGTCTGGACCTTTTTCCTAAGAGATAGCCAACAACTCTCACGCGATTAGATGGATAACCACGCACGGGATAAGGATAAATACCCAAGTTAATCTAATCTCGGGGCACACGGTCTGTTCGGGCCTAAGGACCAGACCGTCCGCTCAATTTGGATCCCAACAATAAGATTCAACCTCATACTTATTTTTCTCCAAAATTACCATAGAGGATACCATTCTATAGAAAATTTTAAGTAATCGATACGATTTAATCTTTTTGTCTAAAGGTTCTCATAAAAACTTTAAATGTTTTACGCTCCGGTTGGATCATTAAAATTGAATTTCATTCTAATAATAGTAATTTAGGCATATACCAATTAAGTTAATTCGGTTTTATGCAAAATATATCTATATACTATTATAAGCAAGATGTTGGAGATATTTATGTGCAACATTTTTACTATATATGAGTGAGTTAAAAAGCGTCCTTAAATTACAGAGTAGAAACAAATTATTCTAATATATAAAATCATTTTCCATCCTCAATCTTATAATTTTGAGATAGATTTATATCTGAACTTTATAAAGTATTAGAATGTCAAATTCCAAGTTAAATAAATTACTTTATTAAATAAATTTTAATTTATTTCAAATGAAGGGATTCAAGCCTCCTTGTAGAAATTGAAACCTCTGTTTTTTCTCTATTTCATTGAAGTCCTAGAACTATACGTTTCCTAGCCATTTTCTGGGCACGCGCGAGTATTTTTGGTAGTTTAATAAAAAAAATCTGTCTCCATACAAGTAGTACGATGGAGCGTTGAACACGACTACACGAGGAGTTGGTCCGCGGTGGGCGTGAAACCGCGGGAAGGGAGGCTGGTTCTGCGATACCGGGGTCGTACAGGGGCCTGGGCGCAAAACGCGCGGCACATGGGACCTCACCGTGGACGGGCACGGAGCGGACACGGGCAGATAAAATTAAGGCGAGGCCGCGAGGGCGGCAGAAAAATCCTCGAAGCAACCCACCCTGTCGTCCGCGTCCTTCACGCCCTCGTCGGCTCGTCCTCGTCGTCCTCCTCCACACCGCGCACGCGGCGGTGTTGACCCACCCACCCGTTCCTCCCCCACCCCATCAGCGCTGGAGGCGGCGGTGCGTAAGTCCCCCGGACCCTTCGGCGGCGGCGGCGGCGCGCGGTTATGCCGAGAGGCTCCCAGGTGCGTGCGTCGTCTTGGTCCGCGCGAGCTCGAGAGATTCCGGTTCCGTGGGTGGGAAATTGGTGCCGGGAACGTCGAGGGATCGTTGGGAGTGCAGGCGGATGGGGAATTCGGCGTGACGGGGCATCGTGCGGCGGGTGGCCGATCGGCCGGTGAGATCCGGGCAGGGGGGGGGGGCTGCGGGCGTGCTTCGCGTGGTCGGATCCGTCCGGTTTCATCCGAGCTGGGGGTGGTGGTTGGTCCGCGGTGGTTAATTCGTGGGATTAGGCCAGGGGTAGGTGTGTGTTTGCGCCGCTTTGTTTTGATTAGGTTTTCGCCATGGTTCCGGGGCCTTATCGTGCTGGTCCATCCTCAACTACGCAGCGATGATTTATCATACTGGTTTGCGCTCAAATTGTGTATGCTGCCGTTATGAACCCTAGATGCCTAATTGGTTTGTTTGTTTTCGGGGTCCCATGATTTGTAGCACACGTGGTTGTGTTGTGTTGCTATCGAGGATAATCTAGCTCTTGTGCTTTTGTTGTGTCCAAACTGTGTGCTAATTTGGACATTGTGTATACCTTGCATCTTCACCAGGTGAGATATGCAAACATCAATTAATTTGAATTGTTGGGAACTTGTAGATCCATCCATTGATGCATGCAATATTGTTCACTGTAGAAGAACCCGTTGGGATAAACATAATTGCTTTTTCAATGCATCTATGTGTGCCTGTGCTCTTTTATTTGGTTCTGAATTCTGATTCTGAATTTCTGATGCACCTCTGCGTTGGTCGCGATCTACTCATCTAGGCCCCAACTAATTAGGAACCTAGCTAAGTGGATCATGCATTCAGATTCTGCATGACCTACCATGTTGCACATTCATAGATTGCCAATTTGTTGCTTAATTACCGCTTTTTATACTTATGCAGGTTTCATCACCGTGCTCTGCTGGAGTTATAGCATTTTCAGCAAGGATATGGAGTACACCCCCTGCGCAGCAAGTTCCTCTGTATCCCACATCTCGCTGCTCGAGGAAGTTCTTGGCTGGAGGTTTTGTCTTTACGGAGACTTCCTGGTCATCTCTTTTGTCAACTGCACTTGAGGATCAACCCACGCTTAGTGACTGCCTTGCCTGGTCCCATGCTGTCAGACATTAGAGTTGCCCAGTGATTACACTATTATAGTGCAGCTGTAGCACATTTATTTGAGCATGGTGGATCTGTTTCTCTGGCAACATTCCAGTAATCTTTGTCTTGGTGCTAATCAGCCAGCAGAAGTTACCATCAAGACATCTTTGGACACTTGGATCTGACGCTTAGAGCTTTGCCTTTGCATATAGGCTCTAGGTATCCTTTCATCAATAACTAAGCAGCATTACATGTTATATATCCTGCCTGTTCCAATTCTGATGCATATTTTCCTCAACAGGTTTGGGTTTTCGTTTTCTGTTAGCTTTCTTCTACTCTACCACTGTAAGCTTTCAGTCTGATCGGTCCAAAGTTTGGTGTGTATTGGTTACACTGTCCTTCACCAGCCTTCACTTTGCATGGCGTGACCTTAGGTACGTGCACACTCTCTAATGTAGATATGATCTATTTATTACTTATCAACTACCTGATTCATTATGTGCTAATTTCAGAGCAGACGTGTTCAAGATTTTGTTGTCGCAAAAGCATGGGAATAGCATACATAGCTTTGAGAGGAGTCTCCAGTGACTTTGGTGTTGTAACATCCAAAGACACTCCTGTTATACATATATGAGTCCTGTTTTTTACTATACAACTGTTCTGAAATAAGGGCAGTTCTGTGCACCACCAGCGAATAAAATGGAGAGGTGAGAATGGTCTATAACCAGATGATTATAACAAATTAGAATACTGTCTAAGCTGTTTGGATGTCTTCTTACCTTGTTTTTGCATTGCGCTCCAGATATACGATTATCAACGAAGTTGGTGATGGAACATTTGGGAGTGTTTGGCGTGCAACCAATAAGGAAAGCGGCGAAGTGGTATGTCATTAGGCTTGCCCATTTGTTGCTTGTGTTACACCTTAACTTTTTTCAATAGTTACACAGTTCAGTTACCCATTGTTAGCCTTTTCACCTTATTAAGATACCTGGGCTGATAGGTTGCGATCAAGAAGATGAAGAAAAAGTATTATTCTTGGGAAGAGTGCATAAACCTCCGTGAAGTGAAGGTGATTGTTGCTTTGCAATCTGTCTCATTTTTTATAATGTTCTGAGGCATTCTTTTGAGTTACTTATTTTTTTTATTCAGTCCCTGCGAAGGATGAACCATCCAAACATTGTAAAGCTCAAAGAAGTCATAAGAGAGAATGATACACTGTTCTTTGTTTTTGAGTACATGGTATGGACAATTCATAGCCCTTGTTGGTATCATTTTCGCGCTTGTACTCTGTAAGGTTACTAAAGTTTATGTTTGTTGTAATTTTAGGAATGCAGTCTTTATCAGCTGATGAAGAGCAGAGGGAAGCCCTTTTCAGAGACTGAAATCCGAAACTGGTGCTTTCAAATATTTCAAGCTCTGAGTCACATGCACCAGCGTGGATATTTTCACCGTGACCTTAAGCCTGGTATGTGGTTTTGCATTTGTCTTTTTTACATTCATGTTGCAATGGTTGATCTATCCTTTCTTGTTTGTTGCGAAACAAGTTACTAGCTCCAGTCGTTTTCACATGATACTTCGGACAACAAAATAGTTCTAAACACAGTTCAATCTTCATGTCTAAAACATTGTGTGTATTTAACTGGAAGGACTATCACTTATGAGCTCAGGAACAGTTGCCTTGCAATTTTTCTATATGAGCTGCATATTTAGTTTACATATAGTTCAAGAAACCTTTTGTTAGTTAAATTGCTGTAGGTGAATAAGTATTCATGTTGTGGTTGTTCTCTGTGGTTATTTTCAAATTTGTTGGAGTGATTCACTTACAGCACCAGAATTTATACATGATAGTGGGTAATGGATCTAGTTCTTCTCTATTTTGCAATTCCATTATTTATTTAACTTACACGTACCGTTTCCATCTGGGGATGTGTTCAGTGTTGTTAGCAAACAACAACCGTAATTGATCTTGGTATAACTTGTGCAATTTCAGAAAATTTGCTTGTTACAAAGGAACTCATCAAGATAGCGGATTTTGGGCTTGCTCGTGAAATTTCTTCTGAGCCACCTTATACGGAATATGTGTCCACTCGTTGGTAGGTTATGTTTGAAGGCCTATATTTTCTTAAAGTGTAGAAAATAATAGAATAAACATTCTAATGCCTGCTATCAACTAGGTATCGTGCCCCTGAAGTTCTTCTTCAAGCTACTGTTTATAATGCTGCAGTTGGTAAGTGAAAAATATCTGTGGCTTTATCTGAATACCAGAGAGTGAATTGATGCCATTTCATTAATATATATTTGTTTCCTATCATATTTTCAGACATGTGGGCAATGGGTGCCATTATCGCGGAGCTATTTTCACTGCGACCTCTTTTTCCTGGATCAAGGTACACATGGTTCTTGAAAACAAATTGGTGACCACTTTGTTTAGGTTGCTGTGTACCAATTAATTGAACATATATAGTTTCACTCCATTTACCGAGGATGCTTATACTAAGAAAAGCATGTCACATAGGTGAAATAATTTAGTGTTCACCATTTGGATAAAATGTAACAGGAAATTGTGTTTTCGTTTTAATATTTAATTATTTACAATTGAAAACTATGAAGACAATACTACAATGGTCTAGCTTCTATCGAAAACAGTACTCTAGTTACTTTTACAGAAAGGTGATTTTGAATAATTGATCCTAAGAAGCAACTGATTATGTTCTTAAAAATTTTGTATAGAAAAGGCTATCCGTAACTCCATGTTTTATTTTATCTACCTCAGTGAGCCAGATGAACTTTACAAAATCTGTAGCATTATTGGCACTCCAAATCAGCGTACTTGGCCTGAAGGACTGCAGCTAGCAGCATCTATGGGTTTTCAGTTCCCTCAGGTATTGAGATTTATCTCCTGTACTAAGCTATTAGAGATTGTTAGTGGTATAACTGTACTATGTCATATTTCAGTGTGAAAGTGTACATCTTTCGGAAGTGGTTCCTTTAGCAAGCAAAGATGCAATCAATCTTATCTCGGTAAGTGCAAGTGTTCTGCCCCCCATATGTGTTTGTTGACACGTCCAATGAAATGAGCTATAGCAAATTACTACCTGCCACAGTGGCTTTGCTCATGGGACCCACGAAGAAGGCCAACAGCAGTGGAGGTTTTGCAGCATCCCTTCTTTCAGGTCATACTTCTGACAGTTTTACATACTGGATTAAGAACTAACCTGCTTCATGACCTTAGTACCTTATCATCATTGTGCTTTGCAGCCATGCTTCTATGTCCCACCTTCACTTCGCTTCAAATCTACTGGATATGCATCAACGCCACCATCAGGTACCTCAATATTCTTGAGATCTGCACTCAATCGCCACATTCTTTTCCATTAGTACATACTTGTTGAACAAGTTCACATAATGGATCTCTATTTCTGTAGCTGGGGCTAAAGGAGCTGTTGATCAGAAGAACATTAGGAGATACTACATGGGTACTGTACCCAATGCGAGGCCAACAGTTAATTACTCGTACTTGAGAAACAATGCCCCTGCAAGAGCAGGTACACAATAGTTAATTACTCAGTTTTCCTTGTTATAAAGGATCTGTGGCTGTCTCTGGAGGGTCTTACATTTCTGCCTTGCCAACGTTGCAGTTGGTGCACAAAGGAAATTGGAGTTGGATTATCAGGTGAATATAAACTCTTTTAGCTGTTCATTTACCTGGTTGCTACATTTTCTTCGAGTCAATATTTGCCATTATGTTTTGCAGCTCCCAGAGACTAATAACCATAATAAGGTGACAAAGGCAGAAGCAATGAACCAGTCTTGGTCCAGACCAGCAGCAGTAAGGAGCAATGGTAAGTATTGGTCATGAACATTGTGTGGCTCTATATACCCTAGAACAATCTTGTTTTAGTAACATTGCGAACTTTGGTATCTGAGCAGCAGGAAATCATCTTGCCAACGACCTGAACCCCCGTGCACCTGACCTTGCCGAGAAGCTGTCTCAGCTGTCAATGGGCCCCAACAGGGTGTCGGGTTTGGGTTCCGAGAGGTTTGTTAGAACCCATGAGAACGCTGCCAAGCGCCCCTTGCCCGTGGGATCCAGGGCGTGGCATGGTCCAGCTGACCCCTTCCGGCGCCCATACGAGATGCCAGGTGATAGAACTCTCCTTCCAAGGAATCTCGTTCGCTGAGGCTGAAGCTCTTCGCAAGAAACATATCCAACGCTCGCTCTCTTCGGAGCTACTCTTCCCCGGCTATTTACCTCGCAACAATAAATAAACAACCAAACTTCGTTTCCAGCAGTGGGTGTTGCTCAGCATTGTCTGTTACCGTGCTTGTGCGTGACGAGGATAAGAGGCGTCCGGGTTTGTGCTCCTGCTCCCCCTGGGGGTCCTCGAGGGCTCCAGGGCTGGTTGGTTGCTGCAGCATGGCCCGATGTGTCTCCATGTGAGATCGTTTTTTTTTATTATGATGTGCGATGTGTGATTGGTAACACTGCTTCAGTTGTTACCGCTGCTTGTTCAGTGGGTTTGTATGAACTGTGACATGCTCCGCTAAACGTTATTCTAAATACTGGTATGCAAACATGTCGAAGGTGAACGATCAATGATGCATGTAGAGTAGACGCAACTGGTAACTGCCTTGTTTCATCCTTTACAAGCCTACTCTAGTCCCAATTCGCATGGTAACTGCCCTATTTTGATCATAGAGATTGTTCTTTAATCCCTTACTTTAGTGCATTGTCACGTTGCTTACTGCCGACTGCTTGGCAGCTACCTTCATGTGTCCTCCACAGAACAAAATATCAGACGAGCCCTTTTTATTACACGTCCAGTTTTAGAGCGTATACGAGAACATACCTGATGCCATCAAGCAACTTAATAGAAGAAAGCATCAGGACAAGCATCTTGTTGAAAAAAAAGAGAGCTCGAAGTAGGCTAGAAAATGTTACATTCTAAAACAGGGGTAGTGACGTAATAAATTAATAACATAATAATAATGTAATAGTGATTCAACATAACATGACTGGCTCGCTCAAACTCGCAGCGAGCCACAAAAGTAGACCCAGCTTAAGCTAGCCAACTTCGAGTTTTTTTTCAGCCTCAAACCTCATCCATTATTTTGGCACCAGGATCGGATTAAGTGATTTTTTTCATGGGGATCACTTTTGATTGCTGGCCATCACTAGCAGCAATAGGATTCGGAGCAGGAGACATACCCTGCAGGACCCTGGACAACTACGGTGACACTCTCCTGCAGACGACGTGACGTCCTCTCTCTCTCTTCTGGCGGTCCGGGCATTTCGTGGTCGGCCGTTGGGGCTCAGGGCGTCGCCGTGGGCTTTGACCATGGCACGGCATGAGGCGACACCTGCCGGCAATGCCGACGACTCGCCAGAGCAGAGCACCAACGCCCGCAGCCGCAGGCAGCAGGCGGCAGCCTTTTTGGTGCGGCCACCTCCGCCTGACGGACCCAGCTGCCTTGCCTATACGATGCCACCAGCCACCCCGACCTGTCTCGTCCTCCCGTTTTATTTCAGCTCAGCTCAACAAAAAAGCTGCTGCCTGCCAACTTGGGAGCCCATTCCTCCGCCCTTTCCAGTTCAGGTGCAGGTTCGTTCCGGCTGCGCACGAGACACGAGCCAGAGCCACGCTCTCACGTGCAGTGTCTGTCACCTCGCAAGTCGCAACACCTTCTAAGAGACCACAGAGGTATCCGATTCGCCATCTGGAAATGCACACGAAACACTCGCACCTTCTACTAAAACGCAAAGACAGACTGACGGCGGGCGGGTTTCATTCTCGGTCTTGAGGGGGTACAACAAATACAAAGCACGCTACTAGTACAACCATAGGAACAGGAAGGAGCCGGCTCTTACAGAGACTTCTGTTCTGTTCTGTTCTTAATGAGGTCGGTACAATACACTACGGCAAAACAAATAGGTAGGACGAGGGCGTAGGCGGCGGCGGCGTGACGATCGATCCCCACTCCAGGCGACAGCGCACTAGTGAGCGTCCACCGTCTAGTGGCCGCCCGATCGACGGTTTCTCGTCAGTCGCCTGCAGAAAACAAGTTTCAGTCAAGCATGATTCGGGCAGCGAACAGAATCAAGAGTTCTGGTTTCTGAGATGCAGCTCACATCTGGGCATCGGGATGGAGATGGAGAGCTGGGTGGTGGAGGAGGAGAAGGAGGTCCTGCCGGCCCGCGGCGCGCCGTCCATCTCCGGCGGCCACGAGTCCGCCCGCGTCCCGGGCCACTCGTCGAAGAAGGGCCGCAGCGGCTGGTTCTGGTTCTCCTGCTTCACGTTCCCGAGCATCCCACCACTGAACGGCTGCTGGCGCTCCTGCTCCTGCGCCAGCGAGGCGATGGTGACCTGCCCGAGCTCCCGCGGCGGCTCCATGTGGGAGTGGGACTGGGAGTAGGAGGCATAGGCGCCGGGCAGGAGGCCGGAGTCCCCGCTCTTCGTCGACAGCGTGAACGGGGGCACGCTGGACGCCAGGGCGGAGTGCCACGAGTTGTTATCTGATGGAGAGTCGATGGTGAAGCCGCCCCTCGAGTTGTTCCCCGATGACGCTCCTGAGAAGAAGCTCAGCTCGCCGCCGTCCGGTTTAGCTCCGAGAGAGTACCTGCTGCACAACCAATTGGTTACGGATAAGTATGTATGTTGACGATCACAAGCTGCTGCTACATATAAGGGATCACGACCCAAATACTCCTTCACAAAAAGGTAGAATCCTTAAATAATATTAGTTTAAAAATGAATAGGAATAGGGTCCGATCCTAATAGGATTCGATCCTTAAATAATGTTAGTTCACAAGCTGCTGCTACAGATATTTACGAACTGACAGAAACTTGTCAGTCCAGCACCCTTGCTTGGAGTCTGGTAATGGTGCCTTGCCTCTACAGCAACCAGCTAGACATGGGTTTGCTTGGTATGTAAGAGATGAAGTTTATGTACGGGCGATAAAAAAAATAAATTGATAACAAGTCAGTGTACAAAAAATAGGAGGCTAATGAGAAAAAAAATCTGTCAGAAATGAAGAGCTACTTGTTGTTCAGACTTGAGAGCATATAAAATTTATATCGTATACAGACAACTAAGATAGCAGAAGCAGGCAGGGCCGCAGGGCCCTGGGCATAGCAGGCACGACAGTTTCACTTTACAGAAGAACAGCAAAAGATCTCTATTATATTGCAAGAAGCAAGTGGCAGGAGTGCTTTTGCCGTTGAGTCAATACACCCAAGTGCTGTGAGCTATAGTGTGACTATCCTTTTTGCAAACAACCGTGTAAAAAGAGAAGTGATGAAAAACCATAGCATCATCGTCAATAATGGTCCCAGCTAAAATGACAAGGCAGGTAAATCAAACTCGTGCAAGAAAACAACCTATTGTAGCAGATGGCCATTCGACAGCTAGCAGCTAATAAGAAACAGCAAAAAGGGGAGGGGATAATGTAACCATACTTGCTACCATAACGATAGTGAGCATTCGAAGCATCGACGCCGAGGTGCGACGAGCCAGCAGCGCCGCCGCCGAGGGACAGGCCGTGGACCTTGCCCCCCGCCGCTGCAAGGGGCTCAAGAGGCGCGGTGGTGGTGACGGTGGACAGCTGGGGCGGCGACGGGTGCGCGGGCGACGACGACGAGGCGGTCTTGGATTCCACAGGCTTTCTTGAACGGTTGCGGCCACGGTGCATGTGGCGCTCGCAGTACTTGGAGTCGGGGTGCGCCTCCTTGGAGCACCGCCACTTCTTGCCGTCGGTGCGGCGGCACCGCCACGGCTCCGGGTCCAGCTTCTTGCCGTAGTAGGCGTAGTAGCTCACTGCAGGCAGGAGGAGAACCACGTATAGCTATAGGGGTGAGACTGTTGAGCAGAGCGAGAAATCGAATCCTCCTCCCATCACAAAGCCCTAGCTAGTGTGTGTGTGCCGTGTGCGCGTGTGTGTATTCTAATCAAATGGTGTACTTGCTAACTGGAGGGCAGATCGAAAGCGCACCCCTAAACATTTGACCAACCCAATGCAAAGATGCTTTTGTTTCTTTCTCCTACTTTGTTTAAAAGTTTGAATAATAAAGACTCCCCCACCCATCCCGTTGCTTGAGCAAGCAGGAAAGGAGGTGCATGACAATGATCCGCCCCCACCCCTCACGCCTCACCCCGCATAGGCGAGACATGCCAGATGCTAGGCCGGCGCATGGTAATGAATCATTCGACGAGATAAATCGCGCCAATACCCAACCAACCAGTCACAGCGCGCACGCACACACTTGAACGGAGATTTCTGATATGTATATGTACACACGGCACGATTGGAGGCGGCAGCGAGAGTGGAGAGAGAGCTCACGGGACGGGTGGTGCTGGTGGTAGAAGGGCGACGCGGCGGCGGGGCCGGCGAAGGAGAAGGCGGCGGCGGGGCCGGGGCGGACGGGGAGGAGGAGGTCGGGCGGGACGGGGACGCCGGCCATGAGGTACTTGTAGATGAGCGCCTGCTGCTCCAGCTCCGCCCACTGCGCGGCAGTGAAGACCGCGCGCTGTGGCGGGGGCTGGTGCGCGTACCCGCCGCCGCCCATCCCCATGGCCGCCCCCGCGGCCGAGGACGCCGAACTCAGCATCCGTGCGGGCCCCGACTCCCGCGTTCCTCCTCCTCCCCTCCCTTTGGACCGGCCGGCCGACCGGGGACGGGACGTACGGGCGGAGGCGCGGGGAACGGGCGGCGGAGAGAGAGGGGGGAAGGGGAGGTCAGGTGTGTGTTGGAGGGCTCTTGGTGGCGGCCATTAATGGAAGCGAGGGGAGTCGGTTGGGGGCGGGGGATCTGCTCGCTGCCGCCCGCCGCTCGCCGCTCGCTCTGGATTTCTTGTTTATTTTGTAGGGTTGGACACAATGCATATTTACAATTTAGACTTGTTTCAATCTCAAGAGATAAACTTTAGCAACTCTTTTAGTTACCTTTAGGGCTAGTCTAGAAACTACATTTTTTTAAGGAATTCTTATTTTCCCAAAAGAAAATAAACTAATTTCTTTTAGAAAAATGAAAATCCCGTAGGAAAATACGGTTCCCAAACTAGCCATTAGCCATTTAGTGATCTAAACAGGAGAGTTAATAGTGGTGTGATAAAATTTAGCACCTATTATCTCATAAGCTGCTTAAGAGGTGCTAAAAGGAGCTAAATATGGGCCAGAGAACCTCATTTCCACCCATACCTATAACTCCATTTTTTTCTCTTTTCGCATTAGGGATATGGGTGTCTTTTTATTTCAATATGCTAAACTTTATTAGAGTAGTTAAATATCCTAAGGAGCTAAACTTTAACACTTCAATTTATATGGCTAAAATTTAGCAAGAAGCTAAAATTTATTCTGTGAGATTGAAACGAGGCCTTAGATACTATGCAAGTGATGGTTTTTTAAACACTAACTACTCCTAAATAACTCATTTATAGAATTCAATATATCTATGTTTTATATCTTATTCCTTAAAATCTCTTAAAATATGACTCAATTATGTCAGTTGCGTAAGTTTAATCGTATTTATATTTAAAGAACTATGTTAAAGACATTGCTTTGCTAAAATATGTCTCTTGTGATTTTTTACTTAAACAGTTAGATACCTTTTAAGATATAACATTAATGTAGTTTGTAAGAGAGTGTACGATGTTTAATGTATAGTAGTAGTGTAACAAACAAGTAGTATATTGTCGGGTACCATGATTAGGGGTATCCCCAACACTCCTAATCACGGTTGGTAAACACCCTTTGGCCAACTGACGGGCACGGTTCAAGTCAAGTCTTCGTCTACCCAAGGGACGCGACCTCGCCCGAGCCCAGCCTCGGGCTGGAGCAGTAGTCCCAAACGAGTTCACGCCCCGCCCGAGGGCCTCCTTAGGCAGCGGGTACCTCCTCGGCTCTCCCGAAGCCCGGCTCGGGCAGGCTTCGTTGTGAAGCAACCTTGGCTGGACCGCCTCACCAACCGACCGCTTCGCAGGCGCATTCAATGCAGGGGACGCCTGACGCCGTATCCTGACACACGCGCCTCAGTCGACCAGGCCGAAGTGACCGTAGTCACTTCGCCCCTCTCTTTTACTGTCCGATAGGACAGGAAAACAGCGCCGCCCGCCCCACTTCGACTGCCGTGTCAACCACCCACGCGAAGACTGACAACAAGTCACGATCAACCACCGAGTTCGGCCTCAGGCGCAACAGGAAGCTCCGCCTCGCCCGACCTCAGGCTCCAGCCTCGGGAGGAGGTCTCCGCCTTGCCCGACCCCCGGACTCAGCCTCAACCTCGGTCTCGGAAGGAATCGCGTCCTCGCCCAACCCCGGCCTCGGCCTCGGCCTCAAGAGAAGTCTCCGCCTCGCCCGACCTTGGGCTCGGACCGATCGCGCCAACAGGGGATACATCATTACCCTATCCCTAGCCAGCTCAGGCTACAAGGAACAAGACCGGCGTCCCATCTGGCTTACCCCGGCGATGGTTAATGATGGTGCCCCGCGTGCAACCATGAAGCCGGTGGCTCTCAGCCCCTTACGGCAGCAAGGAGACGTCAGCATGATTCTTGCCGCGCTGCCAGCTGTGCTCCTACAGGGCTCAGGTGCTTCTCCGACGGCCACGCTATCACGTGTACAGGGCTCAAGCTCTCCCCCGACAGCCACGTTGGCATATACACAAGGCTTAGGCATTTCTCTACCGGACACGTTAGCGCATAGCTACACCCCCTATTGTATGACTGGACCCTCTCCTTGCGTCTATAAAAGGGAGGTCCAGGACCATCCTGGAGGGGGGTTCGTGCGGGGGAAGGAGCGAACGAACAGGCTCCCTCTCTCTCTTTCTCTCCCTCTCGCGACGTGCTTGTAACCCCTACTACGAGCCGCACCCCTGGTGCAGGATAATACGAGGCTTGTCCCACCTCTTGTGTTCCATCCTGCGCCAACCCATCTGGGTAGGGGCACGCAGCGACAATCTCACTCGTCGGTCCAAGGACCCCCCCGGGTCCGAAACGCCGACAGTTGGCGTGCCAGGTAGGGGCCTGCTGCGTGTTAACGAACGTCTTCCCATTGAGTTCCAGATGGGGAGTCTTCAGCAACCTCTTTAGCCCGGGACGGTGCTCCGCTTCGGGAGTCTCGAGTTCATGTCCCTCGACGGCAACTACGACATGGTACTCCTCCCCTCGCGGCGCGACGACAACGACGGTCTTCGACGTGCCCGACAGCGGTGAGCTCGGCGACAACATCTCCCCGCGGCAGAAGAGGAGCACTCCGGTCATCCCCGCCACCCTCCTCGCCGGAGGAGGCGGAGACGGGGCAACTATGGCCACGCAGGAGGCGGCACCTTGTCGGCTGTCGCACCAGAGCGAGTCGATGACGCCGGCACTCCCCCGGGGAACATGTCGAGCAATGTCATCGCACCTGAGACGACGGCGGGTGTCACTTCCCCGCAACGTGTCAACCCCAAACGAACTAATGACGTCAGCACCCTCGCAAAGGATCTGCTGGGTGTTACCCTCGTACCTGAGATGACGGTGTGCTCCGCCCCAACGCGACTTCACCACCGTCCATCGACCAAGAGGTACCGTCCGTTTTCCATCCCGTACCGTTTCGATTCAGTTTCGATCCACCTAGCGACCCTGCTACGGTGAGCACCTTCGTAAAGGCGTATCCAAACCTTCCAGGGTACCACATGTGGTCGACCTGGGACCGACTGACAGCCGTCTCAACCTTCGGACCGGCGGGTTCCGAGGAAGAGGACGACCCCGACTCCGGTTGGGATTTCTCTAGCCTCGATGACCCCGGTGCCATGCGGGGCTTCATGTCCGCATGTGACCACTGTCTCTCCGATTGTTCTGACGATGGCCACGGCCTTGACAACGAGGGTTACGACCCAAGTCGCGAATGTTTCCACGTCGATCAGGTAGATCACAACAAAGACAACCACCTCGGTATGCCGGAGGTTGACGATCCCCTAGGCCCGCATCTCGCGTTGACATCCCGTGGGAGCTAGCTGTGGTCCTAGTCCCTGCGGGGGGTCGGGACATACAGCTCGAGCAAATCCGTGAGATGCAGGCCCGGGTCGACGGGGAAGTAGGCCAGCTTGTGCAGCTCCGACAGAACATCGAGCAGGAGTGGGCAGACCGAACACTCGCCGGAGGAGCCTATCATCGGGCCCAAGACATCCAGCGCCGCATCGTTGACAATGCTAGGGCAGCGCTGCCCCGGGCCGTCAGCGGGTCCGGCCAGGACCTAGCTGCAGCGGCGATGCTACTTCGAGCCATGCCAGAGCCATCCACCACCGAGGGACGGCGTATCTAGGGCGAACTCAAGGATCTCCTGGAAGGCGCCGCGGTCCGACGAGCCGAGAGCTCTGCCTCCCGGAGGCGAGCCGACCCCTCAGAGCACCGTGCGGTGTCCTCCCGACGCATGCGGGAAGCCTCGGTCCATCCCGAGTGCACGCAGGACGAGGCGCCTGCCGCCCGGGATCGCCTCGGCAACGAGCACCACCATCTCGACTGTCGAACCTGCCTCGATGAGAAGGTGCACCGAGGCTACCATCCCAGGCGTGGGGGACGCTGCGATAGCGAGGAGGATCGGAGTCCTTCGCCCGAACCACCCCGTCCGCGAGTCTTCAGCCGGGCCATTCGACGAGCGTCATTCCCTGCCCATTTCCGAGCCCCAACTACCATCACCAAGTACTCGGGGGAGACGAGGCCGGAGCTGTGGCTCGTGGACTACTGACTGGCATGCCAGTTGGGAGGGCGGATGATGACAACCTCATCATCCGTAATCTACCGATTTTCCTCTCCGACGCCGCCCGAGCCTGGCTGGAGCATCTTCCTCCTGCGCAGATCTCCGACTGGGATGACCTAGTCAAGGCTTTCGCGGGAAACTTCCAAGGCACGTACGTGCGCCCTGGGAACTCATGGGATCTCCGAAGCTGCCGCCAGCAGCTAGGGGAGTCCCTCCGAGAGTACATCCGGCGGTTTTCGAAGCAGCGCACTGAGCTGCCCAACGTTACCGACTCGGATGTCATCGGGGATTTCCTTGCCAGCACCACTTGCCGAGACCTGGTGAGCAAACTAGGGCGCAAGACTCCCACCCGTGCGAGCGAACTGATGGACGTCACCACCAAGTTCGCCTCGGGTCAGGAGGCGGTCGAAGCCATCTTCCGAAAGGACAAGCAGCCTCAAGGAGAGCCGAAGAAAGACGCCCCCAAGGCGTCCGCCCAGCGGGGCACAAAGAAGAAGGCCAAGAACAAGTCGCAAGCGAAGCGCGACACCGCTGACGCGAATCTCGTCGCAACGGTCGAGCACAGGAACCCTCAGAAACCTCCTGGAGGGGCTGGCGCATTCAATAAGATGCTCAAGGAGCCGTGCCCCTATCACTAGGGGCCCGTCAAGCACACCCTCGAAAAATGTGTCATGCTCCGGCGCTACTTCCACAAGGCCGGGCCCCCGGTGGAAGAGGGCAAGGGCCATGACGACAATAGGAAGGAGGGCGGCAAGGAAGAGGAGTTCCCGAAGGTCCACAACTGCTTCATGATCTACAGCGGGCAGATGGCAAACGCCTCGGCTCAGCACCGCAAGCAGGAGCGTCGGGAGGTCTACTTGGTGAAGGTGGCAGCGCCAGTCTACCTAGACTGGTCCGACAAGCCTATCACCTTCGACCAAGGCGACCACCCCGACTTCGTGCCAAGCCCAGGAAGGTACCTGCTCATCGTCGATCCGATCATCGGCAATGTTAGGCTCTCCAAAGTCCTCATGGACGGAGGTTGCAGCCTTAACATCATCTACGCCGAAACCCTAGAACTCTTAGGGGTTGATAGGTTCGAGGTCCGGGCCGGTGCGGCACCCTTCCACGGGATCGCGCTCGGAAAGCGAATCCTACCCCTCGGACAGATCGACTTACCCGTCTGCTTCGAGACTCCCTCCAACTTCCGAAAGGTAGCTCTTACCTTCGAGGTCGTCGGGTTCTGAGGAACCTACCATGCGGTGTTGGGAAGGCCGTGCTACGCCAAGTTCATGGCCGTCCCCAACTACACCTACCTCAAGCTCAAGATGCTGGGCCCAAACGGGATCATCACCGTCGGATCTACGTACCGCCACGCGTACGAATGCGACGTGGAGTGCGTGGAGTACGCTGAGGCCCTCGCCGAGTCCGAGGCCCTCATCACCGACCTGGAACGCCTCTCCAAGGAGGCACCCGATGCGAAGCGGCATGCCGGCAACTTCAAACCAGTTGAGGCGGTCAAATCCGTCTCTCTCAACTCCAGCTACGACGCCAGCAAGAAAGTCCGGATCGGCTCCGAGCTCGACCCCAAAAAGGAAGCAGTGCTCGTCGACTTTCTCCGCGCAAACGCCGAAGTCTTTGCGTGGAGTCCTCGGACATGCCCGACATATCGAGGGATGTCGCCGAGCACTCACTGGACGTCAGAGCTGGAGCCCGACCCGTGAAGCAAACCCTGCGCCGTTTTGACAAAGAAAAGCGCAGGGCCATAGGCGAGGAGATCCACAAGCTACTCGCGGCAGGGTTCATCAAAGAGGTATTCCATCCCGAATGGTTATCTAACCCTGTTCTTGTAAGGAAGAAGGATGGGAAATGGAGGATGTGCATAGACTACACCAGTCTAAACAAAGCATGTCTGAAGGTTCCCTACCCTCTACCTCGCATCGATCAAATTGTGGACTCCACTGCTGGGTGTGAAACTCTGTCATTCATCGATGCCTACTCAGGCTATCACCAAATCAAGATGAAAGAGTCCGACCAGCTCGCGACTTCTTTTATCTCACCTTTTGGCATGTACTGTTACACTACAATGCCATTTGGTTTGAGGAATGCAGGTGCCACCTACCAGAGGTGCATGAACCACGTGTTCGGAGAACACATCGGTAGAACGGTCGAGGCTTACGTCGATGACATTGTTGTCAAGACGAAGAAAGCCTCCGACCTCCTCTCTGACCTTGAAACGACATTCAAGTGTCCGAGAGCGAAAGGCGCAAAACTCAATCCCGAGAAGTGTGTCTTTGGAGTCCCCCGAGGCATGCTCCTAGGGTTCATCGTCTCCGAGCGGGGCATCAAGGCCAATCCGGAGAAAATTGCGGCCATCACCAACATGGGACCGATCAAAGATTTGAAAGGAGTACAGAGGGTCATGGGATGCCTTGCGGCTCTGAGCCGCTTCATCTCATGCCTTGGCGAGAAAGGCTTGCCTCTGTACCGCCTCTTAAGGAAGACCGAGTGCTTCACTTGGACCCCCGAGGCCGAGGAAGCCCTCGAAAACCTTAAGGCGCTCCTTACAAATGCACCCATCCTGGTGCCCCCCGCAGCAGGAGAAGCCCTCTTGATCTACGTAGCCGCAACCACTTAGGTGGTCAGCGCCGCGATCGTAGTCGAGAGACGAGAAGAAGGGCATGCACTGCTCGTCCAGAGGCCAGTCTACTTCATCAGCGAAGTGCTATCCGAGACCAAGATCCGCTACCCGCAGATCCAGAAGCTGCTCTACGCAGTGATTCTGACACGATGAAAGTTGCGACACTACTTCGAGTCTCATCCGGTGACTGTGGTGTCATCCTTCCCCTGGGGGAGATCATCCAGTGCCGTGAGGCCTCGGGTAGGATAGCAAAGTGGGTAGTGGATCTCATGGGCGAAACACTATCATTCACCCCTCGGAAGGCCATAAAATCCCAGGCCTTGGCAGACTACCTGACTGAATGGACTAACACCCAGTTACCAACAACTCCAATCCAACCCGAGCTTTGGACCATGTACTTCGATGGTTCACTCATGAAAACAGGAGTAGACGTTGGCTTGCTCTTCGTTTCACCCCTTGGAAAGCATCTTCGCTACGTCATACGCCTCCATTTTCCGGCATCAAACAACGTGGCCGAGTATGAGGCTCTGGTTAACGGGCTGCGCATCGCCGTCGAGCTAGGGGTCCGGCGCCTTAACGCTCGTGGCGACTCGCAGCTTGTCATCGACCAAGTCATGAAGAACTCCCACTGTCACGACCAGAGGATGGAAGCCTACTGCGACGAAGTCCGGTGCCTGGAAGACAAGTTGTACGGGCTGGAGTTCAACCACATCGCCCGACGGTACAACGAGACTGCGGATGAGCTGGCGAAGATAGCCTCAGGACGGACAACGGTTCCCCCTGACGTCTTCTCCAGAGACCTACATCAACCATCCGTCAAGATCGACGACACGCCCGAGCCCGAGGAAGCCTCGGCCCAGCCCGAGGTACCCTCGCTCGAGCCCGAGGAGGCCTCGGCCGAACCCAAGGTACCCTCGGCCATCGAGGAGGAGGCCTTGCCCGTCGAGGGGGAACAGAATGGGGTCACGCCAGATCCGAACTGGCAGACCCCATACCTAGAATATCTCCTCCGAGGAGAGCTTCCCCTCGACGAGACCAAAGCTCGGCGACTAGCTCGGCACGCCAAGTCGTTCGTCTTGCTGGGTGATGAAAAGGAGCTCTATCACCGCAGCCCCTCGGGCATCCTCCAACGATGCATATCCATCGCCCAAGGACAAGAGCTGTTGCAAGAAATACACTCAGGGGCTTGTTGCCACCATGCAGCACCTCGAGCCCTCATGGGGAATGCCTTCCAATAAGGTTTCTACTGGCCAACCGCGGTGGCCGACGCCACTAGGATTATTCGCTCCTGCCGGGGGTGACAATTCTACGCAAAGTAGACACGCCTACCCGCTCAGGCCCTGCAGACGATACCCATCACCTGACTGTTTGTTGTGTGGGGTCTAGACCTCGTCGGTCCCTTGCAGAAGGCACCCGGGGGCTTCTCGCACCTGCTGGTCGCCATCGACAAATTCTCCAAGTGGATCAAGGTCCGACCCTTGACCAGCATCAGGTTCGAGCAGACGGTGGCGTTCTTCACCAACATCATCCATCGATTCGGGGTCCCAAACTCCATCATCACCGACAATGGCACGCAATTCACCGGAAAAAAGTTCCTGGACTTCTGCGACGACCACCACATCCGTGTGGACTGGGCCGCCGTACCTCACCCCATGACGAATGGGCAGGTGGAGCGTGCCAACGGTATGATTTTGTAGGGACTCAAACCGAGGATCTACAACGACCTCAACAAGTTTGGCAAGCGGTGGATGAAAGAGCTACCCTCGGTGGTTTGGAGTCTGAGGACGACGCCGAGCCGTGCCACGGGTTTCTCGTCATTTTTTCTAGTCTATGGGGCCGAGGCCGTCCTCCCCACGGACTTAGAATACGGCTCCCCGAGGACCAGGGCGTACGACTAAAAGGGAATTAGGCTTACACCTATTTCCTAATTGATTTTGGTGGTTGAATTGCCCAACACAAATAATTGGACTAACTTGTTTGCTATAGTCTATAAGTTCTACAAGTGTCAAAGGTTCACAAAAAGCCAATAAAAAGACCAAGATAAAGGGTTCAAACAAAAGAGCAAAGGGACAACCGAAGGCACCCTGGTCTGGCGCACCGGACAGTGTCCGGTGCACCAGGGTACTCCAAGATGAACTCTTCACCTTCGGGAATTTTTTAGAGGGCTCCGCTATAATTCACCGGACTGTCCGGTGTACCACCGGACAGTGTCCGGTGCCCCAAGGAACAACAACTCTGAACTCGCCAGCTTTGGGATTTCGCTCCGCTATAATTCATCGGACATGTCCGGTGCACACCGGACTGTCCGGTGTGACAGCGGGACAACCGAATTTTTTGCATTTTAACCCTTCATCGAAAACAATATCACGTTTGGACCCTAGAAAATTTTAATGTCATTTTTGGACCCTTTGCTCGGCGCCATAGCCTATGGCGCCGAGGTAACACAGCTCGGCGCCATAGGCTATGGCGCCGAGGTAGGTGCTGCGCTGGCCCAAACGGACGACGTGGCGCCGACGTGGTACCGAGCTCGGCGCCATAGATCTTGGCGCCGAGCTCGATTTTGTACACAAAGGTTGTCTAGCTCAGTTGGTAGAGCGTAAGACTCTTAACCTTGTGGTTGTGGGTTCGAGCCGCACGGTGGGTGTTTTTTTTGTCTTTGTCACTAATTTTTTTGTTGTCCCGATTTTTTGTTTATGTCGTTGATTTGTCCGTCCAAATTTATTTCTCATCCTATTTTTTGTTTTTGTGACTGATTTGTTTATTCATCCAGATATTTTTTTTGTTTATCCGGTAAAAAGAAGCACAAATATTCATGAATTGACTATCCTATACGATGGCCTATTTGAAATGCAAGATTATTATATAAATTAATACATGAATTTTATAGTCTCACCAGTTTGATTTTATACAAAAGCACGTGAAGAAAAAAAAACCTGAATATTTCTACAGATAAGCCTGTATTCTATAATCCGAATATGAGTACATATATATTCCAACGTTGTGGATGCGTCAAGGTTTAGATACTTGAATATTTCTGGAATAACGAAATGTGAGTGGCTGAACAGTGACAGGTATTTCATTCTTGTGTTTTCAGTAGGCCGCTTAATGCTTCTAATGAGAACACGGAACTCCTCTGACAAATACAGCTGCTGGATAGTATACTTTGGAAGTTTCTCCAAAATAATTGCTTCGTAGTTTATGACACGGATAGCTGCATTTTTATACGAATTCCTGGCAAACCAGTGTTTCATGGCATAGAAGTTCTGAGCGTCAGTTAGGATATGAAAAGCAAAGTAGCCTGGCTCCTGAAAAACAAAAAAATATCTGAATAAACAAATCAGTCAAAAAACAAAAAAAACAGGATGAGAAATAAATTTGGACGGACAAATCAGCGACATAAACAAAAAATCTGGACAACAAAAAACAAATCAGTGACAAAGACAAAAAAAACACCCACCGTGGGGCTCGAACCCACAACCACAAGGTTAAGAGCCTTACGCTCTACCAACTGAGCTAGACAACCTTTGTGTACAGAACCGAGCTCGGCGCCAAGATCTATGGCGCCGAGCTCGGTACCACGTCGGCGCCACGTCGTCCGTTTGGGCCAGCGCAGCACCTACCTCGGCGCCATAGCCTATGGCGCCGAGCTGTGTTACCTCGGCGCCATAGGCTATGGCGCCGAGCAAAGGGTCCAAAAATGACATTAAAATTTTCTAGGGTCCAAACGTGATATTGTTTTCGATGAAGGGTTAAAATGCAAAAAATTCGGGCGAGGCAACGGCTAGTTCGCGCGCAACGGTCGACTGCTACGCATTAAATGCACGCCAGCACGCGCAGAGGAGCAGAGCACGCGCGGGTGGCACACCGGACAGCCTACAGGGCTTGTCCGGTGCACCACCGGACATCCTGGCAGGCCCACAAGATAGAGCTCAACGGTCGAACCCCAACAGTCTGCTGATGTGCCTGGCGCACCGGACAGTGTCCGGTGGCGCACCGGACTGTCCGGTGCGCCATGCGACTGCAACCTTCCAACGGCCACTTTGTGGTGGTTGGGGCTATAAATACCCCAACCACCCCACATTCAAAGACATCCAAGTTTTCACCTTCCAACCACATTACAAGAGCTAGCATTCAATTCAAATCACACCAAAGAGATCAAATCCTCTCCCAACTCCACACAAAGATTTAGTGATTAGAGAGAGTGATTTATCGTGTTCATTTGAGCTCTTGCGCTTGGATCGCTTCTTTTCTTTCTCATTTGTTCTTGTGATCAAAACTCAATTGTAACCGAGGCAAGAGACACCAATTGTGTGGTGGTCCTTGTGGGGGAAGTTTTGTTCCCGGTTGATTTGAGAAGAGAAGCTCACTCGGTCCGGGGGACCGTTTGAGAGAGGGAAAGGGTTGAAAGAGACCCGGTCTTTGTGACAACCTCAACGGGGAGTAGGTTTGAGAGAACCGAACCTCAGTAAAACAATTCCTTGTGTCTCACTTCTTTATTCGCTTGCGATTTGTTTTTACGCCCTCTCTTGGACTCGCATTATATTTCTAATGCTAACTCAGCTTGTAGTTGTGATTAACTTTGTAAATTTCAGTTTCGCCCTATTCACCCCCCTCTAGGCGACTTTCAATTGGTATCGGAGCCCGGTGCTTCATTTGAGCCTAACCGCTCGAAGTGATGTCGGGAGATCACGCCAAGAGGGAGATGGAGACCGGCGACAAGCCCACTACAAGCCACGGGAAGGCTTCATCCGAAGAGTCCTGCAACAAAGGGAAGGGGAAGGAGAAGAAACCCTCTTCCCACAAGTCGCATCGGAGTGGTGACAAAAAGAAGAAGATGAGAAAGGTGGTCTATTACGAGACCGACACTTCATCACCATCGACCTCCGGCTCCGACACGCCGTCCGTTACTTCTAAGCGCCATGAGCGCAAGAAGTATAGTAAGATCCCCCTATGCTATCCCCGTATTTCAAAACGTACTCCGTTGCTCTCCGTTCCATTAGGCAAACCACCGGTTTTTGACGGTGAAGATTATAACATATGGAGTGACAAAATGAGGCATCATCTAACCTCACTCCACACAAGCATATGGAATGTTGTTGAGTTTGGTGTACATGTACCATCCGTAGGGGATGAAGACTACGACTCGGACGAAGTGGCCCAAATCCACCACTTTAACTCCCAAGCCACCACTATACTCCTCGCCTCTCTAAGTCGAGAGGAGTATAATAAGGTGCAAGGGCTAAAGAGTGCGAAGGAGATTTGGGACGTACTCAAGACCACGCACGAAGGAGACGAGGTGACCAAGATCACCAAGCGGGAAACGATCGAGGGGGAGCTCGGTTGATTTCGACTCAACCAAGGCGAGGACCCTCAAGCCATGTACAACCACTTGAAGACCTTGGTGAACCAAGTGCACAACCTCGAAAGCACAAAATGGGATGACCATGAAATGGTCAAGGTTATTCTAAGATCCCTCGTATTTTTAAATCCTACGCAAGTTCAATTAATTTGAGGTAATCCTAGATATACACAAATGACCCCCGAGGAAGTTATAGGTAATTTTGTGAGCTTTGAGTTGACGATCAAAGGCTCAAAGAAGATCATCGAGCTAGATGGCCCCTCCACGGCCGAAGCACAACCGGTTGCATTTAAGGCGACGGAGGAGAAGGAGGAGTCTACATCGAGTAGACAACCAATCGACGCCTCCAAGCTCGACAATGAGGAAATGGCGCTTATCATCAAAAGCTTCCGCCAAATCCTCAAGCAAAGGAGGGGGAAAGATTACAAGCCCCGCTCTAAGAAAGTATGCTACAAATGTGGAAAGCCCGGTCACTTTATTGCCAAATGTCCTATTTCTAGTGACAGTGACAGGGGCGACGACAAGAAGGGGAGAAGAAAGGAGAAGAAGAGATATCACAAGAAGAAGGGCGGCGATGCCCATGTATGCCGTGAGTGGGACTCCGAGGAGAGCTCCTCCGACTCCTCCGACGAGGACGCCGCCAACATCGCCGTCACCAAGGGTCTTCTCTTCCCCAACGTCGGCCACAAGTGCCTCATGGCCAAGGACGACAAAAAGAAGAAGGTAAAATCAAGATCCTCCACTAAATATGAAACCTCTAGTGATGAGGATGGTGCTAGAAATGAGGAGGATAACTTGCGCATTCTTTTTGCCAACCTAAACATGCAACAAAAAGAAAAATTAAATGGATTGATTAGTGCTATTCATGAGAAGGATGATCTCTTGGATTCTCAAGAGGACTTCCTTATTAAAGAAAATAAGAAGCATGTTAAGGTTAAAAATGCTTACGCTCTAGAAGTAGAAAAATGTGAAAAACTATGTAGTGAGCTAAGCACTTGCCATGAGACTATTGACAACCTTAGAAACGAGAATGGTAATTTGTTAGCTAAGGTTGATTCAAATGTTTGTAATGTTTCAATTCCCAATCTTAGAAATAATAATGATGACTTGCTTGCTAAGATTGAAGAATTAAACATTTCTCTTGCTAGCCTTAGGGATGAAAATGAAAAATTGCTTGCTAAGGCTAAAGAATTAGATGTTTGCAATATTACTATTTCCAACCTTAGAAGTGAAAATGATATATTACATGCTAAGGTTGTAGAATTAAAATCTTGCAAACCCTCTACATCTACCGTTGAGCATGTTTTCATTTGCACTAGATGTAGAGATGTTGATATTAATGCTATTCATGATCATATGGCTTTAATTAAACAACAAAATGATCATATAGCAAAATTAGATGCTAAAATTGCCGAGCATGAACTTGAAAATAAAAAATTTAAATTTGCTCGTAGTATGCTCTATAATGGGAGACGCCCTGGTATTAAGGATGGCATTGGCTTTCAAAGGGGAGACAATGTCAAACTTAAAGCCCCTCCTAAGAAACTGTCTAACTTTGTTAAGGGCAAGACTCCCATGCCTCAGGATAACGAGGGTTACATTTTGTACCTTGCTGGTTATCCCGAGCACAAAATTAGGAGAATTCACTCTAGGAAGTGTCACTCTGGCCCTAATCATGCTTTCATGTATAAGGGTGAGACATCTAGCTCTAGGCAACCAACCCGTGCTAAGTTGCCTAAAAAGAAAACTCCTACTGCATCAAATGACCATAGCATTTCATTCAAAACTTTTGATGCATCATATGTGCTTACTAACAAATCCGGCAAAGTAGTTGCCAAGTTTGTTGGGGGCAAACACAAGGGATCCAAGACTTGTGTTTGGGTACCCAAAGTTCTTGTTTCTAATGCTAAAGGACCCAAAACCGTTTGGGTACCTAAAGTCAAGAACTAAGATTGTTTTGTAGGTTTATGCATCCGGGGGTTCAAGTTGGATCATCGATAGCGGGTGCACAAACCACATGACCGGGGAGAAGAAAAAGTTCTCCTCCTACGAGAAAAACCAAGATCCCCAACGAGCTATCACATTCGGGGATGGGAACCAAGGTTTGGTCAAAGGCTTGGGTAAAATTGCTATATCTCCTGACCATTCCATTTCCAATGTTTTTCTTGTTGATTCATTAGATTACAATTTGCTTTCCGTATCCCAATTATGTCAAATGGGCTACAACTGTCTGTTTACTGATGTAGGTGTTACTGTCTTTAGAAGAAGTGATGATTCAATAGCATTTAAGGGAGTGTTAGAGGGTCAGCTATACTTAGTAGATTTTGATAGAGCTAAACTCAACACTTGCTTAATTGCTAAGACTAATATGGGTTGGCTCTGGCACCGCCGACTAGCCCATGTTGGAATGAAGAATCTTCATAAGCTTCTAAAGGGAGAGCACATTTTAGGATTAACCAATGTTCATTTTGAGAAAGACAGGATTTGTAGCGCATGCCAAGCCGGGAAGCAAGTTGGTGTTCAACATCCACATAATAACATCATGACGACTGACAGGCCACTGGAGCTCCTACACATGGATTTATTCGGCCCGATCGCTTACATAAGCATCGGCGGGAGTAAGTACTGTCTAGTTATTGTGGATGATTATTCTCGTTTCACTTGGGTATTCTTTTTGCAGGAAAAATCTCAAACCCAAGAGACATTAAAGGGATTCTTGAGACGAGCTCAAAATGAGTTCGGCTTAAGGATCAAGAAAATTAGAAGCGACAATGGGACGGAGTTCAAGAACTCTCAAATTGAAGGCTTCCTTGAGGAGGAGGGCATCAAGCATGAGTTCTCTTCTCCCTACACGCCACAACAAAATGGTATAGTGGAGAGGAAGAATCGAACTTTATTGGACATGGCAAGAACCATGCTTGATGAGTACAAAACGCCGGATCGGTTTTGGGCCGAGGCGGTTAACACCGCTTGCTACGCCATCAACCGGTTATATCTACACCAAATCCTCAAGAAGACATCATACGAACTCCTAACCAGTAAAAAGCCCAACATTTCATATTTTAGAGTCTTTGGTAGCAAATGCTTTATTCTTATTAAGAGAGGTAGAAAATCTAAATTTGCTTCTAAGACTGTAGAAGGTTTTTTACTAGGATATGACTCAAACACAAGGGCATATAGAGTCTTTAACAAGTCCTCAGGACTAGTTGAAGTTTCTTGTGACGTTGTGTTTGATGAAACTAACGGCTCTCAAGTAGAGCAAGTTGATCTTGATGAGATAGGTGAAGAAGAGGCTCCGTGCATCGCGCTAAGGAACATGTCCATAGGGGATGTGTGTCCTAAGGAATCCGAAGAGCCCCAAAATGCACAAGATCAACCATTCTCCTCCTCGCAAGCATCTCCACCAACTCAAAATGAGGACAAGGCTCAAGTTGATGAAGGAGAAAATCAAAATGATGAACCACCTCAAAATGACAGCAATGATCAAGGGGGAGATACAAATGATCAAGACAAGGAGGATGAAGAACCAAGGCCGCCACACCCAAGAGTCCACCAAGCAATCCAAGGAGATCACCCCATCGACACCATCCTCGGCGACATTCATAAGGGGGTAACCACTAGATCTCGTGTTGCACATTTTTGTGAGCATTACTCTTTTGTTTCCTCTATTGAGCCACACAGGATAGAGGAAGCACTCCAAGATTCGGATTGGGTGATGGCGATGCAAGAGGAGCTCAACAATTTCACTAGGAACGAGGTATGGCATTTAGTTCCACGTCCTAATCAAAATGTTGTAGGAACCAAATGGGTCTTCCGCAACAAGCAAGATGAGCATGGTGTGGTGACAAGGAACAAAGCTCGACTTGTGGCCAAGGGATATTCCCAAGTTGAAGGTTTGGATTTTGGTGAAACCTATGCACCCTAGCTAGACTTGAGTCAATTCGCATACTATTAGCCTATGCTACTTACCATGGCTTCAAGCTTTATCAAATGGACGTGAAAAGTGCCTTCATCAATGGACCAATCAAGGAAGAGGTCTATGTTGAGCAACCTCCCGGCTTTAAAGACAGTGAGTACCCTAACCATGTGTATAAGCTCTCTAAGGCGCTTTATGGGCTCAAGCAAGCCCTAAGAGCACGGTATGAATGCCTAAGAGATTTCCTTATTGCTAATGGCTTCAAAGTCGGCAAGGCCGATCCTACTTTATTTACTAAAACTCTTGACAATGATTTGTTTGTATGCCAAATATATGTTGATGATATTATATTCGGGTCTACTAACGAATCTACATGTGAGGAATTTAGTAGGATCATGACACAAAAGTTTGAGATGTCGATGATGGGGGAGTTGAAGTATTTTATAGGATTCCAAGTCAAGCAACTCCAAGGAGGCACTTTCATTAGCCAAACGAAGTATACTCAAGACATTCTAAACAAGTTTGGGATGAAGGATGCCAAGCCCATCAAGACTCCCATGGGAACCAATGGGCATCTCGACCTCGACACGGAAGGTAAATCCGTCGATCAAAAGGTATACCGGTCAATGATAGGTTCATTACTCTATTTATGTGCATCTCGACCGGACATTATGCTTTCTGTATGCATGTGTGCAAGATTCCAAGCCGACCCTAAGGAATCTCACCTTACGGCCGTAAAACGAATCTTGAGATATTTGGCTTATACTCCTAAGTTTGGTACCCTCGGGGATTCACATTTGATTTAATTGGTTATTCGGATGCCGATTAGGCAGGGTGTAAGATTAATAGAAAGAGCACATTGGGGACTTGCCAGTTCTTGGGAAGATCCTTGGTGTCTTGGGCTTCAAAGAAGCAAAATTCGGTCGCCCTTTCTACCGCCGAAGCCGAGTACATTGCCGCAGACCATTGTTGCGCGCAATTGCTTTGGATGAGGCAAACCCTGCGGGACTATGGTTACAAATTAACCAAAGTTCCTCTTCTATGTGATAATGAGAGTGCAATCCGCATGGCGGATAATCCCGTTGAGCATAGCCGCACTAAACACATAGCCATTCGGTATCATTTTCTTAGGGATCACCAATAAAAGGGGGATATCGAGATTGCATACATCAACACTAAAGATCAATTAGCCGATATCTTTACCAAGCCACTAGATGAACAAACTTTTACCAAACTTAGGCATGAGTTAAATATCCTTGATTCTAGGAATTTCTTTTGATGTCTTGCACACATAGCTCATAATTATACCTTTGATCATGTCTCTTTTATATATGCTATGACTAATGTGTTTTCAAGTGTATTTCAAACCAAGTCATAGGTATATTGAAAGGGAATTGGAGTCTTCGGTGAATACAAGGCTTCCACTCCACTCTATCACTCGTCCTTCGCTGTCGCTCCAAGCAATTCTTCGTCTTTGGTATAATCTTCACTCATATGTTTTATTTGCCGAAGGGGAGAAAGTAGCTAGTCAAGGGCTTATATCTCACTCAAACATCCGTTTTTGGCGATTCATGCCAAAGGGGGAGAGTATTAAGCCCAAAGCAAAAGGACCGCACCACCACACTATTTTTAAAATGATTTTCAAATTGGTTGGTAATTTTCAAATTGGTATCTTATTGTGTTTTAAAAGAGGAGAAAATAGCACCTTCAAAAATTGGTATCTTAAAACCCTCTTAAACACTAAGAGGAGAATTTTATTGAAGGGGAGTTTTGTTTAGTCAAAGGAAAAAGCATTTGAATCAGGGGGAGAAAATTTCAAATCTTGAAAATGCTTCTCAAAATCTTATTCATTTACCTTTGACTATTTGCAAAAGGACTTTGAAAAGGATTTACAAAAAGAATTTGCAAAAACAAAAAGTGTGGTGCAAGCGTGGTCCAAAATGTTAAAAATAAAGAAACAATCCATGCGCATCTTATAAGTATTTATATTGGCTCAATTCCAAGTAACCTTTGCACTTACATTATGCAAACTAGTTCAATTATGTACTTCTATACTTGCTTTGGTTTGTGTTGGCATCAATCACCAAAAAGGGGGAGATTGAAAGGGAATTAGGCTTACACCTATTTCCTAATTGATTTTGGTGGTTGAATTGCCCAACTCAAATAATTGGACTAACTAGTTTGCTCTAGTCTATAAGTTCTACAGGTGTCAAAGGTTCACAAAAAGCCAATAAAAAGACCAAGATAAAGGGTTCAAACAAAAGAGCAAAGGGACAACCGAAGGCACCCTGGTCTGGCGCACCGGACTGTCCGGTGTACCACCGGACAGTGTCCGGTGCACCAGGGTACTCCAAGATGAACTCTTCACCTTCGGGAATTTTTCAGAGGGCTCCGCTATAATTCACCGGACTGTCCGGTGTACCACCGGACAGTGTCCGGTGCCCCAAGGAATAGCAACTCTGAACTCGCCAGCTTCGGGATTTTGCTCCGCTATAATTCACCGGACATGTCCGGTGCACACCGGACTGTCCGGTGTGACAGCGGGACAACGGCTAGTTCGCGCGCAACGGTCGACTGCTACGCATTAAATGCACGCCAGCACGCGCAGAGGAGCAGAGCACGCACGGGTGGCACACCAGACAGCCTACAGGGCTTGTCCGGTGCACCACCGGACATCCTGGCGGGCCCACAAGACAGAGCTCAATGGTCAAACCCCAACGGTCTGCTGACGTGGTTGGCGCACCGGACAGTGTCCGGTGGCACACCGGACTGTCCAGTGCGCCATGCGACTGCAGCCTTCCAACGGCCACTTTGTGGTGGTTGGGGCTATAAATACCCCAACCATCCCACATTCAAAGGCATCCAAGTTTTCACCTTCCAACCACATTACAAGAGCTAGCATTCAATTCAAATCACACCAAAGAGATCAAATCCTCTTCCAACTCCACACAAAGCTTTAGTGATTAGAGAGAGTGATTTGTCGTGTTCATTTGAGCTCTTGCGCTTGGATCGCTTCTTTTCTTTCTCATTTGTTCTTGTGATCAAAACTCAATTGTAACCGAGGCAAGAGACACCAATTGTGTGGTGGTCCTTGCGGGGGAAGTTTTGTTCCCGGTTGATTTGAGAAGAGAAGCTCACTCGGTCCGGGGGACCGTTTGAGAGAGGGAAAGGGTTGAAAGAGACCCGGTCTTTGTGACCACCTCAACGGGGAGTAGGTTTGAGAGAACCGAACCTCGGTAAAACAAATCCTTGTGTCTCACTTCTTTATTCGCTTGCGATTTGTTTTTACGCCCTCTCTTGGACTCGCATTATATTTCTAACGCTAACCCGGCTTGTAGTTGTGATTAACTTTGTAAATTTCAGTTTTGCCCTATTCACCCCCCTCTAGGCGACTTTCAACGATGACCGAAGCAACCAGACTAGCCGAGAGGACTCGCTGGACCAGCTCGAAGAGGCTCGAGATGTTGCCTTACTACATTCGGCACGATACCAGCAGTCACTCCGACGCTACCACGCCCGAAGCGTTCGGCCCCGAGGCTTCCAAGTGGGAGACTTGGTGCTTCGTCTACGACAGGACGCCCGAGGGCACCACAAGCTCACTCCTCTCTGGGAAGGGCCCTTCATCATCGCTAAGATTTTGAAGCCCGGAACATACAAGCTGGCCAACAACCTAGGCAAGGTCTACAACAACGCTTGGAACATCCAACAGCTACGTCGCTTCTACCCTTAAGATGTTTTAAGTCGTTCATATACCTCGTTTTCTTTACATACATGAAGTCTAACCATCAAGGAAGGGTCGGCCTTGCCTCCGCAAAGCCCGACCCTCCCTCGGGGGCTAGAAGGGGGGAACCCCCTCTGCGTCAAAATTTTCCTCGAAAAAATTTTCTACCAAAACGACCTTTCGTGCTTTCGACTTCTGTATCGATAGCGGGATCCTAAAAACGACGAGAGTACATGTAAGCGGCAAGGCCGATCGAGCCGAGGGACTCATACGCCTCTGGGATACGGATACCCCACTCGCCACCTTCCGCGAAAAGTAACTCTCGCTCGGTCAAGTGGTTCTGCTACCAACGAACAAGTCATGGCGCACGAAACAAGAGGAAAGAAAATGCAGCTTTATGATACGACGATGAAAGTGTTTAGGCCTCGGCGGCCGCAAAGAACACACACATGCTACAAATAAACTGCTCCAGCAGGATCAGGCGTCGGCAGGGGAAGCAGCTGCGCCCTTGGCGCCGTTTCCGCCTTCGGCGAGGTCTGGCCCAGCCTTAGACGACGACGCGGGCGGAAGGATCTCCACCTCGAAGTAGGAGGCCAGCACCGCGCTTGGGCCCTCGGCGACCGCATCAAGCCTCTAGACCTCGGCTAAGGCAGCCTCGTCTTCGTCGGGTAGACAGTACCCCTCGCTGACCTGCTCCAAGTCCACGTCGTAGTGGGAAGCGAGCATGGCGAAGGCCCGCCTAACGCCGTGGTGCAGCGCCCCGTGGAGTCTGCTGCACACATGGCCGCCCAAGGCCCACAGATGACTCTGGGGGGAGCTACCCGAGGGGACGTCGTCAAGGTCAAAGGCTCGGCAAAAGCCTGAGATAGCCTCGGACATAGCCACACGGTCGGCCTCATTCTGCTCAGCCGCCTGGGCGTGCGCCTTGACAGACTCATTAAGAGTCGTCTCGAGCTCTGCAGATAGCCGATCAAAATTCTTCAGACACGAGTTGAAGAATGAAGCTGAATTGAAGTCGTAAAGCAGGCGAAACATACCTTCAGCCCAGGCATGCTCCTGCGAGGCCACGACTTGGGCAGACTAGGCAGATCCGATGGCCACATCCAGGTCCACCGCAAGGGCCTCGGCCCGAGCAGACACCTCAGCCAGCTAACCCTCAAGGGCCTCAGCCCAGCCCATGGCCTGAGCAGCCTGGCTCCGAGATTGGTACCGCTCGTTGATGGCCTGGCCAAGCTCCAGCTGTCGCTGCAGTGCCTCCGTCCGTGCCAACACCGCCTCTGCCCGCGCCGCCGCTGCCTCTGCCTTCAGGTCATCACAGAGCAGCCGAAGGTCCGCCAGCTCGGTGCTCTGTTGGGCAAGGCGCTCATTAGCCTTGGCAAGCGCGGCCCTCTGGGGCTGCAGCGAACCCCAGATGCTGCTCTCGCGATGGATGAACAGCAACTTGGCGGTGCTTACATCCGTCAGTTCCTGAGCAAGGAAGACAAGGTATTACAAAGAATGCCTTGGCCACACAAGGTATGCACCTGAAACCCTTACCTGGAGGACCCTGGGAACGTCCCTGGAAAGGATCTCCATGGTCGACCGAAGCGACCCCATCGCCGCCTCGGCATACTCGCGGAGCTCATCCTGAGACTGCTCCTCATGCTCATCGTTGAGGACGAGGAGGGGTTTCGAGGTGCCGCGGCTCCAGAACCGGAATGCCTGCCCACACCACTCATTGGGGTTGCGCTGCGCGGGGATGAGGATGCCGCCCCTCGAGAAGGGCCATGGTGTTGTGCGCTCCTCCGCCAAGGCGTTGGGTTCCCCTACAGTCAACACGTCGGGCACCATCGCCATCGACGCGCTGGGCTTCCCCTCAGCTAAGGTGGTGGGTTTCCAGTCACCGACCTCGGCAACGGTGTTAGTCCCCTCCTCAGGGCCAGGAACGGGGAGGTCGGGGACGACCGCGAGCGGCGATGCCCCAACCATCCCGACGTCGGGGGCGGTGGACGGCTCCGCGGGCGAATCAGCAACGACCGCGGCAGGAGTCGACGCTGGCATCGACGACACGTCAGGCGGGCTTGGGGCCATGGCCGTGTCAGCAGTCTCCCCGGCACGACGACCGCCTCGACGGAGGGGTCGGCCTGGAAGGCTTGCCCCATGGCAGCTCGTGCCGCCTTGGCCCCCCGCTTGGGAGCATCCTGTGCAGAGGCCAGCCAACCGGCATGGTGTGCCGCGGCACCGGCTGCAGAAGCTGGCAACGTCTTAAGGGCCTTCGTGGGGGCCAGGCCGCTTAGGCCCTACCTCCGCTTGCTGAAAGGAAGAGAGAAAGCAAGTTCAAGACACGTGACGAAAGAAGCCAAAACAGAGGCGTTCTCAGGCACTTACCCGCTTTGGACCAAGGCCAATCATGCCTGCGGGGAGGCCCCTCGGGCCTCGGTCCCCGCAGGCGCTGCCAAGGGTTGCCCCGCCACCGACTTCAGCACCGCTCCCACCTCGGGCGCCCGAGGCACCAAAGGAGCGGCCTGCCCAGGCGTCGCCTCAGCGGCCGAAGGATCAACCTCCTGCGCAGCCGGCACGGGCGTTTGATCTTGGGGGACAGAGGGGTAAGGCGCCCCCTCAGGCTGCCTCCGCTCCTCGGACTAGGACCCTGATGTCCCGGCCTCGGGCACTGATGATACCAGCCCACTTGGAGGCTGGCGTGGCAACCCCTGGCCCGGCCCCGGGTCCGGGCTAAGGCCAAGACGGGCCGCCATGTCGTCGTCCTCGTCATCATCATCGTCATCATTGTCGTCGGGCGTCTCCGGTGACGGCTCCCTCAGGAGCCCGTCTCTCTCTTGCCTCCGACGGCGCTTCTCCAAGGCGTCCTGAGCTCGCATCTGCTCGCGAGCCCGAGCCTTCTCCGCGTCTTTCTTCTCCTTCTTCTTCTCTGCGGTGACCCTCCGCGCGGCTCGGTCCACCGCGTCCTCCGGGACCGGCGGCAGGGCGAGTTTATAAAAGCTTAACTCCTGGGGAAGAGCAAAGATCCCAATAGTGGGAATCGAAGGCAACTCGGTGCAATATAGGAGAAGGATCGGATACTTACCAGGGAAACGTACCCATGGCTGGGGCGCATCATAGGCTAGGTAAGGGCACCGGCCTCCAGCCTCCCTACCGTACTCGCTACCCGGTTGCAGAGGTCATCATCGGGGAGGGAGGCCGAGGACATCTGCGAGCCCTCGAGATCGACCCCCCGGTCTCATCTCCGAGAGCTGCAACCGCCACTGTGCCAAAGGGAGCACCCTCCGGCGATGGATGGCGGCAACAACCCCTGCAGTGGTAAGGCCCCCATCTCGTAACCTCTGCAAAGCCTGCAGAACAGGCTGGAGCTTCTCCTGTCTCTCGCGCGTGGCGCCCCAGCGCCAGTTGCTGCTGGCGGCGATCACCACTCGTTGAGAAAACGACGGAAGCCTCCCGTCGTCGTTCCAGAGATAAAACCATCGATGCTGCCACCCCTTGTTCGAAGACACAAGGATGGCAGGTGAAAGTCGCCTAGAGGGGGGTGAATAGGGCGAATCTGAAATTTACAAACTTAATCACAACTACAAGCCGGGTTAGCGTTAGAAATAGAAACGAGTCCGAGAGAGGGCGTAAAAACAAATCGTGAGTGAACGAAGAAATGAGACACAAGGATTTGTTTTACCGAGGTTCGGTTTTCGCAAACCTACTCCCCGTTGAGGAGGCCACAAAGGCCGGGTCTATTTCAACCCTTTGCCTCTCTCAAACGGTCCCTCGGACCGAGTGAGCTTCTCTTCTCAATCAACCAAGAACCAAACTTCCCCGCAAGGACCACCACACAATTGGTGTCTCTTGCCTTGATTACAATTGAGTTGATCGCAAGAAAGAATGAGAAAAAGAAGCAATCCAAGCGCAAGAGCTCAAAAGAACACAACAAATCTCTCTCACTAATCACTAAAGCCTTGTGTGGAATTGGGAGAGGATTTGATCACTTGGTGTGTCTTGTATTGAATGCCTAGCTCTTGTAAGTAGTTGGAAGGTGGAAAACTTGGATGACTTGAATGAGGGGTGATTGGGGGTATTTATAACTCCAACCACCAAACTAGCCGTTTGGTGAAGGCTGCTGTCGACGGGCGCACTGGACAGTCCGGTGCGCCACCGGACAGTGTCCGGTGCACCAGCCACGTCACCCGGCCGTTAGGGTTCAACCATTGGAGCTCTGACGTGTGGGCCCGCCTGGCTGTCCGGTGGTGCACCGGACATGCCCTGTAGGCTGTCCGATGTGCCACCCGCGCGTGCTCTGCTCCTCTACGCGCGCTGGCGCGCATTTAATGCTGTAGCAGGTGACCGTTGCGTTGAAGTAGCCGTTGCTCCGCCGTTACACCGGACAGCCCGGTGTGCACCGGACATGTCCAGTGAATTATAGCGGAGCGGATTCCCGAAGCTGGCGAGTTCAGAGTCGCTTGGTCTTGGTGCACCGGACACTGTTCGGTGGTGCACCGGACAGTCCGGTGAATTATAGCGAAGCGCCTCTGAGAATTCCCGACGGTGCGAAGTTCAGCTTGAAGTCCCCTGGTGCACCGAACAGTGTCTGGTGGCACACCGGACAGTCCGGTGCGCCAGACCAGGGCACACTTCGGTTATCCCTTGCTCTTTTTGTTGAACCCTTATCTTGGTCTTTTTATTGCCTTATTGTGAACCTTTGGTACCTGTAGAACTTATAAACTTGGGCAAACTAGTTAGTCTAATTATTTGTGTTGGGCAATTCAACCACCAAAATCAATTTAGGAATATAGGTGTAAGCCTAATTCCCTTTCAATCTCCCCCTTTTTGGTGATTGATGCTAACACAAACCAAAGCAAATATAGAAGTACATAATTGAACTAGTTTGCATAATGTAGGTGCAAAGGTTACTTGGAATTGAACCAATATAACTACTCATAAGATAAGCATGGATTGTTTCTTTAATTTTTGACATTTTGGACCACGCTTGCACCACATGTTTTGTTTTTGCAAATTCTTTTTGTAAATCCTTTTCAAAGTCCTTTTGCAAATAGTCAAAGATAAATGAATAAGATTTTGATAAGCATTTTCAAGATTTGAAATTTTCTCCCCCTATTTCAAATGCTTTTCCTTTGACTTAAACAAAACTCCCCCTCAATAAATTCTCCTCTTAGTGTTCAAGAGGGTTTTAAGATATCAATTTTGACAATACTACTTTCTCCCCCTTTTTTTAACACTAAGATACCAATTTGAAATTTACCAATTTGAAAATCATTAGTTTTAAAATTAGGGTGGTGGTGCGGTCCTTTTGCTTTGGGCTTAATACTCAACCCCTTTGGCATGAATCGCCAAAAACGGATGTTTGAGTGAAATATAAGCCCTTTATTAACTACTTTCTCCCCTTTGGCAAACAAAACATATGAGTGAAGATTATACCAAAGACAGAGAGATGCTTGGAGCGACGGCGAAGGATGAGTGATATAGTGGAGTGGAAGCCTTTGTATTCGCCGAAGACTCCAATTCCCTTTCAATACATCTTTGACTTGGTTTGAAATTCACTTGAAAACACATTAGTCATAGCATATATAAAAGAGACATGATCAAAGGTATATTTATGAGCTATGTGTGCAAGACATCAAAAGAAATTCCTAGAATCAAGAATATTTAACTCATGCCTAAGTTTGGTAAAAGTTTGTTCATCTAGAGGCTTGGTAAAGATATCGGCTAATTGATCTTTAGTGTTAATATATGCAATCTCGATATCCCCCTTTTGTTGGTGATCCCTAAGAAAATGATACCGAATGGCTATGTGTTTAGTGCGGCTATGCTCAACGGGATTATCCGCCATGCAGATTGCACTCTCATTATCACATAGAAGAGGAACATTGGTTAATTTGTAACCATAGTCCCGCAGGGTTTGCCTCATCCAAAGCAATTGCGCTCAACAATGGCCTGCGGCAATGTACTCGGCTTCGGCGGTTGAAAGAGCCACAGAATTTTGCTTCTTTGAAGCCCAAGACACCAAGGACCTTCCCAAGAACTGGCAAGTCCCCGATGTGCTCTTTCTATTAATTTTGCACCCTGCCCAATCGGCATCCGAATAACCAATTAAATCAAAAGTGGATCCCCGAGGGTACCAAAGCCCAAACTTAGGAGTATAAGCCAAATATCTCAAGATTCGTTTTATGGCCGTAAGGTGAGATTTCTTAGGGTCGGCTTGGAATCTTGCACACATGCATACGGAAAGCATAATGTCCGGTCGAGATGCACATAAATAGAGTAGTGAACCTATCATCGACCGGTATACCTTTTGATCGACGGATTTACCTTCCGTGTCGAGGTCGAGATACCCATTGGTTCCCATGGGAGTCTTGATGGGCTTGGCATCCTTCATCCCAAACTTGTTTAGAATGTCTTGAGTATACTTTGTTTGGCTAATGAAGGTGCCTTCTGGAATCCTAAGAAATACTTCAACTCCCCCATCATCGACATCTCGAATTTCTGTGTCATGATCCTACTAAATTCTTCACATGTAGATTCGTTAGTAGACCCAAATATAATATCATCAACATAAATTTGGCATACAAACAAATCATTATCAAGAGTTTTAGTGAATAGAGTAGGATCGACCTTTCCGACTTTGAAGCCATTAGCAATAAGAAAATCTCTTAGGCATTCATACCATGCTCTTGGGGCTTGCTTGAGCCCATAAAGCGCCTTAGAGAGCCTATAGACATGGTTAGGGTACTCACTGTCTTCAAAGCTGGGAGGTTGCTCAACATAGACCTCTTCCTTGATTGGTCCGTTGAGGAAGGCACTCTTCACGTCCATTTGGTAAAGCTTGAAGCAATGGTAAGTAGCATAGGCTAATAATATACGAATTGACTCAAGCCTAGCTACGGGTGCATAGGTTTCACCAAAATCCAAACCTTCGACTTGGGAGTATCCCTTGGCCACAAGTTGAGCTTTGTTCCTTGTCACCACACCATGCTCATCTTGCTTGTTGCGGAAGACCCATTTGGTTCCTACAACATTTTGATTAGGATGTGGAACTAAATGCCATACCTCGTTCCTAGTAAAATTGTTGAGCTCCTCTTGCATCGCCACCACCCAATCCGAATCTTGGAGTGCTTCCTCTATCCTGTGTGGCTCAATAGAGGAAACAAAAGAGTAATGCTCACAAAAATGTGCAACACGAGATCTAGTGGTTACCCCCTTATGAATGTCACCGAGGATGGTGTCGACAGGGTGATCTCGTTGGATTGCTTGGTGGACTCTTGGGTGTGGCGGTCTTGGTTCTTCATCCTCCTTGTCTTGACCATTTGTATCTCCCCCTTGATCATTGCTGTCATCTTGAGGTTGCTCATCATTTTGATTTTCTCCTTCATCAATTTGAGCCTCGTCCTCATTTAGAGTTGGTGGAGATACTTGCGTGGAGGAGGATGGTTGATCTTGTGCATGTGGGGGCTCTTCGGATTCCTTAGGACACACATCCCAATGGACATGTTCCTTAGCGCGATGCACGGAGCCTCTTCATTACCTATCTCATCAAGATCAACTTGCTCTACTTGAGAGCCGTTAGTTTCATCAAACACAACGTCACAAGAAACTTCAACTAGCCCTGAGGACTTGTTAAAGACTCTATATGCCCTTGTGTTTGAATCATATCCTAGTAAAAAGCCTTCTACTGTCTTAGGAGCAAATTTAGATTTTCTACCTCTTTTAACAAGAATGAAGCATTTGCTACCAAAGACTCTAAAATATGAAATGTTGGGCTTTTTACCGGTTAGGAGTTCGTATGATGTCTTCTTGAGGATTCGGTGTAGATACAACCGGTTGACAGCGTAGCAGGCGGTGTTGACCGCCTCGGCCCAAAACCGATCCGGCGTCTTGTATTCATCAAGCATGGTTCTTGCCATGTCCAATAGAGTTCTATTCTTCCTCTCCACTACACCATTTTGTTGTGGCGTGTAGGGAGAAGAGAACTCATGCTTGATGCCCTCCTCCTCAAGAAAGCCTTCAATTTGAGAGTTCTTGAACTCCGTTTCGTTGTCGCTTCTTATTTTCTTGATCCTTAAGCCGAACTCATTTTGAGCCCGTCTCAAGAATCCTTTTAAGGTCTCTTGGGTTTGAGATTTTTCCTGCAAAAAGAATACCCAAGTGAAGCGAGAATAATCATCCACAATAACTAGACAGTACTTACTCCCACCGATGCTTATGTAAGCGATCGGGCCGAATAAATCCATGTGTAGGAGCTCCAGTGGCCTGTCAGTCGTCATGATGTTCTTATGTGGATGATGAACACCAACTTGCTTCCCAACTTGGCATGCGCTACAAATCCTGTCTTTCTCAAAATGAACATTTGTTAATCCTAAAATGTGTTCTCCCTTTAGAAGCTTATGAAGATTCTTCATTCCAACATGGGCTAGTCGGCGGTGCCAGAGCCAACCCATGTTAGTCTTAGCAATTAAGCAAGTGTCGAGTTCAGCTCTATCAAAATCTACCAAGTATAGCTAACCCTCTAACACTCCCTTAAATGCTATTGAATCATCACTTCTTCTAAAGACAGTGACACCTACATCAGTAAAGAGACAGTTGTAGCCCATTTGACATAATTGAGATACGGAAAGAAAATTGTAATCTAATGAATCAACAAGAAAAACATTGGAAATGGAATGGTCAGGAGATATAGCTATTTTACCCAAACCTTTGACCAAACCTTGGTTTCCATCCCCGAATGTGATCGCTCGTTGGGGATCTTGGTTTTTCTCATAGGAGGAGAACATCCTTTTCTCCCCTGTCATGTGGTTTGTGCACCCGCTATCGATGATCCAACTTGAGCCCCCGGATGCATAAACCTACAAAACAATTTTAGTTCTTGACTTTAGGTACCCAAACGGTTTTGGGTCCTTTAGCATTAGAAACAAGAACTTTGGGTACCCAAACACAAGTCTTGGAGCCCTTGTGTTTGCCCCCAACAAACTTGGCAACTACCTTGCCGGATTTGTTAGTTAAAACATAAGATGCATCAAAAGTTTTAAATTAAATGTCATGATCATTTGATGCACTAGGAGTTTTCTTCTTAGGCAACTTAGCACGGGTTGGTTGCCTAGAGCTAGATGTCTCACCCTTATACATAAAAGCATGATTAGGGCTAGAGTGAGACTTCCTAGAGTGAATTCTCCTAATCTTGTTCTCGGGATAACCGATAGGGTACAAAATGTAACCGTCGTTATCCTGAGGCATGGGAGCCTTGCCCTTAACAAAATTAGACAATCTTTTAGGAGGGGCATTAAGTTTGACATTGTCTCCCTTTTGGAAGCCAATGCCATCCTTGATGCCAGGGCGTCTCCCACTATAGAGCATACTTCTAGCAAATTTAAACTTTTCATTTTCTAAGTTATGCTCGGCAATTTTAGCATCTAATTTTGCTATATGATCATTTTGTTGTTTAATTAAAGCCATGTGATCATGAATAGCATTAACATCAATATCTCTACATCTAGTGCAAATAGTGACATGCTCAGTGGTAGATGTAGAGGGTTTGCAAGAATTAAGTTCAACAATCTTAGCACGTAATATATCATTTTTATCTCTAAGATCGGAAATTGAAGCATTGCAAACATCTAATTCTTTAGCCTTAGCAAGCAATTTTTCATTTTCATTCCTAGGGCTAGCAAGAGAAATATTTAATTCTTCAATCTTAGCAAGCAAATCATCATTATTATTTCTAAGATTGGGAATTGAAACATTACAAACATTTGAATCAACCTTAGCTAACAAATTAGCATTCTCATTTCTAAGGTTGTCAATAGTCTCATGGCAAGTGCTTAGCTCCCTAGATAATTTTTCACATTTCTCTACTTCTAGAGCATAAGCATTTTTAACCTTAACATGATTTTTGTTTTCTTTAATAAGGAAGTCCTCTTGGGAGTCCAAGAGATCATCCTTCTCATGAATAGCACTAATTAATTCATTTAACTTTTCCTTTTGTTGCATGTTTAGGTTGGCAAAAAGAATGCGCAAGTTATCCTCCTCATTACTAGCATTATCCTCATCGCTAGTGGTTTCATATTTGGTGGAGGATCTTGATTTTACCTTCTTCCTTTTGTTGTCTTTTGCCATGAGGCACTTGTGGCCGACGTTGGGGAAGAGAAGACCCTTGGTGACGGCGATGTTTGCGGCGTCCTCGTCGGAGGAGGAGTCGGTGGAGCTCTCGTCGGAGTCCCACTCGCGGCACACATGGGCATCGCCGCCCTTCTTCTTGTGATATCTCTTCTTCTCCTTTCTTCTCCCCTTCTTGTCGTCGCCCCTGTCACTGTCACTAGAAATGGGAAATTTGGCAATAAAGTGACCAGGCTTACCACATTTGTAGCACAGTTTCTTGGAGCGGGGTTTGTAATCCTTCCCCCTCCTTTGCTTGAGGATTTGGCGGAAGCTCTTGATGATGAGCGCCATTTCCTCGTTGTTGAGCTTGGAGGCGTCAATGGGTTGTCTACTTGATGTAGACTCCTCCTTCTTTTCCTCCGTCGCTTTGAATGCGACCGGTTGTGCTTCGGACGTGGAGGGGCCATCAAGCTCGTTGATCTTCTTTGAGCCTTTGATCATCAATTCAAAGCTCACAAAATTCCCGATTACTTCCTCGGGAGTCATTAGTGTATATCTAGGATTGCCACGAATCAATTGAACTTGAGTAGGGTTAAGGAAAACAAGTGATCTAAGAATAACCTTAACCACTTCGTGGTCATCCCATTTTTTGCTCCCGAGGTTGCACACTTGGTTCACCAAGGTTTTGAGCCAGTTGTACATGTCTTGTGGCTCCTCCCCTTGGCGAAGACGGAAGCGACCGAGCTCCCCCTCGATCGTTTCCCGCTTGGTGATCTTGGTCACCTCATCTCCTTCGTGCGCGGTCTTTAGCACGTCCCAAACTTCCTTAGCACTCTTCAATACTTGCACCTTATTATACTCCTCTCGACTTCGAGAGGCGAGGAGTATAGTTGTGGCTTGGGAGTTGAAGTGTTGGATTTGGGCCACTTCATCCTCATCATAATCTTCATCCCCTATGGATGGTACCTGTACACCAAACTCAACAACATCCCATATACTTTTGTGGAGTGAGGTTAGGTGATATCGCATCATATCACTCCACCTAGCATAATCTTCACCATCAAACGTTGGTGGTTTGCCTAATGGGACGGAAAGTAAAGGTGTATGTTTAGGAATGCGAGGATAGCGTAGGGGGATCTTACTAAACTTCTTGCGCTCATGGCGCTTAGAAGTTACGGACGGCGCGTCGGAGCCGGAGGTGGAAGATGATGAAGTATCGGTCTCGTAGTAGACCACCTTCCTCATCTTCTTGTGCTTGTCGCCTTTCCGATGCGACTTGTGGGAAGAGGATTTCTTCTCCTTCCCCTTCCCCTTGTTGCGGGACTCTTCCGATGAAGCCTTCCCGTGGCTCGTAGTGGGCTTGTCGCCGGTCTCCATCTCCCTCTTGGCGTGATCTCCCGACATCACTTCGAGCGGTTAGGCTCTACTAAAGCACCGGGCCCTGATACCAATTGAAAGTCGCCTAGAGGGGGGTGAATAGGGCAAATCTAAAATTTACAAACTTAATCACAACTACAAGCCGGGTTAGCGTTAGAAATAGAAATGAGTCCGAGAGAGGGCGTAAAAACAAATCGCGAGTGAATGAAGAAATGAGACGCAAGGATTTGTTTTACCAAGGTTCGGTTTTCACAAACCTACTCTCCATTGAGGAGGCCACAAAGGTCGGGTCTATTTCAACCCTTTCCCTCTCTCAAACGGTCCCTCGGACCGAGTGAGCTTCTCTTCTCAATCAACCGGGAACCTAACTTCCCCGCAAGGACCACCACACAATTGGTGTCTCTTGCCTTGATTACAATTGAGATGATCGTAAGAAAGAATGAGAAAAAGAAGCAATCCAAGCGCAAGAGCTCAAAAGAACACAATAAATCTCTCTCACTAATCACTAAAGCCTTGTGTGGAATTGGGAGAGGATTTGATCACTTGGTGTGTCTTGTATTGAATGCCTAGCTCTTGTAAGTAGTTGGAAGGTGGAAAACTTGGATGACTTGAATGAGGGGTGGTTGGGGGTATTTATAACCCCAACCACCAAACTAGCCGTTTGGTGAAGGCTGCTGTCGACGGGCGCACCGGACAGTCCGGTGCGCCAGCCACGTCACTCGGCCGTTAGGGTTCGACCGTTGGAGCTCTGACGTGTGGGCCCGCCTGGCTGTTCGGTGATGCACCGGACATGCCCTGTAGGCTGTCCAGTGTGCCACCCGCGCGTGCTCTGCTCCTCTGCGCACGCTGGCGCGCATTTAATGCTATAGCAGGTGACCGTTGCGCTGAAGTAGCCGTTGCTCCGCCATTACACCGGACAGTCCGGTGTGCACCGGACATGTCCGGTGAATTATAGCGGAGCGGATTCCCGAAGCTGGCGAGTTCAGAGTCGCTTGGTCTTGGTGCACCGAACACTGTCCGATGGTGCACCGGACAGTCCGGTGAATTATAGCGAAGCGCCTCTGAGAATTCCCGAAGGTGCGAAGTTCAGCTTGAAGTCCCCTGGTGCACCGGACACTGTCCGGTGCGCCAGACCAGGGCACACTTCGGTTATCCCTTGCTCTTTTTGTTGAACCCTTATCTTGGTCTTTTTATTAGCTTATTGTGAACCTTTGGTACCTGTAGAACTTATAAACTTGGGCAAACTAGTTAGTCCAATTATTTGTGTTGGGCAATTCAACCACCAAAATCAATTTAGGAATATAGGTGTAAGCCTAATTCCCTTTCAGCAGGGATGTACTGCTGCGTGCGCCCCTGCCTCAGCTGGAGGGTGCAGCCACCGGCCCGCACCGCCATATGGACCTTCTTCGCATCCGTCGTCAAGGCAAAGAGCTCCGCGGAGAAGAGGTGGGTCCACAGATCCCAGTGAACTTTGATCCCCAGAAAACCCTCACAAACCACTGCGAAGATGGCCGCTTGTGCAATAGAGTTGGGGTTGAGGTTGTGTAGCTCCACCCCGTAGTGGTGCAGGAGCGCCCGCATAAAGCGGCTCGCTAGCACTCCAAACCCCCACTCATGGAAGGGGATGAAGCTAACCACGTACCCCGGCAGCGGGGAAGGGACGACCTCGCTCGGGGCCATCCACTCCGGCTGTGCCCCACCAGAGAGGGGACGGAGCAGACCATCGGTGACGAGGGCCTCTAGGTCCTTCGCGACGACGGTGGAGGAGGGCCACGGGTCGCGCGGCGGGACAACGGTCACCCTGTCAGCCATCACCGAACGGAGGTGGTGGAGGCGGAGGGGATGAGGTGCACGGTTTCCTTTTCCCTGGCTATTCTCTTAGGTTGCGAAAACCAGAGCAAAAGGCAGGCGCAAATGGCAGAGTGACGAACCACTCCCGGCCCCCTTCCGAGTATATAAAGGCCTAGGCGAGAACCGTTCAAAACTTCTCCCGAACTCGCCGCGAAATTCAAAACTCGAAGGTAAAATGATCTTTCCGTTCCTCGAACGGCTCGCACGTGCAACGGGCGCCACACAAATCGCCCGTCCTGTCGCATTAACTCCCCGGCAGAGCAAGCGACACCTCTGGCAGGCGAGGCGGGCGTCGTTTCGCCTCCACCATGACGACCACGTCGAAAAAGGTGCACCACCTTATTTAAATTCATATCCTTCCCCTCCTCCTCCTCTCTCTCTCTTGCTACAGGGACCGGGAAAGGGGATGTTGTGGAAAGGATCCTTCTCGGCGAAGGAAGCGGGCCCCGAGCCCTCCTACTGATCAGGGGTTCGAAGGCTAGCCCCTCGGAAGGGTTTTGACAGCTGCCACATAGCACTCGGGCTTCAAGCCCATTACTGATGAGGGGTTCGAAGGCTGGCCCCTCGGAAGGGTTTGACAGCCGCCCCAGAGCGCTCGGGCTCCGCGCCCATTACTGATTAGGGGTTCGAAGGCTGGCCCCTCGGAAGGGTTCGATAGTCGCCCCAGAGCACGCAGAGTGAGGGATGACTCTGGGTACGTCCGATACATGGCCGAGGCTCGGGCTACGCTCCCGAGGTACCCTAGGACATTTCCGAGACTGGCGGGAACGATTTGTAATGGAATCCCACCGGAGGGAGACATCGAGCCCTCGGACCCTGTCGAAGGGGTCTGGGTCCAGCGAATCACTCGCAGGTACTTTTGGAGCGCGCCTCTGGGCCACCAGCCGACCCCTAATGAATGGGGCATGGGCGTCCACTCGGATCACCCGTTAGCAGCTCACTGGAAACACCATGTTCGGTGCCCTTCGAGGGAAACATGGCGCTTTCCCCCCTCCTCCTTGCGGAAAGGCGACACAGGGGCGTATGATAAAAGTCGGGAAAGTCCTTGATCGTCCTCTCGCTCCGGGCAGAGGCTCGGGGGCTGCTCTTGCACCCGGCTATGGCCAAACCGTTGACAGCGTCAACAAACCAGCTTGATAACTAGGAACCTGACCATGCACCCGGGCTACGGCTAGGCCGCATGAGGGAACGATTAGACCGGCTGAGGCACCACGAAAAGCATTAAGACCTCGGAGGAGTCAAACCACTCCTCCGAGGCCTTGGGGGCTACACCCGGTGGGTGCGCTCACGCGCACCCACCAGAACAAAGCAAAACCGAGAAAGGCCGGTCCCCTCACCGAAAATGCGGCAAAAGCCTCCAAGCGAGTACCAACACTCCCTTCGAGGCTCGGGGGCTACTGTCGGGTACCATAATTAGGGGTACCCCCAACACTCCTAATCACGGCTGGTAAACACCCTCTGGCCAACTGACGGACACGGTTCAAGTCAAGGCTTCGTCTACCCAAGGGACGCGACCTCGCCTGAGCCCAGCCTCGGGCTAGAGCAGTAGTCCCAGACGAGTTCACGCCCCGTCCGAGGGCCTCCTTAGGCAGTGGACACCTCCTCGGCTCTCCCGAAGCCCGGCTCGGGCAGGCTTCGTTGTGAAGCAACCTTGGCCGGACTGCCTCACCAACCGACCGCTTCACAGGCGCATTCAATGCAGGGGACGCCTGACGCCGTATCCTAACACACGCGCCTCAGTCGGCTAGGCCGAAGTGACCGCACTCACTTCGCCCCTCCCTTTTATTGTCCGATATGATAGGAAAATAGTGCCGCCCGCCCCGCTCCGACTGCCGTGTCAACCACCCAGGCAAAGACTAACAACAAGTCACGATCAACCACCGAGTTCGGCCTCGGGCGCAACAGGAAGCTCCGCATTGCCCGACCTCAGGCTCCAGCCTCGAGAGGAGGTCTCCGCCTCACCCGACCCCCGGACTCGGCCTCGACCTCGGTTTCGGGAGGAATCGCGTCCTCGCCCGACCCCGGCCTCGGCCTTAAGAGAAGTCTCCGCCTCGCCCGACCTTGGGCTCGGACCGACCGCGCCAACAGGGGATACATCATTACCCTATCCCTAGCCAGCTCAGGCTACAAGGAACAAGATCGGCGTCCCATCTGGCTTACCCCGGCGATGGGTAATGATGGTGCCCCGCGTGCAACCATGACACCGGTGGCTCTCAGCCCCTTATGGCAGCAAGGAGACGTCAGCAGAATCCTTGCCGCGCTGCTAGCTGTGCTCCTACAGGGCTCAGGCGCTTCTCCGACGGCCATGCTATCACGTGTACAGGGCTCAAGCTCTCCCCCGACAGCCACGTTGGCATGTACACAAGGCTTAGGCATTTCTCTGCCGGACACGTTAGCGCATAGCTACACCCCCATTGTACGATTGGACCCTCTCCTTGCGTCTATAAAAGGGAGGTCCAGGACCATCCTGGAGGGGGGTTCGCGCGGGGGAAGGAGCGAGCGAATAGGCTCCCTCTCTCTCTTTCTCTCCCTCTCGCGACGTGCTTGTAACCCCTACTACGAGCCGCACCCCTGGTGCAGGATAATACAATGCTTGTCCCACCTCTTGTGTTCCATCCCGCGCCAACCCATCTGGGCAGGGGCACGCAGCGACAATCTCACTCGTCGGTCCAGGGACCCCCAGGTTCGAAACACCGACATATATAGTATAGCACCGAGAAGCGTACTCGATGTATGTACACCAGCTGTTTTGTACGAACGGCGAACGCCAATGTGCGTAGCATCGGGTACAACACAACACAACTAGAGATGGCAATGGGTACCCGAAACCTAAAACCCGATGGGTTTTTACTCCATTAGGGTACGGATTTGGGTCAATTTTTATATCCATAGGTTTGTTAATGGGCACAAATGTATACCCAATGAGTTCATGTGTACGGGTTTGTTCCTATAGTAACCAAACCCGTGAACCCGTGGGTTTTTAAACCCGACCAAACCTAGAGCATATTTGTCGGCGTTTCGACCCCGGGGGGTCCCTGGACCGACGAGTAAATTGTCACTGCGTGTCCCAGCCTAGATGGGTCGACGCGAGACGGGACACAAAGGGGTGAGAACAGTGAGGGGAAACCGCGGCCTTCGTGTTGTCCTGCGCCCAGGGCGGTTGGATGCGCTTGCAGTAGGGGGTTACAAGCGTTCGCGTGGGAGAGAGAGTGAGAGCGAGAGCCTTATGCGTCGGCCCGTTCTCCCGCACGGCCAACCTTCTCGTACGAGAGCCCTGGACCTTCCTTTTATAGGCGTAAGGAGAGGGTCCAGGTGTACAATGGGGGTGTAGCAGTGTGCTAACGTGTCTAGCAGAGAGGAGCTAGAGCCCTAAGTACATGCCGTCGTGGCAGTCGGAGAGGTTTTGGCACCCTATTCATGTGATGTCATGGCCATCGGAGGAGCGCTGAAGCCCTGCGGAAGTACAGCTATCGGGGCTATCAGATCCTTGCTGACGTCTCCTTGCTGACGTAAGGGGCTGGGAGCTACCGTCGTCACAGAGCGTGCGGGATGTCATCATTACTTGTTTACTGGGGCGAGCCAGATGGGACGCCGGTCTTGTTCCCCGTAGCCTGAGCTAGCTAGGGGCAGGGTAATGATGGCCCCCCTGGCGACGTGGCTGGTTCGGACCCGAGTTTGGGCGAGGTGGCGATTCCTCCGAGGTCGAGGTTGAGTCCGAGCCCTGGGGTCGGGCGAGGCGGAGTCCGTCGTCTTCCGGAGCCGAGGCTGAGTCCGAGCCCTAGGGTCGGGCGAGGCAGTGTTCGTCGTCTTCCAGAGCCGAGGCTGAGTCCGAGCCCTGGGTTCGGGCGAGGCGGAGTTTGTCGTCTTTTAAGTCGTGGTTGAGTCCGAGCCCTGGGGTCGGGCGAGGCGGAGTCCATCGTCCGAGGCTGAGACGGGGGCCGAACCCTGGGGTCGGGCAAGGCGGAGCTTTCTATGTCGCCCGAGGCTAGACTTGGCCACTGTCAACCTCACTCTAGCGAGTGGCACGGCAGTCGGAGCGGGGTAGGCAGCGCTATTTTCTTGTTAGGTCGGCCAGTGGAGCGGCGAAGTGACTGCTGTCACTTCGGCTCTGTCAACTAAAGAGCGCGCGTCAGGATAAGGTGTCAAGCGATCCTTGCATTAAATGCTCCTGCGATACAGTCGGTTGGCGTGGCGATCTGGCCAAGGTTGCTTCTCTGCGAAGAATGGGCCTCGGGCGAGCCAAAGGTGTGTCCATTGCTTGAGGGGGCCCTCGGGCGAGACGTGAATCCTCCGGGGTCGGTTGCCTTTGCCCGAGGCTGGGCTCGGGTGAGGCGAGATCGTGTCCCTTGAGTGGACTAAGCCTTGACCTTAATCGTGCCCATCAGGCCTTTGCAGCTTTGTGCTGATGGGGGTTACCAGCTGAGATTAGGAGTCTTGGGGGTACCCCTAATTATGGTCCCCGACAGTAGCCCCTGAGCCTCGAAGGGAGTGTTGATACTTGCTTGGAGGCTTTTGTCGCACTTTTTTGCAAGGGGACCGGCCTTTCTGGGTTGCGTTTCGTTCCGGTGGGTGCGCGCGAGCGCACCCGCCGGGTGTAGCCCCTGAGGCCTCGGAGGAGTGGTTCGACTCCTTCGAGGTCTTAGCGCGTTTCGTGATGCTTCGGCCGGTCTGGTGGTTCCCTCATGCGAACTGCCCGTAGCCCGGGTGCATAGTCGAGTCCCAAGTTCTCGGGCTAGTATGTTGACGCTGTCAACGGTTTGGCTGGAGCCGGGTTTGCGAGAGCAGCCCTCGAGCCTCCGCACAGAGCGAGAGGACGGTCAAGGACAGACTCGGCTTTTTCCATACGCCCCTACGTCGCCTTTCCGCAAGGAGGAGGGGGGGAAAGCACCATGTTGCCCTTGGAGGGCACCGAACATGGTGTCTCCAGTGAGTTGCTATCGTGTAATCCGAGTGGACGCCCGTGCCCCATTCGTTAGGGGTCGGCTAGTGGCCCGGAGGCGCGCTCCAAAAGTACCTGCGGGTGATTCGCCGGACCTGGTCCCCTTTTGACGGGGTCCGAGGGCTCGATGCCTCCCTCTGGTGGGATTCCGTTACAAAATCGCTCCCGCTGGTCTCAGAAATGTCCTAGGGTACCTCGGGAGCATAGCCCGAGCCTTGGTTATGTATCGAACGTACCCAGGGTCATCCCTCGCTCTGCGTGCTCTGAGGTGGCTGTCGAACCCTTCGGGGGCCAGCCTACGAACCCCTGATCAGTAGTGGGCACGGAGCCCGAGTGGCATGAGGTGGTCGTTGAACCCTTCAGAGGGGCCAGCCTTCGAACCTCTGACCAGTAGTGGGCGCGGAGCTCGAGTGCTCTGAGGCGGCTGTTGAACCCTTCTGAGGGGCCAGCCTTCAAACCTCTGATCAGTAGGGGGGCTCGGGGCCCGCTTCCTTTGCGGAGAAGGATCTCTTTGTAATACTCAAAATTCTAAATAAAGAATATAGAGAGATCTTCTCATTTTATGTGCCTCATTTGCATCATAAAAAGAGCATACATGTAATTAAGAGGATTTAATCCAAACAAATGATTCTAAAACAAAATAAAGTGCATCATGTTGGAGTTTATATGTTTGTGCATTAAATAAAATAATAAGGTTAATGATAATAATATAATAATTTCTAGAAGTAGAATTAAACCCTAAACTTGAAAATAGGGTTTTGAAAATGAGAAGGAGAAGGTATATAAAAAAAATAATAATAATAAATAAAACAAATTTCATAAATGTCCCAAATTGGTACTTCCTAAGTTCACAATAAAATTCGAGGACAAGTTCTGCACAAGGTTTGAATTTAAAATTTGAATTCAAATTGAAGTTGGGATAGAAATAAAAAAAATAAAAAAGGAAGAAATCCTAATTGGGCCAAACTTCCCAAACCGGCCCATCCTCTCACCTCTCTTCCACGCGCCTGGATCAGCTACACCCGGCGCTGACGAGGGGACCCCACGGGTCAGGCTCCCGCGCGCGCGGGTCTCGCGTCCTCGCTGCGCGTGGGCCCCAGGCGTCAGGTCCATCTCCCACGTGAGCTCCAACAGAACGCCGCGGGTCCGTCTTCCTCTGCTGGCGCGAATCTCGGACCGCGCTAACAACCTTCCACGGGATGCCGCCGGGTCGGTAGCCGAGTATCTCGCGCGTGCCATGCACTGGAGAGCGGGTTCCGCACGTTGGCGCGTCCTTCCCCTTCGCAGTGGCGAGCGTAAATGTCGCCGCCATGGCCGGGACGCGGAAGATCTCTTCCACTCTCCGAACCGAGACCCCGGGGGATAAAGGGACGCCCCGTGACCCGTTCCTTCCCCCCTGCTGTCTTCTCGCGCGAGCCCATACCTCGAAAACACACCGCCGCAACCGCTAGTGCTGTGTCCGCGGTAAGAGAAGGGTCCGCCACCATAGAACCGGCCCGGTATCGCCGGTGGGTGGCCAGGGTGGTGTCGGGATTGTTCATCGGCGTGTGGGGATCGTCTGCGTGAAGTATTGCGCTCGGTGGTCCGCCCAAACGTCCTGAATTTCTCACCGTCGCCGGACTCCGCCGTGGCTCTGCTATTCCTTCGCGACCAACACCCTGCGCGGCAAATCCCTCTGGTACGATTACTTGATCAAATTCGTTGTGGCCCCGTATCACGTAGGAGCGATCGAATTGGAATCTAGGGCGCTCGTGCTCTGGTTTTGGGCATCTCCGACGAGGGTCCGCCGTGAACCGGGGGCGGCGCTGCCGTCTCGGGTGCTCGGGGTAGGGGATAGATCGCCAGCCGTTGATCTGGCGGCCAACGGCTGAGATTAAAACTTGCGTAACGTTTCGCGTTGGGTCGATCTAGAGCGTTGATCAGCGATCGGATGACTCCGGGTATGGGTGTGATCTCCACCGTTGGATCAACATCGGGTGGTCCTCGAAGCGTACCGGTTCGCTTCTGTGGTATTCTAATCGTGGCCATAGGATTCTAATCCGACGTCTGTGAGCGCTCGATACCCGTTCGCTCTAGAGTAATTGCAAATGAGTCCCTCAGGAAGTAAGAAATAGAGCCCGCCATCCTCGGTGACTGTTGACTGGGTCTTAGAAATTTTACTCTGCAACCCCTGATCTCTCTGGAAAATGAGGCCCAGTCCATAACAGTATTAAAATCAGAGAAAATAAATTATAAATGGATTTTTAATATGAAAATAAATACTAGAACTTGATAAATCCATAGAAAATTCATTTTAGCTCCAAATTGATCCATTCCAATTCCTATAATTTTGTAATAATGTTGTTTATCACCCTGTATCTCTGTTTTGACATGAACTCTGTTAGAAAAATTTATTTATCATTTAACCCTATTTAAGGCACATTAAATCTTAGAAAATTCATAACTTGAAACTTATAACTCCAAATTTAGTGATTCTAGTTCCTATGATTTCATTTTAATGTGTAGATTTTTACTGTGTATTATATTTACATGTTTGGTGCAATTTTAATTTTTGCTATACTATGTATGTATTGTGTTGATGCGAGTAGACGAGCAAGCCATTGTGGAAACTGAGGTTCAACAAGTAGAAGTAGCTGAGCAGGAGCTCATTGAAGGCAAGTTGTGCCCTTGATCACTTACTTTTCCCAGCCATGTTCTTATTAATTTTAATGATCTGCATAGGTTAATTTTGATGGGAGCCTTTATATTACCCCAGTTTGGATTACCTCTATACCTTGTTCACCCCTGAAATATTTTTGGGTAGTACTTGCTATTGCTTTATGTGGATTGGGTATGGAGATACACTATTCATGATTATTCTTTTATTATCTTGTTATTATTACTGTTCATGTTAAGATCATTAAATTAATGGGAACATGGAGCGACCACCCGGGAAAACAGTGCTACCACAAGGGTTTAATGGGACGCCCTTGGCTGATTAACTAGGAAAGCTAGTGGAGGGCTACCTTACCCGAAAGGGGCAAGGGCAATAGGGGAGTGGTCAGTGTAGGGAGGTCCTTGTTTGATTTTGCTGCGATGGCGGTCAGGCAAGAACCCTGCACTGGAGCTTCCTATAAACTGTAGCGAGTAGTCTGAAGCTAGTGGAACTTTGTAAAGGCCTCGTAGTGTTACCCTGCCTCGCTTCCTTGGTAGAGGTGTATGGGATTCATGACCCCTTGGCAGATGGGTAACACGGCTTGTGGGTAAAGATGCGCAACCTCTGCAGAGTGTAAAACTAGTATACTAGCCGTGCTCACGGTCATGAGCGGCTCGGACCCTCACATGATTAATTATGGAACTTAAATTCAATCTGACATTTGCATCGCATTTGGGATTATTTTACTATTACTGTTCTTTATTATTATTAAGGTTTGGTATTTACTTACACTTAGTAATTGCTAATAAAATTTTGACCAACTTATAAAAGCAATGCTCAGCCTCAGCCTTTATTTCATTGACCAGCCTTACACTTCATGAACTCCCACCTTTGGTGAGTTCATGCCACATTATTCCCCACGACTTGTTGAGCTATGAACGTATGTGAGCTCACTCTTGCTGTCTCACACCCCCCCACAGGAGAAGAACAGGTGGTCGAAGAGGAGCCGCCTAAAACTGAGGAGTTCGATCTGATCTAGGTGGCGTTTCTCAGTCGACATTGGCGCCGACGATCCTTAGTTCGTTTTATGGTTATACTTTTATTTTGTAATAAGTCTTCCGCTATGTAATAATTACTCTGATGTTTTATGACATTTATCTCTATACACTCTGTTATTATATATGTTGTCTTCTTGGCGCATGTATGAGATGCACCTGGCTTTGTTCCTTAAAGCCGGGTGTTACAGAAGTGGTATCAGAGGAATGTTGACTGTAGGACGAAACCTAGATAGAAATGGACAAAACCATTACCTACTTACCTCACTCTGATTCTTCCTATACTTATCTTGATCCTGCCTCACCTTCTACTGTTCTACTCTGATCATTCTTATCTTTTCTACTCTTAGACAAGATGGATTTCACACCTTGGAATCCCTACCCCTATGACATTTTTAAGAGATAGGAAGCCTAAGACAAAATTAAAACTATTTTCTATTAAAAATATTGGTTGATTGTTCTGATGATCAATGCCTGATTTGCTTCTTTGATTGATTGAAATATTACATGGACATCTTAGCATGTGCCAGCATAAGGTAATAAATTAGCTATGGTAGGTAAAACATTAAACTGCTTAGCTAATAAATCCCCCAAAGTAACATGATTGTAATTACTGCCTTGTCTACTGCTCTTTCTTACCATATGTATCTAACTCAGATGGTCAATACCAGGAGGGGTGGTGGAATTGATTTGCCTCCTAACCAACACACTCGAAGGATATATAGACAACCTCAGCCACAGCCTGCAGAGATGAATCCTCCTAATCCTCCACCAGGCGGAGTTGATCCACTGGTTGCTGCTCAGATGGCGGTGATGCAGCAAATGGTAGACACTATGGCTGATATGCGTGCCCAGATGCAGCAAGAACGCCAGGAAATGCGTCAGGAAAGAGAAGATATACGCCAGGAGTTGCGCCAGGAGAGAGATGAGATACGCCAAGAAAGGAGGGCGCAACAACAACAGCTACAACAACAGCTTCAACAACAGCAGCAACAGCAACAAGTACCACTGCCTCCACCACCACCACCAGTTCCACCTCGTGATAAGCACCGGGAGTTTATGATTCATAAGCCACCAACCTTCGCCAGCTCGCCAGATCCACTTGATGCAGACGATTGGTTGAAGTCAATTGAGAAGATGCTGAATATTGCACAATGCACTGACCGGGAGAAGGTTTTATATGCTTCTGGACGTCTGATTGGTCCTGCTGCTGACTGGTGGGATTCTTATACTGCTGCCCATGATGCTGCTGATACTATTACTTGGGCGGAGTTTAGTACACAGTTCAGGAACTACCATATTCCAGCTGGTATGATAAAGATCAAGAAGAAGGAGTTTCTGTCGCTGAAGCAAGGAAGTATGTCAGTCAGCGAGTACCGCGACAAGTTTATTCAGTTATCCAGATATGCCCCTGAAGAAGTTGCTGAAGACGAGAGGAAGCAGGAGCATTTCATTGAAGGACTTAATGGACCACTGCAGTATGCTCTAGTGGCACACACATTTCCGTCATTTCAGAGGCTGCTTGATAAGGCCCTGGCTATTGAACACAAGCGTGTTCAGCTGGGAGATTTGAAGAGAAAGGCAATATCTCAAGGACAAGGAAGCAGCAGTGTTCGTCCTCGCTACAGTTCACCACAGGGTACACCGACTCGACCAGGAGGACCACGCCCAGTTCAGCAATCACCACTGAGGACTCCACCTCCTCGACAGGCTACTCCCACTGGCACCCCGACGAAGTTTGCAGGACAGAGTCCAGGCACTACGTGTTTCAAGTGTGGGAAGACTGGTCATTATGCAAATGTCTGCCCACAGAGGATTGCTACTACTCCAGTTCAGAACAAGCAACAGACCCCTGGCAAGGGATATTCTATAGCCAGGGTGAATCAAGTCAGCGTTGATGATACTCCTGATGGTGGGGACCTCGTAATTGGTATGTTTTATGTTAATGCAATTCCTGCAACCATATTATTTGATTCTGGTGCTACACATTCATTCATGTCTGCTAGATATGCCAACACAAATGAAATACCACTGCTAAATATGAGAAAACCCATGATAGTAATTACACCTAAAGGGCCTGTTGAGGCGAATCAAATGACACGTAGATTGACCTTGACCATTATGGGTAGAGAATTTGGAGTTACTGCTATAATATTAGAGTCAAGCAGTATAGATCTGATCCTTAGTATGTCATGGCTAAGAAAAGCAAAGGCCGTTATAGCATGTGGTAGAGGTATCGTAGAGCTCACTACCACTAAAGGAGAAAGATTTCAAGTTAATATTGCAGTAACCTCCTCATCCATGCGTGCAATGTTCTTTATGCCTGAGGAGTTTGTTGGTGACAACATCCGGGTGGTTAGAGATTTTCCGGATGTCTTTCCAGAGGAGTTACCAGGGATGCCACCTGATAGAGAAGTAGAGTTTGTGATTGATCTCTTACCTGGAATCGCCCCTATTTCTAAACGGCCCTATAGAATGTCCGTAGAGGAGTTGAAGGAACTTAAGAAGCAGTTAACTGAGTTACAGGAGGCGGGGTATATTCGTCCGAGTTCCTCACCTTGGGGAGCACCGGTGTTATTTGTGCAGAAGAAGGATGGATCGCAACGGATGTGTGTGGATTATAGATCTCTTAATGATGTTACGGTGAAGAACAAGTATCCGTTGCCCCGTATTGAGGATTTATTTGATCAGATGCGAGGTGCTAGAGTATTCTCGAAGATTGATCTCCGATCCGGTTACCATCAGATGAGGATTAGACCATCGGATATTCCCAAGACGGCTTTCTCGACTCGATATGGATTATATGAGTTTACTGTTATGTCATTTGGACTAACCAATGCACCAGCTTACTTCATGAATTTGATGAATAAGGTGTTTATGGAGTATTTGGACAGATTCGTCGTGGTATTCATCGACGATATTCTTATCTATTCTAAGAATGAAAGTGATCATGAACTACATCTAAGGTTGGTGCTACAGAAGTTACGAGATAATCAACTCTACGCTAAGTTCAGCAAGTGCAAGTTTTGGATTGACAAGGTACCATTCCTTGGTCATATTATTTCTAATGGAGGAATAGCAGTGGATCCTGCTAAAGTGAAGGAGATAATGGAGTGGAGAGTGCCCACTACAGTTACTGAGATTCGGAGTTTCTTAGGACTCACAGGATATTATCGGAGATTTATTGAAGGGTTCTCTAAAATTGCTAAGCCTATGACATCGCTTTTGGAAAAAGGAAGAGAATTTAAGTGGGATGAGAAGTGCCAAGAAAGCTTTGATCAATTGAAGGAGAGATTGATGTCACCTCCAGTATTGATTATGCCAGATCTGCAGAAGGGATTTGACATTTATTGTGATGCATGTGGCCAAGGACTTGGATGTGTGCTCATGCAAGATGGACATGTGATTGCCTATGCATCTCGTCAGTTGAGGAAGCATGAATTGAACTACCCCACCCATGACTTAGAGCTGGCTGCCGTTGTGCATGCAATTAAGATTTGGAGACACTATATTATGGGAACTAAGTGCCAAGTATACACGGATCATAAGAGTTTGAAGTATATATTCACTCAGAAGGATCTCAATCTTAGGCAACGCCGTTGGTTGGAGCTCATTAAGGATTATGACTTGGAGATTCACTATCACCCAGGCAAGGCGAATTTGGTTGCAGATGCCTTGAGTCGGAAGGAGCATGTTCACTCCGCTTTCGTTGTCCAGCTACCTGATGAATTAGCAAAAGACTTTGAGAGGCTCAACCTAGGAATTGTTACACATACGGAAGGAGTGACTATTGAATTGGAACCTACCTTGGAGCAAGAAATTCGTAAAGGTCAGGTTGGTGATGCCAAAATCCAGGAGATCAAGGATCTGATAACAGAGGGTAGAGGCCCAGAGTTCACGGAGGATGAGCAAGGCACGATATGGTTCAAGAATCGGATCTGTGTTCCCGATATTGATAGTCTTCGGGAAACCATATTGAAGGAGGCACATGATTCAGTTTATTCTATCCACCCTGGGAGCACTAAGATGTATCAGGATTTGAAGCAAAGTATTGGTGGTATGGTTTAAAGAGAGATGTGGCTGCACATGTGGCTATGTGCGATGTATGCCAAAGAGTTAAAGCTGAACACCAGAGGCCAGCCGGACTACTGCATCCACTGAAGATACCTGAGTGGAAAAGGGAAGAGATTGGCATGGACTTCATTGTTGGATTACCCCGCACGTCTGCTGGATATGATTCTATATGGGTGATTGTGGACAGGCTAACTAAAGTAGCCCACTTTATTCCAGTGAAGACCACGTATTCAGGAGCCAAGTTGGCAGAGTTGTACATGGCACAGATTGTATGCCTGCATGGTGTACCAAAGAAGATTGTGTCAGACCGGGGATCACAGTTTACCTCTCGATATTGGAAGAAGTTGCACGAGTCATTGGATACAAGATTGAATTTTAGTTCGGCTTACCATCCCCAGACTGATGGGCAGACTGAGAGGACTAACCAAGTGCTTGAAGATATGTTAAGAGCTTGTGCTCTTAAGCATGGTGGAAGTTGGGATAAGAGTCTACCATATGCGGAGTTCTCATATAATAATAGCTATCAGGCCAGTTTGAAGATGTCACCGTTTGAGGCTTTGTATGGCAGAAAGTGCAGGACTCCCTTGTATTGGGATCAAACTGGTGAAAGACAGTTGTTTGGGCCTGAGATTATACAAGAAGCAGAGGAACAAGTTCAGCAAATAAGGGAGAATTTGAGAACTGCACAGTCAAGACAGAAAAGTTATGCTGACACCCGGAGAAGACTACTTGAGTTTAAGGAGGGTGATTATGTCTATTTGAAGGTGTCACCACTCCAGGGCATGAGAAGGTTTAAAGTCAAAGGAAAGTTGTCCCCTCGCTTTATTGGACCCTTTTTAATCTTAAAGCGAGTGGGAGAGGTTGCATACCAATTGGAGTTACCGGATCATCTTTCGGATGTTCATGATGTATTTCATGTATCTCAGCTGAAGAAATGTCTCAGGGTGCCTGAAGAACAATTACCAATGGAAGACCTTAGCATTCAAGATGACCTGACTTATGCTGAGTACCCCATCAAGATTTTGGATACTTTGACTCGAGTTACGAGGAATAAGGTTATAAAGATGTGCAAAGTGCAATGGAGCCACCACGGTGAAGATGAAGCCACATGGGAAAGAGAAGAAGAGCTTCGTATAGATTTTCCCCACCTTTTCCCTAGATCTTCTTAAATCTCGAGGACGAGATTATTTTTAAGGGGGGTAGGATTTGTTGTGACGGAACCTCCCAAGTAATCAGGCCCACCTACAGTTGTCCTTGTCTAGCAGACATCAGACACCCTGTAGATGTTCCTAAGTTACTTGACAAGCTCGGTATCTTTCCTTACCTCACCAGGAACGTTTCACCCGTCTTGCAGACATTACAGATCATCGGAGATGAAGATATGCGGAAGCGAATTACATAAACTTACATTTATTTCAAAAAGCAAGCTCGAGTTATATTATTACAGACCAGTCTAAAGAGTGAGTGCATATAAGTAATAATTATACAAACCAGGGAGACACAAACTTCTCCTGAAAGACTATAAACAAAAGATCTAAGATGGAGGACCGAGTCCTCCCGCGCTTCAGTCTTGTTTTTCTTCTTTGGGAACCACCTTAGCACAGAAGCAGCAAAAGTCTGCTACTTCCCCACCTAAAAACAACAAAGGGATAAACCCTGAGTATGGAATTACTCAGCAAGTCTTACCCGACTAAGGAAAAGACTCTCAAGGGTATGCTGGTTATATGGGAGTCAAGGTAAGGCTTCTCAATAATCAAAGACTCTGTTTTGCAGAAATGCTTACTAAAGTGGATCCTTAAAAATCCAATTTTATTTGTCAAGTTAGGTAAGATTACCTGCACTAGAGTTCTTTCTACCCTAGTTCAATCACTGGTCCTGCACTAGCCAATTTCTTAACCAAAAACCCATCATCTTTAGTGGAATGCTACGTGTAAGTCAGTGGCCAAGTCTCCATAACCGCGGAGGTACGGCGATCCGAATCGATTATACTCAGCTGAGGATCTCCAATCACACGACATATGTAGCACTTAACCCTTGCATATGTCAACCCGCCACCGGGGTTCTTAAGACCGGATCAGGTTCACGCAAACCGAGAGCACAGATACACCACCGTCCAGCCTCTTGCCACGGAGGGTACACGCTACTCTCGCCACCGCTCCACTCCCATTTCGTGTTATCTTATTCCGGCCTTAGTCTGCCCGAGGCAAGGCTTACCCATGACGAGGCATGTGACCAGTTAAAGGGTCCTCGGTCAGCAGGCCTACATCGACAAGGTCCTTAATCGACTCAGACGGAGACACTACACCGAGACTCTCTTCTCGTGCAAGTCACCCGTCCGGTCTCAGCTTAATCATTTCAACCCAAAAACTTGGTACCTGACAGAGGTACATCTTTTCCAGATGTTGAATCCATCAAGGCCTTTGACAGATTCACCATCAAGTTTTATTTTTGAAAACATCCCTCCCACTTTGCCAAACATCTTTTGTAAAACAAACCCTTTTGTTTTTCTAAAGCAATACTAAGCATAATAAAACCTTTTTGTAAAAACAGGATTTCAAGGAGAGTAATCAAGATCAAGGAAGGTAATGCAGGAATTGTTTAATCAATCAACTCCTATCACCTAATGCAGCAAGCAAGTGAGAAAGATTTTAAAAACATCAAGGAAGGTGGCAAATGCACCGGGGCTTGCCTTTGTTATCAGGTGTGTCCTGCTCGGATCCACAGATATCGAAATAAAAGCAGTTGTCTGCTTGAGGATCAGAGGTGGGTGGTAACCCTTCTTCAGAAACTTCTTCTTCTTCTTCGTGCTCTAAGATAACCATATACATGCATAAGAATGGATGTCATGGAATGCTCATGAGGATGCAAAGATAGCATAAACTTATTATTTATGTCTTGAGTACAACTTTCCTTCACGGTACTCCGAGAACCTAGGGTTTTCGGAGTCAGTAAAGGAGTTCATGGAGCAGGGGGGTGGTTTTGGGTTTAGTGATCAAACAAGGTTCAAATCAAACCAAATTCTACCCATGGCTTCTAAATAATGTGAAAAGCTCACATAAAAAGTTTGGGAAATTTTGGACTTATTATTTATTTTCTAAAATTCCAGAATCAATGGTTTAGGCTATTTTAAATACCCTAAAATTCCCTATTTGATCTAAAAATCATGAGTTTATTTTTATTAAATACTAGGGAAAATAAGGAACCTAGGAAAATTGGTCTCACAATTTTATGATTTTTCTACAGTTTTCTACAATTTTCCACAGCTTCACTGAAAAAGAAAAAGAAAAACATTAAACAGTTCTGGGCCGAATCTAGCCCAGCGGCCCAGGCCTGAACGGATTCGCGCGCGCGCCCGCGCCCGCGAGGGAAGTTTTGCACAGAGGCCCTCGACGTTTTGACTAAACCAGAACAGAGTCGTTTACTATTGCGCAGAGTCACTGACACTTCACGAAAAGGTCCCTGCGTTTCTATCAATTCACAACCGCACGTCCCCGACGGCGTTCGCGCACGGCCGCGCTCCGGCGAGCCAGCAGACCGGCCGAACGGGGCAACGGCTGAGCTCTCCGAGCAACAGAAACGGAATTGGATCGACTCTAAGCATTTTCCCCAAACTAATTTGGCTATTGATCGACTAGGGGACTCTGGCCACGGTGGCCGTGAGCATCACGGCGAGATAACCGTGTTCCCGGCGATCCGAGAGCCCCTAGTTCAATTCCATGGCTCGGCAAGCATCACGGAGGTGGGAGGGTACTCAAACGAAGTAACAGAGGACCGGGGCTGACCTGTGGAGGGCTGACCACGGTGAGCTCACTTCTACGGCGGCGGAGAACTGAATTGGGGGAAACGCGAAATTCGAGCTCGTCGGTGAACAACTGGAGGCAATACGGGGTGTCGAGGTGCTTGACTACCATACGGACCTAGGGGCACACTCAATTTATAGGCGCCGGGGGCGGTGGCCGGTGAATTTCAAGGAGACGCGCGGCGGTCGGAGAGGAGGAAGAAGGTTATCGGCTTCGCGACTACGTGTCTACCGCCGTGGCGGGCTCACCGGCATCGATGAGATAGCCGTGAGGAGTCACGACGGCACGGAGGAAGAGTTGAGCCACGCGGCACCCGGCCGAGAGGCGGCGGTCGATGGCGAGCACTTTACCGCGGGCGGTGAGCCAGGGGAGATGTGCCGTGGCCGAGCGGGGTGACTTCCAGCTCACCGGTGACGAGGACCTTTACCGTGACAGACTTATCCGGTGACCGCCGAGCACGAATCACAGCGAACGACGATCGACGGCGACGGCTATCGGCGACGAGCACGAATGGATCCTCTTCAGTTTGTTCAAGCACTGTACCATGGAAGCACCCTTTCAGTGCACCTGACAGGGGATGTTTTGGGTCAATTTTCTTCCAAAATCCTGTGGCAACACCCCCAAGTCACTGCATCAAAGTTGTAGTGTTACATACCAGCTACAATTCGATTATAGGGACCAAGCTGAGTTGAGCACTGGATCCAAATCAAAATCGAGCTCAAAGTTCACCCTGTAGCACTGTAACTCTGAAATTCAACTTCAAGCAGTCTGACAGCCAGTTTTGGACTAGGTTTTTCTCCAAATTTCTCATAACAACTATGCTTGCACTCTTTAGCAAAGTTGTTCTCCTATAATGGGTCTTCAACTTTGATGTGGTGACCTAGGGTAAAAACCCTATACTTTGTAAGTTACAAAGCCCCAAAGTTGAGCCCATTCACTGATTTTTCAGACTTAGAGTAAAACTCAAATGAGGTCCATTTTGCATTTAAGTCCAAAACTTAGGGTTTGGCCTTCAAATCCACATATTTGTGATCCAATTGACTTCAAATACTTATTTGACTTGGTTTTTGCACTTTAGCCCAAAAGTGGACAAATTTTGCACTTAGGCCCCTAGGGTTTGGTTTTAGGGTTTCCCAGGGTTCCAATTAGGGTTTATGGTATTCCAGGGGTATAAATGTGATTCAACTTGGTGTTTGGGGATATTTTATGACTTTTCTCAAAAGCCCTAAAGTTTTTCTCAACTTGGGTTAAGTTTTACCCCTTTAATCACTATTTAGAGTTAAGTTCTTTAACCAGGGTCCTATTTGTAAAACTTTAAAACAATACAACTTGTTTGAAATTTATTTGCCTAGTGAATGCACTCTAGGTGTGTCAAACATATGCAATGCCCATGCTCATGATGCCATGCTCAAGTTTTAGTTATAGTAACACCAGGGGTGTTACATCCTTCCCCCCATAAAAGAATCTCGTCCCGAGATTTAAAGTCCTAGGGTGAGTAATGGAAAAGGAAATGTGTCAGATTTTTATTTCCTTATTTTTGGTACAAGGCAGGGGTGGTGTGGGGGTTTATTCCTTTATTACACAGCTATACAAACTTTACAACTTACAAGAGGCTAGAAAGCCTGGGAAATTTTTATCTAAGAAATCTTGGGTTTCCCATGTAGCCTCATCTTCCGAATGCTGGTCCCACTGTATCTTATAAAACTTGAGAGTCTTTCTCCGGGTAACCCTGTCCTTTTGATCCAGAACTCGAATGGGATGTTCCGAGTATGTTAAATCTGGTTCCAGGACAACATCAGTCACTTCAACGGTTCGATCGGGAATCCGAAGACACTTCTTTAATTGTGACACGTGGAACACGTTATGTACAACAGACAATGTTTTGGGGAGCTGGAGTCGGTATGCCACTGGTCCACATTGCTCAAGTACCAGGAATGGGCCAATGTACCTGGGTGCAAGTTTTCCTTTAACCCCAAAACGCGATACGCCTTTCATTGGTGAAACCTTTAAGTAGACGTAGTCTCCTTCTAAGAAGTATAAGGGCATTCGCCGTTTGTCTGCATAACTTTTCTGACAAGCCTGTGCCTTCTTCATATTATGAACTATTTTCTGAACCTTTTCTTCGGTTTCTTTTACCATATCAGGCCTAAAGAAATACCTTTCGCCAGGTTCAGACCAATTTAGCGGAGTTCGACACCGACGTCCGTATAAAGTTTCAAAAGGTGCCATCTTGATGCTTTCCTGATAACTGTTATTATATGAAAACTCCGCCAAAGGTAAGCATTCATCCCACTTTGTTGAGAAATCCAGGACACATGCCCGTAGCATATCTTCAAGTATTTGGTTCACTCTCTCAGTCTGTCCACTGGTTTGGGGATGATAGGCCGAACTGTGGAGTAACTTAGTACCCAAAGATTTGTGAAGTGCTTCCCAAAACTTGGCTACAAATTGAGGTCCACGATCCGACACTATGGTCTTTGGAACACCATGCAGACTAAGAATACGAGCAATGTACAATTGGGCGTAGACAGTAACCGGGGAATTTGTCTTGACCGGCAGAAAGTGAGCAATCTTTGTAAGTCGATCAACAATCACCCAGATAGAGTCATACCCTTTTGTCGTCCTGGGCAATCCCACGATAAAGTCCATGCTTATATCTTCCCATTTCCATGTTGGGATCGGCAAAGATTGTAATGGACCAGCAGTTTTCATGTGTATGGCTTTGACACGTCTGCAAGTGTCACACTTAGCCACATAGCGTGCAATTTCAATCTTCATCTTCGTCCACCAGTAGTGCTGTTTTAGATCATGATACATCTTAGTGCTTCCCGGATGAATAGAATAGCGACTAAGATGCGCTTCATCTAAGATTTGCTGGCGGAGCTCTTCACTCTTCGGCACTACTATGCGGTTGTTAAACCATAACACACCTTGATCGTCTTCCTTGAAACATTTGGCTGTTCCAGCCCTTATCTTCTCTCGTATGTGCTTTATGCCCAGATTGTCCTTTTGAGCATCAATTATCCTTTGCAGAATGGTCGACTCAAGCTTTAGCTGATTCAGAGTTCCTTGTTGGATTATCCCCAGGTTTAACTTCTCCATTTCTTGACATAAAGTGTTTTCGGAGGTCTTTACCATAAGACAGTGGCAGGAAGTCTTACGACTCAATGCATCTGCCACCACATTGGCTTTGCCTGGGTGATAATGGATCTCTAGTTCATAGTCTTTAATGAGCTCAAGCCATCGTCTTTGCCTCATATTTAACTCTGACTGGGTAAATATATACTTCAAACTCTTATGATCTGTATATATGTGACAGATATTTCCCAGCAGATAGTGACGCCATATTTTCAGGGCATGAACCACAGCAGCTAGCTCGAGATCATGTGTTGGATAATGCTCTTCGTGTCTACGTAACTGCCTTGAAGCATACGCAATTACTCAGCCCTCTTGCATCAGCACACAGCCGAGTCCACTGCCTGACGCATCACAGTATACATCAAAAGGCTTAGTGATGTCCGGTTGAGCCAAAACCGGAGCAGTGGTCAATAGTGTCTTCAGTTGCTCAAAGGCTTCGTTACACTTAGAAGACCAATTAAACTTAGTATCATTTTTCAATAAACTTGTGATTGGCTTCACAAGCTTAGAAAAATCAGGTATGAATCTGCGATAGTATCCCGCTAGTCCAAGAAAACTCCGGACTTGGTGGACAGTTGTTGGGGGTTTCCAATCCAGAATATCCTTGACCTTGCTAGGATCTACCGCAATTCCTTTAGCTGATAACACGTGCCCCAGAAATTGAATTTCTTCCAGCCAGAACGCGCACTTGCTGAACTTGGCATACAACTGATGTTCCCTCAGGCGCGTCAATACAATCCGTAGGTGCTGAGCATGCTCCTCTTCATTTTTAGAGTATATCAAAATATCATCGATGAAGACCACCACAAACTTGTCTAACTCGGGCATGAACACCGAGTTCATCAAATAGGTGAAGTGGGCAGGAGCATTTGTGAGCCCGAAAGACATTACTAGGTATTCGAACAATCCATATCGCGTAGTAAACGCGGTCTTCGGTATATCCTCGGGCCGAATACGGATTTGATGATAGCCCGACCTGAGATCGATTTTGGAAAATACCCTCGCCCCAGTCAGTTGATCAAATAAGATGTCGATCCTTGGAAGAGGGTACTTATTCTTAATGGTGACCTCATTTAGGGGCCGATAGTCCACACACATGCGCAAGGTTTGATCCTTCTTCTTCACAAAGATGGCGGGACAACCCCACGGGGACGAGCTTGGCCGGATAAATCCCTTATTCAGTAGATCTTGTAATTGAATCTTCAATTCTGCTAACTCATTAGGGGGCATACGGTACGATCTTCGGGAGATGGGAGCCGTACCGGGCTTTAGCTCAATTACAAATTCTACATCTCTTTCAGGGGGTAGTCCAGGCAAATCTTCCGGAAATACATCTGGAAACTCACATACTACCGGAATGTTCTTGATCTCCGGTACAATGGCTTCAAATATTCTACCAGAAGCTTTGGCTGGATTGGTTTTGGGGAGAGACAAGAGAATTTCTTCTTGATTATAACTCAACCTGACGGTTCTGAGTTCAGTGTTGAGAATTGCCTTGTGTTGAGTTAACCAATTCATACCCAAAATTACATCTATGTCCTGGCCTTTCAGAACAATCATGTTAGCAGGAAAGTTCCGTCCGGCCATTGTTACTGGCACTTCATAGGCCACTTCTCTAGTAAAAATGTGTCCCCCAGGTGAATGAATTTTAAATCCCTCTTTTGATTCATGACATGCAATGTGATGTTGCTCCACAAATGTCTTGCTAATGAAGGTATGCGAAGCACCAGAATCAAAAAGAATAATTGCAGGGTGACTGGCCACAGGGAACGTACCCATCATCACCGGCTCTCCCTCCGGTGTGGTAGCCACTTGCGTATAATATACTCGCCCCGTTTTCTTGGTATTCTTGCCCGAAGTACTTCCCTTGCCTGGAGCTGAATTCCCTGATCCTTGTTGATTATTAGCTTGATTTTGCCTAGGATAGGGGCAATCTTTAATAAAATGCCCAGATTTGCCACAGTTAAAACATCCAGTTGAAGAACTTGGCAGAGCAGGGAATCGAGTGCCTGGGGCACCCGGCTGACTTTGGACAATAGGGGCTTTGTTGGGACGAATAATTATGGGCTGCTTGAAAGGGAAAGATGGTGCACTTGAACGGTTCTGGTTAGAGGGCCGGAGAATAAACCGTTGCCTCTTTACCGGGCCTTGACTAGGCCTATCACCACTGAATCCCTTACTTTTCCCAGAATTTGCATATTTGGCCTCCACAGATAAGGCTGTGCTGACAGCCTTTCCATAAGTAAGATCAATACATGCAGCCATTTTTCGCTGCATCCGGTCGTTCAGACCTCTCATAAAACAATTCCTTTTCTTCAAATCTGTGTTCACCTGATCAATTGCGTATTGTGACAGGTGATTGAATTTGTTGAGATACTGGTTAACAGTATCTCCCCCTTGCTTCAGTTTCATGAACTCTTCTTGCTTCATGTGCAACACTCCCTCAGGGATGTAATGCTCGCGGAATGCTGCTTTAAACTCGTTCCATGTAATTTGATGGTTGTCCGGTTGGATGGCCACAAAGTTTCCCCACCAAGTACTGGCAGGGCCTCGGAGTTGCTGTGCCACAAACAATGGCTTCTGTGTTTCCGAACATCGAAGAAGGCCAAATTTCTGTTCAATGACTCGTATCCATTCGTCGGCTTCAAGCGGATCTTCTGCTTTGATGAAGAGAGGCGGACGAGTCTCGGAGAAGTCCAGATAAGTAGTCTCCCGGGGACCTTGTTGGAAACCTCTTCCTGCTTGTTGCTGGAGCTGTTGCTGACCCGCCATCTCCCTCAGGAAGTGGGTGTTGCCGGCTGTAGCATTCACCAAGGCAGCAATTGCCTCGGCAAGCGTGGGTGGAACTGGAGGCGGATTCGGGGTAACATCCCGAGCCCCGGATGTTCCGGCTGCATCCTGTCCGCGAGTCCGGGTCGGCATCTGAGGCAAAAACATTTGAATAAACATAATGTGCCAAAGAAAACCTTCCACTTTACATTACTATAAAGAGTAATGGTACAGACTCGATATTACACAACAGGATACATTACCCATTTTACAAAAGTTTAACCTATTATACAACAGTACACCCTACAATACACTACTCTACTTTTAATACACCATTAGTCCTGCTTTCCGTTGCTTTTGGCGGCTTCGTTGTCAGGTGTGGGAGTCCAGACGTCAACCAACCTCAAAGAAGGAGGGGGTTCAAAAAGATCTAACTCCCCACCCAACGCGCGTCCCGCAACGTGAGAGGGTCCGGTTTCCGCCTCAGCAGAGTGCGCAGGCTCACTAGGGTGTAGTTGTGCGTATAGCACATGGACTTCCTCATGCAACGTATTGCAGTAGACCTGCAGGTTGTCGACAGCTGTGCTAAGTTCTTTGATTCGGGCCTGAGCCCTCGCTTCCTTAGCACATGCCAACATATGTGACTGTACCGCCCAGTCAAGTGCTAAGTCCCGATCAGCCAACTGATCCTGCAGGTGACGGATGTCCCTTCTTAATTCATTTATTCTATCTCCGTCTGCGATCCAAGTATTGGTCCTGTGTCGCAGCGTTGCTTGAAGTCGACTCACTTCGGCTTCCAAGTCTCCTATGGGGTCATTACTCCCGCTGCTACTGCTTTTGTGTCGAGGGGCCAGTTGATGCCGGGGCACTCCAATTGGTCCTGTTGACTTGCGTGCCGTTAGCCTTGTGCGTGGCGGCATCTTTCTAAGGGGGAAAACTCATTAGTATAGTTCTTAGCATGATGCATGAATAAGTATAGAATCAACCTTGGTCGATTCAACCTTCTATACGTTGCACTCTTCCTATCTGGTCATTAAGATAAACTTTTCAGAATACTTAGGTAAGAAGAGAAAAGAATCTTTAGGTAAGACTTTTGAAAATCTTTTTGAAGATGCCTTATAATATCTGCAAAGAAGGGCTACGCTCCGATACCAGCTGTGACGGAACCTCCCAAGTAATCAGGCCCACCTACAGTTGTCCTTGTCTAGCAGACATCAGACACCCTGTAGATGTTCCTAAGTTACTTGACAAGCTCGGTATCTTTCCTTACCTCACCAGGAACGTTTCACCCGTCTTGCAGACATTACAGATCATCGGAGATGAAGATATGCGGAAGCGAATTACATAAACTTACATTTATTTCAAAAAGCAAGCTCGAGTTATATTATTACAGACCAGTCTAAAGAGTGAGTGCATATAAGTAATAATTATACAAACCAGGGAGACACAAACTTCTCCCGAAAGACTATAAACAAAAGATCTAAGATGGAGGACCGAGTCCTCCCGCGCTTCAGTCTTGTTTTTCTTCTTTGGGAACCACCTTAGCACAGAAGCAGCAAAAGTCTGCTACTTCCCCACCTAAAAACAACAAAGGGATAAACCCTGAGTATGGAATTACTCAGCAAGTCTTACCCGACTAAGGAAAAGACTCTCAAGGGTATGCTGGTTATATGGGAGTCAAGGTAAGGCTTCTCAATAATCAAAGACTCTGTTTTGCAGAAATGCTTACTAAAGTGGATCCTTAAAAATCCAATTTTATTTGTCAAGTTAGGTAAGATTACCTGCACTAGAGTTCTTTCTACCCTAGTTCAATCACTGGTCCTGCACTAGCCAATTTCTTAACCAAAAACCCATCATCTTTAGTGGAATGCTACGTGTAAGTCAGTGGCCAAGTCTCCATAACCGCGGAGGTACGGCGATCCGAATCGATTATACTCAGCTGAGGATCTCCAATCACACGACATATGTAGCACTTAACCCTTGCATATGTCAACCCGCCACCGGGGTTCTTAAGACCGGATCAGGTTCACGCAAACCGAGAGCACAGATACACCACCGTCCAGCCTCTTGCCACGGAGGGTACACGCTACTCTCGCCACCGCTCCACTCCCATTTCGTGTTATCTTATTCCGGCCTTAGTCTGCCCGAGGCAAGGCTTACCCATGACGAGGCATGTGACCAGTTAAAGGGTCCTCGGTCAGCAGGCCTACATCGACAAGGTCCTTAATCGACTCAGACGGAGACACTACACCGAGACTCTCTTCTCGTGCAAGTCACCCGTCCGGTCTCAGCTTAATCATTTCAACCCAAAAACTTGGTACCTGACAGAGGTACATCTTTTCCGGATGTTGAATCCATCAAGGCCTTTGACAGATTCACCATCAAGTTTTATTTTTGAAAACATCCCTCCCACTTTGCCAAACATCTTTTGTAAAACAAACCCTTTTGTTTTTCTAAAGCAATACTAAGCATAATAAAACCTTTTTGTAAAAACAGGATTTCAAGGAGGGTAATCAAGATCAAGGAAGGTAATGCAGGAATTGTTTAATCAATCAACTCCTATCACCTAATGCAGCAAGCAAGTGAGAAAGATTTTAAAAACATCAAGGAAGGTGGCAAATGCACCGGGGCTTGCCTTTGTTATCAGGTGTGTCCTGCTCGGATCCACAGATATCGAAATAAAAGCAGTTGTCTGCTTGAGGATCAGAGGTGGGTGGTAACCCTTCTTCAGAAACTTCTTCTTCTTCGTGCTCTAATATAACCATATACATGCATAAGAATGGATGTCATGGAATGCTCATGAGGATGCAAAGATAGCATAAACTTATTATTTATGTCTTGAGTACAACTTTCCTTCACGGTACTCCGAGAACCTAGGGTTTTCGGAGTCAGTAAAGGAGTTCATGGAGCAGGGGGGGTGGTTTTGGGTTTAGTGATCAAACAAGGTTCAAATCAAACCAAATTCTACCCATGGCTTCTAAATAATGTGAAAAGCTCACATAAAAAGTTTGGGAAATTTTGGACTTATTATTTATTTTCTAAAATTCCAGAATCAATGGTTTAGGCTATTTTAAATACCCTAAAATTCCCTATTTGATCTAAAAATCATGAGTTTATTTTTATTAAATACTAGGGAAAATAAGGAACCTAGGAAAATTGGTCTCACAATTTTATGATTTTTCTACAGTTTTCTACAATTTTCCACAGCTTCACTGAAAAAGAAAAAGAAAAACATTAAACAGTTCTGGGCCGAATCTAGCCCAGCGGCCCAGGCCTGAATGGATTCGCGCGCGCGCCCGCGCCCGCGAGGGAAGTTTTGCACAGAGGCCCTCGACGTTTTGACTAAACCAGAACAGAGTCGTTTACTATTGCGCAGAGTCACTGACACTTCACGAAAAGGTCCCTGCGTTTCTATCAATTCACAACCGCACGTCCCCGACGGCGTTCGCGCACGGCCGCGCTCCGGCGAGCCAGCAGACCGGCCGAACGGGGCAACGGCTGAGCTCTCCGAGCAACAGAAACGGAATTGGATCGACTCTAAGCATTTTCCCCAAACTAATTTGGCTATTGATCGACTAGGGGACTCTGGCCACGGTGGCCGTGAGCATCACGGCGAGATAACCGTGTTCCCGGCGATCCGAGAGCCCCTAGTTCAATTCCATGGCTCGGCAAGCATCACGGAGGTGGGAGGGTACTCAAACGAAGTAACAGAGGACCGGGGCTGACCTGTGGAGGGCTGACCACGGTGAGCTCACTTCTACGGCGGCGGAGAACTGAATTGGGGGAAACGCGAAATTCGAGCTCGTCGGTGAACAACTGGAGGCAATACGGGGTGTCGAGGTGCTTGACTACCATACGGACCTAGGGGCACACTCAATTTATAGGCGCCGGGGGCGGTGGCCGGTGAATTTCAAGGAGACGCGCGGCGGTCGGAGAGGAGGAAGAAGGTTATCGGCTTCGCGACTACGTGTCTACCGCCGTGGCGGGCTCACCGGCATCGATGAGACAGCCGTGAGGAGTCATGACGGCACGGAGGAAGAGTTGAGCCACGCGGCACCCGGCCGAGAGGCGGCGGTCGACGGCGAGCACTTTACCGCGGGCGGTGAGCCAGGGGAGATGTGCCGTGGCCGAGCGGGGTGACTTCCAGCTCACCGGTGACGAGGACCTTTACCGTGACAGACTTATCCGGTGACCGCCGAGCACGAATCACAGCGAACGACGATCGACGGCGACGGCTATCGGCGACGAGCACGAATGGATCCTCTTCAGTTTGTTCAAGCACTGTACCATGGAAGCACCCTTTCAGTGCACCTGACAGGGGATGTTTTGGGTCAATTTTCTTCCAAAATCCTGTGGCAACACCCCCAAGTCACTGCATCAAAGTTGTAGTGTTACATACCAGCTACAATTCGATTATAGGGACCAAGCTGAGTTGAGCACTGGATCCAAATCAAAATCGAGCTCAAAGTTCACCCTGTAGCACTGTAACTCTGAAATTCAACTTCAAGCAGTCTGACAGCCAGTTTTGGACTAGGTTTTTCTCCAAATTTCTCATAACAACTATGCTTGCACTCTTTAGCAAAGTTGTTCTCCTATAATGGGTCTTCAACTTTGATGTGGTGACCTAGGGTAAAAACCCTATACTTTGTAAGTTACAAAGCCCCAAAGTTGAGCCCATTCACTGATTTTCAGACTTAGAGTAAAACTCAAATGAGGTCCATTTTGCATTTAAGTCCAAAACTTAGGGTTTGGCCTTCAAATCCACATATTTGTGATCCAATTGACTTCAAATACTTATTTGACTTGGTTTTTGCACTTTAGCCCAAAAGTGGACAAATTTTGCACTTAGGCCCCTAGGGTTTGGTTTTAGGGTTTCCCAGGGTTCCAATTAGGGTTTCTGGTATTCCAGGGGTATAAATGTGATTCAACTTGGTGTTTGGGGATATTTTATGACTTTTCTCAAAAGCCCTAAAGTTTTTCTCAACTTGGGTTAAGTTTTACCCCTTTAATCACTATTTAGAGTTAAGTTCTTTAACCAGGGTCCTATTTGTAAAACTTTAAAACAATACAACTTGTTTGAAATTTATTTGCCTAGTGAATGCACTCTAGGTGTGTCAAACATATGCAATGCCCATGCTCATGATGCCATGCTCAAGTTTTAGTTATAGTAACACCAGGGGTGTTACATCTGTAATACTCAAAATTCTAAATAAAGAATATAGAGAGATCTTCTCATTTTATGTGCCTCATTTGCATCATAAAAAGAGCATACATGTAATTAAGAGGATTTAATCCAAACAAATGATTCTAAAACAAAATAAAGTGCATCATGTTGGAGTTTATATGTTTGTGCATTAAATAAAATAATAAGGTTAATGATAATAATATAATAATTTCTAGAAGTAGAATTAAACCCTAAACTTGAAAATAGGGTTTTGAAAATGAGAAGGAGAAGGTATATAAAAAAAATAATAATAATAAATAAAACAAATTTCATAAATGTCCCAAATTGGTACTTCCTAAGTTCACAATAAAATTCGAGGACAAGTTCTGCACAAGGTTTGAATTTAAAATTTGAATTCAAATTGAAGTTGGGATAGAAATAAAAAAAAAGAAAAAAGGAAGAAATCCTAATTGGGCCAAACTTCCCAAACCGGCCCATCCTCTCACCTCTCTTCCACGCGCCTGGATCAGCTACACCCGGCGCTGACGAGGGGACCCCACGGGTCAGGCTCCCGCGCGCGCGGGTCTCGCGTCCTCGCTGCGCGTGGGCCCCAGGCGTCAGGTCCATTGTAACACCCGGTTTTAAAGGACAAAGCCGGGTGCATCTCATACATGCGCCAAGAAGACAACATATATAATAACAGAGTGTATAGAGATAAATGTCATAAAACATCAGAGTAATTATTACATAGCGGAAGTCTTATTACAAAATAAAATAATAAAGATAAAACGAACTAAGGATCATCGGCGCCAATGTCGACTGGGAAACGCCACCTAGATCAGATCGAACTCCTCAGTGTTAGGCGGCTCCTCCTGAACCACCTGATCTTCTCCTGTGGGGGGGGGGTGTGAGACAGCAAGGGTGAGCTCACACATGATCATAGCTCAACAAGTTGTGGGGAACCAGTGGACATGAACTCACAAAGGTGTGAGTTCATGTGATGTGTAAGGCTTAATCAATGACAGGGGTTAAAGCTGAGCATTGCTTTTAAGTAGTTGGTCAAAATTTTATTAGCAATTACTAAGTGTAAGTAAATACCGAACCATAAGTAAAGTAATAGAACACAATTAATAACAAACCCATGCAATGCAAATGACAAAATTGAATTTAAGTTCCATAATTAAACATCAGAGAGTCCTGAGCTGCTCATGACCGTGAGCTCGGCTAGTATACCAGTTTTACACTCTGCAGAGGTTGTACCCTTTACCCACAAGTCATGTTACCCATCTGCCAAGGGGTCATGAATCCCATACACCTCTACCTAGGAAGCGCGGCAGGGCAACACTACGAGGCCTTTACAAAGTTCCACTAGCTTCCGAAAACCCGCTACAGTTTATAGGAAGTTCCAATGCAGGGTTCCTGGCTGACTGCCATCGCAGCAAAATCAACCAGGGACCTCCCTACACTGACCACTCCCCTACTGCCCTTGCCCCTTTCGGGTAAGGTAGTCTTCCACTAGCTTTCCTAATTAGTCAGCCAAGGGGTCCCATTCCTCCCTTGTGGTGGCACGTGTTACTCAAGTTAAGCTCTATGTTCCAATTAACATTAATGATCTCAACATGAACATAAATAGAATAACAAGAATAATTGGAACATAGATATAATAAATGATTATCCCAAAACCATGTAAAGCAATAGCAAACTACCCAAGTGATTCAGGGGTAGACAAGGTAATGAGATAAACAATCTAGGGTGACCTATTGGGTCCCATCAAAATTAACCTATGCATGAGTATGTGATATTAAAGAACATTATTGGGTAAAAAGTGGTCAAGGGCACAACTTGCCTTCAATGAGCTCCTGCTCAGCTACTTCAACCTGCTGCTCACCAGGATCCTCAGCAACGGGCTCTTCTACTCGCCACAATACAAACAAGCACAGGATATAGGGAAAATTAACATTACACCAAGCATGTAAACAAAATACACAGAGATATTCTACATATTAAAATAAAAACCTAGGAACTGGAATCATAATTTTCTGAGTTATAGATTTCAAGTTATGCATTTTCAAAGGTTTTATGTGCTTTAAATAAGATTAAGTGATAAATAAATTTCTTACTGTTTTCATGACATAACAGAGGCTCTAGGTGAAAGAGAACAATATTACAAAATTTTAGCAACTGGAATGAAGTAATTTGGACTAAAAATGGATTTTCTATGAATTTATCAAGTTATAGTAATTGTTTTCATATTAAAAATCTATTTTCTAATTCATTTAATCAATATCAAACCGCACTGGACTGGGCCTCATTTAAACAGGAACACAGGGGGCTCGGGGTAAGATTCCAGAGACACAGTGCATAGTGACTAAGGGACGGCGGGTTGATTCCACAAAAGTCCGAGGGCTCTTTAACAAAATCGACCCGCGAAGGGGTATAGACTAACGTGGGCCGTTGGATCAGACTTGGGCGTACCAGATTAGGTCTGGTGTATTATGAATCCGCGGACCGCGCAGGACCGCCCAAACACAAATCTACGGCCTGGATCAAAAGCAACCCCTAGTCGGTCACGATCGTCCATTGAGGGATCAAGGATCCAGATTTAATATACCGAAGAGGTATCCGATAGCACGATCTTGCCCGTTCGCTACCAAATCGACGGCGGAAAAACACCCTCACCTAGATCTAATCCTAGCCATCCGTTGAAATCGGACGACACCCATGAAATCCCCCAACAGGACATACGCACACGGCGGCGCCACCATGGTTCCGCGGCGGCGCGCACACCGGAGTCACCCAATCGCCGCACACCGGAGCCCAAACCTCAATCCACATATCCCACGTCGAGTATGCGCAGCCAGGAATCGATTGAGGGGGTTCTCACCGTGGTTTTCGAAGCCGCAGGACCCCGGCGACGACGCAGGGGGGATCCGCCAGGCCCACCAAATTCCGGTGAGGAATTACTCACCGACGGAGACTCCGGATCGCCCAAGGACGCCGCGACAACAATCCCCACACGCCCGCGTCACTCCACGAGTACTCTCCAGTGGCCAATCGGGGAAGATAGCAGGGCCGAAAGGCGGCGGCCACCGTTCCTTCCGCGACGGCGAGCAACGATGGCGCTTGTAGTAGGGAAGGCGGGATGAAAAGGAGACGGGTGAATCGGGTCGACGACCGAGCGCTTATACTACTCCCACGCGGTCAACGTGATCCGATTTCGGCGGTGCGCTCCGCCGAGCTCGGTCGAGCTGTTGCGCCCGATACGCGGGGAAGACGGAGTCGGATCCAGCGGGCCCACCTGGCAGCGAGTCGACGCGAACAGAGGCAGCGCGCGCGTAGGTGTTAGCGGCTGGCACGCGGGCCCCATATGGCAGTTGGCCGGGCGCGCGCGTGTAACAAACAACTGGGCCGCGCGTGAGGAAAACGCAAGTGGGCCAAATAGGTGGTCTGCGGCCCAGTTGCCATGTATTCTTTTTTTTATTTTATTTCCTGTTTTCTTTCATCCTTAACTCTTTTAAATCCAAATTTGAATTTGAATTGTGAGTTTCTGTTTTGAGTCCATTATACAAATTCACACTCTAATGTTGGAATAATGTATTTTCATTTACATATTTTTATCCTTACATTATTCATTTCTTTCTCTTTTCTAGATTCAAGAATTTCTTTTAGGATTTAATTTTCCCCCTTTTGGTCTTTATTATTTTCTTGTTATAAAATGTACACAAAAATAAAATATTCAGCATGATGCAAGGATTTAGTAGCATATCTTTTTATTAATTGTTCTTGGACATGGTGTTCACATATGATGATGCATAAAGATCAAACTCACATAAAGAGAAATTGTTTCTCTATTGGTATTATTTCTAGCAATTTACAAAGTGGGTGTTACAAATCCTACCCCCCTTAAAAATAATCTCGTCCTCGAGATTTAAGAAGAAAGAGGGAAAAGGTGGGGAAAATCTATGCGAAGCTCTTCTTCTCTTTCCCAAGTTGCTTCATCTTCACCGTGGTGACTCCATTGGACTTTGCACATCTTTATCACCTTATTTCTTGTCACCCGAGTCAATGTATCCAAAATCTTGATCGGGTACTCCGTGTAAGTCAAATCACCTTGAACACTGAGCTCTTCCATTGGTAACTGTTCCTCAGGGACACGGAGACATTTCTTCAGTTGAGATACATGGAACACATTATGCACATCTGATAGACTAGCAGGTAACTCGAGCTGGTATGCCATCTCCCCAACTCTTCTAAAGATCAAGAATGGTCCAATATAGCGAGGGGACAACTTGCCCTTAACTTTAAATCTCCTCATTCCACGCAGTGGTGACACCTTGAGGTACACATAATCTCCTTCTTCAAATTCCAGTGGCCTCCTTCTATTATCTGCATAGCTCTTTTGCCTGGTTTGAGCAACTCTCAAATTCTCTCGAATTATACGGACTTGTTCTTCTGCTTCTTGAATCAGTTCAGGCCCAAAGAACTGTCTCTCTCCAGTCTGATCCCAATACAAAGGAGTCCTACACTTCCTCCCATATAAAGCTTCAAAAGGTGACATCTTCAGACTGGCCTGGTAACTATTATTATACGAGAACTCAGCATAAGGTAGACTTTTATCCCAACTTCCTCCATGCTGAAGGGCACATGCTCTCAACATATCCTCCAAAACTTGATTTGTCCTTTCAGTCTGTCCATCAGTCTGAGGGTGATAAGCCGTACTAAAATTCAACTTCGTACTCATGTTCTCATGAAAGCTTCTCCAAAATCTTGAGGTAAACTGCGAACCTCGATCAGACACGATCTTCTTCGGTACTCCATGCAAACACACAATCCGAGCCATATATAACTCTGCTAGCTGAGAACCTTTATAAGTAGTCTTGACAGGAATAAAGTGAGCCACTTTAGTCAATCTATCCACAATCACCCATATAGCATCATATCCTTTCTGGGTGCGAGGCAATCCAGTAATGAAATCCATACCAATCTCTTCCCATTTCCACTCAGGTATCTTCAGTGGATGCAATAGTCCAGCTGGCCTCTGGTGTTCAGCTTTAACTCTTTGACATACATCGCACATAGCCACATGTGCAGCCACATCTCTTTTCAATCCATACCACCAATACTTCCGTTTCAAATCCTGATACATCTTGGTACTACCAGGATGAATAGAATAATCCGAGTCATGGGCCTCCTTTGAAATAGTCTCTCGTAGGCTTTTAATATCAGGAACACACATCCTGTCCTTGAACCATATAGTGCCTTGCTCATCTTCCGTGAATTCCGGAACTCGACCTTCAGTAATCAGATCCTTAATCTCTTTTATCTTAGCATCACCAATTTGTCCTTTGCGGATCTCTTGCTCCAAAGTAGGTTCCACATCAATAGTAACTCCCTCAGTATGAGCAACTATCCCCAGGTTAAGTCTCCTGAAATCTTCCACAATCTCATCGGGTAGCTGGGCAACAATAGCTGAATGAACATGTTCCTTGCGACTCAAGGCATCTGCAACCAAATTTGCCTTGCCCGGGTGATAGTGAATCTCCAAATCATAATCCTTAATAAGCTCCAACCAACGGCGTTGCCTAAGGTTGAGATCCTTTTGAGTGAATATATACTTCAAACTCTTATGATCCGTATATACTTGGCACTTGGTTCCCATAATGTAATGTCTCCAAATCTTAAGCGCATGCACAACGGCTGCCAATTCCAAGTCATGAGTGGGGTAGTTCAATTCATGCTTGCGTAACTGACGAGAAGCATAAGCGATCACATGTCCTTCTTGCATGAGCACACATCCTAAGCCTTGGCCACATGCATCACAATAGATATCAAATCCTTTCTGTAGATCTGGCATAACCAATACTGGGGGCGACATCAATCTTTTCTTCAATACATCAAAGCTGTCTTGACACTTCTCGTCCCACTTAAATTCTCTTCCTTTCTCCAAAAGTGAAGTCATAGGTTTAGCAATCTTAGAAAATCCTTCGATAAACCTCCGATAATATCCAGCAAGTCCCAAGAAACTCCGAATCTCAGTAACTGTAGTGGGTACTCTCCACTCCATTATCTCCTTAACCTTAGCAGGATCCACTGCTATTCCTCCATTAGAAATAATATGACCAAGAAATGGCACCTCGCCAATCCAAAACTCGCACTTGCTGAACTTGGCATATAGTTGATTATCTCGTAGCTTCTGTAGCACCATCCTCAGATCTTCCTCGTGATCACTATCACTCTTGGAATAGATAAGAATATCGTCGATGAATACCACGACGAATCTGTCCAAATACTCCATAAACACCTTGTTCATTAAGTTCATAAAATAAGCTGGTGCATTAGTCAATCCAAACGACATAACTGTGAACTCATATAATCCATATCTAGTCGAGAACGCCGTCTTGGGAATATCCGATGGTCTAATCCTCATCTGATGGTAACCGAATCGGAGATCAATCTTCGAGAATACTCTAGCACCTCTCATCTGATCAAATAAATCCTCAATACGGGGCAACGGATACTTGTTCTTTACCGTAACATCATTAAGAGATCTATAATCCACACACATCCGCTGTGATCCATCCTTCTTCTGTACAAACAAGACCGGTGCTCCCCAAGGTGAGGAACTCGGACGAATGTACCCAGCCTCTTGTAACTCAGTTAACTGCTTCTTAAGTTCCTTCAATTCCTCTACGGACATCCTATATGGCCGTTTAGAAATAGGGGCGGTTCCAGGTAAGAGGTCAATAACAAACTCAACTTCTCTATCAGGTGGCATTCCTGGTAACTCCTCTGGAAAGACATCCGGAAAATCTCTAACCACCCGGATATTGTCACCAACAAACTCCTCAGGCATAAAGAACATTGCACGCATGGATGAGGAGGTTACTGCAATGTTAACTTGAAACCTTTCTCCTTTAGTAGTAGTGAGTTCTATGGTACCTCTACCACATGCTATAACGGCCTTTGCCTTTCTTAGCCATGACATACCAAGGATTAAGTCTATACTGCTTGACTCCAATATTATAGCAGTAGCTCCAAATTCTCTACCCATAATGGTTAATGTCAATCTACGTGTCATTTGATTCGCCTCAACAGGCCCTTTAGGTGTAATTACTATCAGGGGTTTTCTCATATTTAGCAGTGGTATTTCATTTGTGTTGGCATATCTAGCAGACATGAATGAATGTGTAGCACCAGAATCAAATAATATGGTTGCAGGAATTGCATTAACATAAAACATACCAATTACGAGGTCCCCTCCATCCGGAGTAGCATCAACGCTGACTTGATTAACCTTGGCAATAGAATATCCCTTGCCAGAGCTTGGTGTTTGCTGCCTCTTCTGAACTGGAGTAGTAGCAATCCTCTGTGGGCAGACATTTGCATAATGACCAATCTTCCCACACTTGAAACATTGAGTGCCCGGACTCTGTCCTGAAAACTTCGTCGGGGTGCCAGTAGGGGTAGCCTGTCGAGGAGGTGGAGTCCTCAGTGGTGATTGCTGAACTGGGCGTGGTCCTCCTGGTCGAGTCGGTGTACCCTGTGGTGAACTATAGCGAGGACGAACACTGCTGCTTCCTTGTCCTTGAGATATTGCCTTCCTCTTCAAATCACCCAGCTGAACACGCTTGTGTTCAATAGCAAGAGCCTTATCCAACAATCTCTGAAATGATGGGAATGTGTGTGCCACTAGAGCATACTGCAGTGGTCCATTAAGTCCTTCAATGAAATGCTCCTGCTTCCTCTCGTCTTCAGCAACTTCTTCAGGGGCATATCTGGATAACTGAATAAACTTGTCGCGGTACTCGCTGACTGACATACTTCCTTGCTTCAGCGACAGAAATTCCTTCTTCTTGATCTTTATCATCCCAGCTGGAATATGGTAGTTCCTGAACTGCGTACTGAACTCTGCCCAGGTAATAGTATCAGCAGCATCGTGGGCAGCAGTATAAGAATCCCACCAGTCAGCAGCAGGACCAATCAGACGTCCAGAAGCATATAAAACCTTCTCCCGGTCAGTGCACTGTGCAATATTCAGCATCTTCTCAATGGACTTTAGCCAATCATCCGCGTCCAGTGGATCAGGTGAGCTTGCGAATGTGGGTGGCTTATGGCTCATGAACTCCCTATGCTTATCTCGGGGTGGAACTGGTGGTGGTGGTGGAGGCAGTGGTACTTGTTGCTGTTGTTGCTGTTGTTGCATTTGCTGTTGCAGCTGCTGTTGTTGCGCCCTCCTTTCCTGGCGTATCTCATCTCGCTCCTGGCGCAACTCCTGGCGTATATCTTCTCTTTCCTGACGCATCTCCTGGCGTTCTTGCTGCATCTGAGCACGCATATCAGCCATAGTGTCTGCCATTTGCTGCATCACCGCCATCTGAGCAGCAACCAGTGGGTCAACTCCGCCTGGTGGAGGATTGGGAGGATTCATCTCTGCAGGTTGTGGCTGAGGCTGTCTATATATCCTTCGAGTGTGTTGGTTAGGAGGCAAGTCAATTCCACCACCCGCCTGGTATTGACCATCTGAGTTAGATACATATGGTAAGAAAATAGTAGACAAGGCAGGTACTTACAAATCAGGTTACTTTGGGGAATTTTATTAGCTAAGCAGATTAATATTTTACCTATCCTAGCTAATTCAATACCTTAGGGTGGTACATACTAAGATGTCCATCTATAATAATTCAATCAATCAAAGAAGCAAATCAGGCATTTAGCATCAGCACAATCAAACAACATTTTTAAGGAAAGTAGTTTTGAATTTTGTCTTAGGTCCCCTATATCTTAAAAAGATCATAGTGGTAGGATTCCAAGGTGTAAAATCCATCTTGTCTTAGAGTAGAAAAGATAAGAATGATCAGAGTAGAATAGCAGAAAGGTGAGACAGGATCAAGATAAGGTAAGTATGGAATGAATCAGAGTAAGATAAGTAGATAAGGGTTTGTCCGTTTCTATCTAGGTTTCGTCCTACGGTCAACATTTCCTCTGATACCACTTCTGTAACACCCGGTTTTAAAGGACAAAGCCGGGTGCATCTCATACATGCGCCAAGAAGACAACATATATAATAACAGAGTGTATAGAGATAAATGTCATAAAACATCAGAGTAATTATTACATAGCGGAAGTCTTATTACAAAATAAAATAATAAAGATAAAATGAACTAAGGATCGTCGGCGCCAATGTCGACTGGGAAACGCCACCTAGATCAGATCGAACTCCTCAGTGTTAGGCGGCTCCTCCTGAACCACCTGATCTTCTCCTGTGGGGGGGTGTGAGACAGCAAGGGTGAGCTCACACATGATCATAGCTCAACAAGTTGTGGGGAACCAGTGGACATAAACTCACAAAGGTGTGAGTTCATGTGATGTGTAAGGCTTAATCAATGACAGGGGTTAAAGCTGAGCATTGCTTTTAAGTAGTTGGTCAAAATTTTATTAGCAATTACTAAGTGTAAGTAAATACCGAACCATAAGTAAAGTAATAGAACACAATTAATAACAAACCCATGCAATGCAAATGACAAAATTGAATTTAAGTTCCATAATTAAACATCAGAGAGTCCTGAGCTGCTCATGACCGTGAGCTCGGCTAGTATACCAGTTTTACACTCTGCAGAGGTTGTACCCTTTACCCACAAGTCATGTTACCCATCTGCCAAGGGGTCATGAATCCCATACACCTCTACCTAGGAAGCGCGGCAGGGCAACACTACGAGGCCTTTACAAAGTTCCACTAGCTTCCGAAAACCCGCTACAGTTTATAGGAAGTTCCAATGCAGGGTTCCTGGCTGACTGCCATCGCAGAAAAATCAACCAGGGACCTCCCTACACTGACCACTCCCCTACTGCCCTTGCCCCTTTCGGGTAAGGTAGTCTTCCACTAGCTTTCCTAATTAGTCAGCCAAGGGGTCCCATTCCTCCCTTGTGGTGGCACGTGTTACTCAAGTTAAGCTCTATGTTCCAATTAACATTAATGATCTCAACATGAACATAAATAGAATAACAAGAATAATTGGAACATAGATATAATAAATGATTATCCCAAAACCATGTAAAGCAATAGCAAACTACCCAAGTGATTCAGGGGTAGACAAGGTAATGAGATAAACAATCTAGGGTGACCTATTGGGTCCCATCAAAATTAACCTATGCATGAGTATGTGATATTAAAGAACATTATTGGGTAAAAAGTGGTCAAGGGCACAACTTGCCTTCAATGAGCTCCTGCTCAGCTACTTCAACCTGCTGCTCACCAGGATCCTCAGCAACGGGCTCTTCTACTCGCCACAATACAAACAAGCACAGGATATAGGGAAAATTAACATTACACCAAGCATGTAAACAAAATACACAGAGATATTCTACATATTAAAATAAAAACCTAGGAACTGGAATCATAATTTTCTGAGTTATAGATTTCAAGTTATGCATTTTCAAAGGTTTTATGTGCTTTAAATAAGATTAAGTGATAAATAAATTTCTTACTGTTTTCATGACATAACAGAGGCTCTAGGTGAAAGAGAACAATATTACAAAATTTTAGCAACTGGAATGAAGTAATTTGGACTAAAAATGGATTTTCTATGAATTTATCAAGTTATAGTAATTGTTTTCATATTAAAAATCTATTTTCTAATTCATTTAATCAATATCAAACCGCACTGGACTGGGCCTCATTTAAACAGGAACACAGGGGGCTCGGGGTAAGATTCCAGAGACACAGTGCATAGTGACTAAGGGACGGCGGGTTGATTCCACAAAAGTCCGAGGGCTCTTTAACAAAATCGACCCGCGAAGGGGTATAGACTAACGTGGGCCGTTGGATCAGACTTGGGCGTGCCAGATTAGGTCTGGTGTATTATGAATCCGCGGACCGCGCAGGACCGCCCAAACACAAATCTACGGCCTGGATCAAAAGCAACCCCTAGTCGGTCACGATCGTCCATTGAGGGATCAAGGATCCAGATTTAATATACCGAAGAGGTATCCGATAGCACGATCTTGCCCGTTCACTACCAAATCGACGGCGGAAAAACACCCTCACCTAGATCTAATCCTAGCCATCCGTTGAAATCGGACGACACCCATGAAATCCCCCAACAGGACATACGCACACGGCGGCGCCACCATGGTTCCGCGGCGGCGCGCACACCGGAGTCACCCAATCGCCGCACACCGGAGCCCAAACCTCAATCCACATATCCCACGTCGAGTATGCGCAGCCAGGAATCGATTGAGGGGGTTCTCACCGTGGTTTTCGAAGCCGCAGGACCCCGGCGACGACGCAGGGGGGATCCGCCAGGCCCACCAAATTCCGGTGAGGAATTACTCACTGACGGAGACTCCGGATCGCCCAAGGACGCCGCGACAACAATCCCCACACGCCCGCGTCACTCCACGAGTACTCTCCAGTGGCCAATCGGGGAAGATAGCAGGGCCGAAAGGCGGCGGCCACCGTTCCTTCCGCGATGGCGAGCAACGATGGCGCTTGTAGTAGGGAAGGCGGGATGAAAAGGAGACGGGTGAATCGGGTCGACGACCGAGCGCTTATACTACTCCCACGCGGTCAACGTGATCCGATTTCGGCGGTGCGCTCCGCCGAGCTCGGTCGAGCTGTTGCGCCCGATACGCGGGGAAGACGGAGTCGGATCCAGCGGGCCCACCTGGCAGCGAGTCGACGCGAACAGAGGCAGCGCGCGCGTAGGTGTTAGCGGCTGGCACGCGGGCCCCATATGGCAGTTGGCCGGGCGCGCGCGTGTAGCAAACAACTGGGCCGCGCGTGAGGAAAACGCAAGTGGGCCAAATAGGTGGTCTGCGGCCCAGTTGCCATGTATTCTTTTTTTTATTTTATTTCCTGTTTTCTTTCATCCTTAACTCTTTTAAATCCAAATTTGAATTTGAATTGTGAGTTTCTGTTTTGAGTCCATTATACAAATTCACACTCTAATGTTGGAATAATGTATTTTCATTTACATATTTTTATCCTTACATTATCCATTTCTTTCTCTTTTCTAGATTCAAGAATTTCTTTTAGGATTTAATTTTCCCCCTTTTGGTCTTTATTATTTTCTTGTTATAAAATGTACACAAAAATAAAATATTCAGCATGATGCAAGGATTTAGTAGCATATCTTTTTATTAATTGTTCTTGGACATGGTGTTCACATATGATGATGCATAAAGATCAAACTCACATAAAGAGAAATTGTTTCTCTATTGGTATTATTTCTAGCAATTTACAAAGTGGGTGTTACATCCATCTCCCACGCGAGCTCCAACAGAACGCCGCGGGTCCGTCTTCCTCTGCTGGCGCGAATCTCGGACCGCGCTAACAACCTTCCACGGGATGCCGCCGGGTCGGTAGCCGAGTATCTCGCGCGTGCCATGCACTGGAGAGCGGGTTCCGCACGTTGGCGCGTCCTTCCCCTTCGCAGTGGCGAGCGTAAATGTCGCCGCCATGGCCGGGACGCGGAAGATCTCTTCCACTCTCCGAACCGAGACCCCAGGGGATAAAGGGACGCCCCGTGACCCGTTCCTTCCCCCCTGCTGTCTTCTCGCGCGAGCCCATACCTCGAAAACACACCACCGCAGCCGCTAGTGCTGTGTCCGCGGTAAGAGAAGGGTCCGCCACCATAGAACCGGCCCGGTATCGCCGGTGGGTGGCCAGGGTGGTGTCGGGATTGTTCATTGGCGTGTGGGGATCGTCTGCGTGAAGTATTGCGCTCGGTGGTCCGCCCAAACGTCCTGAATTTCTCACCGTCGCCGGACTCCGCCGTGGCTCTGCTATTCCTTCGCGACCAACACCCTGCGCGGCAAATCCCTCTGGTACGATTACTTGATCAAATTCGTTGTGGCCCCGTATCACGTAGGAGCGATCGAATTGGAATCTAGGGCGCTCGTGCTCTGGTTTTGGGCATCTCCGACGAGGGTCCGCCGTGAACCGGGGGCGGCGCTGCCGTCTCGGGTGCTCGGGGTAGGGGATAGATCGCCAGCCGTTGATCTGGCGGCCAACGGCTGAGATTAAAACCTGCGTAACGTTTCGCGTTGGGTCGATCTAGAGCGTTGATCAGCGATCGGATGACTCCGGGTATGGGTGTGATCTCCACCGTTGGATCAACATCGGGTGGTCCTCGAAGCGTACCGGTTCGCTTCTGTGGTATTCTAATCGTGGCCATAGGATTCTAATCCGACGTCTGTGAGCGCTCGATACCCGTTCGCTCTAGAGTAATTGCAAATGAGTCCCTCGAGAAGTAAGAAATAGAGCCCGCCATCCTCGGCGACTGTTGACTGGGTCTTAGAAATTTTACTCTGCAACCCCTGATCTCTCTGGAAAATGAGGCCCAGTCCATAACAGTATTAAAATCAGAGAAAATAAATTATAAATGGATTTTTAATATGAAAATAAATACTAGAACTTGATAAATCCATAGAAAATTCATTTTAGCTCCAAATTGATCCATTCCAATTCCTATAATTTTGTAATAATGTTGTTTATCACCCTGTATCTCTGTTTTGACATGAACTCTGTTAGAAAAATTTATTTATCATTTAACCCTATTTAAGGCACATTAAATCTTAGAAAATTCATAACTTGAAACTTATAACTCCAAATTTAGTGATTCCAGTTCCTATGATTTCATTTTAATGTGTAGATTTTTACTGTGTATTATATTTACATGTTTGGTGCAATGTTAATTTTTGCTATACTATGTATGTATTGTGTTGATGCGAGTAGACGAGCAAGCCACTGTGGAAACTGAGGTTCAACAAGTAGAAGTAGCTGAGCAGGAGCTCATTGAAGGCAAGTTGTGCCCTTGATCACTTACTTTTCCCAGCCATGTTCTTATTAATTTTAATGATCTGCATAGGTTAATTTTGATGGGAGCCTTTATGTTACCCCAGTTTGGATTACCTCTATACCTTGTTCACCCCTGAAATATTTTTGGGTAGTACTTGCTATTGCTTTATGTGGATTGGGTATGGAGATACACTATTCATGATTATTCTTTTATTATCTTGTTACTATTACTGTTCATGTTAAGATCATTAAATTAATGGGAACATGGAGCGACCACCCGGGAAAACAGTGCTACCACAAGGGTTTAATGGGACGCCCTTGGCTGATTAACTAGGAAAGCTAGTGGAGGGCTACCTTACCCGAAAGGGGCAAGGGCAATAGGGGAGTGGTCAGTGTAGGGAGGTCCTTGTTTGATTTTGCTGCGATGGCGGTCAGGCAAGAACCCTGCACTGGAGCTTCCTATAAACTGTAGCGGGTAGTCTGAAGCTAGTGGAACTTTGTAAAGGCCTCGTAGTGTTACCCTGCCTCGCTTCCTTGGTAGAGGTGTATGGGATTCATGGCCCCTTGGCAGATGGGTAACACGGCTTGTGGGTAAAGATGCGCAACCTCTGCAGAGTGTAAAACTAGTATACTAGCCGTGCTCACGGTCATGAGCGGCTCGGACCCTCACATGATTAATTATGGAACTTAAATTCAATCTGACATTTGCATCGCATTTGGGATTATTTTACTATTACTGTTCTTTATTATTATTAAGGTTTGGTATTTACTTACACTTAGTAATTGCTAATAAAATTTTGACCAACTTATAAAAGCAATGCTCAGCCTCAGCCTTTATTTCATTGACCAGCCTTACACTTCATGAACTCCCACCTTTGGTGAGTTCATGCCACATTATTCCCCACGACTTGTTGAGCTATGAACGTATGTGAGCTCACTCTTGCTGTCTCACACCCCCCCACAGGAGAAGAACAGGTGGTCGAAGAGGAGCCGCCTAACACTGAGGAGTTCGATCTGATCTAGGTGGCGTTTCTCAGTCGACATTGGCGCCGACGATCCTTAGTTCGTTTTATGGTTATACTTTTATTTTGTAATAAGTCTTCCGCTATGTAATAATTACTCTGATGTTTTATGACATTTATCTCTATACACTCTGTTATTATATATGTTGTCTTCTTGGCGCATGTATGAGATGCACCTGGCTTTGTTCCTTAAAGTCGGGTGTTACACTTTCGGAGTATCCCCTTTCCTGGTCCCTGCGGCAAGAGAGAGAAAGGGGAAGAGGAAAAGGATACAAAATTGAGCGACATGGCGCACCTTTTTTGACGCGGTCATTATGGCGGAGGTGAAGCGTCGCCTGCTTCGCCTGCCAAAGGTGCCGCCTGCCCTGCTGCAGAGTTAATGCGATGGGTCGAGTGGTTCGCGGTGCAGCCGTTGTGCGTGCGCGAGCCGTTCGAGGAACGGAACACAGGCGCGTCGTCTTCACGTCGTGGGAGAGGGCTCTCTCGCTATCCCTGGAGGGGACATGAGCCTGCTGACGACTTGACCGCTGCTTCTGCCCGCCTGCTGTCGCCATTACTGCCGGCCCTTTTCTGGCTGTATCGACCGTCGCGCCTTCTCCCGCAGCTGATTGACCCGTGACCAATGTCGTCGGTTGGCACTGTTGGGTCATGCGCGGGGTTGCCTTGAGCCGCGGCACCTGCCCCGCAGTCGAGAAGGCGCGATACTGGCACGAGTGGCGGTGCAGTTTCTCGCATGTAGTAACCAGCGTGCTGGTTACATGACATGTGGGCCTGGGCCTCCAAGCTGGACGCATCGAAGTCGAAGGGGTGCACCCCCTTGGTGCGGTTGCATGCCGCCTGCATGGCGGTCCGCCCTTTCACCCGCTGGTCTGGGCGAAAGTGGAGGAGCGCTTGTAACCGCTGGGCAGTTACACGTACCGCGCGCGACGGTTTGGCCTCTTCCGCCTTGGGCCAGCTTGCATGACGCGTGGGACCCAGCCCCTGTGTCATGGGGGAGGACTTTGGGGCATGTTGGTGAAGACTCAGCCCGCGACGGTTGAGGACACAAGTGGGGAGAGTCGCCTTTAAAAGGAGGGTGACCCCCTTGGATGGCAACCATGTCTTCGCACTCTCCTTATGCATCACGCCCTTCCACCTCCCGAGCCCCCGGATGGGGAGCGCTCGCGTTGCTTTCGTCTCATCGTCGTCGGAAGAACGCAACTTCGTGGAAGTTGGTACCTTTCAGCCATCGTTCGGCTTCAAGGATTTTCATCAGGCAACCCGGCTACATCCCCTCGTCGGTGGTCACCCAAGACGGTGACCACCAGTTCGATGGTGGGGAGAAGCAAGCCAGGCTGCGGCATCTGCCCCGCCCTCAGCTTCAAGGATTTTTGTCATCCGGCCTGAGGCGGAGGAGCACACCGAGTGGGGGGTTGCCTCCACGTGGGTCGGTAACCCTTTTCTTCCCCCGGCGTTTGGGGGAGAAAGGCATCCTCCAGCCCCGCGGAGGCTCCCTTCAGCCATGCCGGGGAAGGTGAACTGCTGCTGCCCAGCCAGGGTGCAGCATTCCGTCCTCTGTCCGGGCGATGGTCGCGCCACGTATGGGCCGGCCACGTCCAGGTCTTCCTTGCGCCGACAGCCGTGCCAGAGGGTCGCCCAGCACGTCGTGCGCCACGAGGGCGGTGCTCATGTTCTGGGGCGGCCCCGGCGAGGGCGGGAGCGAGGACCTGCTGGTGTGCTTTGGGGCGGGCAGCGCCCGCTGGTGCGGTGTTGGTGGACAGGTGGATGCCGGCATCGGTGCTGAGGTGGTGGCAGCCGGAGAAGGTTTCTCTGCCGACGAGATCGCCAACTCCGCCTGCACCCCTGGACCTCCGCCCCCCTGGCTTGAATGGCTGGTTCTCGTCCTTCATGGGCGAGAGCCTTTCCGCCGTAGCGTTTGCCCGGAAGCCGTTGCTGCAGCTGTCGGAGCGGGCGGCGGTGAGCCGCTTGGAGTTCGTCGTCCCGCGGGCCTCCTGGTATGGAGGTTGTTCATACCCACGGGAACGGAACCGGAGTCCCGTTTATAATGGCACCTTGAGTGCTGGCGTATGTTCATTGTGGCTGTCGGGGCCTGAACATGTAGGTATTTTTTGGTGTGAAGCCGTGTTTCTTCCTCATTTCGAGCACTAGGACTCCCCTGTCGGCTAGCCGAACCGCTTAACCAAATGTGAGTTGCTCTGTGCGGAAGGTGACGAGTGAGGTATCCGTATCCCAAAGGCGTAGGAATCCCTCGGCTCGGTCGGCCTTGCCGCCCGAGGCTTCACTTGCTTAGTCAAAGAAACCCTCGGCCGCTTTGCGGTGAGCCGGGGCCGAGGCAGCGGTGTCAGCGTGGACAGAGGCGGAGTTGGCTCGAAAAAGGAAGCTTCGTTGGCTGGGGCTTGACCGGGTCGTCCACTGGCGGGACTAGCGCCGGAGTCGGGTTGCCGAGGCCATGAGCCGGGCTGATGTCCTCGAGGGACGGCTGGCTGAGGCTTCGGGGCGGCCGGCCGAGCCGTCTGCTCGGGCCGGGTTCCTGGAGGAGACCCTGGCGGCGATGGCCTAGGCGTGGTGCTGACGTCGTCCTTCAGAGCGGAGATCCTCCGACCATGTTGCCGTCTGAGGCTCGGTCGAACTTCGCCAAAGGTGGAGTTGACGCCGAGGGTGCTTCTGCTCCCCTTCCATCGACGTCTGAGCCTGCAGGATCGGTTCGCCTGTAGTATGCATATGTTTTTTTGCGGCCGCCAAGGCCCAAACATACTATGGTCGCGTTGTAAAGCTGTGTTTCTTTTCCTCTTGTTTCGAGTATCAGGGCTTGCTCGTCGGTAGCAGAATCATTTATCCGAGCTAGAGTTACTTCTCATGGAAGGTGATGAGTGAGGTATCCGTATCCCGGAGGTGTAGGAATCCCTCGGCTCGGTCGGCCTTGCCGCTTACGTGTACTCTTGCTCGTCCGCGAGATTCTATTATCGACGTAGCTGAGAAAACCCGAGAAACCGTTTCGGCAGAAAGTCTCTTGAGCGTTAAGGCTTGTTCGGTCAGCAGGATCGCTCATCCGAACACGAGTTACTTCTCGTAGAAGGTGACGAGTGAGGTATTCGTATCCCGGAGGCATAGGAGTCCCTCGGCTCGGTCAGCCTTGCCTGCTTACGTGTACTCCGTCGTTTTCATGATCCCACTACCGAAGTTGTCGAAAAGCACGAAAGATATTCTGGCAGAAAGACTTTTTCCTAGGAAAATTTTGACGCGGAGGGGGTTCCCCCTTCTAGCCCCCGAGGGAGGGTCGGGCTTTGCCGATGCAAGGCTGACCCTTCCTTGATGGTTAGACTTTGTATGTAAATGAGGTATATGAACGGCTTGAAAACATCTTAAGGGTTGAAGCGACGTAGCTGTCGGATGTTCCAAGCGTTGCTGTAGACCTTGCCTTGACTGTTGGCCAGCTTGTATGTTCCGGGCTTCAAAATCTTGGCAACGATGAACGGCCCTTCCCAGGGAGGTGTGAGCTTGTGCCGCCCTCGGGCATCTTGTCATAGTCGAAGCACCAAGTCACCCACCTGGAGGTCTCGGGACCGAACCCCTCGGGCGTGGTAGCGTCGCAGGGACTACTGATACCGCGCCGAGTGTAGTAGGGCCACGTCCCGAGCCTCTTCCAGCTGGTCCAGTGAGTCTTCTCGGTTAGTCTGGTTGCATCGGTCGTCGTAGGCCTCATCCTTGGGGAACCGTATTCTAAGTCTGTGGGAAAGATGGCCTCGGCCCCATAGACTAGAAAGAACGGTGTGAAGCCCGTGGCTCGACTTGGCGTCGTCCTCAGGCTCCAAACCACCAAGGGGAGTTCCTTCATCCATCGCCTATCGAACTTGTGGAGGTCGTTGTAGATCCTCGGCTTGAGTCCTTGCAGAATCATGCCGTTGGCACGTTCTACCTGCCCATTCGTCATGGGGTGTGCCACGGCGGCCCAGTCCACCTGGATGTGGTGATCCTTGCAGAAGTCCAGGAACTTTTTGCCAGTGAACTGGGTGCCGTTGTCAGTGATGATGGAGTTCGGGACCCCAAAGCGATGGATGATGTTGGTGAAGAATGCCACCGCCTGTTCGGGCCTGATGATGTTTAGGGGTCGGACCTCGATCCACTTGGAGAATTTGTCGATGGCGACCAGCAGGTGCGTGTAGCCCCCGGGTGCCTTCTGCAAGGGACCGACGAGGTCCAGACCCCACACAGCAAACAGCCAGGTGATGGGTATTGTTTGCAGAGCCTGAGTGGGTAGGTGCGTCTGCCTTGCGTAGAATTGACACCCTTGGTAGGTGAGGACAATTCTAGTGGCGTCGGCCACCGCAGTAGGCCAGTAGAAACCTTGTTGGAAAGCATTTCCAACAAGGGCTCGAGGCGCTGCGTGGTGACTGTTAGAAATATGCCCTAGAGATAATCATAGAGATGAGCATATTTCTTTGTATCCATGATATATATATTGCTTAATTGAATATCCATGGAAGGCACATTGTATTGATTAGCAATTATGTGAATTGTTTGTGAGATTCTTTACTTATATGGTTATTCTAAATGATGTCCCTAGTCAGAGTCGTTGACTAGCACATGTATTAGTTGATGACTACATTTCACAAGTCATGAACATGGAGATGTTAAACTAATAATGTGGGTGCATGTATGACATGAGGCTGGACCGACCCAACGTGAGATATTGTAATATAGTTCTCTTTTTGCAACATGAATACTGTATCCTTAGACCTGAGATTGTCGCATGTTCTCAAGATGTGAATTGACTTACTTAGGGACTATCAAACGCTATTCCGTAATTGGGTAGTTATAAAGGTAGTTTTGGGTTTGTCAGGAAGCATGCTGTGAGGCATGGTCAGTCAAGATGGAATTTGTCCCTCTCTTTGTGAGAGAGATATCTCTGGGCCCCTCGAGTGATTGGATCAAGAAATGCATGGCCGTGCTAGGGTTAAGAGTTAACCATTGAAAGCATTCCAATTCACAGTATCGAGAAAGAGAGGTCAGCTTAGAGCCAGACCAAATATCGTGAGACAAAGGGAACAGCATGTACGTAATGTTGTAATGGTTCGTCTGATATGATCTTTACGTGCGCATAGGAGTTGACATGTCTTGCTAGAGGCCGCTGTCAATTATTGGGCCAAGTAAATGTACTCGGGCTATGTCTATTTGTATGTGAACCTATAGGGTCACACACTTAAGGGGAAGGAAGCCTAACTCGGATTAGATCCGAAATTAGACTGGGCTTTAGGGTTAATGATGGGCCTCGGTGTCTGAAGCTCACCATAACGCCTATATAATGAGGGGCGGGGGCGCGGTTAGGCTTAACCTAATTTGCTACCAGCAAACGAGCAGCTGCCGCTCACCTCTCGCCCTCGCCAAGCCACCGTCGCGAACCTAGCAGTTCGGTACGCGGCGCTTCCTCCCTGTACGTGTGGATACCTCGGAGGTGCTGCATCTGGAGCACTAGGACGAACCGTGCGATGACGTGAAGGACGCCGACGACTGCACGACACTGCTCGACGCGTTCGTCTACATCGAGACGTCTTCCGCTGCTCTGCGCGTCTAGTGGTAATTCCATGACCTATAACCGCAGTAGTTCTTGGTATTATGGTGTTGAAAATTTTTGTTTGCGCTAGCGTAGCCTCGCCGTAATCCTTCAGTGACCGCAAGCCCCCGAGTGTATTTCTTGTAAGAGCTCCTGGCCTTCAGCGATGGATATGCATCGCTGGAGGATGCCGGAGGGGCTACGGTGGTAGAGCTCCTTCCCATCACCCAGCCAGACGAATGACTTGGCGTGCCGCGCTAGTCGCCGAGCTTCGGCTCGGTCGAGGGGCAGCTCTCCTCGGTGGAGATATTGCAGGTATGGGGTCTGCCAGTCTCGATCAGGCGGGATCCCATTCCGCTCTCCCTCGACGCGCAGTGCCTCACCCTCGGGGGCCGAGGGCGCCTCGGGCTGAGCCGAGGGCACCTCGAGCAGGACCGAGACCTTCTCGGGCTCGGGTGTGTCGTCGGTCTTGACTGAGGGTTGATGTAGGTCCCGGGAGAAGACGTTCGGGGGAACCATTGTTCGCGCCGAAGCTATCTTCGCCAGCTCGTCCGCAGTCTCGTTGTACCGTCGGGCGATGTGGTTGACCTCGAGCTCGTAGAACTTGTCCTCTAGGCGCCGGACTTCGTCGCAGTAGGCTTCCATCTTCGGGTCACAACAATGGGAGTTCTTCATGACTTGGTCGATGACAAGCTGCGAGTCGCCACGAGCATCGAGGCGTCGGACCCCTAGCTCGATGGCGATGCGCAACCCGTTGACCAGAGCCTCATACTCGACCACATTGTTGGACGCCGGGAAATGGAGGCGTAGCACGTAGCGGAGGTGCTTCCCGAGGGGTGAGATGAATAGCAGGCCCGCGCCTGCCCCTGTTTTCATCAGTGACCCGTCGAAAAACATGGTCCAGAGTTCCGGTTGGATCGGAGCTACCGGGAGCTGGGTGTCAACCCATTCAGCCACAAAGTCTGCCAAGACTTGGGACTTGATGGCCTTCCGAGGGGCGAACGAGATTGTCTCACCCATGATTTCCACCGCCCACTTTGCAATCCTACCCGAGGCCTCTCGGCGCTGGATGATCTCCCCCAGGGGAAGGATGACACCACAGTCACCGGATGAGACTCGAAGTAGTGTCGCAACTTCCGCCGCGTCAGAATCACCACATACAGCAGCTTCTGAATTTGTGGGTAGCGGATCTTGGTCTCAGACAGTACCTCACTGATGAAGTAGACCGACCTCTGGACGGGCAATGCATGCCCTTCTTCTCGTCTTTCGACCACGATCGCGGCGCTGACCACCTGAGTGGTAGCGGCGATGTAGATCAAGAGGGCTTCTCTGGCAGCGGGAGGCACCAGGATGGGTGCGTTCGTAAGGAGCGCCTTCAGGTTCCCGAGGGCTTCCTCGGCCTCGGGGGTCCAAGTGAAGCACTCGGTCTTTCTTAAGAGGCAGTACAGAGGTAGGCCTCTTTCGCCGAGGCGTGAGATGAAGCGGCTCAGAGCCGCAAGGCATCCCATGACCCTCTGTACGCCTTTCAAGTCCTTGATGGGCCCCATGTTGGTGATGGCCGCGATTTTCTCCGGGTTGGCCTCGATGCCCCGCTCGGAGACGATGAACCCCAAGAGCATGCCTCGGGGGACTCCAAAGACGCACTTCTCGGGGTTGAGTTTTACGCCTTTCGCCTTGAGACACTTGAATGTCGTTTCAAGGTCGGAGAGGTGGTCGGAGGCTTTCCTCGTCTTGACTACGATGTCATTGACGTAAGCCTCGACGGTCCGACCAATGTGCTCTCTGAACACGTGGTTCATGCACCTTTGGTACGTCGCACCCGCATTCCTCAAACCAAATGGCATAGTAACGTAGCAGTACATGCCAAAAGGTGTGATGAAAGAAGTCACGAGCTGGTCAGACTCTTTCATCCTGATTTGGTGATACCCTGAGTAGGCATCAAGGAAAGATAGGGTTTCGCATCCAGCAGTGGAATCCATGATTTGATCGATGCGAGGCAGAGGGTAGGGAACCTTCGGACATGCTTTGTTTAGACCAGTGTAGTCTACACACATCCGCCATTTCCCTCCTTTCTTTCTCACAAGCACAGGGTTGTCAAGCCATTCGGGATGGAATACCTCTTTGATGAACCCTGCGGCCATCAGCTTGTGGATCTCCTCGCCTATGGCTCTGCGCTTTTCTTCGTCGAATCGGCGCAGAGGCTGCTTCACGGGTCGGGCTCCAGCTTGAATATCCAGCGAGTGCTCGGCGACATCCCTCGGTATGCCAGGCATGTCCGAGGGACTCCACACAAAGACTTTGGCATTTGCACGGAGAAAGTCGACGAGCACTGCTTCCTATTTGGGGTCGAGCTCGGAGCCGATCCGTATCTGCTTGGAGGCGTCGTTGCTGGGGTCTAGAGGGACAGACTTAACCGTCTCTGCTGGCTCGAAGTTGCCGGTGTGGCGCTTCACATCTGGCGCCTCCTTGGAGAGGCTCTCCAGGTCGGCGATGAGGGCCTCGGATTCGGCGAGGGCCTCGGCGTACTCCATGCACTCCACGTCGCATTCGTACGCGTGTCGGTACGTGGGGCCGACGATGATGACCCCGTTGGGGCCCGACATCTTGAGCTTGAGGTAGGTGTAGTTGGAGACGACCATGAACTTGGCGTAGCATGGCCTCCCCAGTACTGCGTGGTAGGTTCCTCGGAACCCGACCACCTCGAACGTGAGGGTTTCCCTTCGGAAGTTGGATGGAGTCTCGAAGCAGACCGGCAGATCGAGTTGTCCGAGGGGTTAGACGCGTTTCCCGGGGATGATCCCATGAAAAGGTGTCGCGCCTGTCCGGATCGAGGACAAATCGATCTGCAGGAGCCCGAGGGTCTCGACGTAGATGATGTTGAGGCTGCTGCCTCCGTCCATGAGGACCTTGGTGAGCCTGACGTTGCCGTTGACGGGGTCGACAACGAGCGGATATTTCCCCAGGCTCGGCACGCGGTCGGGGTGGTCGCCCTGGTCGAAGGTGATGGGCTGGTCGGACCAGTCTAGGTAGACTGGCGCCGCCACCTTTACCGAGCAGACCTCCCGACGCTCTCGCTTGCGGTGCCGAGCCGAGGCGTTCGCCACTTGCCCACCATAGATCATGAAGCAGTCGTGGACCTCAGGAAACTCCTCTGCCTTGTGATCCTCCTTCTTGTCGTTGTTGTGGGCCCTGCCACCTTCCGCAGGTGGCCTGACCTTGTGAAAGTGGCGCCGAAGCATGACACACTCCTCAAGGGTGTGCTTGATGGGCCCCTGATGATAGGGGCACGACTCCTTGAGCATCTTATCGAAGAGATTGGCACATCCAGGAGGTTTCCGAGGGTTCTTGTACTCAGCGGCAGCGACAAGGTCCACGTCGGTGGTGTCGCGCTTCGCTTGCGACTTCTTCTTGTTCTTCTTCTTGGTGCCGCGCTGAGCGGACGCCTCGGGGACGTCTTCTGGCTGGTGGCCCTGGGGCTGCTTGTCCTTCCGGAAGATGGCCTCAACCGCCTCCTGGCCAGAGGCGAACTTGGTGGCGATGTCCATCAGCTCGCTCGCCCTGGTGGGGGTCTTGCGACCCAGCTTGTTCACCAGGTCGTGGCAGGTGGTGCCGGTGAGGAACGCGCCGATGACGTCCGAGTCGGTGACGTTGGGCAGCTCGGTGCGCTGCTTCGAGAATCACCGGATGTAGTCCCGGAGAGACTCTCTCGGCTGCTGGCGGCAGCTTCAGAGATCCCAGGAGTTCCTAGGGCGCACGTACGTGCCTTGGAAGTTGCTGGCGAAGGCTTGGACCAGGTCGTCCCAGTTGGAGATCTGCCTCGGAGGCAGATGCTCCAGCTAGGCTCGAGCGGTGTCGGAGAGGAACAGGGGGAGGTTGCGGATGATGAGGTTGTCATCATCCGTTCCACCCAGCTGGCAGGCCAGTCGGTAGTCCGCGAGCCACAGTTCCGGCCTCGTCTCTCCCAAGTACTTTGTGATGGTAGTCGAGGTTCGGAACCGGGTCGGGAACGGCGCCCGTCGTATAGCCCGGCTGAAAGCCCGCGGATCGGGTGGTTCGGGCGAGGGGCTCCGATCCTCCCCACTATCGTAGCGTCCCCCACGCCTAGGGTGGTAGCCTCGGCGCACCCTCTCATTGAGGTGGGCTCGACGGTCGCGGTGGTGGTGCTCGTTGCCAAAGCGACCCGGGGCCGCAGGCGCCGTGTTGCGCGTGCGCCCGGTGTGGACCGAGGCTTCCCACACGAATCGGGAAGTCGCGGCGCGATGCTCCGAGGGGTACCCCTGCCTTCGGGAGGTAGAGCTTTCGGCCCGTCGGACCACAGCATCCTCCAGAAGATTCTTGAGCTCTCCCTGGATACGCCGCCCTTCGGTGGTCGATGGTTCCGGCATCGCGCGGAGTAGTATTGCTGCTGTAGCCAGGTTCTAGCCGACCCCACTAGAAGCTAGTGGATGCCCTAGGGTAGATGACGCGCTTCTCCGGCCGGAGCTTGGTCTGCCCATTCCTGCCCGATGTTCCACCGGAACTGCTCAAGTGTTCCTGCTCCCTCGTCGAGCCTAGCCTGCATCTCGCGGATTTGCTCGAGCTGTGCGTCCTGACCCCCTGCAGGGACTGGGACCACAGCTAGCTCCTGAAGGATGTCAACGCGAGGCGCAGGCCTAGGGGGATCGCCGTTTTCTGGCATACCAAGATGGTTGCCTTCACCGGGACCCCCTAGATCGACGTGGAAACATTTACGACTTGGGTCGCAGTCCTTGTCGTCGAAGCTGCGGCTACCATCGGAACAATCGGAGAGGCAGTAGTCGCATGCAGTCATGAAGTCCCGCATGGCACTGGGGTTACCGAGCCCGGAGAAATCCCAACAAAAGTCGGGCTCGTCATCTTCCTCGGAACCCGAGGGTCCATAGGTCGAGACGGCCGTCAGTCTGTCTCAGGGCGACCACATATGGTACCCCGGAGGGTTGGTACATGCCTCTATGGAGGCTTCCGCCGAAGCGAAGTCGCTTGGTGGGTCGAAGCTGAATCCAAAAGGCATGAGATGGGAATCGGTAGGTACCTCTTGGTTGACGGGCGGTGACGAAGTCACATCAGGGGCGGACTGCACCGTTGTCTCAGGTACAAGGGCGACGTCCAGCAAGTCCTTCGCGAGCGTGCTGGCGTCGTCCGTCTGCTTGGGGTTGGCGTGTTGCGAGGAAGCGGCGCTTGTCTTCATCTCAGACGCAAGGTCGAAGCCCGACGTGTCCCCCGCTGGGGCGCCGACGTCATCGACTTGCTCGACAGCCGACGAGGTGCCGCCTCCTGCTTGGCCATGGTTGCCCCGCCTCCTCCTCCATCGATGGGGGAGGTGACAGGACAAACCCGGATGTGGTTCTTCCGCCATGCGGGGAAGACGTCGTTGATTTCGCCGCCGGCGGGCGGGCTGACGGCTGCCATTGTCGCTGTCGCGCGGCGGAGGAAGGAGTATCATGTCGTAGCTGCCGTCGAGGGACATGAACTCAAGACTCCCGAAACAGAGCGTCGTCCCGGGTTGGAAAGGTTGCTGGAGACTACCCATCTGGAGTTTGACGGGAAGCTGTTCGTCAACACGCAGTAGGCCCCTACCTGGCGCGCCAACTGTCGGCGTTTAGACCCCGGAGGGTCCCTGGACCGACGAGTAAATTGTCGCTGCGTGTCCCAGCCCAAATGGGTCGGTGCGAGACGGGACACAAACGTGGGAGAACAGTGAGGGAAAACCGCGGCCTTCGTGTTGTCCTGCGCCCAGGGCGGATGGATGCGCTTGCAGTAGGGGGTTACAAGCGTTCGCGTGGGAGAGAGAGTGAGAGCGAGAGCCTTATGCGTCGGCCCATTCTCCCGCGCGGCCAACCTTCTCGTACGAGAGCCCTGGACCTTCCTTTTATAGGCGTAAGGAGAGGGTCCAGGTGTACAATGGGGGGTGTAGCAGTGTGCTAACGTGTCTAGCAGAGAGGAGCTAGAGCCCTAAGTACATGCCATCGTGGCAGTCGGAGAGGTTTTGGCACCCTATTCATGTGATGTCGTGGCCGTCGGAGGAGCGCTGAAGCCTTGCGGAAGTACAGCTGTCGGGGCTGTCGGATCCTTGCTGACGTCTCCTTGCTGACGTAAGGGGCTGGGAGCTGCCGTCGTCATGGAGCGTGCGGGGTGTCATCATTACTTGTTTACTGGGGCGAGCCAGATGGGACGCCGGTCTTGTTCCCCGTAGCCTGAGCTAGCTAGGGGCAGGGTAATGATGGCCCCCTGGTGACGTGGCTGGTCCGGACCCGAGTTTGGGCGAGGTGGCGATTCCTCCGAGGTCGAGGTTGAGTCCGAGCCCTGGGGTCGGGCAAGGCGGAGTCCGTCGTCTTCCGGAGCCGAGGCTGAGTCCGAGCCCTGGGGTCGGGCGAGGCGGAGTTTGTCGTCTTCCGGAGCCGAGGCTAAGTCCGAGCCCTAGGGTCGGGCGAGGCGGAGTTCGTCGTCTTCTAAGTCGTGGTTGAGTCCGAGTCCTGGGGGTCGGGCGAGGCGGAGTCCATCGTCCGAGGCCGAGACAGGGGCCGAACCCTGGGGTCGGGCAAGGCGGAGCTTCCTATGTCGCCCGAGGCTGGACTTGGCCGCTGTCGACCTCACTCTGGCGAGTGGCACGACAGTCGGAGCGGGGCAGGCGGCGCTATTTTCTTGTCAGGTCGGCCAGTGGAGCGGCGAAGTGACTGCGGTCACTTTGACTCTGTCGACTGAAGAGCACGCGTCAGGATAAGGTGTTAGGCGATCCTTGCATTAAATGCTCATGCGATACAGTCGGTTGGCGTGTCGATCTTGCCAAGGTTGCTTCTCTGCGAAGACTGGGCCTCGGGCGAGCCGAAGGTGTGTCCGTTGCTTGAGGGGGCCCTCGGGCGAGACGTGAATCCTCCGGGGTCGGCTGCCTTTGCCCGAGGCTGGGCTCGGGTGAGGCGAGATCGTGTCCCTTGAGTGGACTGAGCCTTGACCTTAATCACGCCCATCAGGCCTTTGCAGCTTTGTGCTGATGGGGGTTACCAGCTGAGATTAGGAGTCTTGGGGGTACCTCTAATTATGGTCCCCGACAATATTGACATTTTATTTTATAAATGAACAACAAACTTGTTATCTACCTATTACTTCCTATTTTTTTATCAAATAGTGAATTTATAAGTAGTTGGTGAGAGTGTTGCTTGCTTGCTATTATAGATATTACTAGTGTTATATATGTGGTTGATGTATAACTTAGTGCATGGTAACTTGATTATACAACTTATTATTTGTATTTAATTCTCTCTACTAATATTTTTTATACCAAATCATAAACTCGTTGTTCATTACATAAATTTTGGACCTTAATCTCATTAATCATTACGATACTTATTGATTATAAAAAGAATAAGCATATTGGAGATAAAACCCGCGGGTAACCCGTGTGTACCCGCTAACCTGATGGGTATGAGTTTGGGCAAAATTTCAAACTCGTCATGGGTACATGTTTTTTAATGGGTGTAAATATTTTTCACGGGTACGAATTTGGTATAGCAAAACCCAACGGATTTATACCCGTTGCTATCTCTAAACACAACCACCACCTCAAAAAACAACCACCACCTCAAAAACAGAGAGAGAGAACACAACAAGTAAAAATCCAAGGCTTTTACTACTTGCAGCCCGTACGTACGCGGCGTTTTGAATGTGTGCTGTGGACGACCAAGACCAATGCAGGCGGCTACAGCGACCCCAGTAAAAAATCTTGGCGCCTGCGAGCGTTTTACCGCCCTGTTTCGCGCTCAGCTTCAACAGGAGGGGGCCCGGCCCGGCCCGGCCCGACGACGAGAGCTGGAGAGAGTGAGAGCGGACGGACAGCATTCACTCGACCAAATACTCGTGGCACACTAGTTCGGTCTATGAATTATTTAGCTCGACTTAAATTGGATTGTTTGAATTTTTGTATGAGCTGAGTCGAAATTTTAGCTCGGTTTTTTTAATTAGCTAGCTCGAGCTAAGCTCAAGTCAGCTCGTTAGCTAAACGAGGTGCCACTTCCAATTAGGCAGCCGGCCCACTATCCACATCCATAGTCCACAGGCCACAAGCCTACCATGAAGCCACTAGTCCACCACAACGAAAAAGGCCACATCCGCCTAGGCCCAGCCGCCCCGCCCAGACCCCAGACACTTGAGCTGTTTGGCACATTTGGGCACAAGTGCATCTGTTGTCCATTCTCTCCTCTCCGCTTCGCCAAGACATTAACCCTAGGTTTCCGTTGACGCCAGCGACGCGGTGACGCAGACGCTCCACCGACCATCGGCCCACAACGCTAGGCTCCTGCCACTCTGCTAGTGTCACGCATGAAGCCATGAACTGATGAATGCATGAAGCCATGATGCCTGATTATAAAATGTGATTTATGAACTCTACTGTCACCTGTGATGAAAAATACTAATATTGAAATTGTGACAATAGCGACTATTTTCTCATTTTCTAGTGTAAAATTGTTTTTCTATTTGTGTGTATACATATGTGTGTGACGGGTACGTGCAGTCAGGTTTTTTTTTCTTATGGCTCGTGAGCTAAACGAGCTAGTTCGAGCTCGTTAACGATTTAACTCGAACTACTCTTCTGGCTCGGTTACTTAACGAGCCGAACTGTCTCGTTAACTTAACGAACCAGCTCGAACTCGACCAAGCCGAGTCAAACTGGCTCGATATCTAGCGCTAGTCTTAAACCAAAATCCTGCAATGGATTTTCTTATTATTAAAGTCGGACAGAAACGATACCTACGAGGATATGCATGTTAGCTTTATTTTTCCAGCCGATGGATCAGCCATCGATGAACATGTGAACGTAGCGTGATATCGTTTCTCCTAACCTCCAAAGAGGACGCGATATTTCCAGATAGCGCCAGCCCCTGCTCCCTCCCTCCCCCTCCCTGTCAAACGCCGCCGCGTCGTCACTTCTCATCGACCTACAAGTCGCCACGCGCTGCTCCCTCTGCCCCTCCCCATCAAAACGATGGCACGCCGCAAGGAGCATTCCCTCTACCCCTGTTCCTCCTCAAACGCCATCGGACTATTGGAACAAAGGTAGTATCTAATTTTAAATTTTCTTTATTCAACTATGTGCTTCAGTACTTGGTATGCATGTCTTCAATACCGAGTACTAGAACGAAGGTAGTATCTAATTTCAGATTTTCTTTATTCAAGTATGTGCTTTAATACTCGGTATGCATGTCTTCAAGGAAAAGAGTGGTTCATATTCTTCGGATTTTTTACTCCTTCGTCCTAGCAAATATTTCTAGCAATGGTATGATAATACCATTCAGACTGCACCTAAAGGAATATAATTAGGAGCTCAGCAAGGCTTAAGCCAACTGCATAGTGATGTGAAGTTCTATACTTCAGATCTTGTGCCAGGATTTTTGCCAAGAGGACAACAATTGTACTTGGACGTTGTTTGAATTTTCAGAAAGTTCATCTTTTTTCCTGGTCATTATGGTCCTTTTTAGCTTCCACTGATGTGACTCAAGGAAAATGATCCATCTTCTAACCACTTCTAGATGAATGCATAAATTGGTTTAGTTTGTTTTAATATCATCTAGCATACATGGAGCCAAATATTTGGTAAGATTAATATTTGCATTTTTCATTATTTGTATGTACAGGTAATGCAACCTGTTCATACCCTTAACTAAACCAATTTATGCATTCATCTAGAAGCTTCCTGTTTTGTAACATGTTAAAACAGGCTTAGCTAGAGCATCTTTGATGCTTTGGAGGTTATTGAGCCATCAAAACTATTTGAGCAGCTACTTGACGTCATTGTAAGTTCAATAATGCCCAACCCCTGTTTGCCAAACTTCTTAGCTAGCTGATCCGACGACACATGCTATCGTCTTACTGATTACTATTTGTGAATACTAACTTTTTGTATGCTTTGTGGCAGCAGAATTGATTTTAGCAGCAGATAACAATCTGTCAAGTAACACTAGTAAGACTTTCTGAATGCGTCAATGTGCCACGACAAAGACTGTTTCAAAGATTTATAAGATTGGATCTGCATTTCCATGCTTCTTGTGGTCTATCTACTGTATGATCTGAAAGATTTTTTTTGACATCGCTAATATCTTTTCTTTGTTGCCTTTGCAGGTGGAAGAAGCTGTGTTGAAGCAACATGAAGTGTTTTTCTATTGATATCCCAACACTAATTTTCTTTTTCTCCAGACATGCCTTTGCTCTATTTTTATTAAATGATCATTCCATTTAAGGCCTACGTGTTGATTCGAAAATCATTTTCAACAAGACCAGCAAGGGGAATAAACCTGATAAGCAAAGAAACGAGTTCTGAAGAAACATTTACTTCAGTTCTAATACACCAAGGTAAGCCATTGAACACAAGTAATTTTTTTCTTATCCAGCCAATTATTAAATGTTTTTATTTTATGCTTTAAAGTCCATACAAATGTATGAATAGTCGAACAATGTTTTCGTAAAAGAGGTGATATGAAGTGTTTGTTATGTGCATATAATGCAAAATACATGAGAATGTGGCCACGAGACTTGCATTTATTTATGATGTACCATGTAAAACTCTACATGGTATACCTATTTTTAGATGATGACATTTTTTACAAAATGTATTTATTTTTTCCTTTTTATTACAAAGCCTAGACATATGTTCAGTGAATTGTACAACATTGTTTTTCTATACATGTATATGTACCTAATCTTTTATACATATATTCATTTCATCTTGTATTTTAATCTTATTGATATGCTTGACCACGAAACCAAAAAAGAGAAAGCATTTATTGTATCTCATATGGACTTTCACTGTTTCATCTATGTATAAAAATAAGTCATCCCATATCATGACCTCCTATAACATTTGATATTTTATGAATATGCTTTTGTAACTTATAGTTATGCACCGCTGCCACCATCTTGCGACATACATAATGTAGCAAATTCTAAGAAATCCTTTCAACACTACCTCAGACTAATGGAGTAAGTATTCAAAGACATCTGGTTCCTTAAAACCTAAAGCCATTTCGAGCTCTCTCCGCGTTTCACGCGGCCGACGGCGCTCGCGTCGCGATGCGTGTGGATGGGCAGACCCGAAACGCTCATTCAATCCAGTAGAACGGTCCAGCCGCGTTCGCCGCTCTTGGATCTGCCCACGCCACAAACTCCCGACCTCTTGCCTCCCAGATTTCGATCTCCTGTGCCTCACCTCCTCTCGCAACACGCAGCTCCACTGGCCCCGAGCCCCCGATGCGGCTCTACCGGTCGCCGCGTCGTCCCTGCGGCGGCTCGGTGGCACAGCTGCCGGTAGCCGCCTCCTCTACAGCCACATCGCCTCCCCTCCAAGGCCGAGGAGGACACATGGTGGAAAGCGGCGAAGAAGCGGTCCTCGTCGCAGGGGAGCGCGATGGGGTCCGGGCGGTCGGGAAGCCGTATTCTATTCTTCTCCCTCCCATGCCCATGCCCCGAATCCTTCTCCAACTCTTCCTCGTCCTCACTCCGCTCCCACTCGGCGTCGGCGGTGCAGGCAGCCATGACCGATGCCTCCTCCTTAGATCCGTGCTCATCGGCGTGCGGGGATGGAGATGGTGGGGCGGGCAGGCGGCTCCTGGATCTGCGTCTTTCTTATTTGTCCTTCTGTTCACATGTGCTTTGTGAAGATAGATCCCACTACTCACCCCTAAGCTCACTGCAGAGGCAGTGGCTGCGGCGCCGGGCTTCTCCTCCCCACGCGCTGTCGACGGTCTCATTCGACGCGCGTGGCTGCTGGACTCATGGTAAAAATGGAGGTCTTTCCTCATGGTCTTTCCTCTTTCTTTTTATCTGGGAGCACAATTACTCATGGTAAAAAAACATGTCAGGCACAACAGGGGTGTCGGGGACCATAATTAGGGGTACCCCCAAGACTCCTAATCTCAGCTGGTAACCCCCATCAGCACAAAGCTGCAAAGGCCTGATGGGTGCGATTAAATCAAGGCTCGGTCCACTCAAGGGACACGATCCCGCCTCGCCCGAGGCGAGCCTCGGGCAAGGGCAGCTGACCCCGAAGGATTCACGCCTCGCCCGAGGACCCCCTCAAGCAACGGACACACCTTCGGCTCGCCCGAGGCCCAGTCTTCGCCAAGAAGCAACCTTGGCCAGGTCGCCACACCGATCGACCGTATCGCAGAAGCATTTAATGCAAAGGTGGTCTGACACCTTATCCTGACGCGCGCCCCTCAGTCACTTTGCCGCTCCACTGACCGGCCTGACAAGAGGACAGCGCCGCCTGCGTCGCTCCGACTGCTGTGCCGCACGACAGAGTGAGGCTGACAGAAGCCAAGTCCGGCTTCGGGCGCCATAGGAAACTCCGCCTCGTCCGACCCAGGGCTCGGACCCGGCCTCGGCCCCGGAAGACGATGGACTCCGCCTCGCCTGACCCAGGGCTCAGACCCGGTCTCGGCCCCGGAAGACGACGGACTCCGCCTCGCCCGACCCTAGGGCTCGGACTCGGCCTCAGCTCTGGAAGACGACGAACTCCGTCTCGCCCGACCCCAGGGCTCGGCCTCGGCTCCGGAAGACGACGGACCCCGTCTCGCCCGACCCGGGGCTCGGACTCGACCTCGACCTCGGAAGACAGACTCGACCTCGACCTCGGAGGAGCCTCCGCCTCGCCCGACCCAGGGCTCGGACCGACCACGCCACAGGGGGGCATCATTACCCTACCCCTAGCTAGCTCAGGCTACGGGGAACAAGACCGGCGTCCCATCTGGCTCGCCCTGGTAAACAAGTAATGATGGCGTCCCGCGTGCTCCATGACGACAGTGGCTCTCAACCCCTTACGGAAGCAATGAGACGTCAGCAAGGACTCGACAGCCCCGACAGCTGTCCTTCCGCAAGGTCCATCGCTCCTCCAACGGCCACGACATCACATGAACAGGGTGCCAAAACCTCTTCGGCTGCCACGACGGCATGTACTTAGGGCGCTAGCTCCTCTCTGCTAGACACGTTAGCACACTGCTACACCTCCTATTGTACACCTGGGCCCTCTCCTTACGCCTATAAAAGGAAGGCCCAGGGCACTCGTACGGGAGGTTGGCTGCGCGGGGAGGACGGGACGGCGTGTGCAGGCCTCTCGCTCCCTCCCATGCGGACGCTTGTAACCCCCTACTGCAAGCACACCCGACCTGGGCGCGGGACAAACACGAAGGCCGCGGGTCTCCCCTTTACGCCCGTCTCCTTGTTTCCCCCCTCCGTGCTCCGTCTCGCGCCGACCCATCTGGGCTGGGGCACGCGGCGACAATTCACTCGTCGGTCCAGGGAACCCCCGGGGTTGAAACACCGACAGTTGGCGCGCCAGGTAGGGGACTGCTGCGTGTTGACGAATAGCTCCCCGTCAAGCTCCAGATGGGTAGTCTCCAGCAACCTTTCCAGCCCGGGACGATGCTCCGTTTCAGGAGACTCGAGTTCATGTCCCTCGACTGCAGCTACGACATGATACTCCTTCCTCCGCCGCGCGACAGCGATAATGGCGGCCGACAACCCGCTCGCCGGCGGCAGAATCGACGACGTCTTCCCCACGTGGCGGAAGAACAACATTCGAGTTTGTCCCGTCGCCTCCTCCGCCGACGGAGGAGGAGGCGGGCAACCAAGGCCAAGCAGGAGGCGGCACCTCGTCGGCTGTCGAGCGAGTCGACGATGCCGGCGCCCCAACGGGGGACACGTCGAGCGTCGCCCTCGCGTCTGAGACGAAGACGAGCGCCGTTTCCCCGCGACACGCCAACTCCAAGCGGACGGACGACGCCAGCACGCTCGCAAAGGACTTGCTGGGCGTCACCCTCGTACCCGAGACGACGGTGCAGTCTGCCCCTGACGCGACTTCGTCACCGCCCGTCGACCAGGAGGTACCGACCGATTCCCATCTCGTGCCTTTTGGATTCAGCCTCGACCCACCAAGCGACTTCGCTTCGGTGGAAGCCTTCATAGAGGCATGTCCAAACCCTCTGGGGTACGGTATGCGGTCACCCTGGGACCGGCTGACAGCCGTCTCGACCTATGGGCCCTCGGATCCCGAGGAAGATGACGAGCCCGACTTCTGTTGGGATATCTCCGGACTTGGTAACCCCAGTGCCATGCGGGACTTCGTGACCGCATGCGACTACTGCCTTTCCGACTGTTCCGACGGTAGCCGCAGCTTCAGCGACGAGGACTGCGGCCCAAGTCGTGAATGTTTCCACGTCGATCTAGGGGGTCCCGGCGAAGGCAACCATCTTGGTATGCCGGAAAATGGTGATCCCCCTAGGCTTGCGCCTCGCGTTGACATCCTTCGGGAGCTAGCTGCGGTCCCACTCCCTGCGGGGGGTCAGGACACACAGCTCGAGCAAATCCGCGAGATGCAGGCCAGGCTTGACGAGGGAGCAGGAACACTTGAGCCGTTCCACCGGGACATCGGGCAGGAATGGGCAGGCCAAGCTCCGGCCGTTGAAGCGCGTCATCTACCCCAGGGCATCCGGCACCGCATCGCCGACGATGTCAGGGCGAGACCGCCACCGGCTTCCAGTGGGGTCGGCCAGAACCTGGCTGCAGCGGCAATACTTCTCCACGCGATGCCGGAGCCATCAATCACCAAGGGGCGGCACATCTAGGGAGAGCTCAAGAATATCCTGGGGGACGCCGCGGTTCGACGGGCCGAAAGCTCTGACTCCCGAAGGCAGGGGTACCCCCCGGAGCATCGCGCCGCGACTTCTCGGTTCATGCGGGAAGCCTCGGTCCACACCGGGCGCACGCGCAACACAGCGCCTGCGGCCCCGGGACGCCTCGACAACGAGCACCGTCACCACAACCGTCGAACCCACCTCGACGAGAGGGTGCGCCGAGGCTACCACCCCAAGCGTGGGGGACGCTACGACAGCGGGGAGGATTGGAGTCCCTCGCCCGAACCACCCGGTCCGCAGGCTTTCAGCCGGGCCATACGACGGGCGCCGTTCCTGACCCGGTTCCGAACCCCGACTACCATCACAAAGTACTCGGGGGAAACGAGGCCGGAACTGTGGCTCGCGGACTACCGGTTGGCTTGTCAGCTGGGTGGAACGGACGACGACAACCTCATCATCCGCAACCTCCCCTTGTTCCTCTCCGACACCGCTCGAGCCTGGTTGGAGCACCTGCCTCCGGGGCAGATCTCCAACTGGGACGACCTGGTCCAAGCCTTCGCCGGCAACTTCCAGGGCACGTACGTGCGCCCTAGGAACTCCTGGGATCTCCGAAGCTGCCGCCAGCAGCCGGGAGAGTCTCTTCGGGACTACATCCGGCGATTCTCGAAGCAGTGCACCGAGCTACCCAACGTCACCGACTCGGATGTCATCGGCGCGTTCCTCGCCGGCACCAGCTGCCGCGACCTGGTGAGCAAGCTGGGTCGCAAGACCTCCACCAGGGCGAGCGAGCTGATGGACATCGCCACCAAGTTCGCCTCTGGCCAGGAGGCAGTTGAGGCCATCTTCCGGAAAGACAAGCAGCCCTAGGGCCGCCAGCCGGAAGATGTCCCCGAGGCGTCCACTCAGCGCGGCACCAAGAAGAAAGGCAAGAAGAAGTCGCAAGCGAAACGCGACGCCGCCGATGCGGACCTTGTCGCCGCCGCTGAGTACAAGAAACCTCGGAAACCTCCCGGGGCGCCAATGTCTTCGACAAGATGCTCAAGGAGTCGTGCCCCTATCATCAGGGGCCCGTCAAGCACACCCTTGAGGAGTGCGCCATGCTTCGGCGCCACTTTCACAAGGCCGGGCCACCTGCGAAGGTGGCAGGGCCCGCAACGTCGACAAGAAGGAAGATCACGAGGCAGGAGAGTTCCCCGAGGTCCACGACTGCTTCATGATCTACGGTGGGCGAGTGGCGAACACCTTGGCTCGGCACCGCAAGCAAGAGTGTCGGGATGTCTGCTCAGTAAAGGTGGCGGCGCCAGTCTACCTAGACTGGTCCAACAAGCCCATCACCTTTGACCAGGGCGACCATCCCGACCGCGTGCCGAGCCCGGGGAAATAACCGCTCGTTGTCGACCCCGTCGTCGGCAACGTTAGGCTCACCAAGGTCCTCATGGACGGAGGCAGCAGCCTCAACATCATCTACGCCGAGACCCTCGGGCTCCTGCGGATCGATCTGTCCTCGGTCCGGGCGGGCACGGCGCCTTTCCACGGGATCATCCCCGGGAAACGCGTCCAGCCCCTCGGACAACTCGATCTACCCGTCTGCTTTGGGACTCCCTCCAACTTCCGAAGGGAAACCCTCACGTTCGAGGTGGTCGGGTTCCGAGGAACCTACCACGCAGTGCTGGGGAGGCCATGCTACGCCAAGTTCATGGCCGTCTCCAACTACACCTACCTCAAGCTCAAGATGCTGGGCCCCAACAGGGTCATCACCGTCGGCCCCACGTACCGACACGCGTACGAATGCGACGTGGAGTGCGTGGAGTACGCCGAGGCCCTCGCCGAATCCGAGGCCCTCATCGCCGACCTGGGGAGCCTCTCCAAGGAGGCACCCAACGTGAAGCGCCATGCCGTTAATTTCGAGCCAGCAGAGACGGTCAAATCCGTCCCTCTCGACCCCAGCAACGACGTCTCCAAGCAGGTCCGGATCGGCTCCGAGCTCGATCCCAAATAGGAAGCAGTGCTCGTCGACTTCCTCTGCGCAAACGCCGATGTTTTCGCATGGAGTCCCTTGGACATGCCTGGCATACCGAGGGAGGTCGCGAGCACTCGCTGGACATCCGAGCTGGAGCCCGACCCGTGAAGCAGCCTCTGCGCCGATTCGACGAAGAAAAGCGCAGAGCCATAGGCGAGGAGATCCACAAGCTGATGGCAGCAGGGTTCATCAAAGAGGTATTCGACGGGTCGCTGATGAAAACAGGAGCGAGCGCGGGCCTGCTCTTCATCTCACCCCTCGAGAAACACCTCCGCTATGTGCTGCGCCTCCATTTCCCGGCGTCCAACAATGTGGCCGAGTACGAGGCTCTGGTTAACGGGTTGCGCATCGCCATCGAGCTAGGGGTCCGATGCCTCGACGCTCGCGGTGACTCGCAGCTTGTTATCGACCAAGTCATGAAGAACTCCCACTGCCGCAACCCGAAGATGGAAGCCTACTGCGACGAGGTTCGGCGCCTGGAAGACAAGTTATACGGGCTCGAGCTCAACCACGTCGCCCGACGATACAACGAGACTGCGGACGAGCTGGCTAAGATAGCCTCGGGGCGAACAACGGTTCCCCCGGACATCTTCTCCCAAGACCTACATCAACCCTCAGTCAAGACCGACGACACGCCCGAGCCCGAGAAGGCCTCGGTCCAGCCCGAGGCACCCTCGGCTCGGCCCGATGCACCCTCGGCCCCGAGGGTGAGGCACTGCGCGTCTAGAAAGAGCGGAGCAGGGTCACGCCTAATCGAAACTGGCAGACCCCGTACCTGCAATATCTCCAACGAGGAGAGCTACCACTCGACCGAGCCGAAGCTCGGCGATTGGCACGGTGTGCCAAGTCGTTCGTCCTACTGGGAGACGGGAAGGAGCTCTGTCACCGCAGCCCCTCCGGCATCCTCCAGCGATGCATATCCATCGCCGAAGGTCAGGAGTTATTACAAGAAATACACTCGGGGGCTTGCGGTCATCACGCAGCGCCTCGAGCCCTTGTCGGAAAAGCTTTCCGACAAGGCTTCTACTGGCCGACCGCGGTGGCCGACGCCACTAGGATTGTCCGCACCTGCCAAGGGTGTCAATGCTACGCAAGGCAGACCCACCTGCCCGCTCAGGCTCTACAGACAATACCCATCACCTGGCCGTTTGCTGTGTGGGGCCTGGACCTCGTCGGTCCCTTGCAGAAGGCACCCGGGGGCTACACGCACCTGCTGGTCGCCATCGACAAATTCTCCAAGTGGATCGAGGTCCGACCCCTAAACAGCATCAGGTCCGAACAGGCGGTGGCTTTCTTCACCAACATCATCCATCGCTTCGGGGTCTCGAACTCCATTATCACCGACAATGACACCCAGTTCACCGGCAGAAAGTTCCTGGACTTCTGCGAGGATCACCATATCCGGGTGGACTGGGCCGCCGTGGCTCACCCCATGACGAATGGGCAAGTAGAGCGTGCCAACGGCATGATTCTGCAAGGACTCAAGCCACGGATCTACAACGACCTCAACAAGTTCGGCAAGCGATGGATGAGGGAGCTCCCCTCGGTGGTCTGGAGTCTGAGGACGACGCCGAGCCGAGCCACAGGCTTCACACCGTTCTTTCTAGTCTATGGGGCCGAGGCCATCTTGCCCACAGACTTAGAATACGGTTCCCCGAGGACGAAGGCCTACGACGACCGACGCAACCGGACCGACCAAGAAGACTCACTAGACCAGCTGGGAGAGGCTCGGGACATGGCCTTACTACACTCGGCGCGGTATCAGCAGTCCCTGCGACGCTACCACGCCCGAGGGGTTCGGTCCCGAGACCTCCAGGTGGGTGACTTGGTGCTTCGGCTGCGACAAGACGCCCGAGGGCCGCACAAGCTCACGCCTCCCTAGGAAGGGCCGTTCGTCATCGCCAAGGTTCTGAAGCCCGGGACGTACAAGCTGGCCAACGGTCAAGGCGAGGTCTACAGCAACGCTTGGAACATCCGACAGCTATATCGTTTCTACCCTTAAGATGCTTTCAAGTCGTTCGCACAGCTCGTTCACGCACAAAGTCTAACCGTCAAGGAAGGGTCAGCCTTGCCGCGGCAAAGCCCGACCCTCCCTCGGGGGCTAGAAGGGGGAACCCCCTCCGCGTCAAAATTTTTCTCGGAAAAGATCTTTTCTGCCAAAACGTCTTTTCGTGCTTTTCGACTACTTCGAAAGTGGGATCCTGAAAACGACGGAGTACACATAAGCAGCCAAGGCTGACCGAGTCGAGGGACTCCTACGCCTCTGGGATACGGATACCTCACTCGTCACCTTCTGCGATAAGTAACTCATGCTCGGATAAGCGATTCCGCGGACCGAACAAGTCTTCACGCTCGAAAACTCTTCTGCCGGAATGATTTTTCGTGCCTTCTCGACTATATCGGTAGCAGAATCCTACGGACGAATAAGAATACACGTAAGCGGCAAGGCCGACCGAGCCGAGGGACTCCTACGCCTCCGGGATACGGATACCTCACTCGTCACCTTCCGTGAAAAGTAACTCTCGCTCGGACAAACAATTCTGTTTCCGACAAATAAGTCCAAATACTCGAAACAAGAGGGAAAGAAACGCAACTTTACAACACGACGACAGTATGTTTGGGCCTCGGCGGCCACAGAAAACATACGCACACTACAAGATGAACCGGCCCTGCAGGCTCAGGCATCGACGGAGGGGGAGCGGCAGCACCCTTAGCGCCAACTCCACCTTCGGCGAAGTCCGACCGAGCCTCAGACAGCAACACGGTCGGAGGATCTCCACTCCGAAGGATGACGTCAGCACCGCGCCCGGACCATCGCCGCCAGGGTCTCTTCCAGGAATCCGGCCCGAGCAGACGGCTCGGCCGGCCGCCCCGAAGCCTCAGTCAGCTGTCCTCCGAGGACACCGGCCCGGCTCGTGGCTTCGGCAACTCGACTCCGGCGCTGGTCCCGCCAGTGGACGGCCCGGCCAGGCTCCGGCCGACGAAGTCTTCTTTTCGAGCCAACTCTGCCTCTGTCCATGCTAACACCGTTGCCTTCGGCTTCGGCTCATCGAAGAGCGGCCGAGGGTTTCCTTTAACCAAGCAAGAGAGGCCTCGGGCGGCAAGGCCGACCGAGCCGAGGGACTCCTACGCCTTCGGGATACGGATACCTCACTCGTCACCTTCGCACGAGGCAACTCACACTTGGTTAAGCGGTTCAGTTGGCCAATAGGAGAGTCCTAGTGCTCGAAACGAGGAAAAAACACGGCTCCGTGCCGAAAATACATACATGTTCAGGCCCCAACAGCCACAATGAACAGACACCAACACACAAGGTGTCATTACAAACGGAACTCCGGTTCCACCTCCGCAGGTACGAACAACCCCCCACGATGGAGGGCCTGTGGAGCGACAGAAGGCCGACGGATGGCTCGCCGACGCCCGCTCCGGCAGCAGCGACAACGACCTCCGCTCCGGGTGGCCAAACAGCAGCAGCGATGACCTCAGGGCGGACGCTGCTGCAACGAGCCCCTCGCCCACGTCCCTACTCGAGGGGCGAGGACAAGCTATCAAAGCCAAAGAGCCGGAGGCCCGGAGCGCGGATGGTGGCGGTGATCCCATCGGCGACGAGGACTTCTTCAGCCGCCACCACCTCAGCGCCGACGACGGAAGCCATCTGCCCCTCGGCAGATCCCCACTCGGATCCTCTCGGACGGGCGAGCACCGACCTCCGCGCAGAGGCGTTGTACCGGAGTAAAGGCAGGACAGCCCAAGAACACGAACGCCGCCCTAGCAGCGCGCGACGTCCTGGGCGGTCCTTCGGTGCGCGTGGCGCGACGACCGCTCATACGGCGAGAGGGGGCACTGGGAGCCGAGCCAGAGCCAGCTGAGCCAGCGAGCCCAACGCGCTGAAGCTGACGACGCTCGCGGCTGACCAGCCCCGCGTTGTCGGAGTCCGCCCCTTCTGCTAGGCCGGTGAGCGCCCTCTCCCCTGAATGCTGAAGGAGAGGGTGACCCACGAGCCCGTGCGGGAGGTAGAGCTCCGGCTCAGCCCGCCCTCCGCCCCAGCAAGGATGATGAAGATCCTTGAAGCTGAGGGCGGGACCAAGATCGCAGCCCGGCTCGCTTCTCCCCACCATCAAGCTGGTTGTCACCGTCTTGGGTGACCGCCGGCGAGGGGATGCAGCCGGGCTGCCTGATGAAAATCCTTGAAGCCGAACGATGGCTGAAAGGTACCAACTTCCGTGAAGTTGTGTTCCTCCAACGACGACAAGGCGGAAGAACCGCGGGCGCCCCCCACCCGGGGGCTCGGAAGGTGGAAAGACACGATGCATGAGGGGAGCGCGAAGACATGGTTGCCTTTCAAGGGGGTTACCCTCCTTTTAAAGGCAAATCTCCCCACCTGCGTTCTCAGCCGTCGCGGGCTGAGTCTTCTCCGACACGCTCCAAGGTCGTCCCCCTACGACACGGGGGCTGGGCCCCACGCGTCGTGCAAGCTGGCCCAAGGCGGAAGAAGCCAAACCGCCGCGCGTGGTGCGCGTAACTGCCCAGCGGTTACAAGCACTTCTCCACTTTCGCCCAGACCAGCGGGTGAAAGAACGGACCGCCATGCGGGCGGCATGCAACCGCACCAAGGGGGTGCACCTTTTCGACTTCAACGCATCCAGCATGGAGGTCCAGGCCCACACGTCATGTAACCGGCGCGCCGGTTACTACGTGCAAGAAACTGCACCGCCACTCGCGCCACTACCGTGCCTCCTCGACTGCGGAACCAGTACCGCGACTCGAGGCAACCCTGCGCATGACCCAACAGTGCCAACCAGGCACATCGGTCACGGGTCAGCCAGCCGCGGGAGAAGGCGCGACGGTCGATACGGCCAGAAATGGACCGGCAGTAATGGCGGTGGCAGGAAGGCGGAAGCAGCGGTCAAGTCGTCAGCCAAGCTCGCGTCCCCTCCTGGGACAGCGAGAGGACCCTCTCCCACGGTGTGAAGACGACGCGCCCGTGTTCCGTTCCTCGAACGGCTCGCGCACGCGCAACGGCTGCCCCGCGAACCACTCGTCCCATCGCATTAACTCTGCGGCAGGACAGGCGACACCTTTGGCAGGCGAAGCAGGCGACGCTTCGTTTCCGCCGTATTGACCGCGTCAAAAAAGGTGCGCCACGACGTTCGATTTTGTATCCTTTCTCTTTTTCTCTTTCTCTCTCTTACGACAGGGACCGAGAAAGGGGATACCCCGAAAGGGATCCTTCTCCGCGAAGGAAACGGGCCCCAAGCCCCCTACTGATCAGAGGTTCGAAGGCTGGCCCCTCGGAAGGGTTCAACAGCCGCCTCAGAGCACTCGGGCTCCGCGCCCACTACTGGTCAGAGGTTCGACGGCTGGCCCCTCGGAAGGGTTCAACGGCCGCCTCAGGCTACTCGGGCTCCACGCCCACTACTGATCAGGGGTTCATAGGCTGGCCCCCGAAGGGTTCGACAGCCACCTCAGACGCAGAGCGAGGGATGACCCTAGGTACGTTCGATACATAACCAAGGCTCGGGCTACGCTCCCGAGGTACCCTAGGAAATTTTCGAGACCCACGGGAACGATTTTGTAACGGAATCCCACCAGAGGGAGGCATCGAGCCCTCGGACCCCGTCAAAAGGGGACCGGGTCCGGCAAATCACCCGCAGGTACTTTTGGAGCGTGCCTCCGGGCCTCTAGCCGAACCCTAACGGATGGGGCACGGGCGTCCACTCGGATCACCCGTTAGCAACTCACTGGAGACACCATGTTCAGTGCCCTCCGAGGGCAACATGGCGCTTTCCCTCCATCCTCCTTACAGAAAGGCGACGCAGGGGCGTATGTAAAAAAGCCGAGTCCGTCCTTGATCGTCCTCTCGCTCTGTGCGGAGGCTCGGGGGCTGCTCTCGCAAACCCGGCTCCAGCCAAACCGTTGACAACATCAACATACCAGCCCGAGAACTTGGGACTCGACTGTGCACCTGGGCTACGGCCAGTTCGCATGAGGGAACAACCAGGCCGGCCGAAGCATCACGAAACGCATTAAGACCTCGAAGGAGTCTAACCACTCCTCCGAGGCCTCGGGGGCTACACCTGGCGGGTGCGCTCGCGCGCACCCACCGGAACGAAACGCAACCGAGAAAGGCCGGTCCCCTCGCAAAAAAGTGCGACAAAAGCCTCCAAGCGAGTATTAACACTCCCTTTGAGGCTCGGGGGCTACTGTCGGGGACCATAATTAGGGGTACCCCAAGACTCCTAATCTCAGCTGGTAACCCCCATCAGCACAAAGCTGCAAAGGCCTGATGGGTGCGATTAAATCAAGGCTCGGTCCACTCAAGGGACACGATCCTGCCTCGCCCGAGGCGAGCCTCGGGCAAGGGCAGCCGACCCCGAAGGATTCACGCCTCGCCCGAGGACCCCCTCAAGCAACGGACACACCTTCGGCTCGCCCGAGGCCCAGTCTTCGCCACGAAGCAACCTTGGCCAGTTCGCCACACCGACCGACCGTATCTCAGAAGCATTTAATGCAAAGGTGGCCTAACACCTTATCCTGACGTGCGCCCCTCAGTCGACAGAGCCGAAGTGATCGCAGTCACTTCGCCGCTCCACTGACCGGCCTGACAAGAGGATAGTGCCACCTGCGTCGCTCCGACTGCTGTGCCCCACGACAGAGTGAGGCTGACAGAAGCCAAGTCCAGCTTCGGACGCCATAGGAAACTCCGCCTCGCCCGACCCAGGGCTCGGACCCGGCCTCGGCCTTGGAAGACGACGGACTCCGCCTCGCCCGACCCAGGGCTCGGACCCGGCCTCGGCCCTGGAAGACGACGGACTCCGCCTCGCCCGACCCAGGGCTCGGACCCGGCCTCGGCCCTGGAAGACGACGGACTCCGCCTCGCCCGACCCCAGGGCTCGGACTCGGCCTCGGCTCCGGAACACGATGAACTCCGCCTTGCCTGACCCCAGGGCTCGGACTCGGCCTCGGCTCTAGAAGACGACGGACCCCGCCTCGCCCGACTCGGGGCTCGGACTCGACCTCGACCTCGGAAGACAGACTCGACCTCGACCTTGACCTCGGAGGAGCCTCCGCCTCGCCCAACCCAGGGCTCGGACCGACCACGCCACAGGGGGCCATCATTACCCTACCCCTAGCTAGCTCAGGCTACGGGGAACAAGACCGGCGTCCCATCCGGCTCGCCCTGGTAAACAAGTAATGATGGCGCCCCGCGTGCTCCATGACGATAGCGGCTCTCAACCCCTTACGGAAGCAAGGAGACGTCAGCAAGGACTCGACAGCCCCGACAGCTGTCCTTCCGCAAGGCTCCAATGCTCCTCCGACGGCCACAACATCACATGAACAGGGTGCCAAAACCTCTCTGGTTGCCACGACGGCATGTACTTAAGGCGCTAGCTCCTCTCTGCTAGACACGTTAGCACACTGCTACACCTCCTATTGTACACCTGGGCCCTCTCCTTACGCGTATAAAAGGAAGGCCCAGGGCACTCGTACGGGAGGTTGGCCGCACGGGGAGGACGGGACGGCGCGTGCAGGCCTCTCGCTCCCTCCCACGCGGATGCTTGTAACCCCCTACTGCAAGCGCACCCGACCTGGGCGCGGGACAAACACGAAGGTCGCGGGTCTCCCCGTTACGCCCGTCTCCTTGTTTCCCCCCTCCGTGCTCCGTCTCGCGCCGACCCATCTGGGCTGGGGCACGTGGCGACAATTCACTCGTCGGTCCAGGGACCCCCCGGGGTCGAAACGCCGACAAGGGGCTATCTATCCACTAATCTATTTGCCTCTTTTGCTCTTCCAAGATATACTCCAAGCTAGAGAATTTGGGAAGGGTGTTCTTACTGCTCCTTTGAACAATTATATTCAACTTGCATGCTTGTAGATATGCAGGATCCTAAGTAGTGTATAGTACATACTGTAAATGTCAAGTGAGGTTATTATCTGGATTGACATTTGTTGATAAGAATTACGAAACTGTAGGGAAGGAAGTTTCTCAATGTTTCTTCAAAGCTAGGATGTCCATAGGTGGAAGTAAACAATCCTTCAGAATTTTGTTAGGAGCTTCTGCCTGAGTTGATTTAAAACATGATGCAACACATCTTTTTAGTTTGAACTGAGAGATCCATTTTTTTAATGATAGCAGTTTCTGTTATTGATTTAGTTCATCGTTATTGATACTAAATTTTATGGTTTTGTAGGTGCACTAGGTATCAAAATGGGTCAAATAGATAGAATTGAAAAAGGTATGTTTCCTCTTTATTTTGGGTTTTATTATGGTTATTTGACGCATGGTTTCATGTGACTGCAACATATGCTAAATACAAAGGTCCACTAGGTAGTGTCAGAAAAGGAGTTTTCATAGAGCCATTTTCTTTAACTTCATAATATTCTCTTTGTTTATCATATGTGCATAGAATTAGAAAGCTAATGATATACTCCTTTAGTACATATCATGTGAACAGCTTCATGATGCTCTAACAAGATTGCTGGTGCAGGATGCGGAGGTCCAAAAACCATTGCTTTCAGTTTTCCCATTTTTTTCTCGAACACGCAGGAGAGCTGCGCATCAATATATTAAGAAGAAAAGGGGAAAAGGCCCTGAAACAGACAGTACAACACCCAAAAACACACACACACACACACACATATAAACACACACACACACACACCGAACCCACCTAGCCAGAAAGAACATCTAGAGCAGGGGCAGGGACAGAGCGCCCACCACTAAAACAGAGAAAAACTAAACCACCCGACTTTGAGCTAGGAGGTAAGAAAAACCCTTAGCCCCAGACAAAGACCACAAGAAAGCTTCCTCGCTGGCCAGCCGAATGACCACCACCAAATTTGGATGGGAGCCATTGAAGACAACACCATTTCTATGCTTCCACAACATCCAAGCGCCTAAAGCGACCAAGGAGTCAAAGCCCTTTTTACTCAGTCCACCCAACCGAGCACTATTGAAGCACCACCAATGATCAAAATCATCTATATCCTGTCCTGGAAGGAAGTCCTGCAAACCAAAAGGCCTTAGCAACTCAAACCAGAAATGTCGCGCAAAGGAGCAGCCCACCAGCAGATGGTTGATAGTCTCTTCATGTTGATCACAGAGCGGGCAAAGAAGCAACTGATTCAATCCTCGTTTAACCAATCTATCTGCTGTCCAACATTTGTTGTGAGCCACAAGCCAAAGAAAAAACCGACATTTGCTAGGGGCCCAAGTCTTCCAAATTCGATCAGCCTGCTTGAAAAACACCGAGCCATGGAACATAGCACTGTAAGCGGATTTTGAAGAATAATCCTCGGAACTAGAAAACCTCCAAACATGACAATCTTGTACATTGGGCTGCAGCAAGGTTCCTTCCAAAATCTCAGCCAAATCCAAAAACTGCACCCAGAAAGCATAGGAAAGAGCTCCCTGAACATCTTGAACCCAACTCAAATTAGTCAAGGCATCCTTCACCAATCTACTTTTGGTAACCTTTCTAGGAATAGAGGCAAACACAGCAGGGGCAATCTCTTGGATGCAGTGCCCATGCAGCCATTTATCAGTCCAAAAAAGTGTGTTTAATCCATTTCCAATCTCAGTATACACAGCAGAATTGAATAGACAAACCACTTCCTTTGTGAAATGAAGCGGAAAAGCAGCCCACAGCCTCCCTGGATCTGATTTCTGCAACCAGAGCCACCTGACTCTAAGAGCCCAACCAAACAGTTTTAAATCAAAAAGTCCAAGACCACCCAAATCTTTAGGACGAGTGACTTTACTCCAAGCCAAAGAACAGTGCCCTCCCTTGATATCTTTCCCGCCTTTCTAAAGGAAAGCTCTCCTTAATCTGTCAATTGCCTTGATTGCCCAAGCAGGGAGATCCAGGGCCATAGCCAAATACACAAATCTGGAAGTCATAACCGACTGAATATAAACAGCCCGGCCAGCCTTGGTCATAAGCACCGCCTTCCAACCAGGGAGCATGACTGCAATACGATCAATGATAGATTGCAATTGAGGCCTAGATAGACGTTTTAAGGATAACGGAAGCCCAAGATATTTGCATGGGAAATTAGACAACTGACAAGGTAAAGATGCCTGCACTGAAGCCAGAACTTCCTCATCACAATGAATTGGGAAAACATTACTCTTCTGAATGTTGGTCTTCAAACCCGAGGCTTCACCAAAAAGATGTAAAATCCCCTTAAATATCTCAATATCAACCACATCCGGCCGAAGGAAAACAACCACATCATCCGCGTATAAAGAGATCCGGTGGTGAAGGAATCTCGAAGAAAGGGGCTGGAGGACCCCTACCGCAGAGGCACGCTGCACCATAATATTAAGGACATCCATAACCAAGACGAAGAGCATAGGAGACAATGGGTCCCCCTGACGCAAACCCCACCGATGATAAATGACTTCTCCTGGGCATCCGTTAAGCAAAATCTGAGTCGAGGAAGAGGACAACAAGCCGCAAACGACGTTGCACCAGATCTGCCCAAAACCCAGCCTGATGAGGACTTCAATTAAAAATGCCCAGGAAACACTATCAAAAGCCTTAGAAATGTCCAGTTTGACCATGACACAGGGCTGTTTTTGTTGCTGCAAAAAACGGGCAGTGTGCTGTACCAGCATAAAATTATCTTGAATAAACCTTTTCTTGATGAAAGCAGATTGATTAGGCGAGACAATATGCTACAACTTATAAGCCAACCTATTAGCCATAAGCTTAGACACCAGCTTTGCAAAACTATGAATGAGACTGATAGGTCTAAAATCTTTGACCTTGTCGGCCCCTTCCAATTTTGGAATGAGGGTGATGTAAGCGGAGTTCAGGCAATTCATGTTGGCAAACTTTCTGGCCCATACACAGGAAATTGCAGCCATGACATCAATCTTGATTATGGACCAGCACACCTTGTAAAAACGACCTGTGAACCCGTCTGGCCCTGGCGCCTTATCAAGAGGAAGACTAATGATTGTATTCCAGACCTCATCCGCCGAGAAAGGGCTGTCAAGAGCTTCTAGATCAAAAGTGGGAACTCCAAGCTGTTCCAAATCAACCGCAGCCCCCCTATTAATTGCAGAACCAAGCAGATTCATATAGAAATCCGTGAACAAGTCCGCCTTCTCCTCCTGGGCAGTGAAAACCTTTCCATCCTCTGAGACAATTCTAGGGATGAAGCTCTTAGCTTTGCGATACCTCGCATGAGAGTGAAATAAAGCACTATTCGCATCTCCATCATTTAGCCAACAAATCCGAGATCGCATCCGGACCAAGGAGCGCCATAGAGACGCAAGAGCAAGACTGTGCTGTAAAACTATGAATGGATTCAGAATGAAAGAGGGACTTCCATGGTTTTGCTTAAAACATTTCAAAAGCCAAGTATGCCCTTTTTTGTTCTCATTTGTAAAATTTAATTACCAATTAGGTACCTTGCATTCATAACAAAATGAAAAAAGGGTTTATGCTAATTTTATGCGTGCCTCAGGGTGGGATGAACAGAAGGAATATGCTGATTTCGAGCCATATTATACACATATATTCTGTCATCAATGGTGCCATGGAATTGGAGTTCTATCACCCTTCCAAGTGGTTAAAAATCAACAGTTAGAATGGTACATTCCACCCTTGACCTTGTCCATTGAATCATAGCGGTGTCCATTTTCATACCTGTGTCGATCCCTTGGTAAAGCATATTTATTTTCCACTTTTATCCCAGCCGCTGAGGACAGAGGACACCTAGCAAGGGTAGCTAGGCAGGTGACGATGTCTTCGGCTTCACGTATTGGCACATACTATAGCTGGCTTATTGAAACTTTGCCTTTTAACTATCTGCTACATTGTTTGCATAATTGTAGCCATTTGTTTCTTTGCATAATTTGTTGTGTTAGACCGCTTTATAAATAAATGTGATGTTTATATTTGGCACTTGTTCTTGCTCTTGAGCTTCTAACAATTCCTGCTTGCTCATTGCACCATAGATGTACTCAGTGATTGCAACTACCACTGCTGGATAGAACTTTCACTTTTGACCTGTGACCCTGCATATAATAACAGTGAGGCACCTCAATCATTGAGCATAGTTAACAAATCCTAAGATACATTGGACAGTGTAACAGTGTTGCTGTGCAGAGCAAGTTTTTAAGATGAACAAATAGATACTGGCGTATCTTCCTCTGAAGATAAATGTCAAGCCTGGTTCTCTATCAACCATGCTTTTGTTTGTGTTGCATTTTTCAGTCATCGAGTCTAAAAAATTGTTTGTTTTCAAAGTTTCGAGGAAGCATCCATTAGAGCGCTCGTAAGCGTTATGAACCTATGCGTTTCTTTTGAATCTCACTAAGCCATATGCGATGTTGCATATTTAGACTTTGGAGTGTGAACCTATGTAACAGACATAATTAGTACAGCTCGTGGCTTGGATATCTGACACTTGATTTTGTTGCAGGAAGCATGTGATCAGTTCAAGGTTATGAACGACTACCTGAAACCTCATGTTCTCCCTTTGTCCCTATCTACTCGTCATCAATAAATTTTTTGAGTGGTGGATTTTAGCATGTTTGCTGCCTATTTTGGATTTTTTCTATTCTTTGGTAAAAGGTAGTTCTCTGATTCCTTTGTATCCTCTTTCATTTATAGGTAGTTTTCTTTGAGCTTTGTATGAGCACGGTTGCGATTTTGACACCATAGAACCTTCAGTATCTACATATTTGTAAGGTGAGTAACAATCATTCTTATTGCAAGGTACATTCTTCTTGATTCTTATTCCTAATACAATATTTGGCAAAACAATAAAATACAATGGTGTGCTTGCACCAGAAGTAGAATAAATATTTGTGCTTGCCTACACAAAAGTACAATGGTCTGGATTGCTGAAAAATCACACAAGTAGAATAAATATATGTGCTTGCCTACACAGGGTGCTGATTTGCTGAAACCATGAATGATGGGTTGCTCCATTAAATCATGTTTTTTGTGGTTTCAGATTCCTAACCTATCATCTGAAAATGGAAACAATGTATCTCCTTGTGTCTTGAGAGTGCTTTCATTTTAACAAGTGATACAGTAGCCATTGACTTTTTAGAGCATCAGTTCTCTTGTTGTTGGTAAGTTTGTACTATCTTGTTCAGTTCTTAGTTTCTATCTTGCATTCTCCCCTTACTACCAGTACAAAAGTTTCATTAATGTTCTACTACTTGCGTGCATTACATAGTTCCTTGATATTAAGTTAAGTTGGCTGCAGTACATTGTCTTTGCCCTGTTTCAAGTTCGAATAGTTTTGCAGAGTAACTTAGCTGTCAGATCAGCGATCTTGAGAGACATGAGATTGAACTGTGTCAATGTCATCTTGTTTGTTGGATCTGTTCTTGTGTGCTTGAACTTCGATTTTTCATCCTACCAGACTAATTTGGCAACAACTTCTGATAATCTATACTCTATTGGTAGCCATTATTCTATAAGGAACATCACAATTTGTAGCCATTATTCTGTGAGAGGCGAATATTTTTTCTTCGCTATATGGATAACCAGAGAGAACTCTAATTCTGAATGTGAACAGGGCAAAAATTAGGTATAGAGTATCTGAGACTGTAGCTTTTGCATATGCTTGTGTTTCAGCTTGCTTCAATGTTCATGTGAGAGGTTCAGGGTACATTCCTCTGTTAGAATCATCAGCAGACCCAGACTATTCTTTTTTAGTGCCCTGGATTTTGACCAATTAATGTTTTGAAGCAAGAACTAATTGAGTGTTAGAGGAGCTTAGATCAATTTAAGGACACTGGTTGTGTCAAGGCCAATTTTAGGTACACATATTGGGTGTTTGATTTTATCACCGGTTTATGTTGCTCATCTTGAAGTCTGTAAATCTGGCCGCAACGTGTGTGTTTCTAGCCTATTAGTATTGTACTCTAGCTATTCATTAATGTTTGATATTGGTTAGCTCAGTTGCTGGCATTTTTTTAGAAAAAATCATTACATGCTCGAAAACATTTAGCTTTTGCATATGCTTGTGTTTCAGCTTCCTTCAGTGTTCATGTAGCAAGGGATGGTTTTAATGGCTTGTTGCTTGCAGGTGTTGGGCAGGTTATCAGTGGTTGGTACGTTGGCGTCAATGGTATGTACTACATATTTGCCTCCATCTTGGTATTGAACACACAATTATTGATTATCCAAATTTCATGCTTTGCGGATGCTTTTCACATACGAATGTTAATCACATGGCGCAGCCCAACATCAGCAGCCACGGTTGGTTCTTGATGTTCTTACCACCTACCTGGCCAGCCTCGGCAGGGCAGGAACATACAAATACATGCAACACTAAAGTTTAGCAAGGGCCTTCATTTCCTTATTATCATTACCATTATTTTGCTTGCCTTTTCAGGTTTATATGATCAATACAATTTTATTGTTTTTGTAGCGTGCAGCATGAACATCATGTCTAATTTAATAAGCATATGGCTTTATTCCCTGCACTCTGTTGATCCTTTTTTCTTTAGAATTTGCAGTCAGTCAGCTACAAATCTGCTTTTACTCACGGCCTTACAGGCTGGACAATAGATAGAGAGGAGATTACTGTGAACATGGATACATAGAGCATATCACTAAGGATGTCCTATGGTTTTTTCAAGGAGATTCTCTGTAGTTATTATTTTCGCAAACTAATTTAGCATGTATGTTTAGATGTCTCAGTAGTATGTGTATTATTTGCATAAGACTACGTTTAGTTCTATTTGCATTTCTATGACATATATGGCCTGCCCATCCGTGTGTTTCCAATTTTTGTGTTCCATTGCATATGAAATCGTTTTTGATACTTAACTAGTAGTTAGCAAAAAAAGATTTATATCTTTTTGGCCAAATATGCATGACTACTACTGGTTTTAAACAACTTATCGAAGGAAGTGTTTGTCTTTCATTAGCTCCTATTTGCTGCAGGCTTTGAAGTTGCAGTCCTTCGTCAGATAGACTTGGAGCTTCTCGCACAGCGAGAGCTCTGCAACATGCTGGTAGATTTTAGAGAGGCTAGAGAGCTTTGCAACATGCTGGTAGATTTTAGAGAGGCCAGAGAAGCTTCATGTCACTTCTAGACGAATGATGGGATGAGCAACAGAGGGATCTATATTTTGCCTCCGTTTTCTTTTTAGGCTCAGATAAATACACTTGGGTCAGAAACATTGATAGGGGGATAAAAGATAAAGATCAAGGATAAATATAGCTTGCTCTGCTATTCATCCTGTTGTACTTAGCTCCATATGTCCACATTTGTACCTATTTTTTTATCTATGTTAATTGGCAGGTGTGGACCATGCGTGTACTATTATAATATTGTATCTCACATAATCATTAATCGATACTTGATATGGCTTGCGTATTGACTGTTTCTCTCTTTGTTTGCTCCGCCTTTTTGGACACGGGTAAGTGCTCTGCCATCGGTGAAGAAAGAATTAGAGACAACAATAACTCTAGAGGTTTGAAATGAGACCTTATGCTAAAAAGCAAGTTCAATTTTTGATTTGAGTAAACAACACATTTTCAGGAGTAACCTGTTACCATACTATAAAAAACCACGTAACTCAGTTTTAGAAACCGACGATCCCTACATGATTGGCAAAGCGCCGATAGGGCGCTGCCCTTTTCTGGTTACTTAAAAATGGATCCTCTCTAATCTTGTGTTCACAGTTAACTACCTCGGACTAATACTCTACCAATACAAATTTATGAATCAACCACGGTACAAAGGTTCTTATTTGATAATGTTAGCAGCTTTAACAAAGCATCTTCTAGATATATAACCTAATAAAATATATTTGACAGGCTCGACGCATTATAGCATATTCGTATAGAAGGTAAATTCGATGTACTTACATATTTAACTTTCATATTTTAATGGAAAAACAAATCTTTTTTACTTTAATGCCTCGATAACAAATGGTGAAAATTGTTTTCCCAGTTAAACACACGCAAATTCCTTAGTATAAGAATGATCTCCCATTTGGACTACCAAAGTGAGATAACAATATTTGATCAGGTCATCGACAAATACACATATCAGCTCACCAAGCACGAACTACCATTGCCATTAATGAACTACTTATTAAGTATTGTAATCTCATTTCGCACTACAGCTTCAGTTAGTGTTAAAATTTTTTTTCTCGAAAGCGCAGGAGAACTGCGCCTCATAATATATTAAGAAGAGGTAAAAAGGGGGGGGGGCAAGAAAGGCCAGTACAAAACAAAACCACCTCCTTACAGAGGCTAGTAAGAAGCATACAAAAAAGAATCCATTAGACTCTACTTATCTCTCAGCTAACAGAACAACTAGCTGGCAGAGCCCCTTGGCACCAGCAATCTCCCATTGCATCCTTTCCTCATTAGCAGCTCTAAGACTCATGACAACACTAGGGCTACAGCCATCAAAAACACATTTGTTTCTGTGCTTCCACAAGGTCTAGGCTCCCAGAATTATAAGGGAATCAAGCCCTTTTCTAGTGAGCCCAGCAGCAATATTCCCCACCGACTCCCACCAGCCTAGATATGAGCTAACATCAGGTTGAGGAGCCAAAGAGTGCAGGCCAAAATTCCGTAACAACCGGTACAAGGAGATGATCAATAGTTTCATCTTCTTGATCACAAAAGGGGCACTTCTCAGGATGACTCAGCCCTCTTTTAGCAAGTCTATCCGCTGTCCAGAGATGATTTTGTACAACCAGCCAAATGAAGAAACGACATTTTGGCAAGGCCCAAGTTTTTCAAATTTTCTTGTAATGAGGGAAAATTACAGACCCCAAAAAGAAGCCCTCGTAAGCAATCTTTGCTAAGTAGATGCCATTGGGGGCAATACTGAAAACATGTTTATCCTCAACCTCAGGCTGCAGCTGCCAATCTGAAATCATGTCCCATAACTGAAGATACTCTGTTAAGACTCCCACTGTCAGAGGACCTTTAATATCAGAGATCCATTTTCTATCTGTAATTGCCTCATAGACTGTCCTGCTATTGATAATCCTCTTGGATATAATATTATATAGACTTGGAGTAAGATCTTTAATTCGCTTACCATATAACCACTTATCCTTCCAAAACTTTGTATTTGTGCCATCCCCCACCTCAGTAATGACCACCTCCATAAAGAAAGCTCTAGCTTTTCCAGGTACTTTTATGTGGAGATCAGACCAAGGTCGAGTAGGATCAGTCTTCTGCAGCCAGAGCCAACGCATTCGAAGGGCCCAACATAATTCTAGAAAACTAGATATGCCAAGACCTCCAAGCTGCAGTGGTCGGCAAACACGACCCCAGGCTACAAGACAAAGACCTCCTCTCGCCTCCTCCAGCCCCTCCAAAGAAAGCCCCTACGAATTTTATCAATTGCCTCCAGATCTCATTTTGGAATGTCAACTGCCATAGCAAGGTAGACCAACATGCTTGTGAGAACATGCTGAACCTGCACTCTCCTCCTAGCTCGAGTCATGAGATCTGCCCTCCAATTAGGGAGCTGACCAGCAATCTTCTCAACAATTGGTTGGAACTGCTGTTTGGACAGCTTGTGTATGGAAAGAGGCAGCCCCAAATAAGTGCAGGGGAATGCTGAAATACCCCTTGGAATCATGTTCTGGGCAGCTGCCAAGTCTTGTTCAGAGCACCTTATAGGATAGACTTTTGACTTCTGTGCATTATTATGTAACCCAGAAGCATCCCCGAACAGATTTAAGATATCCAGAGAGAGGGCCATATCCGCTGTAGAAGGGTGCAAGAAGAGAGCAACGTCATCTGCATACATGGAGACCCTGTGAAGTTTCTTTCTACATGAAAGCTGCTGCAACAGCCCCTCTTCTTCAGCCTTCAGGAACAAAAATCCTAGAACATCCATTATTAAAATAAACAGCATGGGTGAGAGAGGATCACCCTGACGAAGGCCCCTCCTATGTATAATACGACAGCCTGGAACACCATTCAACAAAACTTGAGTAGAGGAGGTGGCTAATAATCTACTAATGATATCTCTCCAGATTTGACCAAAGCCCAGGTGTCGCATTACTTCAATCAAGAATGGCCAGGACACTGAATCAAAGGCTTTGGTAATGTCCAGCTTCAGCAGCAGACATGCTTTGTGCTGTTGATGAAGAAACTTTGTGGTTTGTTGAACAAGCATAAAGTTGTCCTGATGAACCTTCCTTTAATAAAAGCACTTTGATTTGGTGATATCATCTCATGAAGCCTCTTGGACAGTCTAGATGCAAGGATTTTAGTGACTAATTTCCCAAAACTATGAACCAAGCTAATGGGTCTGAAATCTTTAACATTTTCAGCCCCATCCATTTTAGGGATCAACGTGATATATGGTGAGTTTAGCCAACCAAAATTCTCAAACTTTCTTCCCCAAACAGCAGAAATAGGAGCCATGACATCACCTTTGATTATATCCCAACATGCCCTATAGAACCTCCAAGTGAAGCCGTCAGGCCCAGGTGCCTTATCTGAAGGAAGCATTTTGATGACCTCCCACACTTCCTGCTCAGAACAAGGGGCTTCCAACTCAGACAAATCATAGGATGGCATTCCCAAATTCTGCAGATTAATACTTCTCTCCCTGGTTTCACTGGTCCCCAAGAGATTGGTGTAGAAAGAATCAATGCACTCAGCTTTCCCAATGTGACTAGTTAGGATCTGATTTCCATCGACCAATCTAGCAACAAAATTTTTTTCTTTTGCGATGATGAGCATGTAAATGGAACAACTTTGTATTTGCATCTCCATCTCTTAACCAAGAAATCCTAGCCCTCAAACGTGCCATAGTACGTTTAAAAGAGGAAAGCAGTAGGGATTGTTTTTTAAGCTTGTTCTTAAGCCAGAATTCAGCTAGGCTGAGAATACGTCCATCCTGGGCCATTTCTAACTTGTGCAGAATTTCCTTGGCTAGAGCAAGCTGGGATCTCACATGTCTAACTTTTCTATCACTCCATGTCTGCAATTTTTTAGCCGTTTCTTTCAGCTTTCGGTCCAAGGTATTGAAGGGGCAAGTAGTAGCCTGAACCGAATTCCAAACTTCTGCAACAGTATCCTGAAAATCATCAAGTTTTGTCCAGAAGGCCTCAAAATGGAAACGCCTTCTTCCAGTTCTGTTATCTAAAAGTCCTAGGATGAGAGGGCAGTGATCAGAATCGTGGGAGGCAGTATTTGAAGGAGGACATTTGGAAATAATACTTCCCAGTCCACTGAGCAGAACGCCCTATCCAGTTTGACCAGAACTGGATTTACTTGCTAGTTGGACCAAGTATAACGTCTCCTATGCAAGGGAATTTCTTTCAGGGCTAGGTCTTCAATTAATCTTTTGAACCTATTCATCAAAGCTCTGTTGAAATGATTGGTATTCTTGTCAGAGGTCCTGTAGATAAGATTGAAGTCCCCAGCCAACACCCAAGGCCCTAAGCAAGCAGTTCTGATATCTCTTAATTCCTGCATAAATAGCAGATTCTCAGCATCCCTTTGCGGCCCATACACACAGGTTAGCCACCATGCAGTCCCATTCTCTTTACAAAACTGAACCAACACACTGTGATTATCAATTCTGCTCTGCCCAGTCGATTTAAGATGGTGTCTCCACGCAACCAAAATGCCCCCACTAACTCCAACAGCAGGGAGGAAAATGTATTCGCTGAAATTAGAACCCAGCATGGAAAGAATGGTGTGGTAGGAGATATTCTGCATTTTTGTCTCCTGTAGACAAACAACATCCATCCTAACAGTTTCAACAAAATCCCTCATAGAGTCTTGTCTTACAGATGAGTTCAAGCCTCTAACATTCCAAACAAGGATTTTTGATGGGTCCATTAAAAATAACAGCAAGGGAGCAACCAGCGCAAGACCCTACTCAAGGCTCCAAAACAGAAGGAGCACTCCAGCCAAACAAGGCTGCAAGGGCTTCAACATGACACTGAGACAGGGGTTGGGAAAACAGTTTGGTGTATGCATCAATAGCTTCCTGACTGATGTCCTCGGTTTCTGAAATAATGTGCAGGGTTGCCATAGCTTTTTTCATTGATCGTCTTCCTAGGTCCTGCATGTTAAATTCAACTCCAACCCCAGCCACTCTACGACTTCTCCGGGGAGCAGCCAGCGATGAGAGTGGAGAAGATGCCTTCTTGTGTACTTTGATGCAAGGATTTAGCAGTAAAGCATCTGGCCTGATAGCAACTCTGTTCAGGAAATACTCAGCGCTTGAACAACTGATCTGTTTTGCCACATCTGAGCTAACAACCTCCAATTCAGCCAAGTTATTCAGAACCTGCTCAGCATCTCTTCTTCCATCAACAATCGCCTGGACAACCTCAGTATCCTGGCAAACCTTGTTTCTTGGCATTTTTCTGGAATATACCTTCAGGGAGGTGGAAGTCTGATTCTTCCCAAAGGTTGCAGAGGAGTAAGAAATACTTGGCGGGGCTTCACTGTTCGCTGTAATTTTATGGGGCGAGCTAGAAACAATTCTCTCCAGCGTCTCCTTAGGCTGGTTATGAGTAGGCGAAGAGAATTTATTCTGGCCCAGCGTCCCTATCACATTGTCCTTAAATATGGGAGATAACTGATGAGGCGAGTTCAGGTTGGTCAACTCCAGCGGCCCATCTAAGGGACTGTGATGGGGCGAAGATGGACCAAACGAACCCAGCGGCCCATCAAGGGTTATAGCTTCATCATATGGTTCCTGGTGGGGCGAGTCATGGCACAAACTCTCCAGCGGCCCTGAGACAAAGGTTCCCAGGTGCGGAGAAGAAATGGCCTGACCCAGCGTCCCTTCCAACTGAATGTCAACTCTTGGGTCACTCCCAGGCACAATTTCCGCATGTGTGCGGCCCAAAGGAAGTCGTGGGCCCAGACGCATCTGAACCGGCCGCCGTAGATCAACAGGGACTGGCCGCCGCCGATGCTGGGGATCTTGATCCTCAGGGTCATCATCATCAGGTTCCCTTCCCGACGGAGGTGGAGGAGGAGGTGGTGGGGTCGCCAATGTCATCTGTAGGGTCTTCGATGGAAGGATATCAATGGAAATCTTATAGGTTAAGAATCTCTTTTCCTGATCATCGATCCTAGCCTCCAAGATGTGTAAATCCATTTTCCCGACCAGTTTTTCAGGATCAAAACACCATGCTTTCACCATCAAGGCTAAAAAATCCCTCATTTCCAAGGCTTCTAAATGCAATGCTTCAACCCAACATGAGTCCGTGAGCAACTGTTCAGTTGTAGATCTACACCAAGCATGTTGAGGAATGCCTGTTAATCTAACGACAACCAACTCAGCCATTGACGATGAGGACGCATGAGCGAATCTGGACCATCTTTTGAGCAGCAAGCTGAAACAGGGTCCCCTCAGAGGTCTTCCTTCGTTCAGAACCTTTGTTGCCGTGTCTTCATCCGGTAGCAACAGCAGAAAATCTTCCGGGTAGGTCTGATGACTCCTCATATCCTCCAACTTGACACCAAAACAATGTCTCACTTCCTTCAGCACATCCGAACCAAAAACCCCAGGACGTGAACCAGTCACAGAGATGAACAGAGCACGTCGAAGGGCAATTTCCTCCGTAGCAAGGTCTTCAGAAAAATCCAGAACACAGGAGGAGGCAGAGGGTGGCCAAGCCACCTCAGATCTGAAACAATCCAGCTGGGGGGGAGGGGGAGGTGGGCATGCCTGAGTGGGACCCAAATCCTGCGCAGCTGTACCTTTCCATGTTTGGACCGTCTTTTTTCCTCATGGGCCGAGTACACATCTTCTTGTTGTCTGCCACAACAATTGCTTCCGACGTTGCATGGTCCTGTGAAGAAGCAAGGCGCTTCCAGACTGAAGCCTTTCTACGAGACGGTTCCTGAAAATTATCCTCTGGAGAAGGAACCAAGTTCATGTTGGAAAGCCTCTGCCACACCGGAGGTCGCACAGGAGCCCTTGACCACACCAGAGGGTGTCAAAATTATCGCTTAAATTTCATTAGCAGCTGTTGCAAAGCAACATAATTTGCTTGTTTCTGATCTTGTTCTCAAATGTTTATGTGCTCCAACGACTATTCTTATACATACAATTTCCTTGTACTGCAGCATGCTTATCAAAAGAAAAAAAATGTAAAGCAACATATTTTGCTTATGTCTTATCTTGTTCCTAAGTACTTATGTGGCTCATAACGACTTTTATTCATTTCATGTACACTTTCCTTACACTAAGACATGCTTATATATATATATATAGTATATGTATTTAGAGCCCTGGGCTCTATTTAGCTAGAGGAAGCCCCAGCCAAATATGAACGCACGTGCATTCACAGTCGACCGACCTTTCAGTTTCCATATAAATACTGACGTGCTCCCGCGATTAGCTCCTTTGCTCCCGGCTCAGTTTCCATAATCGCAAAACCCCAACCCCGCACGACTCCGGGAATCTCCGCCGACTCTTCCATCCCCGGCGACTCCGCTCCCCTCTCCGACGACTCTTCCAACCCCTCGCCGCTCGCTGTCGATCCAGTTGCAAACGGCATTTGAGCGGCGCGTCCTCGGTGTCCCCAATCCACACTCCAATATTCCCGCCGCTGCGTCAGGAGACCGGATTCCAGACCGGAGAAAACCCTACCTTCTCCGCCGACGCGTCTGCTTCTTCGCTCTCCGCCGACCCGACTGCTTCCTCGGTCTCCACCATCTTCCACATTCGCCGCCGTCAACGGGTACCGCTCCAATTGGTAGTCCATCCCCAACCATTTTCGGTGTGTTCTTCCCAACCCCAGCTCGCGCGCATTTCACTGGATCGACTTCGACCGTCAACAAACGAGTTGCTTTTTGTTCATTTTGCATTGTGTGGATCACGACTAGGGTGGAAAATATTTATGCAGTTGATTTATTACATTTACGAACATTTACACAGTTGGTTACGCACACTTACACAATTGGTTACACACATGTACACAGTTATTTATGCACATTAGGTTACATGTTTATGCACATCAGTTAAAGTTTTTTCACAGATTATGCTCAATTGGTAATTGAGTGGTCATCTAGTTGTTTTTGTGACTGCATACACTTATTTACACAGTTGGTCACGCACACTTACACAATTGGTTACGCACATGTACACAGTTATTTATGCACATTAGGTTACATGTTTATGCACATCAGTTAAAGTTTTTTTTTCTCAGATTATGCTCAATTGGTAATTGAGTGGTCATCTAGTTGTTTTTGTGACTGCATACACTTATTTATTCCATTATTGTTATAGTTAATACATTGTCTGACAGCATGTATTGTTTTATTGAATCATATCCAGTTTTTTATTATTTTAAAACAGACATTATTTATTACACTAGTTCACAGTTAATACAGATTGTTTATAGCAAGTTTTGTTTTGCTCAAACATATCAGTTTAAATGCAAATTGTGTTTTATGTTTGCAACTGTATGCAATGGTCTGCAACATATTCAGATTTTTATGAATGTAGAACAGGACAGAACATATATGCTACTGTGTTTCATGTATGCAATTGTATGCATCTTTATGCAACATATTCAGTATTTTATGATTGTATATAAGGTCAGAATATGTATGCAACTGTGTTTAGTAAATGAGCAGTCAACTAGTTGTTTTTCATAGAGTATATGTTTTATATAAAATTTCATATATGTTTAGTGCATACATTTATGTATTTCAGATGATTACAACTAATACATTATTGGTTACAACAAGGTCTGTTATTCACTTATTATTGAACAGTTCAGTATATGTTTTATCGAATCATATTCAGTTTTTTTATTATTACAAAACAGACATTATTTATTACACTAGGTCACAGACAATACAACTTGTTTATAGCAAGTTTTGTTTTGCTCAAACATATTCAGATTTTTATGCAACTGTGTTTAGTAAATGAGCAGTCAACTAGTTGTTTTTCGTACAATATATTTTTTATATAAAATTTCATATCTGTTTAGTGCATACATTTATGTATTTCAGAGCATTACAGCTAACACATTATTAGTTACAGCAAGGGCTGTTTTTATTGAAACATATTCAGTTTTTCCTAATGATTGAACAGTTCAGTATATTTATGCAAATGTAAATAGAGAACAGTATATTCAGATGTTTTAAGCTTGGTATTTAAAACAACAAGGTTCATTGATTCAATCATACCACACCATAAATACATATGCATATATAACAATTTAATTTTTACAATATTGTATATTATGTATGCAGCTTTTAATTTAAAAAAATGAAGCAAGTGGACCGTCCTCCAAATAACCCCAAGCGTATAACAATTCAGTCAAGCCAGAAGTGTTTCAGTGTTGACATTCCCTCTGCAGAACAGCCTAATCCATGTCCAGAAGTTGGAAATCCTCCAAATGTTGACAGTCAAAATTTGACCAATGAAACAGTTCAGATTGATTCTGATGAAGATGACTTCATGCCAGCTCTGAAGAAGCGTAATGTTTCTGAAAGCCACCCAAGAGTGTTAAGAAAAGTTGTGACAAAGAGGATTAAACATGAGGAGCTACCCCGACAGGTTAATGTTATGCATACCCAACAAACAATTTCATATTTGTAAGGTTCTGATTATTTTTTTTATAATAACAAAATTATTTCATGTTTTATATTGTTTAACAGAGGCTTAATGTGAGGTGCAACCCTCAAGATGTCATTGCAAGCATTAACATTTTGAATGAAAGACAACGTGAGGCTATAAGACGTAAAGGTTTCTCTACCATTCTTGATATGACAGTAGATGCGCTGTGCAGTAGATCACACCTTCAATGGTTGATGGACAAGCTAGACCCCAAGGATATGACAATACGTCCTGGTCCAGGAAAGGAACTAAAGATCACAAAGGACATTGTTCATCTTATCCTTGGCGTGCCAAATCATGGCGGTGGTAAACCATTGGGGATTGACGAAGCAGTTGCAGCAAGCAACTTGAGGGCAGAGCTTGGTGTGGCCAAAGATGAGTTCAATGTGACATTTCTACAGGATCGTTTAAGGAAAGGCGAGGATGATGACCTTTCAATCAGATGTTTCTTCCTCATTTTATTCAATCGTCTGCTGTTTCCAACTGCTAGCTAGGGCATAACATATCATGAGGTGCTTCTCACAGAAGAAATGCACCGTTTCCATGAGATCGACTGGTGCCAGTTGATTTTTAATGATCTATGTGAAGCTGCGAAGAAGTGGCACAACCGAATCACCACAAATGTCTCCACGACTATATATGGATGCTCCATTGTTGTTCTTGTAAGTATAGTGTTTTTTCCGTATGCACATTTATTTCATTTTTGGTTGCTCACTGTGGGTAGTTATGTAACAGGTTTTACGATGTTGGTTACGTTTACTTACATAGCTATTGAACATTGTAATTCTTTTATGTAGTTGTATTACTTGGATCACCTGCATACAGCTGCTGCCCCCCAAAATAAGACTGGCACACCTCTCATTAAATTCTTTGATAAGAATAGCATAAAAGCTTTGACCAAAGCTGACAAGAGGAAGGTACGCCATGGGGCTGAACCTTTCGGACATTGTGAAGTAAGTTATTCATAATGCCACAGTTGGTTATGCACATTTACACAGTTGGTTACTCACCGTCACTTCAATTTTATTTCTAGTTCCGAAGCTCGACAGAGACATGCTATGCAGTTGGACCTAAGATTGATCGCCAATCCGAGGCAAGTTTATGATGTATTATATACATTGTTTATGATTATTTATGGAACAAATAGAATAGGAAGGTGGACATGGATTCTTATTAATTTTTGCTGAACAATCAGCCGGAGTGCAGGACCAATATTTTTGATGCACCGCGCCCTGCCCCCATGCCTCGGCCAACTTTTAACATCAAACTTCCATATATCAAAGAGATGATGTCAAGTAAGATCAACGATCTCCCACATCGTCATCGATCTAAATTCACAGATATTCTTGCTGCATATGACTTGGAGGTTGACAAGTCATGCATAGCCATAAAAGACAACATTGACAAAATTATTGAGAAGCAATACGACATAGCAGACAAGTTTATAGAATTGATAGACAAGGTACTACGTGCCGAGTCTGATAATTTAGAAAACGAGACTGATGAGCCACAACAACCGGGGAATTCGGCTGATTCAGCAGGTATTCCTTATTCAGAACATTTTATTTTTCGACATGTGCATACGGTTTTTGTTATATGTACAGTTTTCAGCTTATGTTTTTGTCAAGTATACACAACAACATTTGATTTATAATGTAAGTTTTGACATATATTATTTTCAATATAATTGTGTACAAGGACACACTGTTGATGCCACCCAGCCCACACCCGATATGCCATCCCAAGCTTCACAGCTCGAGACCCAGCTGGGTGGTACTCAGTTTGAAGAAATTCATGAAAAACAACAGCATATCCGTAGAGTGCTTGAGACGTGTCCTGACGAATCGGATGTGGTTTCAGATCAACAGGTAATTTGTCCAACTCCAATACTATTTTTACTCATCATATGTACATTGTATGCATACTACTTTTTAGCAGTATACGAACCACACTTTTTTGTCAACAGGATTTCTGTTTTGATGTTCGAAACATCATTTTGAGGAACACAAATATCACACCTCAAACCACATCAGCTTGCACCCGCTTGCCGAAATTTGACGTGACACCGGAAAAAAATGTTTGTTAGCAGTTCATGTCTCATGTTATAATCCCATTTTACTATACATACTACACAGTTATACTAAATATATACCTTTGTGTAGAGAGGTGAAATGGCAACAGAGGAAATGGAACACAATGACAGTGGGCCAGTTTTTGACCAGACCCCAACTCCTCATGTCAGTATGATATCATATATATTACATAATGCATTTTATGACATTAAACTGATTTTTTTAATGTTCAACCACTTACAACCATGTTGCATTTCAGGATGATACACTGAAAGGGACAACAAACTCTGGATCTGATCCACCTCTTACAGAGCAAGAGTGCGTTCGTTCTCTATGGGATTTAATTTGTTCCAAGGACATTGACCAAAGCAGGTACATGTTACCCAAATTACGAATAACGTATTTATAAGTTTGGTTCATTTATGCAATATGAATATATAACTTTGTTCATCATACAGGGTTCTCATAGATTACGGTGAATACAGTGCAAACTGTATGGATATTTATGAATCTTTCGCGGAGGGCAAATGTCTTGAGAATGTCTTCATGCAGTGTTTCATTGAGTGTGTTTGTGATGATTCCAAAAATCATCGTCGAACTCTGACATCTAACAGATTAATACTTGATGTCAACGTTGGGGTAGGTTCTTCTTCACAGTTATTGTAACTATACACATAATATACTTACACACTCTATTTTTTGTTTTATAGGCTCTATTAAATTTTGAAGAGCAGGAACGTCACAGCAAGAATCCTCAGCCGTTTGATCAAAATGTGTTACAGAATTGCTTGCACAACACATTGCCTCCTCTAGTAAATCTGGATAAATGCAAGTCGGTAAGTCTCATTATCATTTTGTTCCCAGTTTCATCAGCACAATAACTGTACATTTTAATTATCATGACATTGTAACAGCAACATGTAACCTATATTTACTTTTCTCATCAACAGATATTGGTACCTATGCTTAGCAGGGGTCATTGGACACTGTATGTGATCAATCTACACCATCGGTGTATACACATTTTAGGTTCGAATCCGTATGGTATACAACTTGGTGGCACCGAATGGAAGGACTACCATTATGATCCAATTTATTTAGGTGGAAGGAAATCCCCATGGGCTAGGGTTATAATGAGTAGGCTGAGCAAAGCGTTACAACATGTTTGCCCCAATGCAGACTTTCCTAAGTTTGGTAATTTTCCAATGGATATGCCATCTAATTGCCCAACAATGAGGACAGGGTCAAATGACTGTGGATTTTTTGTAATGAGTTACATGAAGTTTTATGATCACAATGCAGGTGTCATAACTTCTTTCAATCAACGAGTAAGTGACTGTGCTAACTGTTTCTATAATCCGGTTGCCATCATTTGCACATGTTAGCTATAGACGTGTCTAATGCATGCTATGCTTTTATTGCAAGACAATTCCCGAGACCTACGTGCTGATGCCCTTCATCAACTCACATTCCATCGCATGAACAAGGCGCTGCCACTTCCATTAGATATCCAGAGATTTATGTTTGCGCGCAATTAGTTAACTATGTGTCAGAACTAAGCAATGGTGTGGGCAATGTACCGTACTGTGGAATTTTGGCAATTTTTGTCAGTTAACAATCTTAGGAAGCTTCCTTATATGTGTTGTTTTAGAACAATTGTCATGCTACCTTGTCTTAGGGGTGTTACCCAGGGTCTTTCTGTGAACTCTAGTTGGATGGATACTTATGGTTATGCTGCGAATATGTGAACATCAGATGTTTTCACTTTTGTGGGCTTTAAATATGATCTGTTTATATGTTATGAAGATGTTATATGAATGCCTCATTCCTTAATATTACCATCAGTTCATATACGAGTATCATCCAGGTTATATACGATGTTTCCTATTTCAAATTATGCAACATTAGTAAGCAATATACGCTCTATTTATTAGATTTCAACAACCGTTTATCCTAGATTATTCGTATCAGATACAACAGACTACTCGCTGCCTGACTCACTGCTATCGTTATCAACAGACTAATTACTGGTCATATAGTTTACAAATTATATGATCATCATACAAGTCATCTACGATGTTTTGTACTTCCAATTATGTAACATTATTAAGCAATATACGCTATATTTATTAGATTTCAATATCCACCTCTATATAAATCATTTGTCAATCATGCAAGGTTTATCGTAAAAAACAAATTAATCGTATCTCATACAACAGACTAATCACTGTCTGACTCACTACTATCGAAATCAATTGCGTGTTTTTTTGATGTTGTTGTCTCATTCCAATCAGGAGCTTTACTGCCACCCTTGTTCCTAGATCCTGGAGGTCGTCCTCTCTTACGTCCAGCAAGGCTTGCCAACCTTAGTCTATTTTCCTCCATTGACAAACATGTCCTACTGTTGTGACCATCAGCAATTCCACACTTCTGACATTTCCTGGTCATTTTCTTTGTACCTTTTGCTCCCAATTTAATAACCTTTTCTTCACTCCCCTTTATTGTTCTTCCTTTGGGTTTTGAGTTATTTAGTCTTGCCAAGCTTATCCCATCGATTGCAAAATCCAGTTTCTGCAATTCAAAAGTAAATACTTCTCAGCATATAATATTATGTAGTCCAACATACAGTTTTATACCATTATTACCTTTCTGGCATGATCATTTTGTTCATTGACACCACTAACATTCATAATTGCGTGATCATGCAAATTAACCTGTAATTGACAACACATTTTTTAAGCTCAATCATAACCCAATAACTCAAACTTATAAATCATGTATATGTATAACTGCAAATCAATATAGTTGTTAAAGATATTACCTCTTCTAATGGACGTATTGGTATAGGTATTTGATCATTGGCCACACCCTGTTCAAGTATATTAGATACGTCTTGAATTTCCTGAAAATTTGGTTGAAAGCTCAATATACATCATTTACAAATAAACATTCACAACAATATGATCAAAACCTTGTTATTCCTTTCATCAAATTCACCATCCTTTTCGTTGTCTCTATTGTCTTCATCATCGTCCTGAGATTTTATTGTTTCACACCTCATCAATATATTATGATTAATAATAAGTTACAAAATACATATTAAAACATTACATACCTGTATACCATCTCCTCCACTAGTTCCACAAGTCTCCTCAACTTCTATATCTGTCTCCAAACGCGAAAGTACCTCGAGAAGCTCATCCATTACTGTTAGGGCTCTATCATTTCCTGCTTTGGATAAACTAGCATGATGCACTACTTTCATTGCCTTTTTTAGCAACATCTTCTGTCTATATGACTTTGTTTCTCCATCCTTCCCCTTCAAATTCCTATCATCTCTTGAGAACGGAACATCTTGCCTTGCAGAGTAGGTGTATCTTTGTAAAATATATTCCTTCGGTATCCGGTCAATCTGAAGATGCATAAACGCGCGTAGTACATGTACACAGAGTAGCCCTATAAAACAATAACGATCATAAGATTTTGTACATATGTTTTCAATGTATATATTTACTATTTAGTACTCCATACCTGTATGTTCCCAATGTTTGCATTCACAAGTATACTTTCCTGCATCTTCATCAGCTGTCACTTTGAATTGGTGTTGTCCCCACACAATTTTATTCGATCTTGTTGTATGTTGCACTACCCAATCATTTGCACCCCCTTCTTCGTCGTGCATTATCTTGAATGCGGTTGCATATTTCAAAGATTCCTGGAATTTATTCATCACAGCCCTTGTGTATGCTCTTGCAACCCTTATCTCAAACATGTATAGCGTGTTCGTTTCCTTTTGACCCTGTGGCATATATAATGCAAATTAGTTTACACTTATATTAAGGTATCAATATACGACATAACAAATTTATCCTCACCATGCTTCCCACTGCTTCCTTTGACTCTTTCATCTTTCTACTGTGTAGAAGCTTCATCATTTGCTTGGCGAATTGATGAAGCGGAGTATTTGCATCGACATGTGCACTTTTGACAAGCCTGTTCATGCTTTCGCTACGCTGTGTAGACAACATTAGACCACAATAATGATTTTTGAAAAAAGCAGGCACCCAATCCTTACGTATTCCATACAACTTATTGAGAGTAATGTTATCGTGCAGATGAAAATCTTCAAGTAGCATTGACCATGCAGTCTCAAACTCCAACTCAGTCAAAGGATGATGTATTATAGATTGAAACCGTGTCTTAAAGTCCATTTCCTCAAATCTTGCATACAACTCGTTTAGAAAAGGCATATACCTATTTTGCACATGCCATAGACATAAACGATGTATTGTGTGTGGGAAAACCCTATCGAGGGCTACTGGCATTGCAGGATCTTGATCTGCAAACATATATGACACAATTGTACGAATCTTATTCCATGTTATATAAAGAAAATAATATCAAATTTAAGCCATATTTTATGTATATACATTTAATTCATTATTATCAGTCGTACCTATCAGCATCACTCGTGGCCCTTCGGTTCCCATGCATGTTTTGAAGGCGTTGAATACCCATTCAAATGTATCAACAGTTTCATCCCCCAACAATGCGAAAGCAAATATAGTGCAATGGAGGTGGTGATTTGAACCAACAAACATACCTAGTGGTTTTTCATACAGATTAGTCTTATGTGTTGTGTCAAATGTAACCGCATCACCAAAATCCATGTAATCCCCTTGTTGGCTTGCGTGTGACCAAAATATACTCAAAATCTTTCCTTCTTTATCCAATTGGAAGTCAGAGAAAAATTGTGGATTATCCTTTTTGCAGGATGCAAAAAAGGATAGTAGCTTTGCCACATCATTTGCATTTCTTTCTCGTTGCTTTGCCTTTTTCCTGAAATTATTGTCAAAATTTAGCATTATGGCGAAAACAACAATCAGCAAATATCAATTATGAATATCAATCGAAACATATTATAAACTTACAGGTTATACATGTCCTGTGCTGTTACAGGCACACTCTCAGGACCACCGTGCATTTCTGATACATAATCCATAATACAATGTTGCCGGATTCGACTCTCTTGCATTGAACTTATGAACTCCATGTATTCAGGATCATGCGTCTTGTTGCATTGTAATTGATTCTTTTCGGTATCCTTTTTAAAAAATTCATGATTATGATCCAAGTGCAACAGATCAATACGCACTGATATAACTGTCTCTTTTGCATCATCATAAATTTTTTTAAGTTTCATACCGGTCTTGCATTGTGTCCGCTTCGAACTGGTACTACGTAACTTTGGGTTTGATATCCCCCTTACTGCACTCTTGCCTTCCATCGAGCAATTCAACCACTTACAATTTTTCCGTTCCCTATACTTTTTTAATGGAAATCCAACTTCATATGCATACCTACTATAAAATTTATATGCTTCATCCACCCCACTGAATGTCATACCAACTTTAGGTACCAATCTCGAATCAATTGTATCTTCCTGTGCAAAAATATAAATTGTATCATGTATGGTACCCTACATACTTTTATGTTGTATGTACATCATAACAATTTTCTGACCATAGTTTTACAGTGTATGCACAATATATCCACTGAATGTCATACCATCTCTAGCTGCATTCTACTGTATACAATTTAACCTACAATACTGAAAATTCAAATCAGTTCAATATTACTTACATGTCTCTGCAGAATCACTGGTGTGTCCTGTTCATGATCACCAATAGTACGTATAGTATTAAGGTGCTGTCCTCCTTGATTTACTGTCATCCTCGATGCCTCAAATATGGTCTGATCACCAACCCCCGGGGCCCTCAAAGCTGCTGGTGGAGTAATTGCATCTACAACAGTAGCTGATTTTGTATGCGTACCTGCATCTGAGGCTAACTGGTTCCCTCCTTGTTGTTCTTCCTGCACCATTGCTACGATATCCAAGCATTGATTTTGTCGATGAACAGACGTCAGCGTCGTATACTCACTTATTGACTTGTTACCCCATGGCGCCGCCATCTTCCAGAGCAATTACGCCCTTCACCCAGCCGCGCCCTATCAAATGATGCGTACTGCCCACTTTTTTTGGAAGATTATGATTATTTTCCCTGTACCATGCGTATATCCAATATCGTGGACGCGAAATTCACGTCGCATATCCATTATCCGCTGAATTTTAGGATCGTGGCCGCGCTGATCGTGGGCGCACTGATCGTGGGCGTAACAGCCATTTATGCAATTTTATACATAGATTTACGTTGTCGTAACTGTCTGTTTAAATGCGCTTCCCCAATTTACGGGTTACACGTCACCGACCCACGTTCGAACAAGTGGCCCACGTCTGTTTACGCATATTTGTACTAGCTATTATAATTGCATAACTGCAGTGCATTAATGCGGGCCGCCTGAATCGGTCCATTCGGTTCGACCAGGCTCGGCTCGTCTGGCTGGGGCTCCGCGCACCTATATGAAGCCCAGGGCTTCCATTACCATCGCCCTATATATATATATATATATATATATATATATATATATATATATATATATATATATATATATATATATATATATATATATATATATATATATATATATATATATATATATATGAAAAAACGACCCAACGCGCCCAATACACTAGTGTATACAAACGAGAGAAGGAGAAATACGTCACCAATGCAACCATGCGTCTCAATGCGAAGTTAGGCTATTTTCAACAAATTATTCATTATCGTACCTATATTCAAACTCTAATCCACAAACAATGTAGTCTACAGTGTAAAAAACAGTGCTTTAGGGCACTGATCTCTGTTTCTCAATAATTGGAGTACAGGTATAGGGGCACTCTTGCAACTGCGAGTATGGTTCCTAACCTAGTAGGTGGTGTGGCTGGGTAGGAGAGGAGAGCCATGCTTTGCTTTGCTGAGATACTCCTAGTAGGCGCTGTCCAAGCCCTCCAGCAGCAGGGGCACTATAAATGGGGTTGGCTGGTCAAACTCAAACCCAGCAGCTAACTATGCCGGCACAAGATCCCGTACGTTGCATTGCATCTCCAGCTACCTGCATGAGCGAGATCCAGTATTTGTTAGGAAATAAAATGCCACTTCAAAACTTATTAGGAGCGCAGATCATGATGAGTGACACATCCCATTCTTCCTTCTGCGTCCTCTCAGCCTGCAGAACAGATGGACCAGCATCTTATTAGGCTCAGGTACTAGATTTCCAAGAAACGCTACTGGATGCATACAGCTAGCAGTAATTATAATAATAACATATGAATGGGGACGAGAGAGAGAAGCGTAAAGACACCAGACAGTGCCTGCGGTGAGCAGTAAACTGAAGGGCTGGTTAGAGATTTTTACTGCCTGCACCCAATCATCTTTTACTGGCAGGGAAATAAACGCAGGGTAGTAATATGTTTTAGGCCTAGTTTGAAGCCACAAAATCAGAGTTGATTGCAGGGGCTAGAATCCTTTTTTTATTCAATTCTAGGCCCTATAATTCCCTCTGGTTTTATGGCTCCTAAACTAACCCTTATAGACAAACATAATGAATATTTAGAGATGGTACACCAGCTAAAAAGGTGAAACATTTGGTTTCCAGCAACGAACCAAAGTCCGTCCTGGCAGCAGCATAAAGTTTGGTTCATCATTAATAATACTAGGTATGTGTCCGTGCGTTGCAACGGCGTACAAAATATTCGACAAAATGTGAGTGTTAAAGCAACTCCAACAAATGTCTCAAATAGGGTACACATTGCTTAAATTATATATCACACAGGTATAACACAAAGTGATTTTTGTGAGTATCTATATATCAGACAGGTATACCTTGCTTAAATTAGATATTTGATGGATCTATCTTTTGTATAACACAAAGAAATATGAGCTGCAGAGGTAGAAGATGGGTGTTTTAATCCAAACGACCACGATTCGAACCTTAGCATCCACCATTTTTTCAACAAACAACTAAAAAAGATGTACTCATGACAAACAGTGTCAAATGTAAAATTATACAAACATTTTCTATTGATTCTTTAGAAATAAATCAACATGAATTGTCATCGTAACTTAATAGATCGACAATACACTAATCTCATACACTAATCTAATCTTTTTTAGCGATATTGATGAGTCAAAGTTGTACGTTTCAAGGATGACATATCAACATGAATTGTCATCGTACTTAATAGATCGATCAAAAAGTTACTCCCAAGAATCTTTGCATCCTACATACATCATAGAATAAGGGCATTCAATAGCTTCATTCAACATAATATGACATAGTTCATACAAACTGCATCAGACATCATAATCCATACAAACAGCTTCAAACAACATCACTATGAACTGCATCATACAAAGTATGTCACTACATTAACATGGTACACAGTTTATAATCGAGGACTACACCAAACTCTGGCACAAGAGTGAATCTAGATCCAAACCTTCAGCAATTGCTTAAAGGGCTTCACACAGTTCCTTCACCTCTATTGCACTCAATGCCTTCTGTGAGTGCAGCTTCTCCTTGCAGATATACATGAGATGCTTCGAGGTAACTTGCATGATGCTAATGGCCTTGTCGACAATTTCATCCAGCTAGATCACCTGCAAAAAAAACACTCATGTCAGTCAGGGACACCAAACAGGGACCATCAAAACCAAACTATCCATGAGCTGTTGCCTGTCATATGCAGACCACACCTTGAAAACAAAACACTCATCATAGTCCTGATGATTGATCACAAAAACAGACAGACAAATATCAGTCAGAGACTGTGCAAAGCATATGCACACCATATAGAGACTACACCCAAACACTTACCAGTCTGTGGAAACACTATGTGTGCAAAGATCAAAGTTAACTATAGCCAGGATTGTTATAATGGCATTCATGATACATCAGTGGGCACCTAGAAGACATTGCTAATTAAGACACTCACCGGACTTTTAGTGGGCACCAATTTTCAACTTGCTCCCCTCAACAAAATAGTACATGCCTTCAGATCTTTACAGTCAACAATAAAGGAAAAGAACTCATCACCTATCTTCTTATCCTCAAACATGCCAGCTCCTGTTCCCACATCAGATTATTGGAGCTCCTCCGCGCTGTTCACTATATCAGTGGCACTTGTTTGTTATTATCCTTGGCAATTAGAAAGTGTGCTACAGATTTGTACCCAAGTCCGACTGCCTGCATGACGAAAGATGTCAGATTGTCAGAATTGTTGGATCACTGACAAATTGGTATATGCATACTACCTACATTGAATCCAATCAAGCCTAGCTTTTTCCTAACATAAATTAACTACAATAACATAAATGTAAAATGGAATATTACATTATTAAATATACCTTCCTACATGCAGAACCAGTAGGGAACCATCCTTTCTTAGTTCTGCATATACTGCAATTATAGATGCCACGACAAACTGGACATATCATTACGGAGAATATCTCCTAAACCCATTGCAAACAGTTGCAAAGCTTTTCAGCAAAAAAAGGCCACCTAAAGCTCTCCTTGATATGAACCCCTAGTCAATAGGACATTTTCAGTGTTAAACTAATTACCAAGATTTTGTAGCTGCTTCTAAACACTGAGCAAGTGCAAGTCTTGAGAGAAAGGGAATCTACAAGGTATTGAGAATCAGAATTTAAAGATACCAAAGATTGCTAATTTACCTGGCTAAAAATTCCCATGTCAATTCTTAACGCAGATATCTACATCAAACAATACACTAAATCAGCTATCTTGATTATAGCTCTGTACCAAGACCCTATTAGTAATATATAGGAACATGGTAAAACATGAAGAAAAAACAACTTCAACATGAGGCAAACCTTAAAGACATTCAGTGGTCACGCACACCAAAAAGAAGTAACTGTATTTATCCAAGTCATAGAAACAAAGAAACACAACAATCTCGAGTAACCATGCACTGTAACGAAGGTTCCTCAAACTGAATTTGTAAATCAATTAGGTTAGCAATATAGCAATAGCTTAACCACCATTTTGTCGACCGGAAAAAGAAGAACAGGGAAAAGAAGAGGTGGAACAACACAACCAGTAGCATTTTTGCTTTACATTCTTCATCCAATTATCTATAATCCTTTTCACTTGTTTCACGTAAACGAGAGGTGGAACAACACAGACCTATAGCATTTTTCTTTACATTCTTTATGCAATCCTCTACAATATTTCTCATTTTTTCAGAGAAACTATAAGTGGAATAACACAGGCCCATGGCCGCAACAGTATTTCCTTTTCATAGAACAGGTAGATGTTTGATAATACCGTTCATCTTGGTAGATAGTTGAATCCAGAAACATGAAAAAAGAAGAGATGAATTAAAATCATCAACCGGTTTAGAAGTCACGTCAATGTTGGTTTTTTCACATTTATAAAGGCAACCAAAGACAAGAAATCATAAATAATTCTTCAACCCCTTGTATTGAATAGTTGAGAACTTGAAAATAAACAGGGTCCAGAATACAAGGTGGTAAAATTAGTTTTACAAATACGTTAAGTCCAGACTCACCCTTGCACATCTCGATGGAGGAATGTTTGATTACCAGGATCAAGTGGAAGCCTTCTTAGTGCACTTAGAGAAGCATATTGCAAATCACCACGTATGACAGACTGCGAAAATAAAATAAAAGTGTCACAAGGTTGAGTTCAAAACATAAGACTCACAATTTTCAGGTCAAATAAACTAAGTTGGTACAGTGGCCAATCTTGTTTGTGTCACTGAAGGCAGAACCGAAACAACCATCACCAATCTTGTTTGTGCCACTGAAGATGGAACCGAAACCCCTTGGTACTTCCTCAAGTCAGATAGTAGGCAGTAGGACAAAACAATCTACAAAACTGCAGACAAACATTTTGCAGAGTCAATTCCAATAAACTATTAATGACCAAGAAAACAGTAAAACTTTGGTAGTTATCAACCAAAACAGCAACACATCATATGAGTTCACGCACCTTATGGGGGGGGGAGAGTAGCAGGGATTCTGTGGTCCGAGGTGACAAAGGTCCAAACTGTATAATAAGGTGAACATACGCAGTTATGAATTGTGAACATGAAAATGAATATATGAATATTAACACAAGAGAACAGAGGACCGGGGAACTCAACTGGGCGATTCTAAAATGAGGAAGATGCAACCAAGGATGGGGGTGGGTGGCGGCCTCGACTGTGTCATTCATCTGGATTTCTTTAATAGTCGTATGTAGGTCTTGGGCGCCGAAGAAGTGATGCTCCGTCAATGGAAGGTGAGCGACAATGGAGCGAGGCGGCCAGTGGAGGAGGATGCCGGGGGGACCGACTTTCAGGGGCATCTGGTGCAATTGAAAAGGCTCTCCTTGACAAACTGTATCTCACAGCAATTGCTAGGCTGACCTGTATCCATGGAAAGGAAAGAACATGTCATCATTTCCAATACATTTATATCCATACTTCAACAATGAACACAAGGCACATTTCTCAGTAAAGGGTCAAACTTGCCCAAGTTATTTCTTTGCCAAATCAACCTATCTTTGCTGACAGGAAGTTGAATCAGTTCCTTCAAATAAACAATCAAGTCGCCCATTGGTTGTTCAAATGTGCTAGTGTTAGAGATAGAGTTGTATATATCTTGTATTGTACTCTTCTTGTAACAGAAGCCAACTCCACTATCCTCATCAACAATAGCAAGGGTGTGTGGTGTTTTTCCTGTTCTCTACAGCTATTTGTGTGTGTGGGGGGGGGCAATTCAACTTGTTATCTTATCTATCCTTTTTCCAAAATGAGTGATGTTCCACTTCGGTCAAGCTGGTCGGTTACCTTTTACTGGGACAAATTTGATTAATTGTCTCGTTAAATTGGATAAGTAACTGACTGCAAGATTGGGGGACTATATTTGTTAAATTCATCAGCAAAACATTTTTTCTGTGTTTACAAGAGAAGAAAATGCCTTGCAACACACCTTTGAAATGTAGACTGAGTTAACTGCAATGTTTACTCGACGGTCTCGACCAAGTGTAAGCGGAGATAGGAAAGCTGCAAACCTCTGCAAATCAAGATTGCATTTCTTAAGAAAAAGAAGAATAAGAAATCCTGGTAACATATTCAGAGAGAGATAGAGGGGGACCTGATCTGGATTATCTATCATGCTAACATATCGCCCACCTAGTATAGAAGTAAAAAAGAAAGAAATGATATACATTAAATGATGTATATAATAATACAAAAAATACAAGTACTCACCAAATCCACCCATTATCAATGCAATTCAGTCCAATCTTATGGCCACAATCAGCTATATGGATATTAGGCAACACAGTTCCATCTTCATCCATAATTTGAGCTACAAAAGCATGAACTCCTTCATTTCTCCCATTTATAATGCTGAATCGAAGCAAAGGTGGGTGTCTACCGACAGCGTACCCGCTCGGTGAGGCTGTGGCTGTCGATGGCTTGGCCCTGGCGCACGGGCACATACCTAGGAGGCACGATGGGGCAGATCCGAGGCCACCTTCCATCGACAGCGTGGGGAGGAGGGTGAGGCGCAGGCGTCCGTTGTTGGTAGGAGATCCCCTTGATGGCGGCGCGGAGATGGGATTTGCGCGCTGGGGAGGATCGCGGAGGAGAGGGGTGCAGAATCGTGCACTGCACGGATGTGGACGCCTACACTACTATCTTAAGAAGTAGTATATAGATTATGATAGGCAGAATACTGAAATAAATAAAGAATTAAACCATTAAGAAAAAATTACCTTCTCCGGCTGCAATAAGGGACAAAGCATGTGCATGAGACAAGACCACTTCTTTTATGCCATCGGCCCGTGTTCCCTGGTAATAAACAACCATTGTACTGTCAAAACCATCATATGCCAGTCATATTCAGAAATTTCAACCTATGTGTTAGTTCCCATTAAATCAGTTTGAGATTCTATTCAAATTCATATTTGAGAACTCTCACAAATTAAGGTTGTTGCATGTATAGATTTCAGATACTAATAAAAATATTCCAAACCTAAAGATCCTTCTTATTATGTAAGTTCTGACATGAAGGATTAAGAATATCATTTACAACCTATAAAACATGACCCTCTCAAATTCTCAATCAATACAATATAAGAAAAGCAGAAGAATCATATGCAATTCAGTTGATAAGTTGATGAACGATAGTTATAATAGTCAATGAGTGCAATTGTGGATATTATTGCAATGGGTACCTCCTGCATGACCAGATCACGAGCAACCTTCATGAAGTTCTTGCCCACCATCTCGGCGAGGAGGTGCTCAGTGCCAAGGTTCGATGTCATGATGATCACGGTGTTCCTAAAGTCCACTGTCCTGCCTTGCCCATTCATCAGCTTACGGTTGTCGAGGACCTAAAGCAGGGTGTTGAACACGCCAACATGGGCCTTCTCTACCTCATCAAAGAGGATCACATTGTACGGTCTCCTCACTTGTTTGGTCAGCTACCCACCCACCCTCTTCACGGCTGGCATAACTTTAGTCATAGGTAAAAAAATCCAGCCCATGTCAAAACACGAGCCCATCCCATAACACAGTTAAAATAAAACATATAGCAAGCATTTTCAGCTACTTATCCAGGTGGTGCTCTGATGAGGTGGGCAACCGAGTGCTGCTCCATGAATGAGCCAATGGGTTGTTGTAGCCTACCAAGACCTGCCCTCGACCTCAACACCGCCTCTGCGACGGCGTTCACAGCCTCTGTCTGGCTGACCACCCTCTGGTGAAGCCTGTCAGCCAGGACAACCAGCCTCTCCTTATCGTTATGGCTAAGCTGAGTCACTGTCCACCAGCTTACCAACTGCATGATTGCGTTACCAACAGACGATTTGTCATTGCTATGAAAAGTTTTGTGGTGGTGAACAAGAGCATACCTCTGCAATTTGTTTTGGGCCAACGATTTCGGTGACCATCAGGTTCTCCCCTGTTTCGCTCTCTAGCTTGGAGATCGTGGCATCGATCATCGTAGTCCATATGTCAAGCATCCCTAAGTCCTAAACACAAAGTGGGGCTATAAGAATGAAAGCGTGACTAATTTTAAAAATATCTTAAAATAGTGCATCAAATATGGATGCCGTTTTTAGAACATTATTGCAAAATTAAACTCAACATTTCCACTTTTTTCTATAAATAAAACAGTAGCACATATCAAAACAGATGCTGATGCTGGAGGAAGAAATATACCTGACATTTTGTTGATGCAGAAACATGTTCATCTGTTAGAGAACCCTTTGTGACCACATCACCATATGATAGTAATAGCTACAAGTTAACCAATAAATAAATACACAATCTATAGAGCTAAAAACAAGATTGGCATATTTGGTAGAGCTCCTAGAGCAGAACTAAATATTAGGAGCTTAAAAAATTTCTTCGCTTGATTCACTTCCTCCAAAGATTTTATTCCTACAGAATCACTTTCAGACACATTATCAGGGGGCAAGGCGAGCTCTACCAAACAGACATGGACATTCTTTGCCTAGATTCGTGAACGTCCTTAGCTCCTTGATGATCTTGAGCTTCGCGGCAGCGTCGAAACCCTCCAGCTTCACGTCGAACGCCTCCTTCTCCTTGGCCTTTGCCTCCTCGCCGACCGCGTCGGGACCTACTCCACCGCCGTGAAGCTGTTTGGCGTCGCCTGTAGGGATAGCTAGTGGGGGCATCTGGTCGACGCCGAGGCAGATCAACCGTCCCCACACACATCAACCGTCCCCATCGATTCCCCGTCAGCAGATCAGGGCTCACCGCCTTGGCGTACAATGCCTCACTGACCCCGACTGCCGTCGTGCAGTGACCGCACTTGTACCCACCATAACCGGAATGGGAGACCATGTCTCAGGTCGCGTGAGGGGTAAAGTCCACTGCCAGGTTCAATCAGGTACTAGGCTTACCGATTTACCATATTTCTCGGCATATGTTTAGTACGTTCAAACGCTTGACACAGGTATCCGCACGTTAATCCTTATTCCAATTTCACTTCGTAGACCACGCATCCCCATGGATCCGTGTCCACAGACCAACATCAATATGATATGAAAGTGGGTACAATCAATGTCCTGACCTCGCGCGAGTGCTAGAAAAATCACTCGACTTCTACCGAGATCCCTAATTATTAAAGCAGCTACTCGACCTAGCATACTAGTATCCATCTCAAAAAGAATCCTGAGTTCATGCAACTAAGGTTCCAGTCAACTCCTACACTTAAGTGCACAGTACAAGCCTACAAACATTAAGTGTAGTAAAATAGCATATATAACGGTTATGCATAAAACCGGGGCTTGCCTTCCAAAGCAGTGGCAGGCAGGTCCTCTGGTGCAGGCTCTGGTGCTGGATCTGGGGCTACCTCCTGAGCAGCTCCTTGCTCCGGCACGAGGACGTACTCTCCATCAGCAAGGTTACAGTCTATCGAATGCAATGAACATGTATGTCATGATTATGCAGGATTTAATAACATTATGCTAAAAAGAAACTAAGTCAAGAAGTAACTTAGGGTTTCTCGGTCATGCGGGGGTTTTTTAGTGGTTTATGCTTATCACTTTTAGATTTAAGTTTTTATTTAGGGTAAACATAGAGAATTGGTATTGCATTTATATATTTCAGTGGACAATTTACAAGGGTTTTTAGGATGACCCTAATTTCCATTATTCGTTTTCCTTTCTTTAATTTCTATTTATGAATTCTAGTGGGGGTTTGAACTACAACAGTAGGTTAATCTTCTCCAAAAATTATGTAAAAATTATAGTGGGTTGCCATTGGTTACTATAGTCCCTTCTAGGAAGTTGAGGTTCAAAATACAAAGGCTATGCTTAAGACAAAAATGATAAAAGTTGGGTAAATGGGCCACTTTGTACTACAACTCTTAATTAGAGGTGAGTTCTGTCCTAAGGTCTATTTTTGTTGGTATCTAACAGTAATAATAAACTTCTGTGCCAAAAATCACAGAAAGTTATTTGGGGGTTATTTAGTTGTGATTTTCTAAAGTTCCAAGCCAAAAAGGTGCTTATAACTAACTTGTCATTTGAAAAATATCAAACAACAGATTTCAGATTTTTTCCTAAGTTCTTATTAACAAAACATTAGTTATCCCACGGGTTGGGGTGTTTTTATCCTGAGGTTATTTTTGTAGGGTTTTTCTAAGTTTTCCTTGTTTTCTTAAAATAAAAGGTATCCTATTTATTTTATACTAAACCAGGGTATAATAGATTTTTCCAGTGAACTATTGACTAAGTATCCTAACAAAAATAGGGGTGCCCTCTGGTTCGTTATTTAAATCACATTTTCTATTTTTCTTAACCCTAAGCATATTGCAAAATAAGGGGTAAAAACTAACTTAATGGAGTGGACAGAGAGGTTTAACATTTTTAAACAGGTCAGTAGGTAGATATAAACTTCTCCAAATTTTTCTAACCCTAGTCAAATAGTAGAACTATTTTTCTTTCTATTTTTGAGCTTTTGGCTAAAACTGTAATTAAATCAGAACCTTAAAGTTTTCTATAGTACCTAGGGGTTTTATATTTTTCTTAAGTAGGTCACATTAATTAGAGTCTGGCAAAATTGGTTTGACCAAATTTGGATGAACTAAACAGGAGTTATGAGTTTTTAAAGTTTCTGTTCAAATTAAAAACAGATTTAATAAGTGTTTCCTGGAAAAAACAGTTTACACCGAGGTCCCTAGGTTTAAACTGAATCAATCTTCGCAGTTTTACCCTTGCGCCACTATTCCCCTGGGTCGCTGACAGTTCAAAAAGCCCCCTGGCTTTTTCTTCCTCTCACCCGTGGTCCTTCCCTAATGTAAACAGTACCCGCGGGAAAGAAAAGGGTGGCACGGCTTACCGGCGGCGAGATAGGTCCGGCGAAGGGCAGGGTTAGCTCGTGGAGGCTTTGGCGGTTACAGCGAGGTGCGGCTCGACTGCGGGGATGGCCGGAATCGCTCGGTCCACGCATGCAGGCGGGTGTTCTCATCGGCGGCGAGTGTACCGGCCAAACCACGGCGAGCTGGTTCAATCCAAGGGCACGGTGAGCTTCACGGGGTAACGTAGTGACTGTGTGCACAAGGAATCAGAAAATGGTTGAGTGGATTACCCGGTCCACGTACTCCGGCGGGGTTGAGAACTCCGACGATCGTGGACTGGCTTCTCCGGCGAAGCAGGCTTCGATTCCTCGCTTGCGGAGCTTCACTGATGTGTGCACACTCGTCTCCGAGGGTTGGATGGGGCTGGGGAAAGCTAGGCTGGCCGGTCTACGATGGCAGTGGCTCGGGTGGCCGCGGATACGTCGCGCACGGGCAAACGGCGGTGAACTGAGCTCCGGTGAGGCTTGAGCGTGCGCGGAAGGGTACGGTCAAGGCTCCTGGGTGTTTTATAGGCGCGGGCGCAGACCAGGGCGCTGGCTTGGCTCGGGCGCGGCGCTGGGCATGCGGGGGCGCGCGCGGGCGTGCTCTGGTGCGCGCAGAGGGCGTCGAACACGTGGAGCTTTTCTTCTACCCGTGTTCTACAGCTCACCCAAGTCGCAAACGTGCGAATCTTGGCAAAAATCCGGCGCGAGTCTTTTCCTGGCACCTAGGGCTATCACTCATCTGTGAGATGCCATGGCAAATATGGCCTAGGGAGGGAGATCTTCGGGTGCCAAATCAGGTATGTCACCCTGCTCGCTTCGCGACAAAAGCCACGCCAAGGCATGTCAAACGTCCGAGTCTCGGGCTCAGCTTTTTCCAGTGGGTGCCCTAGGTGGTATGCCACATTTTTGGTATAGAACATAGGTGGTTTTGGTGCCATCTTCAAGGTGAACACGACTGATCTTTAGTGTAGGTGTAGTTTTTGACTTAGAGAGAAATAGAGAGCTCTAGCTCTCTCTCCACTTGGAGATTTGAATTGGGGTTTCTCCAAGGGTCTTTTTGCAATATTTCCTTCCCCTAATTGCTGGTTATAAGGTTACTTAAGGTTGGGTTAAAGATTACTCATGTTTTGCACATTTGCTCACTCTCTTTCCCCCTCTTATCCATGGTACAAAGATTTGAGTAATACTTCTTAGGTCCCTAACAAACTTTGATTAATCATATGATCTCCAAGTTCTTATGTGTTTCCCTAAGTCTCTACCACACCTGATCACAGTCCTTAGTGCCAAGATGTGCTCTAGCCATGGTAACACCTGAGGTGTTACAGCCCTCCCCCCTTAAAGGAATCTCGTCCTGAGATTATAGGTAGAGTCCTTAGGAGGGTGCCTTGAAGGTGTGCTGGTGTAGGTTTTCTGCCTTTAAGTTCCTTTAGTTAACTGTTCTTCGAATGTCATCCTCTTTGCAACTTCAGAAGGACATCCTTTTTAAGTTAAAACCACAACTTAGACTTTCCTTGTTATCTAAGTTTTTCTTACAATTGTATTCAAAGGGCAGGTGGGGGTGGGTTTTGGGGTTACGTACCAACTCCTTTGGGCAGAAAGTCGGGGAAGCGGGAGTGTAGAAATTCCTCGGTCTCCCATGTAGCTTCTTCTGCTGAATGGTGACTCCATTGAACTTTATACATTCTGATCGACCTTGCCCGCGTTGACCTCTCTTTTTGATCCAAGACCTTGATGGGGTACTCTTGATAGGACAGGTCTGGCTCTATCTCAATGTCTGGCTCAGGTAGCACTTCAGTAGGTAAGCGGACACATTTTCGCAGCTGGGATACATGGAACACATCATGAATAGCCGACATGTGTGTCGGTAGCCTCAATTGGTACGCTACTGGTCCACAAGCTTCTTTGATCTCGTAGGGTCCAATGTAGCGAGGGGCTAACTTGCCTTTGATTCCAAATCTTTGAACACCTTTAGTGGGTGATACTTTAAGATAAACATGGTTGCCCACTTCGAACTGTAGTCTTCCGCCTCTTGTCATGATAGCTCTTCTGCCTGGCCTGAGCAGCTTCTAAGTTCCTTCTGATGACTCTGACCTTTTCCTCTGCTTCAAGTACCAAATCTGGCCCAAATATTTCCCTCTCTCCTGCTTGAGACCAATTCAGCGGGGTTCTGCACCTTCTCCCGTACAAAGCCTCAAAAGGTGCCATCTTTAGACTGGACTGATAGCTGTTATTGTAAGAAAACTCTGCCAAGGAAAGACACTTGTCCCAATCCTTCCCATAATGTAGCACACAAGCCCTCAACATGTCTTCCAAGATCTGATTTACTCTCTCTGTCTGACCATCTGTTTGAGGATGGTATGCTGAGCTTCATAGTACCTGGGTCCCAAGCGATTCTTGCAGCTGCTCCCAAAAGCGTGCCACAAACAGTGTGTCTCTATCAGATACAATGGTCCTTGGAATACCATGCAACCTCACTATTTGGTCAACATAAATCTCTGCATACTTCTCTGTCTTGTGGGTGGTATGCACTGGTAAGAAATGAGCGGTCTTGGTCAATCTGTCCACAATAACCCAAATGGAATCATGGTGCCTGGAGGTATTTGGCAATCCCACGATAAAATCCATGCAAATGTCTTCCCATTTCCAAGATGGTATGGGAAGGGGTTGAAAAGGACCTGCTGCCTTCAAATGACTGGCTTTGATTCTCTGGCAGGTGCCACACTCGGATATGTACTTGGCAATTTCCCTCTTCATTCTGGTCCACCAATACAAAGATCTAAGATCATGGTACATCTTGTTACTACAAGGGTGCATGGAGAATTTTGAAAGATTAGCTTCATCCAATATCTTTTTTCTGAGCTCAGGGTCTTTGGGGACGACCAATCGATGTCCAAACCATAGAATTCCCTTGCTGTCTTGCCGAAAGCACTTGTATTTTTCTGCCTTTTGCTTGACCATTTCTTTGATAATCTGAACACCCTTGTCTTCAATTTGTACCATGATTATTTGCTCCTGTAATGTGGGCTCCACCGAGATATAACTTAATTCACCGGAAGGAACAACTTCCAGGTTCAGCTTACACAACTCATCACACAGGGTGGTAACTCTTGCATCCATGCTCACACAATTGCACTAGGCCTTTCTGCTCAAGGCATCTGCCACAACATTGGCCTTGCCGGGATGGTAGTGCACCTCCAAATCATAGTCCTTGATTAACTCCAACCATCTCCTCTGCCTCATGTTCAGATCTGCCTGAGTGAAAATGTATTTGAGACTCTTGTGATCAGTGTAAATGTTACAGTGAGCTCCCATCAAGTAATGTCTCCATATCTTGAGAGCATGAACTACGGCTGCCAACTCCAGATCATGTGTGGGGTAGTTCTGCTCATGGGGTCTGAGTGCTCGGGAAGCATAAGCAATTACTCTGTTATCTTGCATTAAAACACATCCCAAACCAGTACCGGAAGCATCACAATAAACTTCAAATGGCTTGGTGTTGTCAGGTTGAGCCAGCACTGGGGCTGTTGTCAAATGCTGCCTCAAGGCATGAAAGGCATCCTCGCACTTTTGGCTCCAATCAAACTTGACTCCCTTCTTCAACAGTTCAGTCATTGGTTTGGCAATTCTGGAGAAATCCGGAATAAATCGTCGATAATACCCTGCCAATCCCAGAAAACTCCGAATTTGCCTTACTGTAGTCGGGGGTTTCCAATTCATCACCTCCTGTACCTTCTCAGGATCAACTGATATCCCATCCTGAGAAATTGTGTGACCCAAGAATTTGATTTCCCTCAGCCAGAATTCACACTTGGACAACTTAGCATAAAGGCGATGATCGCGCAGTCGCTGGAGCACGATGTGCAGATGCTCAGTATGTTCGTCTTCATTCTTGGAATAGACCAGAATATCGTCAATGAAAACGACCACGAACTTGTCCAACTCTGGCATGAAGACTGAGTTCATCAAGTACATGAAATAAGCCGGGGCATTGGTCAGCCCAAAGGACATCACCAAAAACTCATAGAGCCCATATCTGGTAGAGAAGGGCCGTCTTGGGAATATCACTGGCTCGGATCTTGATCTGATGGTAGCCCGAGCGAAGATCTATCTTGGAGAAAACCTTGGCTCCCACCAACTAATCAAACAGGACATCAATGCGGGGCAGCGGATACTTGTTCTTGATGGTCACCGCATTGAGAGGGCGGTAATCAACACACATTCTCAAACTCTCATCCTTTTTCTTCACAAACAAGGCCGGACATCCCCAAGGTGAAGTACTTAGGCGAATGAACCCCTTGTCCAACAGCTCTTGCAGTTGCTTCTTCAATTCTGACAATTCTGCGGGAGGCATCCTATAGGGTCTCTTGGAGATAGGAGCAGTCACGGGTTGCAGTTCAATGGCGAACTCAATGTCTCTGTCGGGTGGCATTCCCGGCAATTCATCCGGAAAAATATCTGGGTAGTCACAAACCACTGGGATCTTTTCCACTGGGGATTCTATCATAACGAAGGCACATGAACGAGTACAGCCTCGGTCGGGCAAATATAATGTGGTTTCACCACAAGTTGGTGAGTGCACTTCAATGGCCCTAGCTGCAATATCAATAATTGCTTGGTGCCTGGTTAACCAGTCAGTTCCCAATATAATATCCACGCTATCCAAACCCAGAATAAGAAGGTTGGTTTTAATTATCAGACTACCAAACTTTATGGGCACATGGCGGCTGACTTGATTGGTGGCAATCCTGCCTCCGGGTGTTGAAATCATAATTCCCCCATTGGTGTGGTGGAAAGGTAACTGACACTTGGCACTAAACTTGGCGCTGATAAAACTATGTGATGCACCAGAATCAAAAAGAATAATAGCGGGATAATTCAAAACTGTAAAGATACCAGTCATGACAGGTGCTCCCTCTGGAATGTCAGCCATGGTAGTGAAGTTCAGCTTGCCCAGCCTCACTTGCACCTTCTGCCTCTTGCCTTGATTCTGGTTCACATTCTGCCCCTGCCTTTGCTGGTTTCTGGGGCAATTTTTAGCATAGTGTCCGGTGTTGCCGCATGTGAAACACCTGTTGTCATTTGCCTGGCGATACTGTTGCTGCTGCTGATTGTTCCTCTGAGCTGGAAACTGGGTGCGGTTGGGTGCCTGCTGCTGCTGTGGTCGGATCACCCAACGCCCTTGCTGCTGCTGGGGGCCCCTGCTCTGGGTGTCAGACACAATCCTGAAGCGCTGTGGCTGAGCTGAGGGTCCTGCCACAGGGGTCTTTCTCTTCTTTTCTGCCTGTCGAGCTGTGATACAGTCTTCCTGGGAGATGGCCATGTTAACTAACTCATTGTAACTGTTGGCCCTGACGGTGTTGAGACGGTCATGGAGCTTAGTGCTGAGCCCCCTTTTGAACCTGTCTCTCTTCTTCTCAACCGTATCTGCATGATAACCGGCATACTGGCAGAGGTCATTGAAGGCCTGAGCATACTGTAGCACTGTCCTGTTGCTCTGAGTGAGTGCCAGAAATTCGTTGAGCTTTCGGTCCATAATGCCAGTTGGTATATGGTGCCCTCTGAAAGCTGCCTTGAACTCCCTCCATTCCACCTCTCTACCCTCTAGCTGCATGGCGAGAAAATGGTCCCACCAAGTCCTTGCAGGTCCGCGAAGCTGCTGGGTGGCGAACCTGACCTTGGCGACCTCTGAGCAAGCTCCATGAAGTAGCAGAAATTTGGATTCCACCACTCTCAACCACACATCCGCATCAAGCGGGTCCTCTGCCCTGGTGGACAATGGTGGCTGAGTGCTAAGGAACTCCTGGTAAGTAGCAGCCGCGGGGTGGCGCTGATGGTCTCCACCATAGTGCTGAGGTGGTGGCTGACGCTGAGCTAACTGTCTCAAGATCTCATTCTGCTGGGCCATTAGCTCCTGCAGAGTGGGAGGCGGTGGCGGCGGTGGAGGAATGCGCTCATTCTGACCACGACGCGCTCTCCCAGCCATCTGAAAAAAATCACATGGTTGCTTAATAACACACCTTAATGTTTGAGGTTTAATCGCGGTAGGAGAGTTAAAGCAATTTGATAGATTCCAACATAAACCAAAAAGCATAAACCTTCCGTTCAAATTTAAACTAACATTAATCATCCACCAACTTCCAAAAGAGTTTAACATGGTTACATAAATGGTCCCAAAAGACTCAACTCTACCTAGCCTAGTACCCTAAGGGTGCAAAAGCTAAGCTAGCGGTGAGGAGTCCAACTATCACCAACCTCTAATATTATCCCTGACACCTAGTGAGCGAACGAGGCAACGCTTGACTCGGGGGAAGGTGGTCTCCCTGAGCCAGCGGTGTCCACACTGGAAGCAGGCTCCTCCCCTCCCTCAATGTCAACGTCCTCGTCAGCCTCCTCATCATGGATCTCTTGATGATGCATATCCAGGTGCTCATTAGCCTCTGCTAGCTGCTGCTGGGTGTTGAGGAGCTGATCTTCGAGAACCTCGATGGTGTTCTCCCTCGTCCCCACCAATTCCTCCAGCTCATGGATCTCATCAGACAACTGCTCCACTTGTAAATCTTTTTCCACCAGCTCCTGGGACAAGTCCACCACGAGCTCCTCCCTGTTATCCAGGGTGATCTTGGTTGCCTCCAACAATGCCATCAGATGAGACATTGCCTCTCCACGCATCACTTGCAGACGATACAGAGCGTTCATGCATCATACCGACAAGTGAGCAGTGTGGCCTGGGTAGAGGGCCCAGATGTGCTTGGCATGCTCCACCCGGTCCTTCCACATTGGGTCGTCCTCCTTCTCAGCGGGGAACAGACCAATGGGGTGGGTGGAAAGCTCCAAGGGGTGAAATCCACAGAAAGTGGTCAACCCGTGCAGAGCAATAGCCTCAATCGTGTCCTCAGCCCGGTATCCAAAAGACTCAGAGTCCAGTGAACGCCAGCCTAGCTGCGGGGGATGAGGCTCCAGGGTCATCCTCACCCTACAGCGGGGCACCTGGTGCTTCTCAAACTGCTGCACCGCGTACTGAGGGGGTGTCATGTATCCGGCCCCCTGAAGTACCTCCCACAAAATGCGGGGAAAGCCCTCTCGTGCTAGCCCGTCAGTGTGGGACAGTGCATTCCCATCGTCTGAGGATCTATGGGAAGCCATCTGTGTACGGTTAAGCGTAAGTAAAAGAAAAGGAATTATAAAAAGAAAAAGGAATCACCACTCAGCCTCTCTTTAAATAGAACAATGGTACTGGGGTACTTAGTTGGTCATCATTTCGTATTAGAGTCCTTACTCAATTATCCATTTGTTAAATTTTAAGAATGCATGCATGCTCGTCCTGAACGACCTCACACAAAGTAAAGGGAATAGGGAAGAATTCCCATCCCATATAGTAGCCCGTAGGGCTTAATCACTTAGCCACCTAACTACTCTTCTATCATCCTAAGGCTTCACGTCCTAGGTTTATCCTGATCGTCCTACGATCTATCCAACATTGTTGCTAGCAAGTTTTACTTTGGAAAAATGGGTGGTAATTACATTTTATTGATTCCTCTGTGGTGGTACAAGCTCCGATACCAGCTGTGGCGGAACTGCCCAAATTATTCCAACTTAAGTGTCTAAGCCCTGCCTTAGAGGCTAGAACACACTTAAATGGGAATAACCCGCCAGTCCCTTGGATCGAGTCCGACACGGCCACTGACAGGATCAAGTACCACAGTCTCACTCGATGGTGAGTCACAGAGCAAATACAATAAAGCATAAAACCATGCATGGCAGAGTGTTAAATTATTACATCCTCATCATCGGAGTTTTTGCAAAAGTGACCATCATTGTTCGAAGTGCAGCGGAATAAAACTAACGGTAAGTAAACAGAGAGATGGGAAAGCCTGTCCCATCACTCCTCATGCTCCTCCTCAGCCGAGGTGGGGTCCCACTCGACTGTCCAACCCGGTGGCAAGGTGGACGGCCAAGTCACTCCAGCAACCATGTCCTCCAAAGAACCTGTAAAAAATTATGCCACAAGCAAGGCTGAGTATACTAATACTCAGCTAGACTTACCCGGTGTGAGGAGTCTATACTCCTCTACCTCTAGACATGCAGATGTTTGGCTGTGGGTTTTGGTTGCCAAAAGCACTAGCTGAGTTTCTAATCAAGTTTTAACTTGGTCAAATTTAAGTGTGACTCTCTTAAGGCTAAAAGTGTACTATCTACTCATACATAGTAGCAAGCATTTTTAGCAATCAACATCTTATATCAACTCATCATGTTTCCACTTGTTACTCAATGCAGTACAATGGATCAAGCAGTCTCATTAGCTGCGAGAAACAGACGATTCGAATCGAGTTTTTATCCTTGCAAGGTAAACCTAAACACACAACATGTAGGGGCACTCCGTCCCCACACACATCAACCGTCCCCATCGATTCCCCGTCAGCAGATCAGGGCTCACCGCCTTAGCGTACAATGCCTCACTGACCCCGACTGCCGTCGTGCAGTGACCGCACTTGTACCCACCATAACCGGAATGGGCGACCACGTCTCAGGTCACGTGAGGGGTAAAGTCCACTACCAGGTTCAATCAGGTACTAGGCTTACCGATTTACCATATTTCTCGGCATATGTTGAGTACGTTCAAACGCTTGACACAGGTATCCGCACGTTAATCCTTATTCCAATTTCACTTCGTAGACCACGCATCCCCATGGATCCGTGTCCACAGACCAACATTAATATGATATGAAAGTGGGTACAATCAATGTCCTGACCTCGCACGAGTGCTAGAAAAATCACTCGACTTCTACCGAGATCCCTAATTATTAAAGCAGCTACTCGACCTAGCATACTAGTATCCATCTCAAAAGGAATCCTGAGTTCATGCAACTAAGGTTCCAGTCAACTCCTACACTTAAGTGCACAGTACAAGCCTACAAACATTAAGTGTAGTAAAATAGCATATATAACGGTTATGCATAAAACCGGGGCTTGCCTTCCAAAGCAGTGGCAGACAGGTCCTCTGGTGCAGGCTCTGGTGCTGGATCTGGAGCTACCTCCTGAGCAGTTCCTTGCTCCGGCACGAGGACGTACTCTCCGTCAGCAAGGTTACAGTCTATCGAATGCAATGAACATGTATGTCATGATTATGCAGGATTTAATAACATTATGCTAAAAAGAAACTAAGTCAAGAAGTAACTTAGGGTTTCTCGGTCATGCGGGGGTTTTTAGTGGTTTATGCTTATCACTTTTAGATTTAAGTTTTTATTTAGGGTAAACATAGAGAATTGGTATTGCATTTATATATTTCAGTGGACAATTTACAAGGGTTTTTAGGATGACCCTAATTTCCATTATTCGTTTTCCTTTCTTTAATTTCTATTTATGAATTCTAGTGGGGGTTTGAACTACAACAGTAGGTTAATCTTCTCCAAAAATTCTGTAAAAATTACAGTGGGTTGCCATTGGTTACTATAGTCCCTTCTAGGAAGTTGAGGTTCAAAATACAAAGGCTATGCTTAAGACAAAAATAATAAAAGTTGGGTAAATGGGCCACTTTGTACTACAACTCTTAATTAGAGGTGAGTTCTGTCCTAAGGTCTATTTTTGTTGGTATCTAACAGTAATAATAAACTTCTGTGCCAAAAATCACAGAAAGTTATTTGGGGGTTATTTAGTTGTGATTTTCTAAATTTCCAAGCCAAAAAGGTGCTTATAACTAACTTGTCATTTGAAAAATATCAAACAACAGATTTCAGATTTTTCCTAAGTTCTTATTAACAAAACATTAGTTATCCCAAGGGTTGGGGTGTTTTTACCCTGAGGTTATTTTTGTAGGGTTTTTCTAAGTTTTCCTTGTTTTCTTAAAATAAAAGGTATCCTATTTATTTTATACTAAACTAGGGTATAATAGATTTTTCCAGTGAACTATATTAACTAAGTATCCTAACAAAAATAGGGGTGCCCTCTGGTTCATTATTTAAATCACATTTTCTATTTTTCTTGACCCTAAGCATATTGCAAAATAAGGGGTAAAAACTAACTTAATGGAGTGGACAGAGAGGTTTAACATTTTTAAACAGGTCAGTAGGTAGATATAAACTTCTCCAAATTTTTCTAACCCTAGTCAAATAGTAGAACTATTTTTCTTTCTATTTTTGAGCTTTTGGCTAAAACTGTAATTAAATCAGAACCTTAAAGTTTTCTATAGTACCTAGGGGTTTTATATTTTTCTTAAGTAGGTCACATTAATTAGAGTCTGGCAAAATTGGTTTGACCAAATTTGGATGAACTAAACAGGAGTTATGAGTTTTTAAAGTTTCTGTTCAAATTAAAAACAGATTTAATAAGTGTTTCCTGGAAAAACAGTTTACACCGAGGTCCCTGGGTTTAAACTGAATCAATCTTCGCAGTTTTACCCTTGCGCCACTATTCCCCTGGGTCGCTAACAGTTCAAAAAGCCCCCTGCTTTTTCGTCCTCTCACCCGTGGTCCTTCCCCAATGTAAACAGAACCCGCGGGAAAGAAAAGGGTGGCGCGGCTTACCGGCGGCGAGATAGGTCCGGCGAAGGGCAGGGTTGGCTCGGGGAGGCTTTAGCGGTTACAGCGAGGTGCGGCTCGGCGGCGGGGATGGTCGGAATCGCTCGGTCCACGCGTGCAGGCGGGTGTTCTCGTCGGCGGCGAGTGTACCGGCCAAACCACGGCGAGCTAGTTCAATCCAAGGGCACGGTGAGCTTCACGGGGTAACGTAGTGACCGTGTGCACAAGGAATCGGAAAATGGTTGAGTGGATTACCCGGTCCACGTATTCCGGGGTTGAGAACTCCGGCGATCGTGGACTGGCTTCTCCGGCGAAGCAGGCTTCGATTCCTCGCTTGCGGAGCTTCACTGATGTGTGCACACTCGTCTCCGAGGGTTGGATGGGGCTGGGGAAAGCTGGGCTGGCCGGTCTACGATGGCAGTGGCTCGGGTGGCCGCGGATACGTCGCGTACGGGCAAACGGCGGTGAACTGAGCTCCGGTGAGGCTTGAGCGTGCGCGGAAGGGTACGGTCAAGGCTCCTGGGCGTTTTATAGGCGCGGGCGCGGACCAGGGCGCTGGCTTGGTTTGGGCGCGACGCTGGGCATGCAGGGGTGCGCGCGGGCGTGCTCTGGCGCGCGCAGAGCGTGTCGAACACGTGGAGCTTTTCTTCTGCCCGTGTTCTACAGCTCACCCAAGTCGCAAACGTGCGAATCTTGGCAAAAATCCGGCGCGAGTCTTTTCCTGGCACCTAGGGCTATCACTCATCTGTGAGATGCCATGGCAGATATGGCCTAGGGAGGGAGATCTTCGGGTGCCAAATCAGGTATGTCACCCTGCTCGCTTCGCGACAAAAGCCACGCCAAGGCATGTCAAACGTCCGAGTCTCGGGCTCAGCTTTTTCCAGTGGGTGCCCTAGGTGGTATGCCACATTTTTGGTATAGAACATAGGTGGTTTTGGTGCCATCTTCAAGGTGAACACGACTGATCTTTAGTGTAGGTGTAGTTTTTGACTTAGAGAGAAATAGAGAGCTCTAGCTCTCTCTCTCCACTTGGAGATTTGAATTGGGGTTTCTCCAGGGGTCTTTTTGCAATATTTCCTTCCCCTAATTGCTGGTTATAAGGTTACTTAAGGTTGGGTTAAAGATTACTCATGTTTTTCACATTTGCTCACTCTCTTTCCCCCTCTTATCCATGGTACAAAGATTTGAGTAATACTTCTTAGGTCCCTAACAAACTTTGATTAATCATATGATCTCCAAGTTCTTATGTGTTTCCCTAAGTCTCTACCACACCTGATCACAGTCCTTAGTGCCAAGATGTGCTCTAGCCATGGTAACACCTGAGGTGTTACAGCGGCATCCATCCCATTAGCATTGATGAGGCTGTTCGCAGTGGCACTGGTTTATTTATGCTGGAGCAAGAACCTTACAAGTTTCATAGAATCATAGTATCGATATATAGTAATGCTCGTGCATACCTGCAGTGTTGTGATGTTGCGCTCGAGTTAATCAGAACAATATACCTGCCAGTGCAAAACATACCTGTGAGAACCAGGGAGAACCAGAGGGAAGAGGGCACGCATCGGAGGGGAGACACCACACAGGTAGAAACACCATAGACATGATTCTTCTCTCTCACTGACAGCTCATGTTTGACCAGCAATCCTCTATTGAAGGCATGGAGCTCAGATACCCAATCATTTTTAAATTTTAAAACATACAAGGTGCAAAAAATGAAAAGAAAATATAATGTACACTACTTACATACAAAACACTCTGGAAACTCAACACATGTTTTTATTTGATCATTGGCATAAACCTTCATCATCTCACCCTAAAACAAGAGAAAATATTTCAAACCATCAGTTGTGTTAGCACCCTACTACCAACATATAGCTAATGAGTTGTGCTATGAATTCTAACCAAAAGCGCATCTGCATATACCACCATCTAATCTAATATACAAGTAAGAAAAAAACTGACCAAGCTATCGAATCCAACAAAAAAGAAACAATAGAAAGTCATTAAAGAATGTCTAGCACATGATGTGAAGATATACCTTTCTTTTTTTGTCATCCCTATACTCGCTCATCGACGTGAAGATATACCTTTCTTTTTTATCATCCCTGTATCCGCTCATCGACATGTAGTAGCTCTTCACCTCCGCGATGATGCTGTCGTATTTCCCCTGTACCTGCCGACAAACTCAAACAGGTAGAGAGATACACTAAAAATGATTTAGATGAAAATATGAAGGTGATTCAATCAAAACTGGTCTCATATCTGTCATGGGGAAAAGGCACATATTGGTAGCAGACACTAATCTGGCTGGTTTAGTTGCTCTAAATAAACTATTTCTTGAGGCAAGTCTCAATATATCTGCAAATAGTTGGATAGCAGAAAGATATGGCACCAAAATTGAATCATAGAGTCACTGCCATTTAACACCAGTGGAACACCAGCTTATTCTTTTCACATTGGCTGAAAACCCAATGGGAAGTTTTGCCATCTCAAGAAATCTAGAATCTAACTCATTTTCGATGTACACAAAGCAAAAGAGATCTATCAATCTCATCTCACTTCATGGCACAACCAAATCTTACATATATTTGAGTAAATCATCAAGGTTAAATGGAGCTACATGAAAAAAGGTTGAGATTGGCAACAACAAACAAACTCCCTAAAAACACAAATAAATGATGTCAATGGCTAACCGTTCCTCATTCACAATAAAATTACAGGTGCATAAAACATTTATAGAGAATACGTACCAAGCGTGACAAATAATATGGTTGAGAATTGGGATTCTTCTATTCCACACACCACTCAGAAGTTTGAACAACACCATGACACCAAACCGCACAACTTGAGCTAGCCCATTCAAGAAAATCATTATCTCATTGGATGTCATGAAGAATTCTTCGCATTATAGTGCATTGACTCCTTTCTTTAGCTGGTGTGCCATTCTGCTGGTACCTGCTTGGGTCTAAAGGATTTATGTGAACTGGCTCGTGTCTAGACCATACTGCATTTTAGGTGCAAATATAATCATCATCAAGAGAAGAGAACAAAGCATGTCATAATCATAATGCTAAAACAATCCATCAAGTAATGTACCTCCTCTCGCATCGTTTGGCTCTAGGCTTCATTTCTACTTGCATGTTGATCGAGTGTTGGCACAGGAACACCAGTGGCAGGCACATTTTGGGCATGGATCAATGGTTTCCACATGGTAGGGCTTCAACCGATTGCAATAATTTTAGCATCACTATCATACTCAACATGTTTGTTCATTGCCCTGACATCCAGAGCTAACAGAAAGAGCACTGCCTATTGCAAACCAATTGCCATTAGTTTTAGTTTTGGTGTGACTACCCACAATACGACCTATACTTGGCAAGCGACAGCTAAAAAATACTTTGTAAGGCAATACAAAATTAAGGTGTCAAGGATATTGCTCCTCTCATTGCTGTTGCAGTACCAAATAAGTATAAAGATGAAAATATTGTTCAACAGAATAAATTTCTTTTGCATTAAATGAAAAGGAGGGATTGCCCTTGAGCAAAGGGCAGTCTAGGAGACAGAAGCATAAAAACAATTTTTCTCTCTCTCTCTAAGAAACACAAATGATTTCGACGGGGAAATGATGTGATGATTTGGGATCTTCAGTTGAGTCTCACACATCTGAGTTCAACTGAACATTTGATGCTAGATTTCATAGATACAAATAAATAGAATATGGCAGGTTTAGACATCCAACAGACCATGAACTAACCAGTGAGGTAGTGACCATATATAAAAGAAAAAGCATGAAGCACATCATGAACTCACCAGTCCATCAGTCATCAGATATTAAAGGAAGATCAGGAAAAACAAACCTCAAGGAGCATAAGTTTGATATTTTAGCCATAGTGAATCGGATTGTGAATAGGACTGGTGCTTTGCTCCTGAATTGAGTCTCATCTATTTTGTCGATTGGGGTACAAATAGCATGCAATAGATCAAAGGAATGAAAAAAATCTCACACAACACTAATCTTCTTTTGTCTATTGTGGCAACAGGCATGTGCCAAGGTAGTGTCTTATTTTATCCTCCTAAGTAAAATGGCAAAGGAACCAATTCAACCGAGGGCAATTAATTAAATTGGATGGCAATGAATAAGAAGTATCATGTGAGCAGAGGAGGTGAATAGCTATCTTGTAACATAGATGAGAAATTCCACAACAATAAAGTTTCATCACAATCATTATAGTTAAGGAAGAAATATAACAAAAAAGAGGGAAAATTCAAATCATAGAATATCTAAACAAAATAGATCACAACCATGATCAATTGACGAATAAAATAAATTGATGGAATCCATACATTATCACAGTGTGGTCACAACGTTTACCAATGCCACCGTGTACGCAGTGCAAGCCTATCCACATATGGTTTCTAATAAGAGCCACATCTAAGCAACCAAATTAGTCAAATCAACAGTCAAGCGAGAGCGCGGAGACAGAGGTTCACACACCGAGCAGAATCCTCCACAAAGAAAATAATCCTGTAACAAAACCCCTCCAACATCCAGGCAGGATAAGATATGATAAAAGATAGTACCTCATAAGACATATTATCAATATCCATCTACATGTCTGTATGCCGATCATAGGAGGAAAAATCTAGCAGACGGAAGTTAAATGTGAACAAGTCCAAATACCAGTGGATGCTCTGATGGTCTGGTTACCTTCAGAACACGATTGGCTGTGTGATTAAATAAGATAATAACAAATTGATAAGTACTTCGCTTAAGATTGAAAACAATCAAAATCAAAAACAAATTACCTGTACACAGCTCACCTAAGATCTTCAAAAAGAAGTATTTACAATAGAAGTCTCAAGAATTGAGTTGGTATGCTTTCCATGTGTTCAGGATAAGGATCCCAGCAACGCTGGATAAGTGACAAAAGAGTTGGTGGGGGCACCAGATTGAGGAAGGGCAAGTGATGGACGCAATGCTCGGGGGCGGAGGACCTGTTATGACGGAGTATGGCTCTTGCCATATCTGGATCTAAGCAAACTTATTAGTACAGTGTAGCTCCCAAATAAGGCCTTGTTCGGTTATTCCAATTCCATCTAAATTGGAGTGTATTAAGATGAATTGAGATAAATTTTGACTTGTTATGAATTTAAATCAACTCAATACCATCTAATCCACATGGATTAATAACGAAACGAACAAGCCTTTATTATTATTAATCACTACGTTGCAGGTTCAAAGCCTACTATGTGCACGTTTTTGAATGTTTTTCATTGTTTTTGCAAGTTTATGGATTTTTTTCTTCCTTGTTTTTGCAAGTTTATGGGTGGTTATCTTTTTTTGCATATAGTAAGCTCCGTCATGCCTATTTTTCAGTTCGTACTCCGCCAGTGGCGATGCTTGAGAAACAATTGCTGTTGTAAGTTGTTGTTCAGTATAAGTCATTTCAATAACAGTGTGTGCCTAAAAAATATGGCAAATGGTCACTTCTAGAGAAAAATGGATTTGTCATGTTAAATACGGTGAATATGAACATATGTATAGAACTAATAAATGCATAAACCCAAGTAAAATACACCTGAATCTAAATATTTTAAAAGTTCCATAGTAAATCAAATTTCAACATACTGGAATAAGACTGGTTGTAATAGCCACAATAATTAAATTTCTAACTGCAGCTGAATGGCAAAGAAATTATGGTAACCTTTTCTGCTAGGCATCATGGAATAACTATATTATAGAATGATTGCCGCTCGTAATCAATTAGATGAACTTTTACATCAAAATTGCATTAAAAATAGAACACTTTAACCAACCAACAAAGAACATAAAAGAACAATTAAATACCTGTGCTTCTGCTCTCAGATGAGTATAAGGCACCATACCAGTAAGAAGCTCACAGAGAGGAAGTCTCAAAACGTCATGACTAATGATGATAGCAGAATACTTCAGTACTGAATAAATTGTCAGATGTGCAAAGATGCAACTTAGTTGAATAATGTAGCAAAACGTCTTGCCCATCACATCATAATAGATGGCTAAAATGGATTAGCTGTTTGAAGTACACACGTATGTTAGACTACCTAGAGCATAATCAGTGCTGAAAGAAAACCACCGTACACCACCACCTCATACTGATGCCAGGAACTATACAAGTCACAGTGTTCGCATCCATGCATCTAGGTACATGGGACCCAAATTTGTACCATCCCCTTGATAAGTACTTCGCTTAAGATTGAAAACAATCAAAATCAAAAACAAATTACCTATACACAGCTCACCTGAGATCTTCAAAAAGAAGTATTTACAATAGAAGTCTCAAGAATTGAGTTGGTATGCTTTCCATGTGTTCTCTTCAGAACACGATTGGCGGTGTGATTAAACAACAAAGCAGCCGTGAGTGTGCTCTGAGTCTCCTATCGAAGCCGAAAGCTCAATTCACCGACTGAATCAAGCTACCCATGAGAAGAACCTCGGTTGAAAAGGCAGGGGGCGGGGGGAAAAGGAAGCCAAGAACTCACCTTTTGCCGGAGGTAGAAACAATAGATCATGAAGCTAGGGAAGTGGCTCAACAAAATGGATTGGGGGAGGAGAGCCCAGTACCTTTTGGGAAGAAGAGGAGGAGCTCGTCGTGATGGGTCCTGGGTGCTCCCCGAACAGCTCATCCTGCGCAGCAGAAGAAGGTGGTGGCCAACGCATGAAACGTAGGGGTAGCAGATCTCTAAAGGCAGACACAAGAGGAGCTCTTAAGGCCAGAGGCGGGTGCGTAGGTGGAGGCCAACGCGGATATGGCTCCGGAGGCCGAAGACAGGCGCAGACGCGGGGAGGCAGGGCGATGGATGGAGTGGGGACAGGACGAAGTGAGGAGGAAGCACGGGCGGCGGATCTAGGGGGATGAAGAGCCGAAGAGGAAGCAAGGGGCAATGGGCAGAGCGGGGATGGGATGGCAGATGGATCGAGAGGAGAGGAGGATGCAGGGCGGCATATCGACAGGGGCGCTGTGCGGCGTGGGAGGGAGGGAGGGATAGGTCGGGAGGGGAGAGGAGCATGGCATCGGCGTTGATGGCGGGGAGCAGAAGGGGAGGAGGGTGGAGGATCCGCGGTAATCTCGCCGGTGTTGCCTGCGCGGGATGGAGAGGAAGGGGCGGATCGGTGATGGCAGAACCAAAATTGTGGACGCCTACACTAATAACTTAAGAACCAACTAGTTAGTTGCCCGTGCGTTGCGACGGTACACGAACACCGTTGATAAAAGCATTAATAGTAATTAATCTTGGATCATTTCATGAAATATGCTCTCCCGACAGAAGGAAAAGGAGAAAGACCCATTCATTTTTTATTCATCAATTAGAACAAAGTAGAAGCAACTAAACACCATATAAGCTCATATATCAAACCCATATATTGTCTAATAGCTACACCTGTGATCAACAAGATGTTATTAATCAATTACGAGACTTCATATGGATAGATGATGTGTCAATACTAATACGCCATTTTTTTTCTCAAAAACAATGATAACCAACGTCGCCGGTACGGGGGAGGTGAGGCTGGGGTTGGACCTGAGCACGATCTGCTCGAGCGAGGACGACGACGTGAACAGCGCGGGCGGCACCGAAAACAGCCGAAGATGGAGAGCGTCCAGAGGTGCAGCAGGCCCCACAACGAGGCGGGGTCGAGCCTAACCCCGGGCCTGCAGGGCGGGGTGGCGACGTCGGGGCCCAGGTGGGGATGTAAGAGCATCAAGAATAAAAAATAAGCTCCAGTATTCAACAAATGGCGCAGCATAAATCACCTTCAGCGGTAATCCTTCCAGTGATACAAGTCATTGAAGTTTTCCATAACATCTGGCAAACAAGCTTCAAACTTCGTTTGGAATGCAGATGCGTTCTTCACAGGAGCGCTACTGTTATGAAGAATGTCAGACACCTTTGTTGCATAGGCCGAGCAACCTTTGTTGGAATCGAGGTCTCCTTGAGTGTAAGTATTCTGTAACAACCTCAACAATCTGAAATACAAGACAATGAACAATGAGTATTCATGCAATGGGGATTACAGAAGAGACATCATGTGGAAATGAAAAGCCTAAACACAGTAGATTTGTCTTCACAAGGGTTGTCTTCCAAACAAATCAGATATTATGTGCCACAGTAGATTTGTCTTCACAAGAGACCTCTTATATAGAATAAATCAGATATTATCAGTCAACACAAAGGTTGTCTTCCAAACATCCAGTCAGTCAACTACGAGTCTGTGGCACATGAATCCATTAACTACATATTACATAGGCTCATTGTTGCTGACACATAATCAGTAAGCTATTAACTGGTCTCAATGTGGGTGACTGGGTGTATAGATAAAAAATAGTGTTCTAACAGAACAGCCTTTTGGCATCAACAGAACAACAATTTAATGCTCTGCTTACATATAACAGTTACTTACCCTACTTCTACCAGCAGCAAATGTGGATTCATTTTCACGTTCAGGGCTTCTGTTGGATGACAAAGGAGGTGGGACCCACCTGAAATGCATATTTCATTTTTTGTCAAGAAAGTCAATAAGGAGATATCATGCATATTCGTCCTATTGAATATCATTAATTACTGTGCAAACTATTACCTTCCACTTCCTGTCATGATGTATGGTTCTGTTCTCCATTGTCGTAAAGTATCCCCCTATATTACAATATCACAAGCTGTTAGCACTCTATCAGCACAAACATTTTCCGTACTTAATTGAAATTTTATGGATGTAATAAATTGTGACTTGGTTCTCAAAAAAAATATTCCAGTCATAATATGGTCATAGATATAAAGTTCTATTGATCAAGAAAAACAGCATATACACGAGAACGAGATCAAATGTGCGTTTGACATGATTCCACGCTATTTAAAATCATGTATCCTTACAATGCCTCTACCTAAATACAAGACTAACCATAGTTAAAAAAATGCAATCCCTATACTACAAATTGAAGGCATACGTAATATTTCACGCTTCTAGCTAAAAAAATCATGAACCGTTCTCCAGGTACTTCAACCCGTTCTGCACTCTTGGGGCCACATCATCCTTCGACCGTAGCGGAGTGGAGGCAACGTTCTTGAGTACTGCAGCATGCAGGTCGAATTCGGCCTTGTACTTGCGGCAGCTAGCCTCGATACACTTCTCTGCGAGGCTTGTGGAGACGCTATCTTGGCTGTCCCTCTCGTGCTCTTCAACCGCAGGCCTTATCTCGTCGTACAGGGCATCGATTTCAGAAACGGCCTGGTTCTTCACTTCCTGCAAGATCAGATGGATCATTACATGGTGCATGCGTCTTAAACTTCAGATTGTTCGCCACGACTACACTGTTTCAAGAGAAGGGGGTTCTGATCATAGTCATAGTAGACCATTACCTCACAGTACAGTATTTCTTCGCATGCCACAGACGATGTAAGCCGGTCGCAGATATCTGGGATGTCCAGCTGTTTGTGCACAATGTGTTTCGGTTTCCTGCCACGGTGTTTCGGCGCGGGCTTCACAGGGACCAACGCTGAATGGTTGTTGTTGTTCTGAGATCCAGTTTGGTTCGCTGCTGTCGGTCGTGCTGTGCGGCCGGAAGCTGTCGTAGGAGGTGTTGCGTGTGGCCTGCGTGGAGTTCTGCAAATATTGTAGTATTAATTTATCGGCTACACATTAAATAACTAAAATGTAGCACTTTAATTAGACTCGAAATCCATATCCAAATTGCATAGTCTGTCCAAATTCACATACAGATAATGAAAATTGTGAGAGGTAATTACCTTTTTCCAATCCTCCATCCTCCTCCTACTCACTATATCCTTGCATTGGCCCTTCCCTTTCAGGTCGCTCTCGATCAAACTACTCTCAAGCTGCTGCAGAATCAGATAGATAACTGCTGCAATGGAAGAATGCTTATGAGAATTCCAGTCCAAAGCAGATTGATGCAGGGGTTACAACACGCCTATATAGGCAAGAGACTACCATAGAATTCCCTAAGGCTTGCCCGCCTTTCATATGTCGACACTGAGCTATCTCCATCAGCATAAACCTGCGAAAACAAAACATAACAGATTTTAATGCATGAAACCCAAGTCTCCTGTACAGAAAAATATATATAAGAGGTCCAGATTTCAGAACCACATACTGCAATTTTACCTTGCAATAATCAGTTTATCCCATTGGAGTTCTTATATGTTTTAGTAGTTCTTCTATAGGAGAAAAAACTGGAATACCTAGGAACAGATGTATGAAAGAGCACGCAATAAAATCAAGAAACGTGAACTAATCAGTAATTAGAAGCTCCCCCCAAAATCTGGTTATGTGTGTTATTTTAGAGCAACCAACACTACATGCCTCTTATAGTGAAATATGAGTTTCTGTCCATCAATGGTTTAAGTTATAGGAAAACAACCACATGGCACACTGAACACATTGGCGTCAAGCATGCCATTTCAATAACTTGTTTTAAGTACAATATGAGTTTTTTGTCCATCAATGTTTTCAGTATTGAAATCAAGTAAATACATTAATCTGAGAGAAAAGACACAATAACGAGATTTAGTACTGTTCACCATCAACAAAAGTAGGATGTTGTCAATATAAGAAATGCCATTAGAGCCCCCCACAATAGCAATCCTTTGATATTAGACGTTAATACTATAACCAAAAAATGTAAATGCAATAATAAAATTAGAGCACAAATATCTATCGAGTTCCAAGTTTTGTGCATCAGGGTTTCTTATATCAATGAAGACATCTTGTGAATTTAGTGTCACCTAGTGTCCATGGAAGTGCAGATATAAGAAGAGGAATATAAAGATTAGGGCATTAAGCCATAGCATTCCTGTAGACAAAGCAGAAACCACACTGACTTTAGTTGCTGAAACAATCCAGGACTGGAGAAGAAACTGTAAGAGGACTGTTAAGGACTGCTAACTTAAGGGCTTTGCTTGAGTGATTCCCTGCCTACGTAGGTTCATGTTTGGTTTTGGGTTGGCAGTTTACCTACCCTAGATCAGAGTCAAAACACAGATGATATCAAGGCAAAACAAGAGAACCAACAACTGACCAACGAATATGCAGGAATGGGAGATGCGCGTATGGACAGGTATGGGATTAGCACCTGGCGGCTGAAGCAAACGCGCCAAGGATGCGCTTGACGGCAGCGTGGAGGTGAGGGATGAGGTCGAGGAGGCCGAAGATCCAGGGCTGGTCACCATGCACGTCAGCACAGCTCTGGAGATTACGATCCCTTCGAAGCCGACCGTCTCATCGTCAGTGGGGAGCTCCTCTTTGTGGAGGCCAGCTGCTCGTAGGGGTCCCGCGGTAGCGCCGCCAGTAGCTCGTCCAGCAGCACGAAGTCCGCCGCCTCCGCGCCGTCGCCCAGTGGCATCGCCTCCACCGCCAGATCTCTCCGCGGAGGCCGGGCGAGATGGGTGAGACAGAAGCCTAATCGGATCGGGCGGGTGCCTGGTTTTGCCCGCTGCTGTGCTTCGGAGTGGGCTGCTTCCATCGCGCGTGGGAGGGTGCGCGGTTGTGTGGCTAGCGCGAGATCCGCGGGGGGTGAGATCCGCGGCGGGGCGGCGGGGGAAGAGTGGGGGCAGGCGGGGGTAGGGCGGGGGCGGGCGCGAGATCCGCTAGGGCGAGATCCGGGGCGGCGGGGAAGGTGCCTTCCATGCGCGTGCGTGGGAGAGAACAGAGAACGGCAGAACCGTGCGCCAATCTGTTGTGTGGACGCCTACACTATAAACTTAAGTAGTAGTAGAGAATTGTGGACGCCTACACTAATAACTTAAGGAGTAGTAGAGATATATATAAAAAGGCTACGGCCGATTGGAACACCAATAATCGATCAATCAATATACATCTAGTGTTTTACCTTTTGCCCTAGGAGTAGACAATAAATTAGATTCTTCTCTCTAAATCTTCACCTCTCTCTGGCTTTACGCCGATTAGAGGCATCTTAGGTGCCCTACCGATCCCAAGACAAAGCTCCCGGGAGCGAGATTCAGGTGCTACCGGTGAACTCTGCCGTCCCTGTGCACACGCGGACCGTCTGACAACATGGCACGGACCGTCCGGTTCGTCAGGCAAGAACCTGAGCCTCTACGCCACGTCGCGAACCATCCGACCCCTAGTCGCGGACCATCCGCGCCTCCGCAGAGAGCACCATTGCCGGTTCTCACCGTAGCGATTGGCGCCAACACACTTTTTGGCAACTCCGCTGTGGAATTCGCGTGCAGACCTATCGGATCGGCCCTCAATGGTCAGTTCAAAAGATAGCTCTGACGTTTCCACTAGTAATATCATAGAGCCGACTTGGGAAACCTTGTTGGCTAAAGAACAACTCGAGTTCGAGGAGCACCAGGAGCAGCTGATCAAGGAAGCAAAGGCGAAGTTCCTGGCCAACTTCAAAGTGGACAGGAATAATAAGATCGTTCGGCAACGGGTGACTGATCTGGCTTCGCTCCAACCCACTACAGCTATCCCTAGGGTAAGCGACACAAACGAACTCCAATCTCTTAAAGCTTACATAGATTAACAGCGAGACCAAATGCAACAAATCATAGGGTTATGCAGAATGATTATAAAAGGCTAGCACGTGCTTTTGATAAATCTACCATTGCAAATTTTCCTTTCCACGAGGTTGGATTGGGGGAAAACACGTGATTCATCGGCTACGGGTTGTCATGACCAGTCACAACCCATTTATAGGATGCCGATAGACACGTACCCTAGGCAACCATAGCCTCCTACGCAAATCAACGGTAAAATTGCCGATCTGTGCATGTCCGGACCGTCTGCACATGAGCGTGGACCATCCGGGCCCGCGACAGCTGGTATCGTTTTTAGAAATAAATTACCGAGACATGCTCCCGAGCTGTCGCGTACTGCTCAAACCCTAAACGGCCCAGTCAGACCGTCCGCGTATAGCGACAAACAGTTCGCATATAACACTGGACGGTCCGACAACACGGCCAGACAGTCCACACACGCAGTCGGATGGTCCGCGTACATAACCGGACGGTCCGACACATAGTTTTTTGAGGAGGATTGTTATCCAAATCCGCATCTGTCCCAGCTAAACTTCCCATCACATCATACAACACACCAACACCATAATATAGCATCCCAAGCCCATGGGGGCGGGTACTTTCCGGCCCCTCCTAGAAGGCCGAAAAGGAATGGCCAGTCCTATGAGCCACATAGGGAAAGTAGTAATGCGCAACAAAACCCAAAACAATGGGGGGGGGGTGGGAAGACAACATACTAATATCTAAACAACCTCACCCATGTGTAGGATCTAGGACACCGGCTAGAGGGGGGTGAATAGACAGTTTTAACTATAATCAAAGACAATAGAGACATTCAATCAAAACAACAAGAGATATAAATTTCCTAGCTTTGATAGGTTAACAAAATATGATGAATAATTTATGTCAACACTACAAATGATAGACAATGCACAAATTACTAACTACTTGCAAGTAATGAGTAAATAGTGAGAGAATAACACCGAAATTTATCCTGTGGTATCGGTGATTTGCCGATCACCCCTAATCCACGTTGAGGTGGAATTCAAGCTCTCACTTGCTCCTCTATCATGACACGGCTTGATCTTTGAGCCAAGTGGACAAGAACTCACTCAATACCTCGATTCCACTAGCGTCGCCCTTGCCTCTCCGGCGAGGTGGGCACGAAACCCTCACAATCAACACCGCGACTCCTCCACAATCTTCACGGAGAGCTCGGTGGAGACAATGTAAACCCTAGTGTAGTGCACCATGACTTTTGTCATTGGAGATAATAAAGGAGTTTTATTTTGAATATGTGATTTATTCATGAGACATGTCCCCTTTCAAATAAATACCAAATAAAAACACATAAACATATGCATCATGTTGAACTTCTTTTGTTTGTGCATCAAAACACAAACTTATAATGAAGACAAGTCTATCTTTGAATTCAAATTAGAACACTAAATAAAATGGGAAAAATAGAGTTAAAGAATGGAGGATGGATAATAATTATAACTATAAATAAGAAATAAGTATTACTAACAGGTGCAGTATCATTCATAGTGGAATTTTTTTGATTCTTGAAAGTATGAAGTTCAAACTAGAAATTCAAATTCATTTGAACATTTAAATTTAGAAAATAGGAAAGAAAATATAAAAGAAAAAGGAATGCACTTGCGCATGGGCCGGCCACTGCCCCTTTCGGCCCATTTGAACAACCCATCGCGCTGGCCCAGCGGAACCTCGCTTAGCCACGCTGCGTAACCCCGACGACGGGGACCCACGTATCAGCCGCTCGTCGTATGCGGAGGGATGCACCCGTGAGACTGGTGACTGGGCCCGCTTCGTCAGGCCCAACTTCCCATGCTACGAGTTCTGCTAACGCCAACAACCGCGTCGACTTCGCCGGTGGCACAACCCCCATCCTCACCGAGTCGGCTGGTACAAATGCGGGCGTTCGCAAACCCAGAAACCCCTATACCCTCACGAAGCCAGCCGTTCTTTCCTGACATCACGAAAACGAAACAACAAGGGAGGGCCATCGTCCGTCACCGGGAGCTAGTGCCTACACCGACGATTGGTGGCTGGTGAGGGGTTGTGAGTGTTCAGCAGCGTTTTTGGATCGTTTGTGTGAAGTATCAAGCCCAGAGGCCCATCCAAGTGCCCGGAATTTCTCGCCGCCGTTGCAATCCCAATCCGCACCATGGACCGACCCCGACACGCCATTCACACTGGTGAGTTCTCGGCCATCGTGCTTTCCCCGCCCCCTCGTCGTGTTGAGCCCGTCATCGATTGGGTTAAGCCTCTACGGCGTCGTGCGCATCGCTTGCCGGCGAGCGCCGCCGTACCCAAACCGGGGAGGGAGAAGGTTTCGTAGTCGGTTGGATCCAGTTGGACGGCCACGATTAGTCACCATATATCCCCTTTCCGAGTCGTGGAACCTAATCCGTTGGATCCTATCTGGAGGGTCCAGATCTGTAGGGTGCCTCGGAGTAGTTTGATGCGTCTTGGACCGTTGATCTACGGACTGGCGGATCAGATCATTTGGGAAGTATTCACTAAGAGAAGAAAAGACATGGGGCATCCGATCGGGATCGGACGAACCCGGGTGCGCGCACGCATTTTAAATCTGAACCGTCAATACTAAATCCCACGCGTAGTATTGGTTCAGCGAAGCATCGATGTTGGATCTAATCTCGGCCGTGGGTTTTAGATCTGGCGGCTTAGAAATACTGATACCCTTTCGGTCGGGGAAAAGTGCAGAAGAACCCCTCTTTTTTCTTAATATCAACCCGCCGTCCCACAGCTGTTATAAAGAATTTAAAAACAGGTCCTGGTATTTACAGATTTCACCCTGTACTCTCTGAAAATATGGTGCACAGTCCAGAGATTTGGGAAAATATGTAAATGGATATAGAAAATGGATTTCTAGTGTTAAAATAATTCCAGAACTTATTTAATTCTTAGAAAATTCATTTTAAATCCTTTTTGACTCGTTCTAGTTGCAATAATTTTGTACTAATATTGTTTAGCACTTTATAACTCTGTTCAGTCAGGAAACATAGATTAAATTTATTCATTTGGCTTAATCTATATCAATCCAGTGCGGCCTGGTGACCATTGGCGCTGGCCACGCGTCGTCCGCTGATTGCGCACTGATCGCGCTGCCGACCGTTGGCGCGGGCGCTGCTAGATCACCAGACAGTCTGGTGAATTTTAACCGTAGCGTCCCCAACAATTCCCGAGAGTAGCGAGTTCGTCGATGCGCCAGCCTGAGCACTGGACACTGTTCGGTGCACACTGGACAGTCCGATGCACTTGCAGGCTGGTGCAAGTCTGACCGTTTTAGCTAAACTTATTTTGCTCCTTTTGGACTTGACTTAACTGAGTTCCTAGCACTTAGACAAGCATGTTTAGCTCATAAAACAAATGACTAAGTGTCTAGAACTTACCTTCATACTTGATCCATCTAGATTTGCTTCATATACCTTTGCTCAACATCATGTTAGTTCTCACATAGTGTGTTGTGCATCTAATCACCAAAACAATATAGAAATGGCTCATGGGCACATTTCTATTTCAATAATACTGAGCATAGTCTTCAAACTAATCCTCAGTACAAAGTTCTACCCTATGGGAGATCATACCATAGTCCAGACTATTTGAAGTGGCAAACTCAGCAAAAGTAGCCACATATCTCTTGAATCCAGTCATCCATACAATCAATTGATCTTCAATATTAATTTTAGCAGCGGCAAGAAACTGTTTGACTGTCAGTTCATTGAAATCAGTCCTCTGCCCCATGAATTCATACAAGCCAAATTCCTAAAACTTAGCAATCAAGCCCTCCATGATTGTCTGACCCTGCATATAGTCCCAGTCAATCACCTGATGCTTATGGAACTTGGTGTCCATGAGATTTCCCCAGAAAACATCGAATTGTAGCTAAGTATGAAAATACTGAATATTGGTGTCACTTAGAAGAGAAAACTAGTCAACAATCCTTCTGGAAGAATATTCAGCCATAGAAAACCTCATCATTGGATACGTCCATCCTCTGATGTCAATAGGATAATCAGGATGAGTGTGAGATGCATCTTCAGTATCCAAAGAGACACTGCCCCTAGCTGATGATTGGGCCTCTGAATCGGTGGCAGGGTTATAATCTGAGTCATCCGCACGACGATGCTTGGACAAAAACATCCTGCTAGCTTCTTCTTCAAACCACAAAAACCGCTGAAACAGAATATAAAGAATCCCAATAATAATAAGATAATAATTTGAAAAGCATGTGCAAGATGCATAGGTTGATCTGCTAGAGTGCGGACGGTCCGCGTGCCCACGGTCGAACGGTCCACGCCACCCTGGTGGACGGTCCGCGACTGTCGAGGCGCGAATTTCACACCCCAATTTGCCCCAAATATTCAAACACGAAATTGGAATTAAATATACATTGAAATGAAACTAAATTTTTGCATTGATTTCATGAGGATGACCATAACCAATTCCACCAATCAGTTTTGTGAAAAATCTATCCAAAAACAGATCATAGAGCAATTTGTAGAAACCCTAAAATCCACAATATTTGAACAAATTGCTTGGAAAATTTGAATATCGAGAGGAAGACATTATTGATGAGCTTTAAGAATTCTCCTGGACAGTCCACGCTCGAATCCGAATCTCCAACTAGGGATGAAAACGGGACGGATACAACCGGATATAGGGTCATCCCGTATCCTACCCTAATATATTTCTCTCGGATATGGGACCGGATATGGGTAGTTAAGATTCAGGACGGATACAGGACGGGACCAGGTAATAATCCGGACGGGTAAGAAACGGATAACGGATACTACTCGGGTAGGTACCGGATAATTGTTGGGTAGTTCATCCGATGATATTAATTGTCCAATCATCCATAAATTAAACAATACATAATCATGTATATGATAGATCAGATGTAAGAAAGGAAAACGGTAAAATTGACATCATGCAGTTTAAAGTTGCTTATCACAAGAACATTGTAGAACCAACACCGCAATATTTAAAATTCATAAAATATTCTAGTTTCACTAAAAAATTGCAAATAAGTTAAAAAACTAATAAACATTTTATATGAAGATAACTCAAGTACTCGTATGAAAATGATAAAGTGAAGTACTGATTATGATGAAACTTGGATACTTACACTAATTGCACATGTAACTCATACAAATAAGTGAAAGTGAAATGAAAGAAACGTAGACATCTTATAGATCTTATGATTCAAATATTTTTTATGGTTACATATGGACATATGTTGTATCTCCGTAAAATTTCACGATTTTTAGGCTATTTATGTATTATTAATTTATTGTCATAGAAAATCATCAAAATACAATTAAATCATTAAAATATTGTTTAAACAAAAAAGTGATGTATTACAAAGTCATAGATCTCTTCAAGCTCTATAATTTTCATATAAACTTTATCTTCATCCGATTTCATATGTAAAAGTTATGATTTTATAACTATATTATGCAAAAAAAGAAAAAACGGGTACCCGAATTCCGGGTACCCGTATCCGGCCCTGGATTTCTGGGTACTGCCCGGGTATTAGTAATTCTGTATCCTACCCGTATCCGAGGTTCAATATCCAGGTAATACCCGTATCCGTTCCGACAAACAAAGTACCCGTATCCGTATCCGAAATTACGTCCCGTTTTGGTACCCGTATCCGATACCCGTTCCGGGGACGATCCCTATCTCCAACCTCGCAAACGACAAACTTTTCTCAAAGGAGTGGAGAGAGAGACGACGTGGGCAATAGAACAAATGTGACTGCTATGGTCTGCCTTGGCCAATAAAAAGTCCACTCACGGACGATCCGCACCCTGGAAAGCGCAACGGTCTGCTCTGTTCATTGGATTGTCCAGAACCTGATGCGGCGGACGGTCTGCGATCAGAGGGCGGACGATCCGCGGCCTGACACTCAAATTTCCAATCTTTGTCCAATTTTTGAATTCGAATTTCAAACAGGTTTCATTGCTCAAAAAGGACATTTTGACCAATGCAAGGGTTAGTTTACATGCATATATACATATTATACTTGAGTGACTAACCTTTTGCATATAAATCTTTTCGATCATGCAAATATAATAAATACATCAAAAATAGCAAATAAATAGCTTAGAGAGTTCATTCTAGAGCTCAAATGTAATATAACACATGTGTACTCAACTTCAAGCAACGTTTGAGAGATCTATCACGTTCATTTCACTTCTCAACTTGCAAAACCTTGTTTCATCCAACGGTTTTGTAAATATATCCGCCAATTGGTCATCCGTGCCATTAGAATAAATGGAGATATCTCCTTTACCAACGTGATTACCTAATATCAATATAAGAGCTAATTTTATGACACTCTTATTATCAAACATAAGAGGTACATTCTTGAATGAAATCCCATAATCCAATAGAGTTTGTGTCGGGGGTAATGATTAGGGATACCTGAATTATCCCCCGAACAAACACACTTAGAGAGGTAAGGACGAAACCCCCGAGGGAAGACTGCTGAGGTACCTATTAAAACTGAGGCCTCTCCCTGAGAGCCTCCTGCCTCTAGCGGAACTCTGCCTCACCCGAGGTCGTCGCCGCTCCGTTCGTCTCGCCCGAGCCAGCCTCAGGCAGATAAGACAGGGGCGACCAAAAACTAGAAGGGAACACCCGCATTTAATGCGCATACCTACCCCACGTAGCGGCAGTAGAGCACAGTAGCTGACAAGACATCGATCACTCCTGGCACAACAGCATGATTACGTCTACGCTACAGTACGCACACGTAGCCTACCACCCTCCGATGCGACGCCTAATACGACAAGCAGAGCAGACTGGCCCTCGGACGCAATCTATCTGCCTTGCCTGAGCTGGGTTCAGCCCACGTGTGCAATCTCTTTGCCTCACCCAACCTTGGGTCCAGCCTTCGGGCGATTTCTCTGCCTCGCCTGATGATGAGTTTGGCCCTCGAGCAAATTCTCCACCTCGCCCGAGCTCGGCCTCGGCCACCTACTACGTCGTGAATCCCGCAAACGGCCACTCCGCCCAACTGTGGCGCACATCAATGGATGGCTCGCCCAGCACCTCGGGAAGACTTCTGCCTCGATTGAGCAGGGGCTTTGATCTCGATAAACGCAGCGGGAATATTGACGTCAACCCATGCAAGGATGCTGACGCGTCCCGTAAGTAGCCTTTAGCCCATACCCGACGCTGTTACAACAACTACGGTATGGGCAGTCTCTCCCTCGGGGGCTCGGGCGTACGGACAACCCCTCGCCCTCTGCCTTGGCTCTCAGCAGAAAACCATCAGGCGCAAGTCAACCGCACAATGCACCATCATGTCGGCTTGCAGGGCGCCAGGACGTCTCTCCTTCGGATACAACATCCAGCTTCACTGTGGACGCTCCCCTTCGTGTATAAAAGGGCAGTGGTCCCTCCAGGACAGGGACGACCAGGAGAAAACACACAGACAAACGTTCACTCCACTTTGTCTTAGATATTGGCACTTGCCTCAATCATGTCTAGGGACTTAGGGACTTCCCCTCTGTCGTCGTGCTTGTAACCCCTACTATAGTGTAGCACCCAAAAATTCAAATCCAGAAAATTTCTCAAACTCGCTATAAATTCAAAATGAATTGTAAATTTTGTTTCAAAATGTTTGTTTGCGAGTTGATCTCAACAAATAAAATATAATGGTCTATATTCTCTCCAAAATCCTCCTCAAAATTTCCTACAAATATTTCCCCAGTGACCCCCTCAAATTCTTTCCAGAAATACTGCCCAAATATTTCCCCGATAATTCTCCAAATATTTTCCTCCTGAGAAATACCTTTAGAATCATTTTTCAAGCCTCTACAAATATTTTCTTCATAATTTAACTCATGCTCATACGTATGCGTACGCCTCCGGTGTCATACAGTGAGCTCTACAAGCTAATTTCACATATACATGACTAATACATGCTTATTTCCCACTAATCCTCGCCTCCTCCCCCTAATACCCCCACCTCGCCTATAAATAGAGGGGCAAGGGCCTCCCCTCAAGCCACCCTAAGCCATTTCATGGCAACTCACTCCACCACTCCCACTCCCACACAAGCACAACACAAGCACAATGATCGTTCGATCGTTCATTCGATCGTCCATCCACCTGTTCATGGTTTGTTCGTTCGATTGTTCCTGGTTTGTTCGTTCATTCGTCCGATCGTTCGTCCATCCAAATAATCTTTGTTCTGCCGTTATGCTGCCAAAATTCCGATCGTTCGATCGTTCGTCCGTTCGTTCATAATCCCTATTCATCGTTCATCGTTCGTTCATAGTCACTATTCATCGTTCATCGTTCGTTCATACGAACTTGTGACGGAACCTCCCAAGTCATTAGGCCCACCTACAGTTGTCCTTGTCCAACAGACATGAGACAACCCTGTAGATGTTCCTGAACCACTTGACAAGTTCAGTATCTTTCCTCTTACCTTTCCAGGAACATTTCACCCGTCTTGTAGACATTATAGAACATCGGAGATATAGACATGCGGAAGTGATTACATAAGCTTACATTTATTTAAAAAGTAAGATCAAGTTACATATTACAGACCAGAGCTATAAAACGAGTGCTGAGTATTATTACATTACCAAGGGAGGCAAAAACTCATCCCGATAAGTTTTACATAAAAGTTTCTTATGGAGGACCAAGTCCTCCCGCAGCTTCACTCTTGTTTTTCTTCATTTGGAACCACCTTGGTACAAAAGCAACAAAAATTTGTTGCTTCCTCACCTAAAAACAACGAGGGAATAAACCCTGAGTATGGAATTACTCAGCAAGTCTTACCCGACTAAAAAACAGACTCTCAAGGGTATGCTGGTTATAAGGGAGTAAAGGTAAGGTATCTCAAGATCAAAGACTCTGTTTTGCATAAATGCTTACTAAAAGTGGATCCTTAAAAATCAGATTTTATTTTTAGGTTAGGTAAACTTACCTGTATCTAGAGTTCTTTCTACCCTAGTTCAAACACTCATCCTGCACTAGCCAGTTTCTCATCATTCCCTTCATATTTAGTGGAATTGCTACGTATAAGTAAGTGACCAAGTCTCCATAACCGTGGAGGTACGGCGATCCGAATCGATTATACTCAGCTGAGGATCTCCAATCACACGACATATGTAGCACTTAACCCTTGCATATGTCAACCCGCCACCGGGGTTCTTAAGACCAGATGAGGTTCACGCAAACCGAGAGCACAGATACACCACCGTCCAGCCTCTTGCCACGAAGGGTACACGCTACTCTCGCCACCGCTCCACGCCCATTTCGTGTTATCTTATTCTAGCCTTAGTCTGCTCGAGGCAAGGCTTACCCATGACGAGGCATGTGACCAATTAAAGGGTCCTCGGTCAGCAGGCCTACATCGACACGGTCCTTAATCGACTCAGACGGAGACACTACACCAAGACTCTCTTCTCGTGCAAGTCACCCGCCCGGTCTCAGCTTAATCATTTCAACCCAAAAACTTGGTACCTGGCAGAGGTACATCTTTTCCGATGTTGAACCCATCACGGCCGCGATGGATTCACCATCAAGTTTTATTTTCAAAAACATCCCTCCCACTTTGCCAATCATCTTTTGTAAAACAAATCCCTTTTGTTTTGCTAGAGCAATACTAAGCATAGTAAAAACCTTTTGTAAAACAGGGTATCAAGGAAGGTAATCAAAGATCAAGGAAGGTAATGCAGGAATTGTTTAAGCATTCAACTCCTATCACCTAATGCATCATTCAAGTGAGAAAGATTTTAAATTCATCAAGGAAGGTGGCAAATGCACCGGGGCTTGCCTTCGTTAGTAGGTAAGTCAGGCTCAGGCCCGTAGATGTCAAAGTAGAGACAAGTCTCTGCCTGAGGTTCCAAAGGTGGTGGTGCCTTCTCTTCAGTTACTTCGATCTCTTCTTCGTTTTCTAAAGATAATTATGTATATAAGAATGAATGCCATGTAATGCTCATGAGAGTGCAAAGATAATAAGAATTTATTATCTAAGGTCTTGAATACAATTTTCCTTCACGGAACTCCGAGAACTTAGGGTTTCCGGAGTCAGTAAAGGAGTTCATAGAGCAGGGGTGGGGGTTTTGGGTTCTAGTTATCAAACAAGGTCCAAAACAACCCAAATTCTTCCCAAGGCTTCTAAATAATGTATAGAACTCATATAAAAAGTTTGGACATTTTTGGAATTACCATATGTCTTCTAAAAATCCAAAACTAATACTTTAAACTACTTTAAATGCCTTAAAATTCCTTATTTATTCTAAAAATCATGAAATTATTTTTGTTAAATATTATGGAAAATAGGAAGTCTAGAAAAATTGGTTTCACAATTTTAGGATTTTTCTACAATTTTCTACATATTTCTAAAGCTGGACAGAAAAAGAAAAGAAGAAAGTCTGAACAGTGTTGGGCTGAAATCAAACCAGGCGGCCCAGGCCCACGCGGAATCGCGCGCGCGCGCCCGCGCTGGCATCTTTACAGAAAGGGCCTCGACTTACTGATCATTCCGAAGCGGGTTCAATCACTATTGCATGAGTCGATGACAATTCCTAGAAAGGTCCCCCGGGTTCTACTCTTTTACACCGACCAACCCACGACGAAGAACAGACCTCGCTGCACTCCGACAAGCTTATTCCGGCCGGACAACGCCACGACTGGAGCTCTCGTGTGATAGGGGCGCAATTAAACCTTTACCGAACACTTCCCCTCCATCAATTTCACCAATGGGCACTGAATTGATTAGTTCACGGTGACCGAGCGGATGGGCAAGGGGATGAACATGTTCCAATCAAACAGCGACGAGGATGGCCAAAATTGAGGCTGGGTAAAGGTTCACGGGTTCACCAGGGTCCATGGACACACTTTGGTTTGGGCAGAACAAGACCCGAAGAGCGGGTCGACGGTGAGGGGGTTACGACGGCGTTCTATAGAGCAGGCGCGTTCCAGTGAAAGACTTTGACCGCATTCCAATTGGCCGCTTCCAAGAGCAACAAGAGACCATAATTGTGCTAAAACAAGGAGCAATTGGGGAAATTACTAACCTGAGGATGCTGACCACGGAAGAGTTCCTTACGGCGGAGCTAAGAACAAGAGAGAGAGGGAGTTGGGGCTACGTGGGTTTTCCGGTGAGCTCGAGTCAAGCGCTTAGTCGCTGGGGTACGGGATGTGGAGAAGGAGCCAAGCCCGAGCGCAATTTATAGGCTACTGGCCGGGATTGGATGAGAATCACGGATTCCCCGATTGCGCTGGCGAGCACACCGCGCGGCGGATTCCGGTGATAGCACGACGGTCGTCGTTTAACCGGAGCCTGCCACCTTAGTGACATACTGCCACGTCGCCGATAACTTTTACCGCGGCCGCCAACGACCATCCCAAGCTATGGTGGCGTTCTTATCGCCGGTGACGAGCGCCTGAGCTAGCATTTTGATCCTTATACTGTACCATGGTGAATTGCTAGCAGCTGGTCTGACAGCCCAAGTTTAGGGTTACATTTCTCTTAATTTTCTATGGCAACATACCTAGAGTTCTGCAGCAAAGTTGTAGTACAATATACCATCTACAATATTGCTATATGGTGTTGCCAGAAAAAGCCACTGGATCATGCTTGAAATTGGGCTTGAAGTTGATGTCAGTTCACTGTTAGCCTGATTTCAGACTTTTAGCAGTCTGACAGCCCACTTTTGAGCATGATTATCTTCACTTTATTCTTAACAACTGAGCTCACATCCTTAAGCAAAGTTGTTCACCTTTGTTTAGTCTACAAGTTTGATGTGGTGACCTAGGACAAAAACTCTATAGTTTGAAAGTTATAAAGCTCAAAAGTTGAGCCCTTAACACTAAAATTCAGACTTAGAATTAAATCTCAAGTAGGGACCTTTTTGCAAATGAATCCAAAACTTAAGGTTTGGCTTGTAAATTCACATATGAGTGACCCAAATGACTTAAGATACTTATTTAACCTGGTTTTTGTACTTTAGTCCAAAAGTGGACTAATTTTGCACATAAGCCCCTAGGGTTTGGTTTTAGGGTTTTCTAGGGTTCCAATTAGGGTTTTTGGTACCCCACGGGTATAAATGCAATTCAGCTTTATTCTTGGGATCATTTTATGACCTTTTCCTTAAAGCTTTTAGGTTTCCTCAATTTGGGTTATGTTTTACCCCTTTAATCCCCTTTTAGGGTTAAGTTCCCTATCCAGGGTTCTATTTGCAAAATGCTATAACAATACAACTTGTTTGAAATTTTTACCTAGTGAATGCACTCTAGGTGTGTCAAACATATGCAATGCCAATGGTTATGATGCCATGCTCAAGTTTTAGTTGTAGTAACACCAGGGGTGTTACATCCTTCCCCCCATAAAAGAATCTCGTCCCGAGATTAAAAGTCCTAGGGAGAGTAATGGAAAAGGAAATGTGTCACATTCTTATTTCCTTATTCCAGGTACAAGGCAGGGGTGGTGTGGGGTTCATTCTTTATTACAACAATTAATCACGCTTTACAAATTACATGAGGCTAAAAAGCCTGGGAAACTCTTATATAAAAAGTCTTGTGTTTCCCATGTAGCCTCTTCTTCAGAATGTTGGTTCCACTATATCTTATAGAACTTGAGAGTTTTTCTCCGGGTAACCCTGTCCTTTTGATCCAAGACCCGAATAGGATATTCGGAATATGTCAAGTCTGGTTCAAGGACAACATCTGTCACTTCAACGGTTCGATCTGGTACCCGAAGACACTTCTTCAATTGTGACACATGGAACACATTGTGTACATCAGACAAGGTTTCGGGTAGTTGAAGTCGATACGCCACTGGTCCACATTGCTCAAGTATAGGGAATGGACCAATGTACCTGGGTGCAAGCTTTCCTTTTATCCCGAAACGCGATACACCCTTCATTGGTGAAACCTTTAGGTAGACATAGTCCCCTTTAAGAAAATACAAGGGCATTCGCCATTTGTCTTCATAACTCTTCTGACGAGCTTGGGCTTTCTTCATATTATGAATTATTTTCTGAACCTTTTCTTCGGTTTCTTTCACCATATCAGGCCTGAAGAAGTATCTTTCACCAGGTTCAGACCAATTTAGCGGAGTACGACATTGTCGTCCATATAAAGCTTCGAAAGGTGCCATCTTAATACTTTCTTGATAGCTATTATTATATGAAAACTCCGCTAAAGGCAAGTATTCATCCCATTTTTGCGAGAAGTCCAGAACACATGCCCGCAACATATCTTCAAGTATTTGATTAACCCTCTCAGTCTGCCCACTTGTTTGTGGATGATAGGCCGAACTGTGGAGCAATTTGGTACCCAGGGACTTATGAAGTTCTTCCCAGAATTTGGATACGAATTGAGGTCCACGATCCGACACTATAGTCTTCGGAATCCTGTGCAAATTGAGAATACAAGCAATATACAATTGGGCATAAATAGCAACTGGGTGCACTGTTTTGACGGGTAGAAAATGAGCAATTTTCGTAAGCCGATCAACAATAACCTAGATAGAGTGATACCCCTTTGCGGTCCTGGGCAATCCCACAATAAAATCCATACTTATGTCTTCCCATTTCCATGTCGGTATTGGTAGAGACTGTAGTGGGCCAGCAGCTTTCAAGTGTATGGCCTTGACACGTCTGCAGGTGTCACATTTAGCCACATAGCATGCAATCTCGATCTTCATTTTTGTCCACCAATAATGTTGCTTCAAGTCTTGGTACATCTTAGTGCTTCCGAGATGAATAGAATGGCGACTAAGATGTGCTTCATCAAGAATTTGTTGGCGGACCTCTTCATTCTTTGGCACCACTATGCGGTTATTAAACCATACAATGCCTTGATTATCTTCTTTGAAACATTTGGCTTTCCCAGCCCTTATCTTCTCACGAATGTGTTTCATACCCTCATTATCCCTTTGAGCATCAATTATCCTTTTCAAGATGACTGACTCAAGCTTTAGCTGGCTTAGGGTTCCTTGTTGGACCATTCCCAGGTTTAGCTTCTCCATTTCCTGACATAATGTATTGTCAGAAGTCTTCACCATAAGACAGTGACAAGAAACCTTATGGCTAAGTGCATCTGCCACCACATTGGCCTTGCTTGGGTGATAATGAATTTCCAGTTCATAATCCTTAATAAGCTCAAGCCATCGCCTTTGCCTCATGTTCAACTCTGACTGGGTGAAGATATACTTCAAGCTTTTATGATCTGTATAAATGTGACAGATATTACCCAGTAGATAATGACGCCAGATCTTCAGGGCATGAACCATAGCAGCTAGCTCCAGATCATGAGTTGGGTAATGCTCCTCATGTCGGCATAACTGCCTTGAAGCATACGCAATTACTCGGCCTTCTTGCATTAACACACAGCCGAGTCCACTGCCTGATGCATCACAATATACATCAAAGGGCTTGGTGATGTCCGGTTGAGCCAATACTGGAGCAGTGGTTAATAATGTCTTCAATTGTTCAAAAGCTTCATTACACTTAGAAGACCAATTGAATTTAACATCATTCTTCAATAAACTTGTGATTGGCTTCACAAGCTTAGAAAAATCTGGTATGAATCTGCGGTAATATCCTGCCAGTCCAAGGAAACTTCGGACTTGATGAACAGTGGTCGGGTGTTTCCACTCCAAAATGTCCTTGACTTTGCTGGGATCTACCGCAATCCCCCTGGCAGATAGAACATGTCCCAGAAACTGAATTTCCTCCAGCCAAAATACGCATTTGCTGAACTTGGCATACAACTGATGTTCTCTCAGGCGCGTTAACACGATCCGTAAATGTTGGGCGTGCTCCTCTTCATTTTTGGAATATATTAGAATATCGTTAATGAAGACCGCCACAAACTTGTCCAACTCGGGCATGAACACCGAGTTCATCAAATACGTGAAGTGGACAGGAGCATTTGTCAATCCGAAAGACATTACCAGATATTCAAATAACCCATACCGCGTAGTAAACGCGGTCTTTGGTATATCCTCGGGCCGAATACGGATCTAGTGATAGCCCGATCTGAGATCAATCTTGGAGAATACCCTCGCTCCGGTCAGTTGATCAAATAAAATGTCAATCCTCAGAAGAGGGTACTTGTTCTTGATAGTGACCTCATTTAGGGGTCGATAATCCACACACATCCGTAAAGTTTGATCCTTCTTCTTGATGAATATGGCTGGACAACCCCATGGTGACGAGCTCGGCCGGATGAATCCTTTCTCAAGTAGATCTTGTAATTGAATCTTCAATTCTACCAACTCATTTGGAGGCATACGGTACGATCTTCGAGAAATGGGAGCCGTACCGGGCTTCAACTCAATTACAAACTCTACATCCCTTTCAGGTGGCAATCCAGGCAAATCTTATGGAAAGACATCGGGAAACTCGCATACTACCGGAATATCTTTGATTTCCGGTACGATGGCTTCATATACTCTGCCAGCAACTTTAGTTGGAATGGGGATAGGCAAAAGAATTTCTTCTTGATTATGACTCAACCTGATAATTCTTTGATCAGTGTTGAGGGTTGCTTTATGCTTGGCCAACCAATTCATACCCAAAATGACATCTATGTCTTGGCCTTTCAGAATGATCATATTAGTAGGAAAGTCCCGTCCGGCCAAGGTTACGGGCACTTGATAGGCCACTTCTCTAGTAAAGATTTGTCCCCCAGGTGAGTGAATTTTAAATCCTTCTTTTGATTCATGGCATGAAATGCGATGTTGCTCCACAAATTTCTTGCTAATGAATGTATGCGAAGCACCAGAATCAAAGAGAATGACTGCAGGATGATTGACCACGAGGAACGTACCCATCATTACCGGCTCTCCGTCCGGTGTAGTGGCCACTTGTGTATAATATATGCGTCCCGTCTTCTTGGTATTTTTGCCTGAAGTATTTCCCTTGACTTTAGCTGAATTCCCAGATCCTTGCTGATTATTTGACTGATTTTGCTTTGGATAAGGGCAATCCTTGATGAAGTGTCCAGATTTGCCACAATTGAAACATCCAGTCGATGAGCTGGGCAGATCAGGGAATCGAGTGCCTGGGACACCCGACTGACTTGGGGCAGTGGGGGCATTATTGGGACGAATAATTATTGGCTGCTTAAAAGGGTAGGAGGGTGCACGAGAGCGATTCTGGTTGGAAGGCCGGAGAACAAACCGTTGCCTTTTCACCGGGCCCTGACTAGGCCTGTCACCTCCAAATCCCTTGGATTTTCTGACACCTGCATACTTCGCTTCTACTGCCAATGCTGTACTAACAGCTCTTCCATAAGTAAGATCTATGCAGGTTGCTATTTTTCTTTGCAGTCGATCATTTAAACCTCTCATAAAACAATTCTTCTTTTTCAGATCAGTGTTCACTTGATCGATTGCATACTGCGACAGATGATTGAACTTATTGAGATACTGATTAACAGTATCCCCTCCTTATTTAGCTTCATAATTTCTTCTTGCTTCATGTGAAGAACACCTTCGGGTATATAATGCTCGCGGAAGGCCACCTTGAATTCTTCCCATGTTATTTGATGATTGGCCGGTTGAACGGCCACGAAATTTCCCCACCAAGTGCTGGCAGGACCGCGCAGTTGCTGGGCTGTGAATAAAGGCTTCTGGGTCTCCGAACAGCGCAAAAGTCTGAATTTTTGCTCAATAACCCGAATCCATTTGTCAGCTTCTAACGGGTCTTCAGCTTTAACAAACAGGGGTGGACGTGTCTCTGAGAAGTCCAAATAAGAAGTTTCGCGGGGGCCTTGTTGATAACCCCGGCCACCTTGCTGCTAAAACTGTTGACCCGCCATCTCTCTCAGAAAATGGGTATTATCAGCGGTCGCATTCACTAAGGCGGCAATCGCCTCGGCTAGTGTGGGAGGGACGGGAGGTGGATTTGGGGTAGACTCCCTCCCACTGGAGGTTCCAGCAGCATCCTGTGATCGGGTCTTGGACGACATCTGTGGCAACAAACATTTGAAAGCAAATATAATATGCCAAAGACAAAACCATCCAATTTACATTACCAAAAAGAGTAATGTACAGACTCGATTTTATACAACAGGATACATTACCCAGTATACAATAGCACTACCTATTATACAATAGTACAACCTACAATACATTACTTCTATTACTACAACACTATTCCTGCTTTTGGTTGCTCCTGGCAGCCTCGTCGTCGGGTGTGGGAGACCATTCATCGACCAGCCTCATAGAAGGAGGGGGTTTAAAAAGGTCTAGCTCACCACCAAGTGCCTCTCCCGCAACATGCGAGGGTCCAGCTTTTGACCCGACAGGATCCATAGGTGCACTGGGATGTAGTTGCGAATACAGTACATGGACTTTCTCATGTAGGGTATTGCAATACGCCTGCAGATTGTCAATGGCAGTGCTAAGTTCTTCGATTCGAGCTCGAGCCTTTGCTTCCTTAGCCCAAGCCACTGAACGAGACTGTACCGCCCAATCAAGCGCTAAATCCCGATCAGCAAGTTGATCCTGCAGACGGCGGATGTAACCTCTTAATTCGTTTATCCTGTCACCATCCGCGACCCATATGCTGGTCCTGCGCTGCAGTTCCGTTTGAAGCTGATTCACGCGGGCTTCGAGATCCCCAATTGGATCGTTGCTTCCGCTACTACTATCCTCATCTCGTGGGGCAAGTTGATGACGAGGTACTCCAATTGGGCTAGTTGACTTACGCGCGGTCTTCCTTGTGCGCGGCGGCATTTCTCTAGGGGGAAAACTTTATTAGTATAATTCTTAGCATGATGCATGTATAATTACAGAACCAACCTTAGTTGATTTATACCTTCTATACATTGCACTCCTCCTATCTGGTTTTTCATATAGATTCTTCAGATATGAGGGATAAGAATGGAAGAAACCTTTCTAGGTAAGTTTTTAGAAAATCCTTTTGAAGATGCCTCATAATATCTGCAAAGAAGGGCTTCGCTCCAATACCAGCTGTGACGGAACCTCCCAAGTTATTAGGCCCACCTACAGTTGTCCTTGTCCAACAGACATCAGACAACCCTGTAGATGTTCCTGAACCACTTGACAAGTTCGGTATCTTTCCTCTTACCTTTCCAGGAACGTTTCACCCGTCTTGTAGAGATTACAGAACATCGGAGATATAGACATGCGGAAGTGATTACATAAACTTACATTTATTTAAAATGTAAGATCAAGTTACTTATTACAGACCAGAGCTATAAAACGAGTGCTGAGTATTATTACATTACCAAGGGAGGCAAAAACTCATCCCGATAAGTTTTACATAAAAGTTTCTTATGGAGGACCAAGTCCTCCCGCAGCTTCACTCTTGTTTTTCTTCATTTGGAACCACCTTGGTACAAAAGCAACAAAAATTTGTTGCTTCCTCACCTAAAAACAACGAGGGAATAAACCCTGAGTATGGAATTACTCAGCAAGTCTTACCCGACTAAAAAAAAGACTCTCAAGGGTATGCTGGTTATAAGGGAGTCAGGGTAAGGTATCTCAAGATCAAAGACTCTGTTTTGCATAAATGCTTACTAAAAGTGGATCCTTAAAAATCAGATTTTATTTTTAGGTTAGGTAAACTTACCTGTATCTAGAGTTCTTTCTACCCTAGTTCAAACACTCGTCCTGCACTAGCCAGTTTATCATCATTCCCTTCATATTTAGTGGAATTGCTACGTATAAGTAAGTGACCAAGTCTCCATAACCGCGGAGGTACGGCGATCCGAATCGATTATACTCAGCTGAGGATCTCCAATCACACGACATATGTAGCACTTAACCCTTGCATATGTCAACCCGCCACCGGGGTTCTTAAGACTAGATCAGGTTCACGCAAACCGAGAGCATAGATACACCACCGTCCAGCCTCTTGCCACGAAGGGTACACGCTACTCTCGCCACCGCTCCACGCCCATTTCGTGTTATCTTATTCTAGCCTTAGTCTGCCCGAGGCAAGGCTTACCCATGACGAGGCATGTGACCAATTAAAGGGTCCTCGGTCAGCAGGCCTACATCGACACGGTCCTTAATCGACTCAGACGGAGACACTACACCAAGACTCTCTTCTCGTGCAAGTCACCCGCCCGGTCTCAGCTTAATCATTTCAACCCAAAAACTTGGTACCTGGCAGAGGTACATCTTTTCCGATGTTGAACCCATCACGACCGTGATGGATTCACCATCAAGTTTTATTTTCAAAAACATCCCTCCCACTTTGCAATCATCTTTTGTAAAACAAATCCCTTTTGTTTTGCTAGAGCAATACTAAGCATAGTAAAAACCTTTTGTAAAACAGGGTATCAAGGAAGGTAATCAAAGATCAAGGAAGGTAATGCAGGAATTGTTTAAGCATTCAACTCCTATCACCTAATGCATCAATCAAGTGAGAAAGATTTTAAATTCATCAAGGAAGGTGGCAAATGCATCGGGGCTTGCCTTCGTTAGTAGGTGAGTCAGGCTCAGGCCCACAGATGTCAAAGTAGAGACAAGTCTCTGCCTGAGATTCCAAAGGTGGTGGTGCCTTCTCTTCAGTCACTTCGATCTCTTCTTCGTTTTCTAAAGATAATTATGTATATAAGAATGAATGCCATGTAATGCTCATGAGAGTGCAAAGATAATAAGAATTTATTATCTAAGGTCTTGAATACAATTTTCCTTCACGGAACTCCGAGAACTTAGGGTTTCCGGAGTCAGTAAAGGAGTTCATAGAGCAGGGGTGGGGGTTTTGGGTTCTAGTTATCAAACAAGGTCCAAAACAACCCAAATTCTACCCAAGGCTTCTAAATAATGTATAGAACTCATATAAAAAGTTTGGACATTTTTGGAATTACCATATGTCTTTTAAAAATCCAAAACTAATACTTTAAACTACTTTAAATGCCTTAAAATTCCTTATTTATTCTAAAAATCATGAAATTATTTTTGTTAAATACTATGGAAAATAGGAAGTCTAGAAAAATTGGTTTCACAATTTTAGGATTTTTCTACAATTTTCTACATATTTCTAAAGCTGGACAGAAAAAGAAAAGAAGAAAGTCTGAACAGTGTTGGGCTGAAATCAAACCAGGCGGCCCAGGCCCACGCGGAATCGCGCGCGTGCCCGCGCCCGCGCTGGCATCTTTACAGAAAGGGCTTCGACTTACTGATCATTCTGAAGCGGGTTCAATGACTATTGCATGAGTCGCTGACAATTCCCAGAAAGGTCCCCCGGGTTCTACTCTTTTACACCGACCAACCCACGACGAAGAACAGACCTCGCTGCACTCTGGCGAGCTTATTCCGGCCGGACAACGCCACGACTGGAGCTCTCGTGTGATAAGGGCGCAATTAAACCTTTACCAAACACTTCCCCTCCATCAATTTCACCAAGGGGGCACTGAATTGATTAGTTCACGGTGACCGAGTGGATGGGCAAGGGGATGAACGTGTTCCAATCAAACAGCAATGAGGATGGCTAAAATTGAGGTGGGTAAAGGTTCATGGGTTCACCAGGGTCCATGGACACACTTTGGTTTGGGCAGAGCAAGACCCGAAGAGCGGGTCGATGGTGAGGGGGTTACTGCGGCGTTCTACAGAGCAGGCGCGCGTTTCGGTGAAAGACTTCGGCCGCATTCCAATTGGCCGCTTCCAAGAGCAACAAGAGACCATAATTGTGCTAAAACAAGGAGCAATTGGGGAAATTACTAACCTGAGGATGCTGACCACGGAAGAGTTCCTTACGGCGGAGCTAAGAACAGGAGAGAGAGGGAGTTGGGGCTACGTGGGTTTTCCGGTGAGCTCGAGTCAAGCGCTTAGTCGCTGGGGTACGGGATGTGGAGAAGGAGCCAAGCCCGAGCGCAATTTATAGGCTACCGGCTGGGATTGGATGAGAATCGCGGATTCCCCGATTGCGCTGGCGAGCACACCGTGCGACGGATTCCGGTGATAGCACGGCGGTCGCTGTTTAACCGGAGCCTGCCACCTTAGTGACATACTGCCACGTCGCCGATAACTTTTACCGTGGCCTCCGACGACCATCCCAAGCTGCGGTGGCGTTCTTATCGCCGGTGATGAGCACTTGAGCTGGCATTCTGATCCTTATACTGTACCATGGTGAATTGCTAGCAGCTGGTCTGACAGCCCAAGTTTAGGGTTACATTTCTCTTAATTTTCTATGGCAACATACCTAGAGTTCTGCAGCAAAGTTGGAGTACAATATACCATCTACAATATTGCTATATGGTGTTGCCACAAAAAGGCACTGGATCATGCTTGAAATTGGGCTTGAAGTTGATGTCAGTTCACTGTTAGCCTGATTTCAGACTTTTAGCAGTCTGACAGCCCACTTTTGAGCATGATTATCTTCACTTTATTCTTAACAACTGAGCTCACATCCTTAAGCAAAGTTGTCCACCTTTGTTTAGTCTACAAGTTTGATGTGGTGACCTAGGATAAAAACTCTATAGTTTGAAAGTTATAAAGCTCAAAAGTTGAGCCCTTAACACTAAAATTCAGACTTAGAATTAAATCTCAAGTAGGGACCTTTTTGCAAATGAATCCAAAACTTAAGGTTTGGCTTGTAAATTCACATATGAGTGACCCAAATGACTTAAGATACTTATTTAACCTGGTTTTTGTACTTTAGTAAAAAAGTGGACTAATTTTGCAAATAAGCCCCAAGGGTTTGGTTTTAGGGTTTTCTAGGGTTCCAATTAGGGTTTTTGGTACCCCACGGGTATAAATGCAATTTAGCTTTATTCTTGGGATCATTTTATGACCTTTTCCTTAAAGCTTTTAGGTTTCCTCAATTTGGGTTATGTTTTACCCCTTTAATCCCCTTTTAGGGTTAAGTTCCCTATCCAGGGTTCTATTTGCAAAATGCTATAACAATACAACTTGTTTGAAATTTTTACCTAGTGAATGCACTCTAGGTGTGTCGAACATATGCAATGCCAATGTTTATGATGCCATGCTCAAGTTTTAGTTGTAGTAACACCAGGGGTGTTATAGAACTATTCATCGTTCGTTCATACAAATTGTTCATCGTTCATTCATAGTCACTATTCACCATTCTTCGGATCGTTCATAGTCACTATTCATCGTTCATCGGATCGTTCATAGTCACTATTCATCGTTCATCGTTCGTTCATATGAGCTATTCATTGTTCATTCATACGGACTATTCACCGTTCATCGGATCGTTCATAGTCACTATTCAGCGTTCATTGGATCGTTCATCGTACTATTCATCATTCATCCGATCGCCCAAATATTCAACTGCTCATCCATCATGCTATCTAGCTCGCCTAAGACCCGCCGGACCAATATTTCAGTCATACGAACTCCAGTGACTGTGATTTTCCTTCCAGTAAGAACTTCCCATCTGGTCATGCATCCTAGATTTCTCCAAGTTGAGCACGCTTAACTTTGAGATTCTTTCGAACCAGGCTTCCAAAAAGAAAGGCGAACCATGTTTCTATGGATACGCCGTCAATCCTATAAAACCTGGCCCAAGATACCATAGCCCACCCGGACCAGAATACCACAATATTCCTGCTATTTGGGTCCCGCCTTACTGTTGTCTCATGTGACAGAGTAGGTAGGACAATTGCCACCAACATAAACCTCTGCCCAAGAATAGCCCAGAAATAATTCTTGGCACTCCACGCAAAAATACAAAAGATTTACCAAATATCTCTAAATATTCAAATTCTAGAATATTCTAGGAATATTCCTTTTCCCTTTTATTTTTATTCCTATGATTATAAATCCAAAACTCCTCCATCCAAACTCAGATTCCAATAATTTTTGTTTCTAAATTCTTATTAAATTATTCCCTATCCAACCATGTCATCCCTTAAGCATGGTTCATATTCCAGAAAACTCCAAAAATACTCTTGTCCCATATTCTGCCTATAATTTCCCTGTTTAGACTAAGTCAGACGATTCATTTGTCACTATTCTCACCAACAGTGAACTCTACAATACTAAATCACATGTACCCAGCTATAAATACACCCAGCTACCCTATCCCTCTCCACACACTCAACACCCTCAGCCAAGGCAAACTCCCACCCACTTAGTTACCCCCTCCACTGGCTACATGCCTAGTGTCGCTTCGCCTCCAATCCACCCTCCTGGTAAGCACCTCCACTCCACAACCAGTAATATCACAACAACACATGACACATGTTCTACTCAAGACTCTCATCCATATATTGCAATTCTGACTATTATACTAAATATTTGTTGATATACTTGCTGGTTTGTATGTTTGCTTGTTCATGTTGCATCGTTATCGGAGCATTTGTGCCGTCTCGTGAAGGCCAGTTCTGCAAGTCTACGCCAGACGGTGGAGCCAGAACCTAGTTCCGTGAGCTGTCACCCTTTCGTCGGTTAAAGCCGGCAAGCTCACTAGATCCCTTTGATGCATAAATTACCTATGCTTTTCAACCACAACCCTCAGCATGTTATTTTATGCATGATATGATTTTGCTGCTAAGAGGCATGTTAATATGGCCACTCAGCCTTAGAACTTTGTCGCAATTCATCTTTATACTGATCTACTTTGTTGCTACAATATGATTTGGGAAAAGGTGTGAGTTTTCAAAAGATTTTTTTTCAAAATGGGTATGATGAAGGGTTGTCACCCTTATCACCTTTGAGTGGGATGATCAGGGACTCTCTGGTTTGGGAGGGCCTTAAGGTGATGGCTCAGTCGGGTTAAGTGTGAGCATGAAGGATTGTCCCTCTCGCCTAAGGATCGGTTTATCATCACTCTGTACATATACTCTTATCAAGTACAACCACTCGAGACTGTATGGGTAGTCGCTTGGTTTGAACTTGCATGGTCTGTGCCATATGTTTATGATGGCTGGGGAGCATCGAGAGGACAAGGAGGGGGAATGTTTTGTCCTATTTTGGTCATGGAGGTGGCCTTGTGCCTTTTGGTATAACTGCCAAGGTAAAGTCGTGCAAGGGAAGAGAGAGTTTTGGCATTCGGATCTCACGACGGTGAGATTCTAGTGGGTAAAGTGTACCCCTCTGCGCAAAGTTTGAAACCTATTTAGATAGTCCATGTCCATGGATATGGATGAGTTATGGCTTGGATTTGACATTTAGTGTTTTGTTTTCCAAAAATGCTTTTTCAAAAGTGGTTTTAAAAGGTCTGACGGTGAAGCGCCCTAATCCTCTGGGACTCAAATGTGATACAATTACTAGTCCCAGGAGGCTAGTAAACACATTTATATATCAGATGATTCTAGATCTGCTTAAACGAGACAAACCTATAAAGGTGGCGATCAACTTTAAGAGTTGGTCCACAACTCGGGACATATCATCAGAGTGGGGCTGAAGCAGCCCAATATATGCAGCGAAGCAAATCAGCGGTTCAACATCCATAGGCAAGGTTGGGAACAGGCGTAACTCTTACCCGATCGACGATCTCCTTCTCTGAAAAACAACAAATAAGCAAGGGTGAGTACTTACATACTCAGCAGCCCACCTTCACCCACGTAATGGGGGAAATTAGATATAATGCATGGAGTATGTGGAGCTTAGGATATTTTGCAGAAAGAGCAATATTTGATGCAGGGTTATTTTGTAAACCATTTTATATTTTTCAAAGCGCATCCTCTCCCAAAGGAGCAGGAAGTTTTTTCAGTATAGAACAAAATCCCCTGGACTAAACCATCCAGGTACCTTAGCAGTTTCCCACTGGTTTTCATTTTCAAAAACAGCTACTGGACTTCCCGTCCACCATAGCTCACGGCTCAACTGCCGAACCTTTTAAAACCACTTTTCAAATGCATTTTTGGAAAACAAAACACTAATTGTCAAATCTATGCCATGACTCATCCATATCCGTGGACGTGGACTATTCGAATAGGTTTTTAAACTCTGCACAGAGGTGTACACTTTACCCACTAGTTCGGTTTCTGCAATCTCACCATTGTGAGATCCGAATGCCGAATCTATCTCTTTTCTTGCACGTCCTTACCTTAACGATTATACCGGAAGGAGTCAGACCACCACCATGTCCAAACCGGACAAAACATTCCCCTTCCTTATTCTCCTGGTGCTCCCCAGCCATCATAACCTTGGGGTTCAGACCGTACAAGTTCAGATTGAGTGACTGCCCATACTGTCTCGAGTGGTTGTACTTGATAAGAGTATAGGTAAGGAGTGATGACAAACCAGTCCTTAGGTGAGAGGGACAATCCTTCATGCTCACACCTAAACTAGCTAAGCCATCACCTTCGGCCCTCCCCTGAACCAGGAAGTCCCTGATTATCCCGCTCAAAGGTGATAAGGGTAACAATCCTTCATCATACCCATCTTGAAAAGCATTTTCTTTTGAAAACTTACACCTTTCTCAAATCATTTGTGACAAAGATATCAAGGAGTATAAGGATTGATTGCGGCAAAGGCTGGGTGGCCAAAATAACTTGTCTCAAAATCATATCATGCATAAGTTAACAGGCTGAGGGTTGTGGTTGAAAAAGCATAGGTAATTTATGCATCAAAGGGATCCAGTGAGCTTGCCGTTGCTTTAACCGGCGAAGGGGTGAGAGCTCACGGAACTGGCCTCTGGCTCCACCGTCTGGCGTAGACTTGCAGATCTGGCCTTCACGAGACGGCACGAACGCTCTGATAACTATTCAACATGAACAAGCTAACATACAAACCATCAAGTATATGATCAAATATTTAGTATAGTGGTTAGAATAGTGATATATGGATGGGTAGAGTCTTGATCTGAATCTGTGTCATGGGGTGTTGTGATATTACTGGAGGCAGAGTGGAGGTGCTTACCAGGAGGGTGGATTGGAGGCGAAGCGACACTATGCGTGTAGCCGGCAGATCGGGGTAACTAAGTGGGTGGGGGTTTGCCTTGGCTGAGGGTGTTGAGTGTGTAGAGAGGGAGAGGGTAGCTGGGTGTATTTATAGCTAGGTGTATGTGGTGTAGTACAATAGAGTTTGCTGTTGGTGAGAATAGTGACGGGTGAATCATCTGACTTAGCTTGAACAGGGAAATTATAGGTAGAATATGGGACAAGAGTATTTTGGGAGTTTTCTGGAATATGAACCATGCTTAAGGGATGACATGGTTGGATAGGGAATAATTTGATAAGAATTCAGAAACAAGAATTATTGGAATATGAGTTTGGAAGCCTGGTTCGAAGGAATCCCAAAGTTAAGCGTGCTCAACTTAGAGAAATCTGGGATGGGTGACCAGATGGGAATTTCTTACTGGAAGGAAAATCACAGTAACCGGAGTTCGTATGACTAGAATATTGGTCTAGCAGGTCTTAGGTGAGCTGGATAGCATGATGGATGAGCAGTTGAAATTTGGGGTGATCGGATGACCGATGAATAATAATGACGAATAGTAACGATGGAATAGCAACGATAAATATCATCGATGAATAGCAACGATGATAAATAGTAATGGTGAATAGTAACAATGAATAGTAACGATGATGAATACTAACGGTGAATAGTAACAATGATGAATAGCAACGGTGAATAGTAACGATAATGAATAGTGGCGGTTAATAGTAACACAGAATAGTGACGGTGAATAGTTCGTATGAGCGAACGATGAACGATTAATAATGACTATGAACGAATGATGAACGATGAATAGGGACTATGAACGAATGATGAATGATGAATAGAGACTATGAACGATGAATAGGGACTATGAACGAACGATGAACGATAAATAGGAACTATGAATGATGAATAGGGACTATGAACGATGAATAGGCACTATGAACGAACGATGAATGATGAATAGGGACTATGAACGAACGATGAATAAGAACTATGAACGAACGGACAAACGATCGAATGATCGGACGAACGAACGATCGGAATTTCGGCAACATAACGGCTGAACAAAGATTATTTGGACAAATGAACGAACGATCAAACGATCAGATGAACGAACGAACGATCGAACGATCGGACGAACGAACAAACAAACTAAGAACAGGTGGACGAACGATCGAAGAACGACCGAATGATCCTTGTGCTTGTGTTGTGCTTGTGTGGGAGTGGGAGTGGGGGGGGGGAAAGTGAGTTGCCATGAAATGGCTTGGGGTGGCTTGAGGGGAGGCCCTTGCCCCTCTATTTATAGGCAAGGTGGGGGATTAGGGGGAGGAGACGAGGATTAGTGGGAGATAAGCATGTATTTGTCTTGTATAAGTGTAATTAGCTTGTAGAGCTCACAATATGACACCGGAGGCGTACGTATACGTATGATCCTGAGGAAAATTATGAAGAAAATATCTGTAGGGACTTTAAAAATGATTCCGAAGGTATTTCTCAGGAGGAAAATATTTGGAGAAATATCGGTGGAATATTTGGGCAGTATCTCTGGAAAGAATTTGAGGGGGGTCACTAGGGAAATATTTGTAGGATATTTTGAGGAGGATTTGGAGAGAATATAGACCACTATATTTTATTTCTTGATATCAACTCACAAACAAACATTTTGACATGAAATTTAAAATTCATTTTGAATTTAGAGCGAGTTTGGGAAAATTCAAGATTTGAATTTTTGGGGTGCTATAGGCGGTTGAGCCATGAGCTATGATGGATGGGAAATCTAGTAGCTGTTTTTGAAAATGAAAACCGGTGGGAAATTGCTGAGGTAGCTGGATGGTTTAGTCCATGGGATTTTGTTCTATATTGAAAAACTTCCTGCTCCTTTGGGAGAGGATGTGCTTTGAAAAATATAAAATGTTTTACAAAATAACCCTGCATCAAATATTGCTCTTTCTGCAAAATATCTTGAGCTCCACATACTCAATGTATTATATCTGATTTCCCCATTCCATGGGTGAAGGTGGGCTGCTAGGTACGTAAGTACTCACTCTTGCTTATTCGTTGTTTTTTAGAGAAGGAGATCGTTGATCGGGTAAGATTACGCCTGTTCCCAACCATGCCTGTGGATGTTAGACCACTGATTTGCTTCACTGCGTATATCGGGCTGCTTCAGCCCCACTCTGATGATATGTCCCGAGTTGTGGACCAACTCTTAAAGTTGATTGCCACCTTTATAGTTTTGTCTCCTTTAAGCAGATCTGGAACCATCTGATGTGTAAATGTGTTTACTAGCCTCCTGGGACTAGTAATTATATCACATTTGAGTCCGAGAGGATTGGGACGCTTCAGGTGGTATCAGAGCTGTATGTTGGCCGCAGGACATAACCCTTAGGCTTGAACCAAAAGTTTTTGAGTCAAAACTATTTTCTTAAAAAAATTCTTGCTCTCATCCCTCCATTTCAAAAATGTTTCCCCTTTCCTTCTCTCAAAAGTCAGATGGAGGTTCGCTGCCAAACCAGCTTTTGCTAGAATGAAGATGGTTTCCCCAAGTTATTGAGAGCATGCACAATTTGCCTCAGAATCAGGAGCCAACCAGAGTATGATGGTCATGAATTCATCGAGCATGGCACAGAGAAGTGTGTCGTGACTGTATACATTGGATCCAGTCCACACCATGTGGAATGGAGTGTCACTGCTGCGGGGCATAGATTCAAATACACCTGCCAAGTTGTCGCTCGCAAGGCATTGAGGGCCCTATGTCAAATCTACGAAGAAGAAGTGGCCGACACCCCGCTCAGATTCTTTCCACCCTTTCAGAGAGACCATACTATTTGGATGTCCAGGATGCGTGCCTTGGAAGGACATCAGCTGCTTGAGGACGACCCCACAATCGTGTACCTCACTGCATACATGCTCACCCTGGATGCAAAGTATGATTTCTTGGCTCGACACCACCGTCAGATGATTGCCCAAGCAGAAGATGCAGAGAAGCGCAACCGTCATCTCCATGTGGATCTCACCACAGCTCAAGCCTGTGCAGCTGCCTTAGAAAGTCGTGAAGCCATTGCTGTTGAAGCCCTAAAGCAAGCCAAGGATGAGCACGTCCAGAAGTTGATGGAGGCCTACTTGGTCACCCACAACCAACATAGAGCCCCGCGGATCTAAGAGCCCGCTTCATCCAACCCAATTCAACTCGTGAGAGCTAAAGATCCCCATATTCTTGAAGGCCTCCCGGTCTGTATCAGAGGAGAGAAGAAGGCTTGAGAACTCTCGGAAGGAGCCATAGTCTTAGAAGGAATGCAAGTCTCCCCTCAGGCTATGGATAAGCAAGAGCGCCCCGAATCCTCCCAAGATCCCCCGCCAGAGTTGCTTGAGCCCCTCACCGTGAAGAAGATTCCAACACCCTCCCTTGAGGTCAAGGAAGAAGCTGCAAGCACCCCACCAGCACCGCTGCCCTCTAAGGAGCTACAAAAGCTAGTCCAGTTTGAAGAAGAGTTCGACCCCGTGTTGCCATCTTAGTCGTCGCCAGAAGAAGTCATCAACATCATCTCCCTCTTGACCCATCTAGGAGATGTCTCAAATTGAAGTTGTGTGCTAGCCTTGCTAGAAGAAAGCTGCCAGATCTGAAGTTAGTTATGCCAAGTCCTCTGCGTGCATTGGGCAGTGAAGTTTTTCTTCACTTCGACCAGAGCCCTACATGTATGAGAGGTAATCATGTAGACTCATGATTTGAAAAACTCTAATTTTGTGGCCCCCTATGGCATTTCAAAATAATTTGTGCTTGATGTTTGCTTCTCTTTTGAGTGCATATGTGATGCTTTAACGTTAGTGCTCATAAGTCGCATTTAGCATAGTTCTCAGTTTAGGAGCCGAGCAATAGTAGTTATGCTTAGCCCCCGAATCTGAGTAGTCTGTGCTTTGGAAAAACTCTATTCTTCCCTTATTCAAAACATTTGATTTGTTTGTGCTTATCGTTGCTGAGCTTGTGTGTTTTATTTCCTTTTTTAAAAAGGGTTTTCTCTAAAAACATAGATCACAAATTAGAGCTAATCCTTACCTTATGCTTCCATTCTCATCTTAACCCATCTCAAGAGAAAAGCACCTTACCCAAGAAGATACCGGGAAGCTTACTCTTGAAGCCTGAAATAAGCTACAGAAGGAACCTATCCAGCCGCTCAGTCAAAAGGACCGACCGTGAGAATCAAAGCACTGCCCCTGAGTCAAAGCAAACAGAAAAAGAGGACAGATAAAGTTATTATCATACAGGGAGGGAAAGATTCTTGAAACCAGAGACCACAAACATCAGGGTCATTGACCCCACCACTCACCCGTGCCCCCGCGCACGTGCCTGCCTCCATACGCACTACCACCGCCCCACACCCCCTTTGCAGCGCACCCATCGCCGCCATCATCGCCGACAATAGCCCCCCTTGTCACACGTGTTGCCGCATGGCACCTGCTCCACCACCACCACTCCGCACCCGAACACCACCACTCGCCAATAAATTCCCCCACCAGCTCCCTGAACTCCCATCTCGCTCAAAGCAAAGCACAGACCTGATAAAATCCCCTCTACCAAATCGCAAGCAACTCCTTTTTCCACTCACTCACCCCTAAGATCACAATGCTTGGTGATTCTTGGGTTGAAGACTGTTGTACATGGTTCATAGTCTTTGGTTTCCTCCAATGTGTGATGGTAATACTCTTTGATAGAATCCTCTAGTGGGAAGAACAAAGAGAAAGAAAGTGGCAGTGAAATGTGAAAAGAGAGAAAGAAAATAGTGAAGAGAAGATGAGAAGAAGGTTATCCCAAAATCAACCCTATGTCAGCTTTCTCTCTGCAGCCTACTCAAGCAACAACGGCAGAAGAAGGCCCCGTTACACCCTTGTTATGAGGTACTTCAAGGAGTTCAAATCCCCGAGATTCAAGAGTTCTACCCTCATTCATTTTAAGTGGGGTAGTGTTCCAGTGAGGTTGTTGCTATGGATAAAAAGAAGAAGGCATGTAAATGTATCAAGCTTGTGGAGGACCAGATCATCCAAGCATATAAGTTTCTAGATGAGAAGTGGTCACCCAAGTTTTGTTGATGAAGCACTAGAAGACCAATCAAGGAAGGGATCCATGTGGGAGTTCGTAAGAGAAAGGTTTGCGTGTTGGCATCGATGCTTCTTTAATAAGCTAGCTGCCAAGCGAAAGCTAGAAGCCTGAAGATGATCTTTGAGTAGCCAGAATCAGCATTGCAACTGGCAACCGGATGCTCCTCAAAGGCCAGATTTTGTTGAAGTTCCATCTCCTCAAAGAGTCTACAAAGCGAAGACATGTAGCCGAATTAAATCTATACCCATAACCCTTCTAAGCCAAATCTCAAGGACAAGATTCATTTTAAGTGGGGTAGATGTGTAGCACCCTAAAAATTCAAATCCAGAAAAATTCTCAAACTCGCTCTAAATTCAAAATGAATTTTAAATTTTGTTTCAAAATGTTTGTTTGTGAGTTGATGTCAACAAATAAAATATAGTGGTCTATATTCTCTGCAAAATCCTCCTCAAAATTTCCTACAAATATTTCCCCACTGATCCCCCTCAAATTCTTTCCAGAAATGCTGCCCAAATATTTCACCGTTAATTCTCCAAATATTTTCCTCCTGAGAAATACCTTCAAAATCATTTTTAAAGTCGCTACAAATATTTTCTTCATAATTTTCTCATGCTCATACATATACGTACGTCTATGGTGTCATACAGTGAGCTCTACAAGCTTATTTGTCACACCCGGATTGAAGGGACAATTCGGGTGCATCTCATATGTGCGCCAAGGAAGAACCACACACATAATAACAGAGTGCATAGAGATAAATGTCATAAATATCATAAATGTACTTATTACATAGCAGAAGACTTACAAAAATAAATAATAAAGTAAAGCGAACTAAATATTATTTCCTGGCGCCACAAAGGTGACTGGGAGATGCCACCTAGATCAAGTCGAATGCCTCGGTGTTAGGCGGCTCCTCTTCGACCACCTGTTCTTCTCCTGTGGGGGGGTGTGAGACAGCAAGAGTGAGCTCACATACGTTCATAGCTCAACAAGTTGTGGGGAATAATGTGGCATGAACTCACCAAAGGTGGGAGTTCATGAAGTGTAAGGCTGATCAATGAAATAGAGGCTGAAGCTGAGCATTGCTTTTATAAGTTGGTCAAAATTTTATTAGAAGTTACTAGGTGTAAGTAAATACCAAACCTTAATAATATTAAAGAAAGGTAATAGTAAAATAATCCCAAATGCGATGCAAATGTCAAATTAAATTTAAGTTCCATAAGTTAATCATGTGAGGGTCCGAGCCGCTCATGACCGTGAGCACGACTAGTATACCAGTTTTACACTCTGTAGAGGTTGCGCATCTTTACCCACAAGTCATGTTACCCATCTGTCAAGAGACGGCCAATCCCATACACCTCTACCGAGGAGGCGAGGCAGGGTAACACTACGAGGCCTTTACAAAGTTCCACTAGCTTCAGAAATCCTGCTACAGTTTATAGGAAGCTCCAGTGCAGGAATCCCTCGCCTGACCGCCATCGCAGCAAAATCAACCCAAAGACCTTCCTACACTGACCACTCCCCTACTGCCCTTGCCCCTTTCGGGTAAGGAAGACCTCCACTAGCTATCCTATTTAATCAGCCAAGGGCGTCCCATTAAACTCTTATGGTAGCACTGTTTTCCCGGGTGGTCGCTCCATGTTCCCATTAATTTAATGATCTTAACACGAATAGTAATAATAAAAGATAATAAAGGAATATTATGAATAATGTATCTTCATACCCAAACCCACATAAAGCAATAGCAGGTACTACCCAAAAATATTTCAGTGGTGAACATGGCTGGGAAAAAGTAAGTGATCAAGGGCACAACTTGCCTCCAATGAGCTCCTACTTAGCTACTTCTACTTGCTGAACCTCAGAATCCACGGTGGCTTGCTTGTCTACTCGCATCAACATAATACATACATAGTGTAGCAAAAATTAACATTGCACCAAACATATAAATAAAATAATAAAAATCTACATATTAAAATAAGAACCTAGGAACAGGAATCATTAATTTTGGAGTTATAGATTTTGAATTATAAATTTCCAAAGGTTTATTGTGCTTGTAATAGGATTAAATGAGAAATTAACTTCCTTTCTGTTTTCATGTCAAAATAGAGCCACTAAATGATAGAGAATAATATTACAAAATTTTAGAAATTGGAATGGGTTAATTTGGAGTTCATATGAGTTTTCTATGCATTTTACAAGTTTCTAGATTTCTTTTTGTATTAAAAACGAATTTCTAATATTATTTCTCTATTTTTAATCATCTCTGGACTGGGCCTCAATTTCTGGATAGGTCAGGGGGTTCTAGCGTAAGTTTACCTAGACTCAGAGAATAGGAAATGAGCACGGCAGGTTGGTTTCTGTAATTTGCAGGGGCTCTTTTATAAAACGTACCCACGAAGGGGTAACTTTTAATCTGAGCCATCCGATCATCAATTGAGGGCCCAGATTAGATCAAAACAGTATAAGCCGGCGCGCTCTGTTGACCACCGGATCCTAGATTGATGGCACAGATTTCATCTAACCCGCAACCCTGCCGATTCGCCCAATGCAAATCCGATGGCCCAGATTTAATGTTGTCTGGAGCCATCCGCATCCCTTAGATCATGATCGTGCGGCTGCCCAGGATCCAACCCGCCCGAGAACCAGGATCTAATCCTAACCCTAGGTTTGAGATCCTACGGTCGAGGTGTATCCTCAACCAAGCCGACGCGGGAGGGCGGCGCCGCCGGCCATCCACAGCGGCAAGTTCACCGGCGCACAACAACTAAGAGAAATAGGTACCTAATCGATACTACGACCAGTGCTATACACAGAGTAGACAGCAGCAGAGGCGATGAGGTACTTCTTACCGGCAGTCACGCGGTGAAGCAGGCGGGCCACGGCGCGATGGATCCCGCGGCGGAGCTAGGGCTTCCGACGAGGAATTCCGCGTGCGTAGAGACCCCAACGGCGAAATTAGCGACCGCTAAGGTGCCAAGAGGTCACGGCGCAATGCTAGAGTGCCCTAAGGATATCCCCGAGCCCGTGGTTTACGTATTTGATGGCGGTGACCTCGAGCTCTCCTTCTCACCCGGCGGCGCACTGGTTGAAGGTTGGAGTTCGCTCAGCTGGAAAACGGATGGGCCGAGGGAGGGCGCACGACGCTTCGGTTATAGCCTCCACGTCTCGGAGTACCCGGCACGGCCATGGACATGCGCGGTCAAAGCGAAGATTCTAGTGCGCACGAGATCTTCGGAGGAGAAACATCTGACGAAGCGGGGCCCGCGTGGTAGTGGAGAAATGGTTCAAACGGCGCGCAATACTGATGCCGCTGACGTGTGGGGTCTATGGTGCAGTGAGGTCCGCGCGCTCGCCCGCCACCTGACAACCCAGGTCCACAAATTAGTCGTAGAGCGCGCGCGGTTTCGTCTGTGGGTTCTGCGGAATGGGAAAGACGCTATGGGCCGAAAATGAGGCAGTCGGCCCAAGTAGTTCTTTAATTCTTTTTTTATCTTTTCTTCCTATTTTCTCCTTTTTATTTTCTTCATTTCTAAGTTTAGTTTGAATTCGAATTTTGAATTCAAACTCGTGCCACATTTATCTCTATTACTTTTGTGAAGTTAAAATACCAATTTTAGAAATATAAATATATTATTTATATTTTTATATCGTTTCTCCTCTTCTCATTTTCAAAAACCCTAATCTTAATTACCATTTGGGTTTCAATTCCATTTCTTTCTTATTATGTTTTGATTAGTAGTGTTGATATGGTTGTTAATATTTAAATGTATAGCATACAAAACTCCAATATGATGCACCTTCTCTCTTATTTTAGTATCATCTGTTTTACTTACTCATTCTTAATTGTATGTATGCTCTTTTTATGATGTAGATATGGCACATAAAATAAAGGAGATCTCTCTATTATTCTTTGGATACAACTTTGAGTATTACAAATCCTATCCCCCTTAAAAATAATCTCGTCCTCGAGATTTAGGAAGATCTAGGGAAAAGGTGGGGAAAATCTATGCAAAGCTCTTCTTCTCTTTCCCAAGTAGCTTCATCTTCACCGTGGTGACTCCATTGCACCTTGCACATCTTTATCACCTTAATTCTTGTAACTCGAGTCAATGTATCAAGGATCTTGATGGGGTACTCAGCATAAGTCAGATCGTCTTGAACACTAAGGTCCTCCATTGGTAACTACTCTTCAGGTACCCTGAGACATTTCTTCAGCTGAGATACATGGAAGACATCATGAACATCCGCAAGATGATCCGGTAACTCCAATTGATATGCCACCTCTCCCACTCGCTTTAAGATTAAGAAGGGTCCAATAAAGCGAGGGGACAACTTTCCTTTGACTTTAAATCTTCTCATACCCCTGAGTGGTGACACCTTCAAATAGACATAATCACCCTCTTTAAACTCTAGCTGTCTTCTCCGGGTGTCAGCATAGCTTTTCTGCCTTGATTGTGCAGTTCTCAAATTCTCCCTTATTTGTTGGACTTGTTCCTCTGCTTCTTGTATAATCTCAGGCCCAAACAACTGCCTTTCACCAGTTTGTTCCCAATACAGTGGAGTCCTGCACTTTCTGCCATACAAAGCCTCAAACGGTGACATCTTCAAACTGGCTTGATAGCTATTATTATAAGAGAATTCCGCATACGGCAAACTCTTATCCCAACTTCCACCATGTTTAAGAGCACAAGCTCTTAACATATCCTCTAGCACTTGGTTGGTCCTCTCAGTCTGCCCATCAGTCTGTGGATGGTAAGCCGAACTAAAATTCAATCTTGTATCCAAGGACTCGTGCAACTTCTTCCAATACCGAGAGGTAAACTGTGATCCCCGGTCTGACACAATCTTCTTTGGCACACCATGTAGACATACAATCCGTGCCATGTACAATTCTGCTAACTTGGCTCCTGAATATGTGGTCTTCACTGGAATAAAGTGGGCTACTTTAGTTAGCCTGTCCACAATCACCCATATAGAATCATACCCAGTAGATGTGCGGGGCAATCCAGTTATGAAATCCAAACCAATCTCTTCCCATTTCCACTCAGGTATCTTCAATGGATGCAGTAGTCCAGCTAGCCTTTGGTGTTCAACCTTAACTCTTTGACACACATCACACATAGCCACATGTGCAGCCACATCTCTCTTCAATCCATACCACCAATATTTTTGCTTCAAATCCTGATACATCTTAGTACTCCTAGGGTGGATAGAATAAACTGAGTCATGCGCCTCCTTCAATATGGTTTCCCGAAGACTATCAATATCGGGAACACAGATCCGAGTCTTGAACCATATCGTGCCTTGCTCATCCTCTATGAAATCCGGGCCTCTACCCTCTGTTATCATATCCTTGATCTCCTGGATTTTAGCGTCACCAACCTGACCTTTACGAATTTCTTGCTCCAAGGTAGTTTCTAATTCAATGGTAACTCCTTTCGTATGTGTAACAATTCCCAGGTTGAGCCTCTCAAAATCTTTTGTTAATTCATTGGGTAGCTGGACAACAATAGCGGAATGAACGTGCTCCTTCTGACTCAAGGCATCTGCAACCAAATTTGCCTAGTCTGGGTGGTAATGAATCTCCAAATCATAATCCTTAATAAGCTCCAGCCAACGGCGTTGCCTATGGTTGAGATCTTTCTGAGTGAATATGTACTTCAAACTCTTATGGTCCGTGTATACTTGGCACTTAGTTCCCATGATGTAGTGTCTCCAAATCTTAAGCGCATGCACAACGGCTGCCAGCTCTAAATCATGAGTGGGGTAGTTCAATTCATGTTTCCGCAACTGACGAGATGAATAGGTGATCACATGTCCTTCTTGCATGAGCACACATCCCAGTTCTTGGCCACATGCATCACAATAAATGTCAAACCCTTTCTGTAGATCTGGCATAATCAATACTGGTGGCAACATCAATCTCTTCTTCAATTGATCAAAGCTGTCTTGGCATTTCTCATCCCACTTGAATTCTCTTCCTTTCTCCAAAAGCGAGGTCATCGGCTTGGCAATCTTAGAGAACCCTTCAATAAATCTCCGATAATATTCTGCGAGCCCCAAGAAACTTCAAATCTCAGTGATGGTAGTGGGCACGCTCCATTCCATTATCTCCTTCACTTTAGCAGGATCCACTGCTATTCCTCCATTAGAAATGATATGTCCAAGGAATGGCACATTGTCAATCCAAAACTCACACTTGCTAAACTTGGCATAGAGTTGATTATCTCGTAGCTTCGGTAGCACCAACCTTAGATGTTCTTCATGATCACTTTCACTCTTAGAATAGATAAGAATATCGTCGATGAACACCACGACGAATCTGTCCAAATACTCCATAAACACTTTATTCATCAAATTCATAAAATAAGCTAGTGCATTGGTTAATCCAAAAGACATAACAGTAAACTCATATAATCCATATCGGGTTGAGAAAGCCATCTTAGGGATATCCGATGGTCTAATCTTCATCTGATGGTATCCCGATCGGAGATCAATCTTCGAAAATACCCTGACACCTCTCATCCGATCAAAGAAATCGTCAATACGGGGTAGTGGATACTTGTTCTTCATAGTAACATCATTAAGTGATCTATAATCCACACACATCCATTGCGATCCATCCTTCTTCTGCACAAACAACACCGATGCTCCCCATGGTGAGGAACTCGGATGAATGTACCCAGCCTCTTGCAACTCTGTTAACTGTTTCTTAAGCTCCTTTAATTCTTCTACAGCCATCCTGTATGGTCGTTTAGAAATAGGGGCAGTTCCAGGTAAAAGATCAATGACAAACTCAACTTCCCTATCTGGTGGCATCCCTGGTAACTCCTCTGGAAAGACATCCGGAAAATCTCTAACCACCCGGATGTTGTCACCAACAAACTCCTCCACTATAAAGTATATCGCCCGTTTGGAAGCGGTGGTTACTACAATTTGAACTTGAAATGTTTCTCCTTTAGGGCTAGTGAGCTCTATAGTACCCCTACCACATCCTATAATGGCCTTTGCCTTCCTTAACCATGACATACCAAGGATAAGATCTATACTGCTGGCGTCTAATATTATAGCGGTAGCTCCAAATTCTCTTCCCATAATAGTTAATGTCAATCTACGTGTCATTTGATTTGCCTCAATAGGCCCTTTAGGTGTGATTACTATCATTGGTTTTCTCATATTTAGCAGTGGTATCTCATTTGTGTTGGCATATCGAGCAGACATGAAAGAATGTGTAGCACCAGAATTGTCGGGGACCATAATTAGGGGTACCCCCAAGACTCCTAATCTCAGCTGGTAACCCCCATTAGCACAAAGCTGCAAAGGCCTGATGGGCGCGATTAAGGTCAAGGCTCAGTCCACTCAAGGGACACGATCTTGCCTCGCCCGACCCAGCCTCGGGCAAAGGCAGCCGACCCCGGAGGATTCACGTCTCGCCCGAGGGCCCCCTCAAGCAACGTACACACCTTCGGCTCGCCCGAGGCCCAGTCTTCGCAGAGAAGCAACCTTGGCCAGATCACCATGCCAACCGACCGTATCGTAGGAGCATTTAATGCAAGGATCGCCTGACACCTTATCCTAACGCGTGCTCTTCAGTCGACAGAGCCGAAGTGACCGCAGTCACTTTGCCGCTCCACTGGCCGACCTCACAAGAATACAACGCCGCCTGCCCCGCTCTGACTGCCGTGCCACTCGCCAGAGTGAGGTCAACAACGGCCAAGTCCAGCCTCAGGCAACATAGGAAGCTCTGCCTCGCCCGACCCCAGGGTTCAACCCCTGTCTTGGCCTCGGACGATGGACTCCGCCTCGCCCGACCCCAGGGCTTGGACTCAACCACGACTTAGAAGACGACGAACTCTGCCTCGCCCGACCCCTGGGCTTGGACTCAGCCTCAGCTCCAGAAGACAACAAACTCCGCCTCGCCCGACCCCAGGGCTCGGACTCAGCCTCAGCTCCAGAAGACGAAGAACTCCGCCTTGCCCAACCCCAGGGCTTGGACTCAGCCTCGGCTCTAGAAGATGATGGACTCCGCCTCGCCCGACCCCAGGGCTCGGACTCAACCTCGACCTCGAAGGAATCGCCACCTTGCCCAAACTCGGGTCCAGACCAGCCATGTCACCAGGGGGGCCATCATTACCCTGCCCCTAGCTAGCTCAGGCTACGGGGAACAAGACCGGCGTCCCATCTGACTCGCCTCAGTAAACAAGTAATGATGACACCCCGCACGCTCCATGACGACGGCAGCTCCCAGCCGCCTACGTCAGCAAGGAGACGTCAGCAAGGATCCGACAGCCCCGACAGCTGTACTACCACAGGGCTCTAGCGCTCCTCCGACGGACATGACATCACGTGAACAGGGTGCCAAAACCTCTCCGACTGCCACGACGGCATGTACTTAGGGCTCTAGCTCCTCTCTGCTAGACACGTTAGCACACTGCTACACCCCCATTGTACACCTGGACCCTCTCCTTACGCCTATAAAAGGAAGGTCCAGGGCTCTCGTACGAGAAGGTTGGCCGCGCGAGAGAACGGGCCGACGCATAAGGCTCTCGCTCTCACTCTCTCTCCCACGCGAACGCTTGTAACCCCCTACTGCAAGCACATCCATCCGCCCTGGGCGCAGGACAACACGAAGGCCGCGGTTTCCCCTCACTGTTCTCCCCCCTTTGTGTCCCGTCTCGCGCCGACCCATCTGGGCTGGGACACGCAGCGACAATTTACTCGTCGGTCCAGGGACCCCCCGGGGTCGAAACACCGACAGTTGGCGCGCCAGGTAGGGGACTGCTGCGTGTTGACGAACAGCTTACCGTCAAGCTCTAGATGGGTAGCCTCCAGCAACCTTTCCAACCCGGGACGATGCTCCATTTCGGGAGTCTTGAGTTCATGTCCCTCGACGGCAGCTACGACATGATACTCCTTCCTTCGCCGCGTGACAGCGACAATGGCGGCCGTCAGCCCACCCGCGGCGAAATCAACGACGTCTTCCCCGCATGGCGGAAGAACAACATCCGAGTTTGTCCCGTCACCTCCCCCATTGACGGATGAGGAGGCGGGGCAACCATGGCCAAGCAGGAGGCGACACCTCGTCGGCTATCGAGCAAGTCAAAGACGCCGGCGCCCCAGCGGGGGACACGTCGGGCTTCGACCTTGCGTCTGAGACGAAGATGAGCGCCGTTTCCCCGCAACACGCCAACCCCAAGCAGACGAATGATGCTAGCACGCTCGTGAAGGACTTGCTGGGCATCGCCCTCGTACCTGAGACAGCGGTGTAGTCCGCCCCCGACGCAACTTCGTCACCGCCTGTCGACCAAGAGGTACCGACCGATTCCCATCTCGTGCCTTTTGGATTCAGCTTCGACCCACCAAGCGACTTCGCTTTGGTGGAAGCCTCCATAGAGGCATGTACCAACCCTCCGGGGTACCATATGCGGTCGCCCTGGGACAGACTGACGGCCGTATCGACCTACGGACCCTCGGGTTCCAAGGAAGATGAAAAGCCCGACTTTTGTTGGGATTTCTCCGGGCTTGGTAACCCCAGTGCCATGCGGGACTTCATGACCGCATGCGACTACTGCCTCTCCGATTGTTCTGATGGTAGCCGCAGCTTCGGCGACGAGGACTGCGGCCCAAGTCGTGAATGTTTCCACGTCGATCTAGGGGGTCCCGGCGAAGGCAACCATCTTGGTATGCCGGAAAACGGTGATCCCCCTAGGCCTGCGCCTCGCGTTGACATCCTTCGGGAGCTAGCTGTGGTCCTAGTCCCTGCGGGGGGTCAGGACGCACAGCTCGAGCAAATCCGCGAGATGCAGGCCAGGCTCGACGAGGGAGCAGGAACACTTGAGCAGTTTCGGCGGAACATCGGGCAGGAATGGGCAGGCCAAGCTCCGGCCGGAGAAGCACGTCATCTACCCCAGGGCATCCAGCACCGCATTGCCGACGATGTCAGGGCAAGGCCGCCACCGGCTTCCAGTGGGGTCAGCCAGAACCTGGCTACAGGAGCAATACTACTCCGCGTGATGCCAGAACCATCAACCACCGAAGGGCGGCGTATCCAGGGAGAGCTCAAGAATCTCCTAGAGGATGCCGCGGTCCGACGGGCCGAAAGCTCTGCCTCCCGAAGGCAGGGGTACCTCTTGGAGCATCGCGCCGCGACTTCCCGATTCGTGCGGGAAGCCTCGGTCCACACCGGGCACACGCGCAACACGGCGCCTGCGGCCCCAGGTCGCCTCGGCAACGAGAACCACCACCGCGACCGTCGAGCCCACCTCGACAAGAGGGTGCGCCGAGGCTACCACCCTAGGCGTGGGGGACGCTACGACAGCGGGGAGGATCGAAGCCCCTCGCCCGAACCACCCGGTCCATAGGCTTTCAGCCGGGTCATATGACGGGCGCCGTTCCCGACCCGGTTCCGAACCCCGACTACCAGCACAAAGTACTCGGGGGAGACGAGGCTGGAACTGTGGATCGCGGACTACCGACTGGCCTACCAGCTGGGTGGAATGGACGATGACAACCTCATCATCCGCAACCTCCCCTTGTTCCTCTCCGACACCGCTCGAGCCTGGCTGGAGCATCTGCCTCCGGGGCAGATCTCCAAATGGGACGACCTGGTCCAAGCCTTCGCCGGCAACTTCCAGGGCACGTACGTGCGCCCTGGGAACTCCTGGGATCTCCGAAGCTGCCGCCAGTAGCCGGGAGAGTCTCTCTAGGACTACATCCGACGATTCTCGAAGCAGCGCACCGAGCTGCCCAACGTCACCGACTCGGACGTCATCGGCGCGTTCCTCACCGGCACCACCTGCCGCGACCTGGTGAGCAAGCTGGGTCGCAAGACCCCCACCAGGGCGAGCGAGCTGATGGACATCGCCACCAAGTTCGCCTCTGGCCAGGAGGCGGTTGAGGCCATCTTCCAGAAGGACAAGCAGCCCCAGGGCCGCCAGCCGGAAGACATCCCCGAGGCGTCCGCTCAGCGCGGCACCAAGAAGAAGAACAAGAAGAAGTCGCAAGCGAAACGTGATGCCACCGACACGGACCTTGTCGCCGCCGCTGAGTTCAAGAACCCTCAAAAACCTCCTGGAGGTGCCAGTCTTTTCGATAAGATGCTCAAGGAGCCATGCCCCTATCATCAGGGGCCCATCAAGCACACCCTTGAGGAGTGAGTCATGCTTCAGCACCACTTTCACAAGGCCGGGCCACCTGCGGAAGGTGGCAGGGCCCACAACAACGACAAGAAGGAGGATCACAAGGCAGAGGAGTTTCCCGAGGTCCACGACTGCTTCATGATCTACGGTGGGCAAGTGGCGAACGCCTCGGCTCGACACCGCAAGCGAGAGCATCGGGAGGTCTGCTCGGTAAAGGTGGCAGCGCCAGTCTACCTAGACTGGTCCGACAAGCCCATCACCTTCGACCAGAGTGACCACCCCGACCGCGTGCCGAGCCTGGGGAAATATCCGCTCGTTGTCGACCCCATAATCGGCAACATCAGGCTCACCATGGTCCTCATGAACGGAGGCAGCAGCCTCAACATCATCTACGCCGAGACCCTCAGGCTCCTGCAGATCGATCTGTCCTCGATCCGGACAGGCGCGGCGCCTTTTCACGGGATCATCCCTAGGAAACGCGTCCAACCCCTCGGACAACTCGATCTGCCCGTCTGCTTCGGGACTCCCTCCAACTTCCGAAGGGAAACCCTCACGTTCGAGGTGGTCGGGTTCTGAGGAACCTACCACGCAGTACTGGGGAGGCCATGCTACGCCAAGTTCATGGTCGTCCCCAACTACACCTACCTCAAGCTCAAGATGTCGGGCCCCAACGGGGTCATCACCGTCGGCCCCACGTACCGACACGCGTATGAATGCGACATAGAGTGCGTGGAGTACGCCGAGGCCCTCTCCGAATCCGAGGCCCTCATCACCGACCTGGAGAGCCTCTCCAAGGAGGCGCCAGATGCGAAGCGCCACGCCGGCAACTTCGAGCCAGCAGAGACGGTTAAGTCCGTCCCTCTCGACCCCAGCAACGATGCCTCCAAGCAGATACGGATCGGCTCCGAGCTCGACCCCAAATAGGAAGCAGTGCTCATCGACTTTCTCTGCGCAAACGCCAAAGTCTTTGCATGGAGTCCCTCGGACATGCCTGGCATACCGAGGGATGTCGCCGAGCACTCGCTGGATATCCGAGCTAGAGCCCGACCCGTGAAGCAGCCTCTACGCCGATTCGACGAAGAAAAGCGCAGAGCCATAGGCGAGGAGATCCACAAGCTGATGGCCGCAGGGTTCATCAAAGAGGTATTCCATCCCGAATGGCTTGCCAACCCTGTGCTTGTGAGAAAGAAAGGAGGGAAATGGCGGATGTGTGTAGACTACACTGGTCTAAACAAAGCATGTCCGAAGGTTCCCTACCCTCTGCCTCGCATCGATCAAATCGTGGATTCCACTGCTGGATGTGAAACCCTGTCTTTCCTCGATGCCTACTCAGGGTATCACCAAATTAGGATGAAAGAGTTCGACCAGCTGGCGACTTCTTTCATCACACCTTTTGGCATGTACTGCTACGTTACTATGCCATTTGGTTTGAGGAATGCGGGTGCGACGTACCAAAGGTGCATGAACCACGTGTTCGGAGAGCACATTGGTCGGACCGTCGAGGCTTACGTCGATGACATCGTAGTCAAGACGAGGAAAGCCTCCGACCACCTCTCCGACCTTGAAACGACATTCAAGTGTCTCAAGGCGAAAGGCGTAAAACTCAACCCCGAGAAGTGCGTCTTTGGAGTCCCCCGAGGCATGCTCTTGGGGTTCATCGTCTCCGAGCGGGGCATCGAGGCCAACCTAGAGAAAATCGCGGCCATCACCAACATGGGGCCCATCAAGGACTTGAAAGGCGTACAAAGGGTCATGGGATGCCTTGCGGCTCTGAGCCGCTTCATCTCGCGCCTTGGCGAAAGAGGCCTACCTCTGTACCGCCTCTTAAGAAAGACCGAGTGCTTCACTTGGACCCTCGAGGCCAAGGAAGCCCTCGGGAACCTGAAGGCGCTCCTTACGAACGCACCCATCCTGGTGCCTCCCGCTGCCGGAGAAGCCCTCTTGATCTACGTCGCCGCTACCGCTCAGGTGGTTAGCACCGCGATCGTGGTCGAAAGACGAGAAGAAGGGCATGCATTGCCCGTCCAGAGGCCAGTCTACTTCATCAGTGAGGTACTGTCTGAGACCAAGATCCGCTACCCACAAATTCAGAAGCTGCTGTACACGGTGATTCTGACGCGACGGAAGTTGCGACACTACTTCGAGTCTCATCCGGTGACTGTGGTGTCATCCTTCCCCCTGGGGGAGATCATCCAGTGCCGAGAGGCCTCGGGTAGGATTGCAAAGTGGGCGGCGGAAATCATGGGCGAGACAATCTCGTTCGCCCCTCGGAAGGCCATCAAGTCCCAAGTCTTGGCGGACTTTGTGGCTGAATGGGTCGACACCTAGCTCTCGGCAGCTTCGATCCAACCGGAACTCTGGACCATGTTTTTCAACGGATCGCTGATGAAAACAGGGGCAGACGCGGGCCTGCTCTTCATCTCGCCCCTCGGGAAGCACCTCCGCTACGTGCTATGCCTCCATTTCCCGGTGTCCAACAACGTGGCTGAGTACGAGGCTCTGGTCAACGGGTTGTTCATCACCATCGAGCTAGGGGTCCGACGCCTCGACGCTCGCGGTGACTTGTAGCTTGTCATCGACCAAGTCATGAAGAACTCCCATTGCCACGACCCGAAGATGGAAGCCTACTGCGACGAAGTCTGGTGCCTAGAGGACAAGTTCTACAGGCTCGAGGTCAACCACGTCGCCCCGCGGTACAACGAAACTACGGACGAGCTGGCGAAGATAGCTTCGGCACGAACAACGGTTCCCCCGAACGTCTTCTCCCGGGACCTACATCAACCCTCAGTCAAGACCAATGACACGCCTGAGCCCGAGAAGGTCTCGTCCCTGCCCGAGGCGCCCTTGGCTCAGCCCGAGGCGCCCTCGGCTCAGCCCGAGGCACCCTCGGCCCCCGAGGGTGAGGCACTGTGCGTCGAGGGAGAGCGGAATGGGGTCCCGCATGATCGAGACTGGCAGACCCCGTACCTGCAATATCTCCGCCGAGGGGAGCTGCCCCTCGACCGAGCCAAAGCTCGGCGACTGGCGCGGCGCGCCAAGTCATTCGTATTGCTGGGTGACAGGAAGAAGCTCTACCACCGTAGCCCCTCCGGCATCCTCCAGCGATGCATGTCCATCGCCGAAGGCCAGGAGCTTTTACAAGAAATACACTCGGGGGCTTGCGGTCACCACACAGTGCCTCGAGCCATTGTTGGAAATGCTTTCCGACAAGGTTTCTACTGGCCGACCGCGGTGGCCAACGCCACTAGAATTGTCCGCACCTGCCAAGGGTGTCAATTCTATGCAAGGCAGACGCACCTACCCGCTCAGGCTCTGCAAACAGTACCCATCACCTGGCCGTCTGCTGTGTGGGGTCTGTACCTCGTCGGTCCCTTGCAGAAGGCACCCAGGGGCTACATGCACCTACTGGTTGCCATCGACAAATTCTCCAAGTGGATCGAGGTCCGACCCCTAAACAGCATCAGGTCCGAACAGGCGGTGGCATTCTTCACCAACATCATCCATCGCTTCAGGGTCCCGAACTCCATCATCACCGACAACAGCACCCAGTTCACCGACAGAAAGTTCCTGGACTTCTGCGAGGATCACCACATCCGGGTGGACTGGGCCACCGTGGCACACCCCATGACGAATGTGCAGGTAGAACGTGCCAACGACATGATTCTGCAAGGACTCAAGCCGAGGATCTACAACGACCTCCACAAGTTCGGCAGGCGATGGATGAAGTCCCCTTGTTGGTCTGGAGCCTAAGGACGACGCCAAGTCGAGCCACGGGCTTCACACCGTTCTTTCTAGTCTATGGGGCCGAGGCCATCTTGCCCACAGACATAGAATACGGTTCCCCAAGGACAAGGGCCTACGATGACCGATGCAACCAGACTAACCGAGAAGACTCACTGGACCAGCTGGAAGAGGCTCGGGACGTGGCCCTACTACACTCGGCGCGGTATCAGCAATCACTGCGACGCTACCACGCCCAAGGGGTTCAGTCCCGAGACCTCCAGGTGGGCGACTTGGTGGTTCGACTATGATAAGATGCCCGAGGGCGGCACAAGCTCACGCCTCCCTGGGAAGGGCCGTTCATCATCGCCAAGATTTTGAAGCCCGAAACATACAAGCTGGCCAACAGTCAAGGCGAGGTCTACATCAACGCTTGGAACATCCGACAGCTACGTCGCTTCTACCCTTAAGATGTTTTCAAGCCGTTCATATACCTCATTTACATACAAAGTCTAACCATCAAGGAAGGGTCAGCCTTGCCTCGGCAAAGCCCAACCCTCCTTCGGGGGCTAGAAGGGGGGAACCCCCTCCGCGTCAAAATTTTCCTCAGAAAAAGTTTCTACCAGAATATCTTTCGTGCTTTTCGACTACTTCGGTAGTGAGATCATGAAAACGACAGAGTACATGTAAGCAGGCAAGGCCGACCGAGCCGAGGGACTCCTACGCCTCCGGGATACGGATACCTCACTCATCACCTTCCGTGAGAAGTAACTCTAGCTCGGATGAATGATTCTACTACCGACGAGCAAGCCCTGATACTCGAAACAAGAGGAAAAGAAACACAGCTTTACAACGCGATGACAGTATGTTTGGGCCTCGGCGACCGCGAAAAACATATGCATACTACAGGCGAACCAATCCTGCAGGCTCAGACGTCGATGGTAGGGGAGCAGCAGCACCCTCGACGTCAACTCCACCTTCGGTGAAGTCCGACCGAGCCTCGGACGGCAACACGGTCAGAGGATCTTCGCTCCGAAGGACGATATCAGCACCACGCCCGGGCCATCGCTGCCAGGGTCCCCTCTAGGAACCCAGCCCGAGCAGACGGCTCGGCCGGCCGCCCCGAAGCCTCAGCCAGCTGTCCGCCGAGGACATCAGCCCGGCTCATGGCCTCGGCAACCCGACTCCGGCGCTAGTCCCGCCAGTGGACGACCCGGCTAGGCCCCGGCCGACGAAGCTTCCTTTTTCGAGCCAACTCCGCCTCTGTCCACGCTGACACCGCAACCCTCGGCCCCGGCTCATAGCAGAGCGGCCGAGGGTCTCTTTGACTAAGCAAGTGAAGCCTCGGGCGGCAAGGCCGACCGAGCCGAGGGACTCCTATGCCTCCAGGATACGGATACCTCACTCGTCACCTTCCGCACAGAGCAACTCACATTTGGTTAAGCGGTTCGGCTAGCCGACAGGCGAGTCCTAGTGCTCGAAATGAGGAAGAAACACGGCTTCACACCAAAAAATACCTACATGTTCAGGCCCCGATAGCCACAATGAACAAACACCAGCACTCAAGGTGCCATTACAAATGGAACTCCGGTTCCACCCCCGCAGGTACGAACAACCCCCCATGTTGGAGGGCATGCGGGGCGACAAGACCGCAGGTGGCGCCGACTATCTCGTCGGCAGAGAAACCTCTTCCGGCTGCCTCGATGGGAGGTGGCGCCGGAAGCAGCGCCAAAGCCGCTCAGGCTGGAGAGCCAGACACGCGGCAAGCTGCCAGCGCCACGAACGGCGAACGCCCTTCCCCCCGATCACTGAGGGAAGGAGCGGGCCGCTGCCCGCGTGGGGGCAGGCCCCGGCTTGCCTCGCTCTTCTCCCTAGCAAGGATGATGAAGATCCTTGAAGCTGAGGGCGGGGCAGAGGCTGCAGCCTGGCTCGCTTATCCCCACCATCGAACTAGTGGTCACCGTCTTGGTGACCACCGGCGAGGGGATGCAGCCAGGCTACCTGATGAAAATCCTTGAAGCCGAACGATGGCTGAAAGGTACCAACTTTCGCGAAGTTGTGTTCCTCCTCCGATGACGAGACGAAAGCAACGCGAGCGCTCCCCATCTGGGGGCTCGGAAGGTGGAAGGGCGCGATGCATGAGGAGAGTGCGAAGACATGGTTGCCATCCAAGGGGGTCACCCTCCTTTTAAAGGCGACTCTCCCCACTTGCGTCCTCAACCATCGCGGGCTGAGTCTTCACCAACACACTCCAAGGTCCTCCCCCTACGACACGGGGCTGGGTCCCACGCGTCATGCAAGCAGGCCTAGGACAGAAGAAGCCAGACCGCCGTGCGCGGAGCGCACAACAGCCCAGCGGTTACAAGCATTCCTCCACTATCGCCCGGGCCAGCGGGTGAAAGGGCGGACCGACATGAAGGCGGCATGCAACCGCACCAAGGGGGCGCACCCCTTTCGACTTCGACGCGTCCAACATGGAGGTCGAGGCCCACACGTCATCTAACCGGCGTGCCGGTTACTACATGCGAGAAACTACACCGCCACTCGTGCCAGTACCGCGCCTTCTCGACTGCAGGGCTGGTGCCGCGGCTCGAGGCAACCCCGTGCATGACCCAACAGTGCCAACCGAGCACATCGGTCACGGGTCAGTCAGCCACGGGAGAAGGCACGACGGTCGATACGGCTAGAAATGGGCCGGCAGTAATGGCGGGGCAGGCGGACGGAAGCAGCAGTCAAATCGCCTGCAGGCTCACGTCCCCTCCTAGGACAGCGAGAGAGCCCTCTCCCACGGCGCGAAGACGACGCACCAGTGTTCTGTTCCTCGAACGGCTCACACACGCACAATGGCTGCCCCGCCAACCACTCGTCCCATCGCATTAACTCTGCGGCAGGGCAGGCGGCACCTTTGGCAGGCAAAGCGGGCGACGCTTCACCTCCGCCATAATTACCGCGTCAAAAAAGGTGCGCCACGTCGCTCAATTTCGTATCCTTTTCCTCTTCCCCTTTCTCTCTCTTGCCGCAGGTACCGAGAAAGGGGATACTCCGAAAGGGATCCTTCTCCACGAAGGAAGCGGGCCCCGAGCCCCCTACTGATCAGAGGTTCGAAGGCTGGCCCCTCGGAAGGGTTCAACAGCCGCCTTAGAGCACTCGGGCTCCGCACCCACTACTGGTCAGAGGTTCGAAGGCTGGCCCCTCGGAAGGGTTCAACGGCCACCTCAGGCCACTTGGGCTCCGCGCCCACTACTGATCAGGGGTTCGTAGGCTGGCCCCCGAAGGGTTCGACAGCCGCCTTAGAGCACGCAGAGTGAGGGATGACTCTGGATACGTTCGATACACAACCAAGGCTCGGGCTACGCTCCCGAGGTACCCTAGGACATTTCCGAGACCAGCGAGAGCGATTTTGTAACGGAATCCCACCAGAGGGAGGCATCGAGCCCTCGGACCCCGTCAAAAGGGGACCGGGTCCAGCGAATCACCCGCAGGTACTTTTGGAGCGCGCCTCCGGGCCACTAGCTGACCCCTAACGAATGGGGCATGGGCGTCCACTCGGATTACCCGTTAGCAACTCACTGGAGACACCATGTTCGGCGCCCTCCGAGGGCAACATGGCGCTTCCCCCCTCCTTGCGGAAAGGCGACGTAGGGGCGTATGGAAAAAACTGAGTCTGTCCTTGACCGTCCTCTCGCTTTGTGCGGAGGCTCGGGGGCTGCTCTCGCAAACCTAGCTCTAGCCAAATCGTTGATAGCATCAACATACCAGCCTGTGAACTTGGGACTCGACTATGCACCCGGGCTACGGCCAGTTTGCATGAGGGAACCACCAGACCGGCCGAAGCATCACGAAATGCGCTAAGACCACGAAGGAGTCAAACCACTCCTCCAGGGCCTCGGGGGCTACACCCGGCGAGTGCGCTTGCGCGCACCCACCGGAACGAAACGCAACCGAGAAAGGCCGGTCCCCTTGCAAAAAAGTGCGACAAAAGCCTCCAAGCGAGTATCAACACTCTCTTCGAGGCTCGGGGGCTACTGTCGGGGACCATAATTAGGGGTACCCCCAAGACTCCTAATCTCAGCTGGTAACCCCCATCAGCACAAAGCTGCAAAGGCCTGATGGGCGCGATTAAGGTCAAGGCTCAGTCCACTCAAGGGACACGATCTCGCCTCGCCCGAGCCCAGCCTCGGGCAAAGGCAGCCGACCCCGGAGGATTCACGTCTCGCCCGAGGGCCCCCTCAAGCAACGGACACACCTTCGGCTCGCCCGAGGCCCAGTCTTCGCAGAGAAGCAACCTTGGCCAGATCGCCACGCCAACCGACCGTATCACCGGAGCATTTAACGCAAGGATGTCCTGACACCTTATCCTGACGCGTGCTCTTCAGTCGACAGAGCCGAAGTGACCGCAGTCACTTCGCCGCTCCACTGGCCGACCTGACAAGAAAACAGCGCCGCCTGCCCCGCTCCGACTGCCGTGCCACTCGCTAGAGTGAGGTCGACAGCGGCCAAGTCTAGCCTCGGGCGACATAGGAAGCTCCGCCTCGCCCGACCCCAGGGTTTGGCCCCCGTCTCGGCCTCGGACGATGGACTCTGCCTCGCCCGACCCCAGGGCTCGGACTCAACCACGACTTAGAAGACGACGAACTCCGCCTCGCCCAACCCCAGGGCTCGGACTCAGCCTCGGCTCTGGAAGACGACGAACTCCGCCTCGCCCGACCCCAGGGCTCGGACTCAGCCTCGGCTCCGGAAGACGACGAACTCCACCTTGCCCGACCCCAGGGCTCGGACTCAGCCTCGGCTTCAGAAGACGACGGACTCCGCCTCGCCCGACCCCAGGGCTCGGACTCAACCTCGACCTCGGAGGAATCGCCACCTCGCCCAAACTCGGGTCCGGACCAGCCACGTCGCCAGGGAGGCCATCATTACCCTACCCCTAGCTAGCTCAGGCTAAGGGGAACAAGACCGGCGTCCCATCTGGCTCGCCTCAGTAAACAAGTAATGATGACACCCCGCACGCTCCATGACGACGGCAGCTCCCAGCCCCTTACGTCAGCAAGGAGACATCAGCAAGGATCCGATAGCCCCGACAGCTGTACTACCGCAGGGCTCCAGCGCTCCTCCGACGGACACGACATCACGTGAACAAGGTGCCAAAACCTCTCCGACTGCCACGACGGCATGTACTTAGGGCTCTAGCTCCTCTCTGCTAGACACGTTAGCACACTGCTACACCCCCCATTATACACCTGGACCCTCTCCTTACGCCTATAAAAGGAAGGTCCAGGGCTCTCGTACGAGAAGGTTGGCCACGCGGGAGAACGGGCCGATGCATAAGGCTCTCGCTCTCACTCTCTCTCCCACGCGAACGCTTGTAACCCCCTACTGCAAGCACATCCATCCGCCCTGGGCGCAGGACAACACGAAGGCCGTGGTTTCCCCTCACTGTTCTCCCCCTTTGTGTCCCATCTCGTGCCGACCCATCTGGGCTGGGACACGCAGCGACAATTTACTCGTCGGTCTAGGGACCCCCCGGGTCGAAACGCCGACAAGAATCAAATAATATTGTTGTAGGAATGACATAAATGTAAAACATACCAAGTACGATGTCAGCACCATCAGGAGTATCATCAACGCTGACTTGATTAACTCTGGCTATAGAATATCCCTTGCCAGGAGTCTGTTGCTTGTTCTTAGTTGGTGTACCAGAATTCCCCATAGGACAAACATTAGCATAGTGCCTAATCTGACTGCACTTGAAGCATGTAGGGCCGATCTTCTATCCTGCAGACCTCGTCGGGGTGCCAGTGGGAGTAGCCTGACAAGTAGGAGGTGTCCGTGGAGACCCCTGTGGAGCATACTAAGCTGGGCGTGGTCCTCCTGGTCGAGTCGGTGTACCCTGTGGCGAAACGTAGCGGGGACAAACACTGCTGCTACCCTGTCCCTATGAGATAGCCTTCCTCTTCAGATCTCCTAGTTGAACACGCTTGTGTTCAATAGCAAGAGCCTTATCCAGTAGCCTCTGAAATGATGGAAATGTGTGTGCAACCAGTGCATACTGTAGGGGTCCATTAAGTCCTTCAATAAAGTGCTCCTGCTTTCTCTCATCCTCAGCAACCTCATCCGGAGCATATCTTGATAGCTGAATGAATTTATCTCTGTACTCGCTGACAGACATGTTGCCTTGCTTCAATGACAGAAAATCCTTCTTCTTGATCTTCATCAACCCAGCTGGAATGTGGTAGTTTCTGAACTGTGTATTGAATTCTGCCCAAGTAACAGTATCAACAGCATCATGGGCAGCAGTATAAGAATCCCACCAGTCAGCAGCAGAACCTGTTAGACGACCTAAGGCATAAAGAACTTTCTCTCGGTCTGAGTATTGGGCGATGTTGAGCATCTTCTCAATTGACTTCAACCAATCATCTGCATCAAGTGGATCTGGCAAACTGGCGAAAGTCGGTGGCTTATGACTCATAAATTCACGATGCTTATCACGAGGTGGAACTAGTGGTGGTGGAGGCAGTGGTACTTGTTGTTGTTGCTGCTGCTGTTGAAATTGCTGTTGCAGCTGCTGTTGCGCCCTTCTCTCCTGGCGTATCTCTTCTCTCTTCTGGCGCAACTCTTGACGTATCTCTTCTCTTTCTTGACGCATCTCCTGGCGTTCTTGCTGCATCTGGGCATGCATATCAGCCATGGTGTCCGTCATTTGCTGCATCATCCTCATCTGAGCTGCAATCAGTGGGTCAACTCCGCCTGGTGGAGGATTAGGAGGATTCATCTCTATTGGCTGTGGCTGAGGTTGTCTATATATCCACCGAGTGTGTCGATTAGGAGGCAAATCAATTCCACCACCCCTCCTGGTATTGACCATCTGAGTTAGATACATATGGTAAGAGAGAGTAGTAGACAAGGCAGTAATTACGAATCATGTTACTTTGGGGAATTTATTAGCTAAGCAGATTAGTGTTTTACCTACCATAGCTAATTCATTACCTTATGATAGCACATGCTAAGATGTCCATATATAATATCTCAATCAATCAAAGAAGCAAATCAGACATTGATCATCAGCACAATCAACCAACATTTTTAATAGATAAAATAATTTTAATTTTTTTTGTCTTAGGTCTCCTATCTCTTAAATGTCATAGGGGTAGGGATTCCAAGGTGTGAAATCCATCTTGTCTCAGAGTAGAAAAGGTAAGAATTGATGAGGACATCACTATGAGTACGACTACACCAGCAGCACCTCAACATCAAGCGCCACTTCCTTCATTACCTGGGCCAATCACTCGGGCCCGTGCCAGAGATCTTAACTTCGTCATTGTACTAAAGAATGAGGGCCCAGAAGAATAGACGACCAGCCCAACTGCGGCCCATAATGGACGACCTAGGGTTGGCCGCCCCTAGGGGCTGCGCCCCCTCTCTATTTAAACAGGAGCTGCGCCTCCTTTGTTCTTCGAGTTTTGTTTTACGTTAGCCTTAGCTACTCTCGAACACGCGCAAATCTGCGCTGTCTTCGTGTATTCAGAACTCCACCCTCGAGTAATAGATTAGATTGCTCGCATCTTTTTCTTGTTCGTTCTTCGATTGCGCACAGGAAACGATCTTCGTGATCAGGCCGATCTCGCATCAGCAAGGTCGGTAACCACAGGGAGTTGGTTCAGCGATTGCATTGGCGCCTCGGGCTTGCTCGTCGTAGTCGGATCGCAAGGGTCATCTTCCGCCAAATCGGAATTATCTCCTCTCGCCGAAAGATCGGGCACCTCAGCTACATCAATTGGTATCAGATTTCCAGGTTGATCGGTGAGTTTATCGAGTGTTTTTCTTTTCCTACAGTCCACAAAACCACATAAAAATTCAGGTTAGACCTTATCCCAACACCCTTTTGAGCCTCACACTTTCTTTCAATAATCTGCAGTGTTGAATTTGTGTGCTTTCGCGTCATTTGTTGCTGGTTGCATTGTGTTCTTCCACCATTCAAACCCTAGCGCCGCCACCATCTCCCGATTGATCACGCCACAAACCAAGTCAACATCGTTTCCTTGTTTTTCTCCTTCGGTTACGTAAAAAAAACAGAAAAAACAAACCGAATCAACATCGTTTCCTTGTTTTTCTCCTTCGGTTACGAAAAAAAAACAGAAAAAAAAACAAACCGAGTCAACGGCCGCTTCCTTAATTTTCTCCTTCGGTTACGTCAAAAAAAACAGAAACAAAAAAAAACGAAGGAGAAAGGATACGGTTGTTTCATCCCGGTCGTTTTAAAACGTAACTTGAGGTACCCTCCATAAACCGGGCATAACTTTTCGCTCGAGTGTCCAAAAAATCTGAAATTTTTAAAGGAGCTAGTTGACACCATTCTGAGGCCGGCCAAACTTACCTACGGTCTGTTTGGGTTTCGACAAAATTGTCAAAAAAATTCAGGAAGATAAAGAAAAAAATTCATCAAAGTTCTCGCACGCTTTTCAGAGAACTTCCTCATTTTCTGTAGACCACATCTGAACTCTGTTTTAGGTGAAACTTCGTGTAACTCCTATTTTGTTGTTTCTTGTGCTGAGAAAAAATATCAAAAAAATCATACAAAAAAAGAAAAACAAAATCACTTGTGATTCCTACTAGTGGCCTCACTAGTACAATATTTACGGTGCTACCATTCTGCTAGTTCCATCCGTCCTTTGCACTTGTGGCCAGCAATATAGTTTCGTGTTCTGCACTATAATTCAACTTTGCATTATTGTTTGATTGTGCTAATCATTGACTTGAGTGCAGCCTACCCAAAACTCCACATATTTCTACGACGAGAAGGTTTCTGTTTCTCCAGGCAATCGCTCATCCAATCTTTCACTGGTTCCACCTGTTGGTTGCAGTTCACCACTGTGGCTTGGTAAGAACGGATAAGAACTTGATAACAGCACTAGTGCGAGCGCCTTGTGAGCAGTACACCCCTGTTTTTGTCGCTGGTTTTTTTTCTCCTTTTGGTGTTTGCGCTAACTATGGCAGGAGCACACGACATGGTGGATGCCCAGTTGCAGGAAGTAAGGGAACAAGTTGATGGACTTGCTGCTGACATTAGGACGATGCATGAACGGCTTGATTCAACGGTCACTTCGACGACCGAGCGTTTCAACCAACTTGACCTTGCTCAAACGGCGACTCGCACCACACTCGACACCATCCTGGCACGCCTTGATGCGTTGACCACAAAGATGGAGCAGGAATACGGCGGTGACACTGAGCTGGACGATGGAGATCGTCGTGGTCGTGCATGCCGTGTGGTTCGTCATCCCCCTAATGACTTATTTTCAAAGATTAAATTTAAAATTCCATCTTTTAATGGTAAATATGATCCTGCTGCATATCTTGATTGGGAATTGGAGGTAGAACAGAAATTTTCATGCCATGATATTCCTGCTAATAGCCAAGTGAAGGCTGCCATTAGTGAATTTACTGATTTTGCGTTAATTTGGTGGCGTGAGTATAAACAAAAACTTCCCATTAACAGTGTCACTACTTGGACCCAATTAAAAACTGCCATGCGCCACAGATTTGTTCGTTCCTGTTATGCTCGTGATTTGCTTAACAAAATGCAGCGTTTTCAACAAGGTTCACAATCTGTTGAGGAATATTACCAAGAGTTACAAAAGTGTATGCTTCGTTGTGGTTTGGTTGAGTCGGATGACACTGCTATGGCGCGTTTTCGTGGTGGTTTGAACAGGGAAATTCAGGATATACTTGATTATAAGGATTATTTTGATATAACCACATTATTTGAATATGCTTGCAAAGTTGAACGTGAAGTGTAGGGACGACGATCAAAGGCATATACTAACTCCTTTGCAGGCCGGGGTCCGACACACAGTTCAACTCCTTCCAGCCCTGCACCTTCTACGCCTAGCACTACACCGCGCACAGGGACGACCAAGCCAGTGGCGCCCCCTGCCAAAGGCGCCGCTTCTTCCACAGGACGTACACAGGATATTCAGTGCCATCGTTGCAGAGGGTTTGGGCACATGATTCGGGACTGCCCAAACAAGCGTACCTTGATTATACGTGACAATGGTGAGTACTCTTCAGCCAGTGATTCTGAGGAAACTAGTCATGCTATGATTGCCACTAACCATGCAGAAAATGAGGAAGTCCACGTTGATCCCATCGACGCCGATAGGTATGAGAGTCTTGTTGTGCAGCGTGTTCTCAGCACACAGGTTGCCCAGGCCGAAAAAAATTAGCGACACACTATATTCCATACCAAGGGCGTTGTGCACGAACGGTCGATTCGCATCATCATCGATAGTGGCAGCTGCAACAATTTGGCAAGTACAGCGTTGGTAGAGAAATTATCCTTGCCCACTCGCACACACCCACATCCGTATCACATTCAATGGCTTAATGATGGTGGTAAAATAAAGGTAACACGTTCGGTACGTGTCCCCTTTTCGCTGGGTTCTTATTCTGATTATGCTGATTGCGATGTTATTCCTATGGAAGCATGCTCTTTGTTATTGGGTCGACCTTGGCAATATGATACAGATAGTTTACATCATGGTCGTTCAAATCATTATTCTTTCATGTTTAAAGGCCAAAAAATAATTATACATCCAATGACCCCTGACCAAATTTTGAAAGATGACCTTACTAGGGCTGCTAAAACTGCACAACAAGTCAAATCGACATCAACTGCACCTATTAAATCTGAAATCAAGTTGCACTCTCCTGTTTTACTTGCCACTCGGCTGATTTTGATGATCTCCATGAAGTTCATATGCCCTGTTATGCACTTGTATGCTCGCGCATGCTTGTTCCGCTTGATGATGCACCGTCTTTGGATATACCCCCTGCTGTTGTTAACCTTTTGCAGGAGTATGCTGATGTTTTTCCTACGGACTTACCACCAGGTCTTCCTCCCCTCCGTGGCATTGAGCATCAGATCGATCTCATCCCCGGCGCTTCTCTTCCGAACCGCGCCCCGTACCGTACAAATCCAGATGAGACGAAGGAGATCTAGCGCCAGGTGCAGACGCTGCTTGATAAAGGTTACATTCGTGAGTCTCTTAGCCCTTGCTCCGTTCCTGTTTTACTCGTTCCAAAGAAAGATGGGTCATGGCGTATGTGCGTAGATTGTCGTGCTATTAATAACATCACAGTTCGTTATCGATATCCTATTCCACGCCTTGATGATATGTTAGATGAGCTTAGTGGTGCCGTTATTTTCTCTAAGGTTGATTTGCGTAGCGGTTACCATCAGATTAGAATGAAACTCGGTGATGAATGGAAAACGGCTTTTAAAACGAAATTTGGTTTATATGAATGGTTGGTTATGCCATTTGGATTGACTAATTCTCCCAGCACCTTTATGCGTTTAATGAACGAAGTTTTACGGGCCTTCATAGGTTTGTTTGTTGTTGTTGTTTATTTCGATGATATCCTTATTTACAGCAAGTCTATACAGGAGCACTTAGAACATTTGCGTGCTGTTTTTGATGCTTTGCGTGCTGCTCGCTTGTTTGGTAACATGGAAAAGTGCACATTTTGCACGCAATGTGTCTCGTTTCTTGGTTATGTGGTTACTCCGCAGGGCATTGAGGTGGATAGCAGCAAGATTGCTGCCATTCGGGAATGGCCTACACCGACGACGGTCACACAAATTCGGAGCTTTCTTGGACTTGCCGGTTTCTACCGCAGATTTGTTCGTGATTTTAGCTCTATTGCAGCGCCTCTACATGAGCTTACAAAGAAAGATGTACCGTTTGCTTGGAGTGATTCGCAGGAGGTAGCGTTCAGCACTTTGAAAGATAAGTTAACCCAAGCTCCCCTCTTGCAATTGCCTGATTTTAATAAAGTTTTTGAGCTTGAATGCGATGCTAGCGGTATTGGGCTAGGTGCTGTTTTGTTACAAGAAGGAAAACCAGTTGCTTATTTTAGTGAAAAATTAAGCGGTGCTAGTCTGAAATATTCTACTTATGATAAGGAGCTTTACGCTTTAGTGCGCACTTTGCATACCTGGCAGCACTATCTTTGGCATCGTGAGTTTATAATTCATTCTGATCATGAGGCTTTAAAACATATTCGTACCCAAACAAATCTGAACCGTCGTCATGCTAAATGGGTCGAATTCATTGAGTCCTTTCCTTACATTATTAAACACAAGAACGGGAAGGACAATGTTATTGCTGATGCTTTGTCTCGTCGCTATACCATGCTGTCACAATTAGATTTTAAAATATTTGGTTTGGACACTGTGAAGGATCAATATGTTGACGATGCTGATTTTAAAGATGCTTTCGGCCATTGTATTAATGGGATACCATGGGGCAAATTTCACATACAGGATGGGTTCCTGTTTCGCGCTAACAAGCTGTGTGTTCCAGCTAGCTCGGTTCGTCTTTTGTTGTTACAGGAAGCGCATGGAGGCGGTCTCATGGGGCATTTTGGCGTCTACAAGACGCATGAGGTGTTGGCTGCCCACTTCTTTTGGCCTCGGATGCGCGCTGATGTTGAGCGCCTTGTTACACGCTGCACTACTTGTCAGAAAGCTAAGTCACGGTTGAACAACCATGGTTTGTATATGCCTTTGCCTGTCCCTTCTTCTCCTTGGCTTGATATTTCTATGGACTTTGTTTTGGGCTTGCCTAGAACTAAGAAGGGGAGGGATAGTATTTTTGTGGTTGTTGATAGATTTTCTAAAATGGCTCACTTTATACCTTGTCATAAAACTGATGATGCTAGCATTGTTGCTGAATTGTTCTTTAGAGAAATTACGTTTACATGGTATTCCAAAAACAATAGTCTCTGATCGCGATGCTAAGTTTCTAAGCCATTTTTGGAGATCTCTTTGGAATAAATTGGGAACTAAATTGTTGTTTAGCACTACTTGTCATCCTCAGACTGATGGACAAACTGAGGTAGTAAATAGAACTTTATCTACCATGCTTAGGGCTATTTTGGATAAGAATTTGAGACGTTGGGAGGATTGTTTGCCTCATGTTGAATTTGCTTACAATCATGCCACGCATTCTTCTACAAAGATGTGCCCTTTCAAGATTGTTTATGGTTACATCCCTAGGGCACCTATTGATTTGATTTCACTTAATGCTACGAACGCCCCACATGTAGATGCTGCTGCACATGTTGAACAAATGATTACCATACATGAACAAACGAAACAGAACATTGCTGCTACTAATGCAAAAAATCAGGTTGCTGGTAGTAAAGGAAGAAAACTTGTTACTTTTGAGCCAGGTGATATGGTTTGGTTGCACTTGAGAAAGGATCAGTTTCCTACTTTGCGTCGTTCTAAATTAATGCCTCGTGCTACTGGTCCTTTTAAGGTGCTAACAAAGATTAATGATAATGCTTATATCCTTGACCTGCCTGCGAAATTTGGTGTTTCCACTAGTTTTAATGTTGCAGATTTGAAACCATATATGGCCGAGGATGAGGAGTTGCCGTTGAGGACGACTTCACTTCAAGAAGGGGAGGATGATGAGGACATCACTATGAGTACGACTACACCAGCAGCACCTCAACATCAAGCGCCACTTCCTTCATTACCTGGGCCAATCACTCGGGCCCGTGCCAGAGATCTTAACTTCGTCATTGTACTAAAGAATGAGGGCCCAGAAGAATAGACGACCAGCCCAACTGCGGCCCATAATGGACGACCTAGGGTTGGCCGCCCCTAGGGGCTGCGCCCCCTCTCTATTTAAACAGGAGCTGCGCCTCCTTTGTTCTTCGAGTTTTGTTTTACGTTAGCCTTAGCTACTCTCGAACACGCGCAAATCTGCGCTGTCTTCGTGTATTCAGAACTCCACCCTCGAGTAATAGATTAGATTGCTCGCATCTTTTTCTTGTTCGTTCTTCGATTGCGCACAAGAAACGATCTTCGTGATCAGGCCGATCTCGCATCAGCAAGGTCGGTAACCACAGGGAGTTGGTTCAGCGATTGCATTGGCGCCTCGGGCTTGCTCATCGTAGTCGGATCGCAAGGGTCATCTTCCGCCAAATCGGAATTATCTCCTCTCGCCGAAAGATCGGGCACCTCAGCTACATCAAGAATGATCAGAGTAGAACAGTAGAAGGTGAGACAGGATCAAGATAAGTATAGAAAGAATCAGAATAAGGTAAGTATAGAATGAATTAGAGTAAGATAAGTAGGTAAGGATTTATCCATTTCTATCTAGGTTTCGTCCTACAGTCAACATTTCCTCTGATACCACTTCTGTTACACCCGGATTGAAGGGACAATCCAGGTGCATCTCATATGTGCGCCAAGGAAGAACCACACACACAATAACAGAGTGCATATAGATAAATGTCATAAATATCGTAAATATACTTATTACATAGCGGAAGACTTACAAAAATAAATGATAAAGTAAAGCGAACTAAATATTATTCCCTGGCGCCACAAAGCTGACTGGAAGACGCCACCTAGATCAAGTCGAATGCCTCGGTGTTAGGCGGCTCCTCTTCGACCACCTGTTCTTCTCTTGTGGGGGGTGTGAGACAGCAAGAGTGAGATCACATACGTTCATAGCTCAACAAGTCATGGGGAATAATGTGGCATGAACTCACCAAAGGTGGGAGTTCATGAAGTGTAAGGCTGATCAATGAAATAGAGGCTGAAGCTGAGCATTGCTTTTATAAGTTGGTCAAAATTTTATTAGCAGTTACTAGGTGTAAGTAAATACCAAACCTTAATGATATTAAAGAAAGGTAATAGTAAAATAATCCCAACTGCGATGCAAATGTCAAATTAAATTTAAGTTCCATAAGTTAATCATGTGAGGGTCCGAGCCGCTCATGACCGTGAGCACGGCTAGTATACCAGTTTTACACTCTGCAGAGGTTGCACATCTTTACCCACAAGTCATGTTACCCATCTGCCAAGAGACAGCCAATCCCATACACCTCTACCGAGGAGGCGAGGCAGGGTAACACTACGAGGCCTTTACAAAGTTCCACTAGCTTCAGAAATCCCGCTACAGTTTATAGGAAGCTCCAGTGCAGGAATCCCTCGCCTGACCGCCATCGCAGCAAAATCAACCCAAGGATCTCCCTACACTGACCACTCCCCTACTGTCCTTGCCCCTTTCGGGTAAGGAAGACCTCCACTAGCTTTCCTAGTTAATCAGCCAAGGGCGTCCCATTAAACTCTTGTGGTAGCACAGTTTTCTCGGTTGGTCGCTCCATGTTCCCATTAATTTAATGATCTTAACATGAACAGTAATAATAAAAGATAATAAAGGAATAATTATGAATAGTGTATCTTCATACCCAAATCCACATAAAGCAATAGCAGGTACTACCCAAAATTATTTCAGTGGTGAACAAGGTATAAAGATAACCAAAACTAGGGTAACCTAAAGGATCCTATCAAAATTAACCTACGCAGATCATTATAATTAATAAGAACATGGCTGGGAGAAAGTAAGTGATCAAGGGCACAACTTGCCTTCAATGAGCTCCTGCTCAGCTACTTCTACTTGCTGAACCTCAGAATCCACGGTGGCTTGCTCGTCTACTCGCATCAACACAATACATACATAGTATAGCAAAAATTAACATTGCACCAAACATGTAAATAAAATAATAAAAATCTACATATTAAAATAAGAACCTAGGAACAGGAATCATTAATTTTGGAGTTATAGATTTTGAATTATAAATTTCCAAAGGTTTACTGTGCTTGAAATAGGATTACATGAGAAATTAACTTCCTTTCTATTTTCATGTCAAAATAGAGCCACTAAATGATAGAGAATAATATTACAAAATTTTAGAAATTGGAATGGGTTAATTTGGAGTTCATATGAGTTTTCTATGCATTTTACAAGTTTCTAGATTTGTTTTTGTATTAAAAACGAATTTCTAATATTATTTCTCTATTTTTAATCATCTCTGGACTGGGCCTCAATTTCTGCATAGGTCAGGGGGTTCTGGCGTAAGTTTACCTAGACTTAGAGAATAGGGAATGAAGACGGCGGGTTGGTTTCTGTAATTTGCAGGGGCTCTTTTATAAAACGTACCCGCGAAGGGGTAACTTTTAATCTGAGCCATCTGATCATCAATTGAGGGCCCAGATTAGATCAAAACATTATAAGCCAGCACGCTGTGTTGACCACCGGATCCTAGATTGATGGCACATATTTCATCTAACCCGCAACCCTGCCGATCCGCCCGATGCAAATCCGATGGCCCAGATTTAATGTTGTCTGGAGCCATCCGCATCCCTCAGATCACGATCGTGCGGCTGCCCAGGATCCAACCCGCCCGAGAACCAGGATCTAATCCTAACCCTAGGTTTGAGATCCTACGGTCGAGGTGTATCCTCAACCAAGCCGACACGGGAGGGCGGCACCGCCGGCCATCCACAACGGCAAGTTCACCGGCGCACACCAACTAAGAGAAATAGGGACCTAATCGATACTACGACCAGTGCTATACACAGAGTAGACAGTAGCAGAGGCGATGAGGTACTTCTTACCGGCAGTCACGCGGTGAAGCAGGCGGGCCACGGCGCGATGGATCCCGCGGCGGAGCTAGGGCTTCCGACGAGGAATTCCGCGTGCGTAGAGACCCCAATGGCGAAATTAGCGATCGCCAAGGTGCCAAGAGATCACGGCGCAACGCTAGAGTGCCCCACGGATATCCCCGAGCCCGTGGTTTACGTGTTTGACGGCGGCGACCTTGAGCTCTCCTTCTCACCCGGTGGCGCACTGGTTGAAGGTTGGAGTTCGCTCAGCTAGGAAAACGGATGGGCCGAGGTAGGGCACATGATGCTTCGATTATAGCCTCCACGTCTCGGAGTACCCGGCACGGCCATGGACATGCGCGGTCAAAGCGAAGATTCTAGTGCGCACGAGATCTTCGGAGGAGAAACATCTGACGAAACGGGGCCCGCGTGGCAGTGGAGAAATGGTTCAAACGACGCGCAATGCCGATGCCACTGACGTGTTGGGTCTATGGTGCAGTGAGGTCCGCGTGCTCGCCCGCCACCAGACGACCCGGGTCCACAAATTAGTCGTGGAGCGCGCGCGGTTTCGTCTGTGGGTTCTGCGGAATGGGAAAGATGCTATGGGCCGAAAATGAGGCAGTCGGCCCAAGTAGTTCTTTAATTCTTTTTTTATCTTTTCTTCCTATTTTCTCCTTTTTATTTTCTTCATTTCTAAGTTTAGTTTGAATTCGAATTTTGAATTCAAACTCGTGCCACATTTATCTCTATTACTTTTGTGAAGTTAAAATACCAATTTTAGAAATATAAATATATTATTTATATTTTTATATCGTTTCTCCTCTTCTCATTTTCAAAAACCCTAATCTTAATTACCATTTGGGTTTCAATTCCATTTCTTTCTTATTATGTTTTGATTAGTAGTGTTGATATGGTTGTTAATATTTAAATGTATAGCAAACAAAACTCCAATATGATCCACCTTCTGTTATTTTAGTATCATCTGTTTTACTTACTCATTCTTAATTGTATGTATGCTCTTTTTATGATGCAGATATGGCACATAAAATAAAGGAGATCTCTCTATTATTCTTTGGATACAACTTTGAGTATTACATTATTTCACTTATACATGACTAATACATGCTTATTTCCCACTAATCCTCGCCTCCTCCCACTAATCCTCGCCTCCTCCCCCTAATCCCCCACGTCGCCTATAAATAGAGGGGCAAGGGCCTCCCCTCAAGCCACCCCAAGCCAATTCATGGCAACTCACCCCCCCACTCCCACTCCCACTCCCACACAAGCACAACACAAGCACAAGGATCGTTCGGCCATTGATTTGATCGTTCATCCACCTGTTCATGGTTTGTTCGTTCGTTCGATCGTTCATGGTTCGTTCGTTCGTCCGATCGTTTGTCCGTTCATTCATCCAAATAATCTTTGTTCTGTTGTTATGCTGTCGAAATTCCGATCATTCGTTCGTCCGATCATTCGATCATTTGTTCATAATCCCTATTCATCGTTCATCGTTCGTTCATAGTCAGTATTCATTGTTCATCGTTCGTTCATACAAACCATTCATCGTTCATCGTTCCTTCATACGAACTGTTCATCGTTCGTTCATAGTCACTATTCACCGTTCATCGGATCGTTCATAGTCACTATTCACCATTCATCGTTTGTTCATATGAACTATTCATCATTCATCGTTTGTTCATATGGACTATTCATCGTCCATCGGATCATCCATCTTACTATTCATCGTTACTATTCATCATTCATTTGATCGTACAAATATTCAACTGCTCATCTAGCATGCTATCTAGCTCACCTAAGACCTGCCAGACCAATAATTCAGTCATACGAACTCTGGTGACTGTGATTTTCCTTCCAGTAAGAACTTCCCATCTCGTCACCCATCCTAGATTTCTCCAAGTTGAGCACGCTTAACTTTGAGATCCTTTAGAACCAGGCTTCCAAAAAGAAAGGCGAACCATGTTTGTATGAATACACCGTCAATCCTATAAAACTTGGCCCAAGATACCACAGCCCACCCGGACCAGAATACCACATTATTCCAGCTATTTGGGTCCCGCCTTACTGTTGTCTCATGTGACACAGTAGGTAGAAACAATTGCCACCAACATAAACCTCTGCCCAAGAATAACCCAGAAATAATTCCTGGCACTCCGCTCAAAAATACATTTTGTATTTTGATTTTCCAAATATCTCTAAATATTCAAATTCTGTAGTATTCCAGGAATATTCCTTTTCCCTTTTGTTTTTATTTCTATGATTATAAAATCCAAAACTTCTCCATCCAAACTTAGATTCCAATAATTCTTATTTCTAAATTCTTATCAAATTATTCCCTATCCAACCATGCCATCCCTTAAGCATGGTTCATATTCTAGAAAACTCCAAAAATACTCTTGTCCCATATTCTACCTATAATTTCCCTGTTTAGACTAAGTCAGACGATTCATTCGTTACTATTCTCACCAACAGTGAACTCTATAATACTAAACCACATGTACTTAGCTATAAATACACCCAGCCACCCTCTCCCTCTCCACTCAATCAACACCCTCAGCCAAGGCAAACTCCCACCCACTCAGTTACCCCGCTCTGCCGGCTACATGCCTAGTGCCGCTTCGCCTCCAATCCAACCTCCTGGTAAGCACCTCCACTCCACCACCAGTAATATCACAACACCACATGACACAGGTTCTGCTCAAGACTCTCATCCATATATCTCCATTCTAACCACTATACTAAATATTTGTTGATATACTTACTAGTATGTATGTTTGCTTGTTCATGTTGTATAGTTATCGGAGCATTCGTGCCATCTCGTGAAGGCTAGTTCTGTAAGTCTATGCTAGACGGTGGAGCTAGAAGCTAGTTCCGCGAGCTCTCACCCTTTCGCCGGTTAAAGCACAACAAGCTCACTGGATCCCTTTGATGCATAAATTACCTATGCTATTCAAACACAACCCTCAGCCTGATATTTTATGCATGATATGATTTTGCTGCTAAGACACATATTAATATGGCCACCTAGCCTTAGAATTTTGCCGCAATTCATCTTTATACTCCTCTACTTTGTTGTTACAATATGATTTGGAAAAATGTGTGAGTTTTCAAAAGAAAATGTTTTTTAAAATGGGTATGATGAAGGGTTGTCACCCTTATCACCTTTGAGTGGGATGATTAGGGACTCCCTGGTTTGGGAGGGCCTTAAGGTGATGGCTCAGCCGGGTTAGGTGTGAGCATGAAGGATTCTCCCTCTCGCCTAAGGACCTATTTGTCATCACTCCTTACCTATACTCTTATCAAGTACAACCACTTGATACTGTATGGGCAGTTGCTTGATCCAAACTTACACGGTCTGTGCCCTAGGGTTATGATGGCTGGGGATGTTGGATCTTTTATGGGTTTGGCCCATTTATTGAATAAACTCTATGGTGTGTAATGGTGGAGAATACCAATAGTACCACATTGGAAGTCCAAGGGTCTTTTGCCTTGACTTATATGGTGGGATTTATTCCACTTAACTTGGGAAGTCAAGAAATGGACAAGGGCGTGCCACACGCGCGCGCGCGCCGCCGCCGCCGGCCGGGCGTGGCGTGGCGTGGCGTGGCGAGGCAGGCAGGCAGGCAGGCGGGCGTGGTGTGGTTGTGTTAATTTTTAGCACTCACTAACCGCGTTAAGTCCCAGTTGCCTGTCTCTACGTCAGCCGAGTGACCCTGTCTCTTCGTTTGCTGAGTGACCCTTCTCCTACCGAGTGACTCCTCTCCTTCAGCTGGCCGACTCATGGCATGACTCGGCGAGAGCTGGCTGACTCATGGCATGACTCGGCGAGTGCTGACCGACTCTTGGGGTGACTCGGCGAGACCTTTCTCCTTCAGCTTCCCTCTGCTAGAGGTTAAATAGAGGAGCACCCCTGTCACTCGGTACATGCGAGAAAATACTTTCAGAACCACAGTCCAGCCGCCGAGTGAGGGTATTTCCATCTCGTGACTCTGCGCGCACAGAGAAGCGAGAGGGCAGGTGCCTCTGAAGCCGGTGCCATTCGAGACCTTGCACGGGGGATCGGCAATTAGGTTTTTGGGGAGCGTCTACGCGACTGCCCAAAACATCTCCAACATGTCAAAAGAAGTTGGCCAAGGATCTGGATCATCAGAGCGTATGGGAGGGTATGATCAGTTTATTTACTTACTGTTTTGCGTTCTGGAGATTATATATGTTTCATATATTCATCTATGTTGTTTCATATGTAGGAATGATTTTATCTTATCTGTTCTATCTTATTATAATATGATAGATCTGTCTGTTTTAATTTTTCAGTCATGCTGTTTATATTTCTATCTGTTTAGTTTCAACTATTCAGTCAGTTTACATGTTTATCATATTTATATGATTTATATAATTCATATGCTCTATGTTCTCATGATCCATATTGTTATGGATTTATTTAATGTCATGATTAATTGTCTTTTATGTGTCATCATCATAATATTAATTTATGGAATTAAAACGATACGGAAAATGCCTATAATTCTAACATTCCAAAAACCTAATGTTAGGCATTTTTCTGTCAGAGGTTTTGCTGCTGTGCTTAAGCCTGATCCTTTTGATGGTAAAAACTTCTTGATATGGAAAGCTAAGATGGAATTGTGGCTAACTGCAATGTCTTGTTTTCATGCCGTTGAGGGCAAGCCTGCCAACTTACCTCCTGAGGATGAGGCTAAGTTTAAGGCTGAAGACAACCTCTTTCGAGGTGCAGTAATTAGTGCACTAGACACTAAATTCCAGAAAAGCTATATCATCCTTCCTACAGGGAAAGAGCTGTGGGATGCACTTGTTGGAAAGTTTGGAGTAACTGACGCTGGTAGCGAGCTGTATCTCATGGAGCAGCTGTATGACTACAAGATGGTTGAGAACCGATCTGTAGTGGAACAGGCTCATGAGTTTCAGGCACTAGCTAAGGAACTCGAACTTTTTACTTGTCCTTTGCCTGACAAGTTTGTGGCGGCGGTATAATCGCCAAGTTGCCACCTTCTTGGAAGGACTTTGCTACCTCTCTCAAACATAAGAGACAAGAGTTCAATGTGGAAGAGCTCATTGGTACTCTTGATGTTGAGGAAAGGGCTAGAACAAAGGACAGTGGAAAAGGTGCTGAGACCTCTACTGCTAATGTGGTGCAGAAGAGAAACTTCCGCAAGTTTAACAAGAAGAAAAACCAGAACAAACAAGAGAATGCAAATAAACCCGTTCATACAGCACAGTTTAAAAAGAAGAACAACAATAACAAGGGAAAGGGAGGATGCTTTGTCTGTGGCAGTGATCAACATTGGGCTAGAGAGTGCCCTGATCGCAAGTTCACACAAGACAAGAAATCAGCAAATGTTGTAACCACGGAAACTGGAGATGGAACATCTGGGTATGGTAATTCTTTACCATTTGTTCTCTCAGTTTGTAATTCACCTGAGTGGTGGATGGATAGTGGTGCAAATATTCATGTGTGTGTTGATGCCTCTATGTTCTCCTCCTACCAGGTCGGGAGGTCTGGCACCTTGTTAATGGGAAATGGGTCGCGTGCTCATGTTCTTGGTGTTGGTACGGTCATTCTGAAGTTTACTTCGGGAAAGACGGTGCCATTGAAGAGCGTGCAGCATGTGCCCTCTATCAAGAAGAATCTCGTTAGCGCTTCTATGCTATGTCGAGATGGATACAAAGTTGTTCTTGAGTCTAATAAATGTGTTGTGTCGAAACATGGTACTTTTGTTGGTAAAGGATATGACTGCGGAGGCTTGTTCCGCTTATCACTGCATGATGTGTGTAATAAAATGGTGAATTCTGTTAATTTTTCTGATGAGTCAGATTTATGGCATTCACGTTTTTGTCATGCAAGTTTTGACTGTCTTATGCGGTTAGCAAATATAAATTTAATTCCTAAATTTAACTTGGTCAAAAAGTCTAAGTGCCATGTGTGTGTTGAATCAAAACAATCTCGCAAGCCTCACAAGGCTGCTGAGGCGAGGAGTTTGGCACCTCTAGAACTTGTTCATTCTGATCTGTGCGAGATGAATGGAATTTTGACCAAAGGTGGTAAAAGATACTTTCTCACTTTTATAGATGACTCCACTAGATTTTGCTATGTGTATCTCTTAAAAACAAAAGATGAAGCGTTCAATTATTTTAAGACCTATAAAGCTGAAGTTGAGAACCAACTTGAGAGGAAAATAAAACGTTTAAGGTCCGATCAAGGTGGAGAATATTTCTCTAATGTGTTCGATGAGTTCTGCGTGGAACATGGTATTATTCATGAGAGGACACCGCCATTCTCACCACAATCCAATGGGATTGCTGAAAGGAAAAACCACACTCTAACAGATTTCGTGAATGCCATGTTGAGTACAGCGGGATTATCCAAGGCATGGTGGGGTGAGGCGATTTTGACAGCATGTCATGTCCTGAATAGAGTTCCAACAAAGAACAAAGAGATCACACCATTCGAGGAATGGGAAAAGAGAAGATTAAATCTCTCATATTTGCGCACTTGGGGTTGCTTGGCTAAAGTGAATGTGCCAATCAACAAAAAGCGTAAACTTGGGCCTAAAACTGTTGATTGTGTATTCCTTGGGTACTCTTTTCATAGCACTGGGTATAGGTTCTTAATTATAAAATCTGATGTGCCTGATATGTATGTTGATACTATCATGGAATCAAGAGACGCAACATTTTTTGAGAATGAGTTTCCCATGAAGAATACACCTAGTGATACAAGTCATGAGACTATAATTCCCCATGAGCACGAACTGTCGATTCCTTTAGATCATGCTGAGGATTCTCACGTGCACATCCCTGAGGAGGATGACACTATAGTCACTCGAAAGAGCAAGAGACAGAGGGTTGCAAAATCCTTTGGTAATGACTTTATAGTGTACCTTGTGGAAGACACACCAACTACCATTAGTGAGGCATATTCCTCTCCTGATGCTTACTTATGGAAGGAAGCAGTAAGGAGTGAGATGGAATCTATTATGTCTAATGGAACTTGGGAGGTCGTTGACCGTCCCTATGGTTGTCAACCTATAGGTTGCAAATGGATCTTCAAGAAAAAGCTTAGGCCTGATGGTACAATCGAGAGGTACAAGGCAAGGCTTGTGGCCAAAGGATACACCCAAAAGGAGGGTGAAGATTTCTTTGATACCTACTCACCAGTGGCTCGATTGACTACAATTCGCACATTAATAGTCGTGGCAGCCTCTTATGGTCTTATCATTCATCAGATGGATGTTAAGACAGCTTTCCTTAATGGAGAGTTGGATGAGATCTATATGGATCAGCCAGAAGGGTTTATTGCGGATGGTTAAGAGAACAAGGTGTGCAGGTTGATAAAATCATTGTATGGCCTAAAACAAGCACCTAAGCAATGGCATGAAAAGTTTGATAATACACTTACAGCAGCTGGCTTTGTTGTAAATGAATCTGACACGTGTGTATACTATCGGTATGGTGGGGGTGAGTCTGTTATGCTGTGCCTTTATGTTGATGACATCTTGATCTTTGGATCAAATCTCAATGTGATTGAGGAAGTTAAAAATCTTCTATCGAGCAATTTCGAAATGAAAGATTTGGGAGAAGCTGATGTCATTCTAAACATCAAGCTTGTTAGAGAAGCTGATGGTGGGGTAACTTTGTTGCAATCCCATTATGTGGAAAAGGTATTGAGTCGCTTTGGTTTTAGTGACTGTGATCCTGCTCCAACACCTTATGACCCTAGTGTGCTATTGAGAAAGAATCGGAGAATAGCAAGGGATCAATTGACATACTCCTAGATCATTGGCTCGCTCATGTACCTTGCAAGTGCAACAAGGCCAGACATCTCTTATGCTGTGAGTAAGCTAAGTCGGTTTGTGTTGAAACCAGGAGATGATCACTGGCGTGCTCTTGAGAGAGTGTTGCGGTATTTGAAAGGTACTATGACATACGGTATTCATTATACCGGAAACCCAAAAGTGCTGGAAGGCTATTGTGATGCCAACTGGATTTCTGATGCTGATGAGCTTTATGCCACAAGCGGATATGTGTTTCTGTTTGGAGGTGGCGCTGTTTCTTGGAAGTCTTGCAAGCAGACTATCTTAACGAAGTCTACAATGGAAGCAGAACTCGCAGCATTAGACACTGCTGGGGCTGAGGCCGAGTGGCTTCGTGATTTCCTATTGGACTTACCGGTAGTTGAAAAACCGATACCAGCTATTTCCATGAACTGTGACAATCAAACTGTGATTACAAAGGTTAACAGTTCTAGGAATAACATGAAGTCTACAAGGCATGTTAAGAGGAGATTGAAATCTGTCAGAAAGTTGAAAAACTCCGGAGTTATAACTGTGGATTATGTCCACACATCGAATAATCTGGCAGATCAATTCACTAAGGGTCTATCACGCAATGTGATAGAAAGTGCATCAAGGGAAATGGGTATGAGACCCATGTGAAATCTACTCTAGTGGTAACCTGCTCTATGTGATCGGAGATCCCGTGAAGTAGAGTGGAGAAACAAGCTAGGAGTAGATTGTGAGGAAAGATCCCTTCCTTAACTCATTTCTGATGCACATCTTTCCTATCTGTAAGGCAGGATGGTTTTTACCTTAATGTATTCCAAGAGTCTTACAAAGGTGAGATGTTGTCCTACAGAACATCTTTAGAGGAATACACCTATATGAGTCAGACTGCTGGTCACAGTCTATGGGGCTTGGGTAATCCCTAAATACTCATGAAAGGCACTGAAGTGTGACTTATACGCTTCTAAACAGCGGGAATACCCTTTTGCAGCCTAGTATCAGCAAAAGATTTGAGTGAATCTTATTTCGCACAAAACTATCAATTCAAGGCATAGTCCATTATTCAGTTGTGAATGAGTGAAACTCTTATTCTAGATGGATGTTCAACTTAACAGTCTCCATCGAAACACTGGTATATCAAAGGATTGTGATTCTGATACTTCATCATTACAAACCCTAGAGTTTGGTGGGGATTGTTGGATCTTTTATGGGTTTGGCCCATTTATTGAATAAACTCTATGGTGTGTAATGGTGCAGAATACCAATAGTACCACATTGGAAGTCCAAGGGTCTTTTGCCTTGACTTATATGGTGGGATTTATTCCACTTAACTTGGGAAGTCAAGAAATGGACAAGGGCGTGCCACACGCGCGCGCGCGCCGCCGCCGCCGGCCGGGCGTGGCGTGGCGTGGCGAGGCGAGGCAGGCAGGCAGGCAGGCAGGCGGGCGTGGTGTGGTGTGGTTGTGTTAATTTTTAGCACTCACTAACCGCGTTAAGTCCCAGTTGCCTGTCTCTACATCAGCCGAGTGACCCTGTCTCTTCGTTTGCCGAGTGACCCTTCTCTTGCCGATTGACTCTTCTCCTTCAGCTGGCCGACTCATGGCATGACTCGACGAGAGCTGGCCGACCCATGGCATGACTCGGCGAGTGCTGACCGACTCTTGGGGTGACTCGGCGAGACCTTTCTCCTTCAGCTTCCCTCTGCGAGAGGTTAAATAGAGGAGCACCCCTGTCACTCGGTACACGCGAGAAAATACTTTCAGAACCACAGTCCAGCCGCCGAGTGAGGGTATTTCCATCTCGTGACTCTGCGCGCACAGAGAAGCGAGAGGGCAGGTGCCTCCGAAGCCGGTGCCGTTCGAGACCTTGCACGGGGGATCGGCAATTAGGTTTTTGGGGAGCGTCTACGCGACTGCCCAAAACATCTCCAACATGTCAAAAGAAGTTGGCCAAGGATCTGGATCATCAGAGCGTATGGGAGGGTATGATCAGTTTATTTACTTACTGTTTTGCGTTCTGGAGATTATATATGTTTCATATATTCATCTATGTTGTTTCATATGTAGGAATGATTTTATCTTATCTGTTCTGTCTTATTATAATATGATAGATCTGTCTGTTTTAATTTTTCAGTCATGCTGTTTATATTTCTATCTATTTAGTTTCAACTATTCAGTCAGTTTACATGTTTATCATATTTATATGATTTATATAATTCATATGCTTTATGTTCTCATGATCCATATTGTTATGGATATATTTAATGTCATGATTAATTGTCTTTTATATGTCATCATCATAATATTAATTTACGGAATTAAAATGATACGGAAAATGCCTATAATTCTAACAGGGGAGCACCGAGAGGACAAGGAGGGGGAATGTTTTGTCCTAGTTTGGGCTTGGAGGTGGCCTTGTGCCTTTTGGTATAACCACCATGGAAAGTCGTGCAAGGGAAGAGAGAGTTTCAGCATTCGGATGTCACGATGGTGAGATTGCCGAAACCAGACTAGTGGGTAAAGTGTACCCCTTTGCGCAAAGTTTGAAACCTATTCGAATAGTCTGTGTCCATGAATATGGATGAGTTATGGCTTGGGTTTGACAATTAGTGTTTTGTTTTCCAAAAATGCTTTTGAAAAGTGGTTTTAAAAGGTCCGGCAGTTGAGCTGTGAGCTATGATGGATGGGAAGTCCAGTAGCTATTTTTGAAAATAAAAACTGGTGGGAAACTGGTGAGATATCTGGATGGTTTAGTCCAGAGGATTTTGTTCTATATTGAAAAACTTCTTGCTCCTTTGGGAGAGGATGTGCTTTGAAAAATATAAAATGTTTTACAAAATAACCCTGCATCAAATATTGCTCTTTCTGCAAAATATCTTGAGCTCCACATACTCCATGCATTTTATCTGATTTCCCCATTTCATGGGTGAAGGTGGGATGCTGAGTACGTAAGTACTCACTTTTGCTTATTTGTTGTTTTTTAGAGGAGATCGTTGGTTGGGTAAGAGTTACGCTTATTCCCAACCATGTCTGTGGTTGTTGGATCGATGCGTATATCGAGCTGCTTTAGCCCCATACTGATGATATGTCCCAAGTTGTGGACCAACTCTTAAAGTTGATCGCCACCTTTATAGGTTTGTCTCGTTTAAGCATATCTGTAACCATCTGATGTATAAATGTGTTTACTAGCCTCCTGGGACTAGTAATTGTATCACATTTGAGTCCTAGAGGATTGGGACGCTTTAGGTGGTATCAGGGCTGTAGGTTGGCCGCAAGACATAACCCTTAGGCTTGAACCAAAAGTTTTTGAGTCAAAACTATTTTCTTAAAAAAATTCTTGCTCTCATCCCTCCATTTCGAAAATGTTTCCCCTTTCCTTCTCTCAGAAGTCAGATGGAGCTTAGCTGCCAAACCAACTTTTGCCAGAATGAAGATGGTTTCCCTAAGTTGTAGAGAGCATGCACAGTTCGCCTCAGAATCAAGAGCTAGCCAAAGTATGATGGTCGTGAATTGATCGAGCATGGCACAGAGAAGTGTGTCGTGACTGTATACATTGGATCCAGTCCACACCATGTGGAATGGAGTGTCACTACTGCAGGGCACAGATTCAGAGACACCTGCCAAGTCGTCGCTCGCAAGGCATTGAGGGCCCTATGTCAAATCTGTGAAGAAGAAGTGGCCGACATCCCGCTCAAATTCTTTCCGCCCTTTCTCGAGGATGGTAGATGGAGTAGACACCCTATTGAGGGACCTAGCCAATGTCAGCATTGCACCCAAAGTGCCGCTAGTAGCGCCTGCACCAGCATTGCACCCGATGTGGGAGACATCTGTTCCCGTGTCATTGAGCGAGCAGTGTCAGCCACACCGGCTCTCCCACTCGCGGGTCGAGAAGAGCCGGACGCTCCTTGGAGAGATATGGTGGGGGTTGGGGTAGATCCATCTGTGTTCAACCCCATCCCCTTCTAGCCGAGTTTCGACACCAGCTCCATCACCCGGATGTACGTCGGGCTTCCTTTCCCCTCAGGGTGCCTGGACTCCGAGGAGGAAGACGGTCTAAGCTTCACCCTGGACTTCTCTAGGCTGAGAGATCCCAAGTCCATGCTGTAGTTTCTGTATGTATGCAATGAGATGCTCTCCAAAAGCTCGGAGGGTTACAGCTCCAGTGGTGAGGGCTACGATCCGACCCAGAAATGCTTCCACATCGACTCGGAGATCCCCGTGGAAGGAGGTCACCTCGGCATGCCATGGGAAGGTGACCAGCCTCCACCACGTAACCCAGACAGGGCCTAGACTCCTCCAGGGAGCCATGTGGCTCACCTAGAGCAACTCCGAGAGTTACACAACAAGCTCGGGGAGGAGTTGCAATGCCTGCATCAGCTGCAGCAAGCTCTGGAAAGGGAGGTCGCTGGCAAAGCCCTTGTCACACCCGGCTTTAAGGAACAAAGCCAGGTGCATCTCATACATGCGCCAAGAAGACAACATATATAATAACAGAGTGTATAGAGATAAATTTCATAAAACATCAGAGTATTTATTACATAGCGGAAGTCTTATTACAAAATAAAAGATAAATATAAAACGAACTAAGGATCATCGGCGCCAATGTCAACTTAGAAACGCCACCTAGATCAGATCATACTCCTCGCCGTGTGGCTCCTCCTGAACCACCTGCTCTTCTCCTGTGGGGGGGTGTGAGACAGCAAGGGTGAGCTCACACATGATCATAGCTCAACAAGTGGGGAACCAGTGGACATAAACTCACAAAGGTGTGAGTTCATGTGATGTGTAAGGCTAATCAATGATAGGGGTTAAAGCTGAGCATTGCTTTTAAGTAGTTGGTCAAAATTTTATTAGCAGTTACTAAGTATAAGTAAGTACCAAACCTTAAATAAAGTAATAGAACAAATTAATAATAAACCCTTGCAGTGCAAATGACAAAATTGAATTTAAGTTCCATAATTTAAACATCAGAGAGTCCTGAGCCGCTCATGACCGTGAGCTCGGCTAGTATACCAGTTTTACACTCTACAGAGGTTGTACCCTTTACCCACAAGTTATGTTACCCATCTGCCAAGGGGTCGCGACTCCCATACACCTCTACCTAGGAAGCGCGGTAGGGCAACACTATGAGGCCTTTACAAAGTTCCACTAGCTTCCGAAAACCTGCTACAGTTTATGGGAAGAGCACTTGCAAGAATCCCCCGTCTGACCGCCATCGCAGCTAAATCAACCCGAGAACCTCCTTGCATGCAACTCCCCTACTGCCCTTGCCCCTTTCAAGTAAGGTAGTCTTCCACTAGCTTTCCTAATTAGTCAGCCAAGGGTGTCCCATTAAACCCTTGTGGTGGCACGTGTTACTCAAGTTAAGCTCTATGTTCCAATTAACATTAATGAACTTGACATGAACATAAATTGAATAACAAGAATAATTGGAACATAGATATAATAAATGATTATCCCAAAACCATGTAAAGCAATAGCAAACTACCCAAGTGATTCAGGGGTAAACAAGGTAATGAAATAAACAGTCTAGGGTGACCTATTGGGTCCCATCAAAATTAACCTATGCATGAATAAGTGACATTAAAGAACATTATTGGGCAAAAAGTGGTCAAGGGCACAACTTGCCTTCAATGAGCTCCTGCTCAGCTACTTCAACCTGCTGCTCACCAGTATCCTCAGCAACGGGCTCTTCTACTCGCCGCAATACAAACAAACACAGTGCATATAGAGAAATTAACATTACACCAAACATATAAACAAAATACACAGTAACAATCTACACATTAAAATAAAATTTTAGGAACAAGAATCATAATTTTTGGAGTTATAGAATTTAAGTTATGAATTTTCAAAGGTTTTATGTGTTTAAAATGGATTAAGTGAGAGATAAAATTTCTTACTATTTTCATGACAAAACAGAGGCTCTAAGTGATAGAGAATTAAATTACAAAAATTTAGAAAGTGGAATGGAGTAATTTGGAGTTCATATGCAATTTCTATGAATTATTGAAGTTCTAGCAATTATTTTCCTAATAAAAATCCATTTATAAATTATTTTCTCTGGTTTTATAATGTTCTTGACTGGGCCTCAAAATCTGAGAACAGCAGGGGGCTCAGGGCAAAAATCCCCAAGACACAACGCACACTATAGGTGGATGGCGGGTTGATTTCATTAAAACCCGAGGGCTCATCTGCAAAACCACCCACGAAGGGGTATCATGGGCCTACAACCGTCCGATTAGAAACCGGCCGCTAGGATTAGCCCATGCCTTATATGAATCGGTAAACAATCCTGATCGGAGGATCGAGATCCAATGGCTCAGATCTATCATACGCAGTAACTCTCCCACGATCGCTTTCCGGCCGCCAGATGCGGATCGAACGGCGCCGAGCCTATTACGCGAATCGGTATGCACATGATCTAATCACAGCCGTTGCTGGTCATCCAACGGCGCACGATCTTCGCCCCAACAGCGCCCACACGCACGGCGGTGCCGCCCCTGCTCCACACCCAGCCGAACTCCGGTGAGGTCGCCAATCGGTGCTCCCCGCGCGCTAAGCACTAAATCGACTCGAGATATACCATTCGGAAGGTAAGACGGACACGAGGGACGGATTTCTTACCAAGGGGTTGGAGCACAGGAGCGTGGCCACGGCGATGGGCGGAAGTACGACGGTGGCGGGATCACGGTGAGGAATTACCCACGCTCCCCATGGTCCGCCTTCCAATTGAGGTCGCGGACGGCCACCCAAGATGATGGCGACCCAGCCTAGGCCAACCCCGAGGACGGAGTCCCTGCGACGACGAGCTTCACTTGCGGCGGAACTACGCAGCCCTCACCGACTTCTCCTCTCACAACGGCGGCGGCGAATATGCAGTGCGAAATTGGCAAACACGAGGGAAAGAGTGGGGGAGGAAGGAACAGCGCCCGACTCTTAATACCGGTGCCCAGGCTCCTGAACGCATGGCGGGGATAGCGCGGACGCGGCGGCATTCTGTTACGCCGGCGCGCGGCTTGCGCGGGGACGAAGACCGAGCAAGGGACTCACACGTCAGCGTAAGGAGGGAAGGAGGAAGGCGCACATGCGACTGACTTGGGTGGCCCGCATGTCGGCGCAACCAGGGAGCTGGCGTGGGTGAGTTAATCGGGCTGCACGGAGGGATTGACCAAATAGGCTGAATTGGTGGCTTTGGGGCCCAACCGTGGGGTTTCTTTTTCCTTTTTCTAGTTTTATTTTCCCCTTTGTTCCTTTCTTTCTCTTTTTTTTGAATTCAAACTTGAATTTAAATTTGGTTATGAGTTCCTCCTTTGAGTTAATTACACAAATCCAATATGTATAAGAATAATATATATTTTTATACTTATTTTTTATTCACCTATTAATTTCTCTTCTTCTCTCTTTTCTTAATTCTAGGATTGTTTTAGGATTTAAATCCCCATTTGGATATTTAACACATTTCCTTTTTACATTATTGTAATACTGTCACAAAAATGCACACCAAAAACAAAAATAAAAATTCCAGCATGATGCATGATTTAATGGTATATCTTTTTATTATTCATTTGTTGTTTAAATATGGTGTTCACATGTGATGATAAGTAGATTCAACACACACATAAAATATAGGAAATGGCTTTTCTCCTCTTTTATTATATATTACAAACTGGGTGTTACAAATCCTACCCCCCTTAAAAATAATCTCGTCCTCGAGATTTAAGAAGAACTAGAGAAAAGATGGGGAAAATCTATGCGAAGCTCTTCTTCTCTTTCCCATGTTGCTTCATCTTCTCCTTGGTGACTCCATTGCACTTTACACATCTTTATCACCTTATTCCTTGTAACTCAAGTCAATGTGTCCAGAATCTTGATCGGGTACTCCGTGTAAGTCAGATCACCTTGAACACTGAGCTCTTCCATTGGTAACTGTTCCTCGGGAACACGGAGACACTTCTTAAGTTGAGATACGTGGAATACGTTATGCACATCTGATAGAGTAGCAGGTAACTCGAGTTGGTATGCCATCTCCCCAACTCTTCTAAAGATCAAGAATGGTCCAATGTAGCGAGGGGACAATTTGCCCTTAACTTTGAATCTCCTCATTCCACGAAGTGGTGACACCTTGAGGTACACATAATCTCCTTCTTCAAATTCCAGTGGCCTTCTTCTATTATCTGCGTAGCTCTTTTGCCTGGTTTGAGCCACTCTCAAATTCTCCCGAATTATATGGACTTGTTCTTCTGCTTCTTGAATCAGTTCAGGCCCAAAGAACTGTCTTTCTCCAGTTTGATCCCAATACAAAGGAGTCCTGCATTTCCTGCCATATAGAGCTTCAAAAGGTGACATCTTCAAACTAGCCTGATAGCTATTGTTATAGGAGAACTCAGCATAAGGTAGACTTTTATCCCAACTTCCTCCATGCTGAAGGGCGCAAGCTCTCAACATATCTTCCAAAACTTGATTAGTCCTTTCAGTCTGTCCATCAGTCTGAGGGTGATAAGCTGTACTAAAATTCAACTTCGTGCTCATGTTCTCATGAAAGCTTCTCCAAAATCTTGAGGTAAACTGCGAACCTCGATCAGACACGATCTTCTTTGGTACTCCATGTAAACACACAATCCGAGCCATATATAACTCTGCTAGCTGAGAACCTTTATAAGTAGTCTTCACAGGAATAAAGTGAGCCACTTTAGTCAATCTATCCACAATCACCCATATAGCATCATATCCTTTCTGGGTGCGAGGCAATCCAGTAATGAAATCCATACCAATCTCTTCCCACTTCCACTCGGGTATCTTCAGTGGGTGCAATAGTTCAGCTGGCCTCTGGTGTTCAGCCTTAACTCTTTGACATACGTCGCACATAGCCACATGTGCAGCTACATCTCTTTTCAATCCATACCACCAATACTTCCGTTTCAAATCCTGATACATCTTAGTACTACCAGGATGAATAGAATAATCTGAATCATGGGCCTCCTTTAAAATAGTCTCTTGAAGGCTTTCAATATCAGGAACACACATCCTGTCCTTGAACCATACAGTGCCTTGCTCATCTTCGGTAAATTCCGGAACTCGACCTTCAGTAATCAGATCCTTAATCTCTTTTATTTTAGCATCACCAATTTGTCCTTTGCGGATCTCTTGCTCCAAAGTAGGTTCCACATCAATAGTAACTCCTTCAGTATGAGCAACTATCCCCAGGTTAAGTCTCCTGAAATCCTCAACAATCTCATCGGGTAGCTGGGCAACAATAGCTGAATGAACATGCTCCTTGCGACTCAAGGCATCTGCAACCAAATTTGCCTTGCCCGGGTGATAGTGAATCTCCAAATCATAATCCTTAATAAAATCCAACCAATGGCGTTGCCTAAGGTTGAGATCCTTCTAAGTGAATATATACTTCAGACTCTTATGATCCGTATATACTTGACACTTGGTCCCCATGATATAATCTCCAAATCTTAAGCGCATGCACAACGGCTGCCAATTCCAAGCCATGAGTGGGGTAGTTCAATTCATGTTTGCGTAACTGACGAGAAGTGTAGGCGATCACATGTCCTTCCTGCATGAGCACACATCCTAAGCCTTGGCCACATGCATCACAATAGATATCAAATCCTTTCTATAGGTCTGGCATAACCAAAACTGGGGGCGACATCAATCTTTTCTTCAATTGATCAAAGCTGTCTTGACACTTCTCGTCCCACTTAAATTCTCTTCCTTTCTCCAAAAGCTAAGTCATAGGCTTAGCAATCTTAGAAAATCCTTCAATAAATCTCCGATAATATCCTGCTAGTCCTAGGAAACTCCGAATCTCAGTGACTGTAGTGGGTACTCTCCACTCCATTATCTCCTTAACCTTAGCAGGATCCACTGATATTCCTCCATTAGAAATAATATGACCAAGAAATGGCACCTCGCCAATCCAAAACTCGCACTTGCTGAACTTGGCATATAGCTGGTTACCTCGTAGCTTCTGTAGTACCAACCTCAGATGTTCCTCGTGATCACTATCACTCTTAGAATAGATAAGAATATCATCGATGAATACCACGACGAATCTGTCCAAATACTCCATAAACACCTTATTCATCAAGTTCATAAAATAAGCTGGGGCATTGGTCAATCCAAACGACATAACTGTGAACTCATATAATCCATATCAAGTCGAGAATGCTGTCTTGGGAATATCCGTTGGTCTAATCCTCATTTGATGGTAACCCAATCAGAGATCAATCTTCGAGAATACTCTAGCACCTCTCATCTGATCAAATAGATCCTCAATACGGGGCAACGGATACTTGTTCTTCACCGTAACATCATTAAGAGATCTATAATCCACACACATCCGCTGCGATCCATCCTTCTTCTGTACAAACAAGACCGGCGCTCCCCAAGGTGAGGAACTCGAACGAATGTACCCAGCCTCTTGTAACTCAGTTAACTGCTTCTTAAGTTCCTTCAACTCCTCTACGGACATCCTATATAGCCGTTTAGAAATAGGGGCGGTTCCAGGTAAGAGATCAATAACAAACTCAACTTCTCTATCAGGTGGCATCCCTGGTAACTCCTCTGGGAAGACATCCGGAAAATCTCTAACCACCCGGATGTTGTCACCAACAAACTCCTCAGGTATAAAGAACATTGCATGCATGGATGAGGAGGTTACTGCAATATTAACTTGAAATCTTTCTCCTTTAGTGGTAGTGAGTTCTACAGTACCTCTACCACATGCTATAACGGCCTTTGCCTTTCTTAGCCTTGACATACCAAGGATTAGATCTATACTGCTTGACTCTAATATTATAGCAGTAGCTCCAAATTCTCTACCCATAATGGTCAATGTCAATCTACGTGTCATTTGATTCGTCTCAACAGGCCCTTTAGGTGTAATTACTATCATTGGTTTTCTCATATTTAGCAGTGGTATTTCATTTGTGTTGGCATATCTAGCAGACATGAATGAATGTGTAGCACCAGAATCAAATAATATGGTTGCAGGAATTGCATTAACATAAAACATACCAAGTACGATGTCCCCACCATCCGGAGTAGCATCAACGCTGACTTGATTAACCTTGGCAATAGAATATCCCTTGCCAGATCCTGGAGTTTGCTGCCTATTCTGAACTAGAGTAGTAGCAATCCTCTGTGGGCAGACATTTGCATAATGACCAGTCTTCCCACACTTGAAACAAGTAGTGCCTGGACTCTGTCCAGAAAACTTCGTCGGGGTGCCAGTAAGGGTAGCCTGTCGAGGAGGTGGAGTCCTCAGTGGTGATTGCTGAACTGGGCGCTGGCCTCCGCCAGTGCGAACTGGTGTACCCTGAGGTGAACTATAGCGAGGACGAACACTGCTGCTTCCTTGTCCTTGAGATATAGCCTTTCTCTTCAAATCTCCCAGCTGAACACGCTTGTGTTCAATAGCCAGGGCCTTATCAAGCAACCTCTGAAATGATGGAAATGTGTATGCCACTAGAGCATACTGCAGGGGTCCATTAAGTCCTTCAATAAAATGCTCCTGCTTCCTCTCATCTTCAGCAACTTCATCAGGGGCATATCTAGATAACTGGATAAACTTGTCGCGGTACTCGCTGACTGTCATGCTTCCTTGCTTCAGCGATAGAAATTCCTTCTTCTTAATCTTCATCAATCCAGCTGGTATATGATAATTCCTGAACTGTGTACTGAACTATGCCCAAGTAATAATATCCGCAGCATCATGGGCAGCAGTATATGAATCCCACCAGTCAACAGCAGGACCTGTTAGTCATCCAGAAGCATATAAAACCTTCTCCCGATCAGTGCACTGTGCAATATTCAACATCTTCTCAACAGACTTCAGCCAATCATCCGCGTCCAGTGGATCAGGTGAGCTAGCGAATGTAGGTGGCTTATGACTCATGAACTCCCTATGCTTATCACGGGGTGGAACTAGTGGTGGTGGAGGAGGCAGTGGTACTTGTTACTGTTGCTGCTGCTGCTGCTGTTGTTGTTGCATTTGCTGTTGCAGCTGCTGTTGTTGCGCCCTCCTTTCCTGGCGTATCTCCTCTCTTTCCTGGCGCAACTCCTGTCGTATCTCTTCTCTTTCTTGACGCATCTCCTGGCATTCTTGCTGCATCTGAGCACTCATATCTGCCATGGTGTCCGCCATTTGCTGCATCATCCTCTTCTGAGCAGCAATCAGTGGGTCAACTCCGCCTGATGGAGGATTAGGAGGATTCATCTCTGCAGGTTGTGGCTGGGGTTGTCTATATATCCACCGAGTGTGTCGATTAGGAGGCAAATCAATTCCACCACCCCGCCTAGTATTGACCATCTGAGTTAGATACATATGGTAAGAGAGTAGTAGACAAGGCAGTTATTTACAAATCATTTTACTTTGGGGGATTTATTAGCTAAGCAGATTAATATTTCACCTACTAAAGCTAATTCAATACCTTATGTTGGTACATACTAAGATGTCCATATATAATATTTCAATCAATCAAAGAAGAAAATCAGACATTTGTCATCAGAACAATCAAACAAAATTTTTAAATAGAGAAAATAGTTTTAATTTCGTCTTAGGTTCCCTATCTCTTAAAAAGATCATAGTGGTAGGATTCCAAGGTGTGAAATCCATCTTGTCTTAGAGTAGAAAAGATAAGATTAATCCGAGTAGAGTAGCAAAAGGTGAGACAAGATCAAGATGAGGTAAGTATAGAATGAATCAGAGTAAGGTAAGTAAGTGAGGGTTGTCCATTTCTATCTAGGTTTCGTCCTACAGTCAACATTTCCTCTGATACCACTTCTGTCACACCCGGCTTTAAGGAACAAAGCCAGGTGCATCTCATACATGCGCCAAGAAGACAACATATATAATAACAGAGTGCATAGAGATAAATGTCATAAAACATCAGAGTATTTATTACATAGCGGAAGTCTTTTTACAAAATAAAAGATAAATATAAAACGAACTAAGGATCGTTGGCGCCAATGTCAACTGAGAAACGCCACCTAGATCAGATCATACTCCTCGCCGAGTGGCTCCTCCTGAACCACCTGCTCTTCTCCTGTGGGGGGGTGTGAGACAGCAAGGGTGAGCTCACACATGATCATAGCTCAACAAGTTGTGGGGAACCAGTGGACATAAACTCACAAAGGTGTGAGTTCATGTGATGTGTAAGGCTAATCAATGATAGGGGTTAAAGCTGAGCATTGCTTTTAAGTAGTTGGTCAAAATTTTATTAGCAGTTACTAAGTATAAGTAAGTACCAAACCTTAAATAAAGTAATAGAACAAATTAATAATAAACCCTTGCAGTGCAAATGACAAAATTGAATTTAAGTTCCATAATTTAAACATCAGAGAGTCCTGAGCCGCTCATGATCGTGAGCTCGGCTAGTATACCAGTTTTACACTCTGCAGAGGTTGTACCCTTTACCCACAAGTCATGTTACCCATCTGCCAAGGGGTCGTGATTCCCATACACCTCTACCTAGGAAGCGCGGCAGGGCAACACTACGAGGCATTTACAAAGTTCCACTAGCTTCCGAAAACCCGCTACAGTTTATGGGAAGAGCACTTGCAAGAATCCCCCGTCTGACCGCCATCGCAGCTAAATCAACCCGAGAACCTCCTTGCATGCAACTCCCCTACTGCCCTTGCCCCTTTTAGGTAAGGTAGTCTTCCACTAGCTTTCCTAATTAGTCAGCCAAGGCCGTCCCATTAAACCCTTGTGGTGGCACGTGTTACTCAAGTTAAGCTCTATGTTCCAATTAACATTAATGAACTTGACATGAACATAAATTGAATAACAAGAATAATTGGAACATAGATATAATAAATGATTATCCCAAAACCATGTAAAGCAATAGCAAACTACCCAAGTGATTCAGGGGTAAACAAGGTAATGAGATAAACAGTCTAGGGTGACCTATTGGGTCCCATCAAAATTAACCTATGCATGAATAAGTGACATTAAAGAACATTATTGGGTAAAAAGTGGTCAAGGGCACAACTTGCCTTCAATGAGCTCCTGCTCAGCTACTTCAACCTGCTGCTCACCAGTATCCTCAGCAACGGGCTCTTCTACTCGCCGCAATACAAACAAACACAGTGCATATAGAGAAATTAACATTACACCAAACATATAAACAAAATACACAGTAACAATCTACACATTAAAATAAAATTCTAGGAACAGGAATCATAATTTTTGGAGTTATAGAATTTAAGTTATGAATTTTCAAAGGTTTTATGTGTTTAAAATGGATTAAGTGAGAGATAAAATTTCTTACTATTTTCATGACAAAACAGAGGCTCTAAGTGATAGAGAATTAAATTACAAAAATTTAGAAAGTGGAATGGAGTAATTTGGAGTTCATATGCAATTTCTATGAATTATTGAAGTTCTAGCAATTATTTTCCTAATAAAAATCCATTTATAAATTATTTTCTCTGGTTTTATAATGTTCTGGACTGGGCCTCAAAATCTGAGAACAGTAGGGGGCTCAGGGCAAAAATCCCCAAGACACAGCGCACACTACAGGTGGATGGCGGGTTGATTTCATTAAAACCCGAGGCCTCATCTGCAAAACCACCCACGAAGGGGTATCGTGGGCCTACAACCGTCCGATTAGAAACCGGTCGCCAGGATTAGCCCATGCCTTATATGAATCAGTAAACAATCCTGATCGGAGGATCGAGATCCAATGGCTCAGATCTATCATACGCAGTAACTCTCCCACGATCGTTTCCGGCCGCCAGATGCGGATCGAACGGCGCCGAGCCTATTATGCGAATCGGTATGCACATCATCTAATCACAGCCGTTGCTAGTCATCCAACGGCGCACGATCTCCGCCCCAACAGTGCCCACACGCACGGCGGCGCCGCCCCCTGCTCCACACCCAGCCGAACTCCGGTGAGGTCGCCAATCGGTGCTCCCCGCGCGCTAAGCACTAAATCGACTCGAGATATACCATTCGGATGGTAAGACGGACACGAGGGATGGATTTCTTACCGAGGGGTTGGAGCACAGGAGCGTGGCCACGGCGATGGGCGGAAGTACGACGGTGGCGGGATCACGGTGAGGAATTACCCGCGCTCCCCATGGTCCGCCTTCCAATTGAGGTCGCGAACGGACACCCAAGACGATGGCGACCCAGCCTAGGCCAACCCCGAGGACGGAGTCCCTGCGACGACGAGCTTCACTTGCGGCGGAACTACGCAGCCCTCACCGACTTCTCCTCTCACAACGGCGGTGGCGAATATGCAGTGCGAAACTAGCGAACGCGAGGGAAAGAGAGGGGGAGGAAGGAACAGCGCCTGACTCTTAATACCGGTGCCCGGGCTCCTGAACGCACGGCGGGGATAGCGCGGACGCGGCGGCGTTCTGTTACGCCGGCGCGTGGCTTGCGCGGGGACGGAGACCGAGCGAGGGACCCACACGTCAACGTAAGGAGGGAAGGAGGAAGGCGCGCATGCGACTGACTTGGGTGGCCCGCATGTCGGCGCAACCAGGGAGCTGGCGTGGGTGAGTTAATCGGGCTGCGCGGAGGGATTGACCAAATGGGCCGAATTGGTGGCTTTGGGGCCCAACCGTGGGGTTTCTTTTTCCTTTTTCTGGTTTTATTTTCCCCTTTGTTCCTTTCTTTCTCTTTTTTTTGAATTCAAACTTGAATTTAAATTTGGTTATGAGTTCCTCCTTTGAGTTAATTACACAAATCCAATATGTATAAGAATAATATGTATTTTTATGCTTATTTTTATTCACCTATTAATTTCTCTTCTTCTCTCTTTTCTTAATTCTAGGATTGTTTTAGGATTTAAATCCCCATTTGGATATTTAACACATTTCCTTTTTACATTATTGTAATACTGTCACAAAAATGCACACCAAAAACAAAAATAAAAATTCCAGCATGATGCATGATTTAATGGTATATCTTTTTATTATTCATTTGTTGTTTAAATATGGTGTTCACATGTGATGATAAGTAGATTCAACACACACATAAAATATAGGAAATGACTTTTCTCCTCTTTTATTATATATTACAAACTGGGTGTTACAGCCCTCGACGGGGGCACGTGGGCGAAGGCGCACGACGTCTAGCATCGCATCGAGGAAGACGCTAATGCCACCAAGCCCCCCATCCTCATCCGAGCGACTCAAAGTCTCACAGCAGCAGCACTCTTACTATGCACCATGCTGGAGCCCTCCACCACCGAAGCACGCCGCATCCATGGCGAACCCCAAGGCTACAGGCACACAGGGAATGCAACAACCAAGTTAGTCGTGAAGACTTGCTGGACCAGTTGGACAAAGCTCAGGACGTAGCACTACTTCACTTAGCGAAATACCAATAGTCCCTTCGGTGCTACCACGAAAGGCATGTCTGGCCCCGAGGGTTCCAGAAAGGCGACCTAGTGCTTCGGTTATGACAAGATAACTGAGGACGCCACAAGCTCACTCCTCCTTGGGAAGGACCCTTCATCATCACCAAGGTGCTGAAGCCAGGAACATACAAGCTTCGCAACGAAGAAGGAGAAGTCTACGACAACATGTGGAACATAGAGCAACTGCGTCGCTTTTACCCTTAGGCATACAGGCCTAAGCCTATTTGTACTATGTTCTACATATTTAATAAAGACTGGCTCTCAAGAGAGGCTCGGCCTTGCTTTCAAAATCGAGCCTCCCACGAGGGCTAGAAGGGGGAACCCCTCCTCCTCTGTGTTGCCTTTTTTTCTCGTGGTTTTGAAAAACGAACACATTTCGTAGCCTCGCCCTAAGTCGTAATGCGAAAACACTTAGGAATAGAGGACGTCCCGATTAAGGAGAAATAGTCGAGCCACAAGAACACCTACGCCTCAGGGATACAGTTTCCTCACTCACTATTCCCTCCCTAAAGGGTAACTCGCGTTCTGACGGGGCCACCACAGTAGGACTAAGGCAGCAAGCACAAAACAACGGAAAAAATCACACAAAAAATGACAAAAGTTTAGATATCTAGTATCCATCAAGTTCTTGGCATATATTACAAAGATTTAAAATTCCCCACAGGGCGATGACCAGACTCATGCCGTCGGAGGAGGTCCTGTAGGGAGCATGATAGCGATTGGCAACGGGGGAGGAGGGACAACCTCTGTGGCAGAACCTCCCAAGTTATTGGGCCCACATGCACCTATCCTTGTCTCAAAGACCTCAGACAGCTATGCATGTGCACTAAATAACTTAACAGGATCCGTCCGATTGCCCCAAGGACATCGGATAAACCACTTACAACCAGAACCGCGGGATTAAGTAAACACAAATCACACACATCAACATCTTTGCAGCGGAAATATTATTACCAAATTTTACAAGTTACAAAAATTTTACTTTGTATGATCGGAGTGATTACAAAGGTGATTCAAAGAAATTACTTTAAACTGTTATAAATTATTTATAAGTTTGAAATATATGCTAGCTCAAGTGACCATCCTCAATAAGAAGGTAAAGACGGGGTATACTTATATAAGAAGGCCGAGCCCATCGGCACTTAACACCATCACAGTAGCACAAAACTATAACCTGAAAAACAACACGGAATAAAACCCTGAGTATGGAATTACTCAGCAAGACTTACCCGACTAAAGAAAAGACTCTCAAGGATATGCTGGATTTGGGAATCAAGGAGAGGCTTTAGCAAAAATCAACTTAGATACTTTTGCAGAAATAGCTTACTAAAGTGAGTCCTTACTTTCAATATTTTAACGCTAGATTAAATATCAATAGACTCTGTTTGCATCTGGTCTAATTTCACCATCTCATCAATACAACATCATTTTTATTCATGAGGTTCACATCCTGACTTAGGTTGTAGGTCGGAGATCAAGTCTCCACTCTCCGGGGATATAACGGCGATCCGAATCGATTTACTCAGCTGAGGATCTCTAACCACACGACATATGTTTCTCGTAAACCTTGCATGTCTACCATTCCCACGGATCCTCCACTGCATGAACAGGTCCGCGCCACCCGAGAGCACACCACCCCTTTTAGGCGGTCCTTTGCCAAGAGGGTACGTGCCACTCTCGCCATCTCTTCACTCCCAGTGTGTAACACCTCAGGTGTTACCATAGCTAAAGCACACCTTGGTACTAAGGACTGTGATCACATGTGGTAGAAACTCAAGGAATACATAAGAACCTTGGAGACCATATGTTAATCAAGATTGTTAATGACCTAAGAGCATCACTCAAGCATTTGTGCATTCACTACCTTGGACAAGAGGAGAGTAAACTCTAGACCCCTCTTGAACCCTACCTCCCATAGCTATGGTTGAAAGGGGGAGGGGAGAATAAGCAAATGTGCAAACCCTGAGTTAATCTTTAACCAAACTTTAAGTAACTTTATAACTAGCAATTGTGGGAAGGAAATGTTGCAAAAAGACCCCTGGAGAAACCCCAAATCCATTCCTTAAGTGGAGAGAGAGCTAGAGCTCTCTAATTCTCTCTAAGTCAAAAACTACACCTACACTAAAGATCAACCGTGTTCACCTTGAAGATGGCACCAAAACCACCTATGTTCTATACCAAAAATGTGGCATACCACCTAGGGCACCCACTGGAAAAAGTTGAGCCCGAGACTTGGACGTTTGACATGCCTTGGCATTGTTTTTGTCGTGAAGTGGGCAGAGTGACATACCTGTTTTGGCGTCCGAAGATCTACCTACCTAGGCCATATCTGCCATGGTGACTCACGAATGAGAGACAGCCCTAGGTGCCTGGAAAAGACTCGCGTCGGATTTTGCCAAGATTCGCACGTTTGTGACTTGGGCGAGCTGTGGAACACAGGCAGAAGAAAACTTACATGTGTTTGATGCGCTCTACGCACGCCAGAGCACGCCCGCGCCCAACCCCGCGCCGCGCCGAGCCGCGCCCATGTCCCCTGTGTGCGCCACGCCTATAAAGCCCACTCAGGCGTCGTCCATACCCTTCCGCGCACACTCAAACCTCCCTGGAGCTCAACTCACCGTCGTTTGCCCGTGCACGGCGTGTTCGCGGCCACCCGAGCCCCTGCCGTCGTGGACCGGCCAGTCCAGCCTTTCCCAACCCCGTCCGACCCTCGAAGACAAGTGAGCGCACCTCGGTGAAGCTCCCCGAGCGAGGAATCGAAGCCTGCTTCGCCGGAGAGGCCAGTCCACGGTCGCCGGAGTTCACAACCCCGCCGGAGTGCGTGGACCGGGTAATCCACTGAACCATTATCCGATTCCTTGTGCACACAGTCTCTACGTCATCCCGTGGAGCTCACCATGCCATTGGATTGAACCAGATCGCCGTGATTTGGTCGGCACACCCACCGCCGACGAGGACACCCGCCTGCGCACGGGGACCGAGCGATTCTGGCCATCCCCGCCGTCGAGCTGTACATCGCTGTGACCGCCAGAGCCTCCCCGAGCCAACCCCACCCCTCGTCGGACCTATCTCGCCGTCGGTAAGCCGCGCCACCCTTTTCTTTCTTGCGGGCACTGTTTAAACCTAGGGAGGGACCGCGGGGGAGAAGGAAAGAAGTCTGGGGGGTTTTGTGAAATGTCAGTGACTCAAATGAATAGTAGCACGGGGGTATAACTGAGAGAGTTAGTTTGGAAATACCCAGGGTCCTCGGTGTAAACTGCTTTTCTAGAAAACCTTTATTAAATCTGATTTTAAATTTGAACAGAAACTTTAATAATTCATAACTTCTGTTTAGTTCATCCAAATTTGGTCAAACCAATTTTGTCAGACTCTAATTAATGTAAACTACTTAGGAAAAATATAAAACCCCTGTGTACTACAGAAAACTTTAGGGTTCTGATTTAATTATTGTTTTGACCAAAAGCTAAATAATAGGGATAAAAATAGTTGCACTATTTGACTAGAGTTAGAAAAATTTGGAGAAGTTTATATCCACCTACTGATCTGTTTAAAAATGCTAAAACTCTCTGTCCAACCCATTAAGTTAGTTTTTGCCATTTATTTTACAATATGCTTAAGATTAAGAAAAATAGAAAAGATGATTTAAATAATGAACCAGAGGGCACCCCTATTTTTGTTAGAGTACTTATTCAATGTAGTTTACTAGAAAAATCTATTATACCCGGGTTTAGTATGAAATAAGTAGGATCCCTTTTATTTTTAGAAAACAAGGAAAACTTCGAAAAACCCTACAAAAATAACCCCAAGGTGAAAACACCCCAAACCTTGGGATAACTAATGTTTTGTTATTATAAACATAGGAAAAATACAAAATCTGTTGTTTGATATTTTTTCAAATGGCAAGTTAGTTATAAGCACCTTTTTGGCATAAAACTTTAAGAAATCACAACTAAATAACCACCAATTAACCTTATGTGATTTTTGGCACAGAAGCTTATTATTACTGTTAGATACCAACAAAAATAACCCTTAGGACCGAACCCACCCTAATTAAGAGTTGTAGTGCAAAGTGGCTCATTTGCACCACCTTTGTTATTTTTGTATAAAGCATAGCTTTTTTATTTTGAACCTCATATTCCTAGAACAGGCTATATTGACCAATGGCAAGCCATTGTAATTTTTGTAGAATTTTTGGAAAAAGTTAATTCACCTTTGTACTTCAAACCTACACTAGAATTCATAAATAGAAAATAAAGAAAAGGAAAATGAATAATGAAATTAGTGTCATCCTAAAACCCTTGTAAATTGTCCACTGAAATATATAAAGGGATTACCAATCCACTATGCCTATCCTTAACAAAACCTAAACCTATAGTGATAAGCCTAAACCACTAAAAGCCCCGTATGACCAATGAACCCTAAGTTGCCAACTAACTTAGTTTTTCTTCCCTTAGCATAATGTTATTAAATCCTGCAGAATCATGACATACATATTCATTGCATTTTGATAGACTGTAACCTCGTTGACGGAGAGTACGTCCTCGTGCCGGAGCAAGGAGCTGCTCATGAGGTAGCCCCGGATCCAGCACCAGAGCCTGTACCAGAGGATCTGCCTACCGCCGCTTTGGAAGGCAAGCCCCGGTTTTATGCATAACCTGTTATTTATGCTATTTTACTATACTTAATGATTGTAGGATTGATTGTGCACTTAAGTGTAGGAGTTGTTTGAAACCCTAGTTCCATGATCTCAGGAACCCCATTGAGATGAATACTAGTATGCTAAGTCGAATAGCTGCTTTATTAAGTAGGATCTCGGTAGAAGTAGAGTGATTTTTCTAGCACTCGCGCGAGGTCAGGAATTGGCTGTATCCACTTTCTTATCATATTGATGTTGGTTTGTGGGCAACAATCCATGGGGATTGGTTGTCTACAGGATAAAAAAATTGGAATAAGGATTAAGGTGTGGTACCGTGAGTCAAGCGTTTGAACGTACTAAGCACATGCCGAGAAATATGGTAAATCAGTAAGCCTAGTACCTGATTGAACCTGGCAGTGGACTTTACCCCTCACGCGACCTGAGACATGGTCTCCCATTCCGGTTATGGTGGGTACAAGTGCGGTCACTGCATGACGGCACTCGGGGTCAGTGAGGCATTGTACGCCAAGGCGGTGAGCCCTGATCTGCTGATGGGGAATCGATGGGGACGGTTGATGTGTGTGGGGACGGAGTGTCTCGCCACGTCGTGTGTTTAGGTTTACCTTGCAAGGATAAAAACTCGATTCGAATCGTCTGCTTCTCGCAGCTAATGAGACTGCTTGATCCATGCTGCTACATTGAGTAACAAGTGGAAATGTGATGAGTTGACAAAAGAAGTTGATTGCTAAAAATGTTTGATACCATGTATGAGTAGACAGTACACTTTTAGCCTTAAGAGAGTCACACTTAAATTTGACAAAGTTAAAACTTGACTTAGAAACTCAGCTAGTGCTTTTTGGCAACCAAACCCCACAGCCAAACAGCTGCATGTCTAGAGGTAGAGGAGTAGACTCCTCACACCGGGTAAGTCTAGCTGAGTATTAGTATACTCAACCTTGCTTGTGGCATAATTTTTCAGGTTCTTTGGAGGACATGGTTGCTGGAGTGACTTGGCCGTCCATCTTGCCACCGGGTTGGACTGTCGAGTGGGATCCTACCTCGGCTGAGGAGGAACATGAGGAGTGATGGGACAGGCTTCCCCATCTCTCTGTTTATTTAATGTTAGTTTTATTCTGCTGCACTTCGAACAATGATGGTCACTTTTGCATAAACTCCGATGATGATGATGTAATAATTTAATACTCTTACATGCACGGTTTTATGCTTTATTGTATTTGCTCTGTGACTCACCATCGAGTGAGACTGTGGTACTTGATCCTGTCAGTGGCCGTGTCGGACTAGATCCGAGGGATTGACGGGTTATTCCCATTTAAGTGTGGTCTAGCCTCTAAGGCAGGGCTTAGGCACTTAAGTTGGAATAATTCGGGCAGTTCCGCCACAGCTGGTATCAGAGCTTGTACCACCACAGAGGAATCAATAAAATATAAATACCATCCCTTTCTGAAATAAAACTTGATAGAAACAATGTTGGATAGATTGTAGGACGAGCTGGATAGATCTAGGACGTGAAGCCTTAGGATGATAGAAGGGTAGCTAGGTGGCTAAGTATTTAGGCCCCACAGGCCACTTTAGGGGATGGGAGTTCTTCCCTAATCCCTTCTCATTGCTGTGAGGTCGTTCAGGACGAGCATGCATGCATTCTTAAATTAAACAAATGGAAAAATTTAGTAAGGACTTAAAATTATGACCAACTAAGTTTCCCAGTACTATTCTGTCTTAATTAGAGAGGAGCTGAGTCTTATTTTTCCTTGTTCTTTTTATAATTCTTTTCCTTTACTTACGCTTAACCGTCCACAGATGGCTTCCCACGGATCCTCAGACAACGGGAATGCACTGTCCCACACTGACGGGCTTGCACGAGAGGGCTCTCCCCGCATTTTGTGGGAGGTACTTCAGGGGGCCGGATACATGATACCTCCTCAGTACACGGTGCAGCAGTTTGAGAAGCACCGGGTGCCCCGCTGTAGGGCGAGGATGACCTTGGAGCCTCATCCCCTGCAGCCAGGCTGGCGTTCACTGGACTCTGAGTCTTTTGGATACCGGGCTGAGGACACGATTGAGGCAATTGCTCTGCACGGGTTGACCACTTTCTGCAGATTCCATCCCTTGGAGCTGTCTACCCACCCCATTGGCTTGTTCCCTGTAGAAAGGGAAGATGACCCAATGTGGAAGGATCAGGTGGAGCATGCCAAGGACATCTGGGCTCTCTACCCAGGCCAGACTGCTCACCTGACAGTGCGGTGCATGAATGCCCTGTATCGTCTGCAAGTGATGCGTGGTGAGGCAATGTCTCATTTGATGGCATTGTTGGAGGCAACTAAGATCACTCTGGATAACAGAGAGGAGCTGGTGGTTGACTTGTCCACTGAGATGGTGGAAAAGGACTTACAAGTGGAGCAGTTGTCGGATGAGATCCACGAGCTGGAAGAATTAGTGGGAACAAGGGAGAACACCATCGAGGTTCTCGAAGATCAGCTTATCAACACCTAGCAGCAGCTTGCCGAGGCTAATGAGCACCTGGATATGCATCACCAGGAGATCCAGGATGTGGAGGCTAACGAGGACGTCGACATTGAGGGAGGAGAGGAGCCTGCCTCCAGCGTGGACACTGCTGGCTCAGGGAGACCACCTTCCCCTGAGTCGAGTGTTGCCTCGTTTGTTCACTAGGTATCAGGAGTAGCACACCCGCGTGCTTTCTTAACACCCCTCTAGAGGACTCTGCCTAAAAACTTGAGATGAGATTCCTTTTAAGGGGGGAGGGATGTAACACCTCAGGTGTTACCATAGCTAGAGCACACCTTGGTACTAAGGACTGTGATCACATGTGGTAGAAACTCAAGGAAAACATAAGAACCTTGGAAACCATATGTTAATCAAGATTGTTAATGACCTAAGAGCATCACTCAAGCATTTGTGCATTCACTACCTTGGACAAGAGGAGAGTAAACTCTAGACCCCTCTTGAACCCTACCTCCTATAGCCATGGTTGAAAGGGGGAGGGGAGAATAAGCAAATGTGCAAACCCTGAGTTAATCTTTAACCAAACTTTCAGTAACTTTATAACTAGCAATTGTGGGAAGGAAATGTTGCAAAAAGACCCCTGGAGAAACCCCAAATCCATTCCTTAAGTGGAGAGAGAGCTAGAGCTCTCTAATTCACTCTAAGTCAAAAACTACACCTACACTAAAGATCAACCGTGTTCACCTTGAAGATGGCACTAAAACCACCTATGTTATATACCAAAAATGTGGCATACCACCTAGGGCACCCACTGGAAAAAGTTGAGCCCGAGACTTGGACGTTTGACATGCCTTGGCATTGTTTTTGTCGCGAGGTGGGCAGAGTGACATACCTGTTTTGGCGTCCGAAGATCTCCCTACCTAGGCCATATCTGCCATGGCGAATCACGGATGAGAGACAACCCTAGGTGCCAGGAAAAGACTCGCGCCGGATTTTTGCCAAGATTCGCATGTTTGCGACTTGGGCGAGCTGTGGAACACGAGCAGAAGAAAACTTACACGTGTTCGACGCGCTCTGCGCACGCCAGAGCACGCCCGCGCCCAATCCCGCGCCACGCCGAGCCGCGCCCGTGTCCCCTGTGTGCGCCACACCTATAAAGCCCACTCAGGCATCGTCCATACCCTTCCACGCACACTCAAACCTCCCTGGAGCTCAACTCACCGTCGTTTGCCCGTGCATGGCATGTCCGCGGCCACCCGAGCCCCTGCCGTCGTGGACCGGCCAGTCCAGCCTTTCCCAACCCCATCCGGCCCTCGAAGACAAGTGAGCGCACCTCGGTGAAGCTCCCCGGGCGAGGAATCGAAGCCTGCTTCGCCGGAGAGGCCAGTCCACGGTCGTCGGAGTTCACAACCCCGCCGGAGTGCGTGGACCGGGTAATCCACTGAACCATTATCCGATTCCTTGTGCACACAGTCTCTATGCCATCCCGTGGAGCTCACCGTGCCATTGGATTGAACCAGATCGCCGTGATTTGGCCGGCACACCCGCCGCCGACGAGGACACCCGCCTGCGCACGGGGACCGAGCGATTCCGGCCATCCCCGCCGTCGAGCCGTACATCGCTGTGACCGCCAGAGCCTCCCCGAGCCAACCCCACCCCTCGTCGGACCTATCTCGCCGCCGGTAAGCCGCGCCACCCTTTTCTTTCTTGCGGGCACTGTTTAAACCTAGGGAGGGACCGCGGGGGAGAAGGAAAGAAGTCTGGGGGGTTTTGTGAAATGTCAGTGACTCAAATGAATAGTAGCACGGGGGTATAACTGAGAGAGTTAGTTTAGAAATACCCCAGGGTCCTCGGTGTAAACTGCTTTTCCAGAAAACCTTTATTAAATCTGATTTTAAATTTGAACAGAAACTTTAATAATTCATAACTTCTGTTTAGTTCATCCAAATTTGGTCAAACCAATTTTGTCAGACTCTAAATAATGTAAACTACTTAGGAAAAATATAAAACCCCTGTGTACTACAGAAAACTTTAGGGTTCTGATTTAATTATTGTTTTGACCAAAAGCTAAATAATAGGGATAAAAATAGTTGCACTATTTGACTAGAGTTAGAAAAACTTGGAGAAGTTTATATCCACCTACTGACCTGTTTAAAAATGCTAAAACTCTCTGTCCAACCCATTAAGTTAGTTTTTGCCATTTATTTTACAATATGCTTAAGATTAAGAAAAATAGAAAAGATGATTTAAATAATGAACCAGAGGGCACCCCTATTTTTGTTAGAGTACTTATTCAATGTAGTTTACTAGAAAAATCTATTATACCCTAGTTTAGTATGAAATAAGTAGGATCCCTTTTATTTTTAGAAAACAAGGAAAACTTCGAAAAACCGTACAAAAATAACCCCAAGGTGAAAACACCCCAAACCTTGGGATAACTAATGTTTTGTTATTATGAACATAGGAAAAATACAAAATCTGTTGTTTGATATTTTCAAATGGCAAGTTAGTTATAAGCACCTTTTTGGCATAAAACTTTAAGAAATCACAACTAAATAACCACCAATTAACCTTCTGTGATTTTTGGCACAGAAGCTTATTATTACTGTTAGATACCAACAAAAATAACCCTTAGAACCGAACCCACCATAATTAAGAGTTGTAGTGCAAAGTGGCTCATTTGCACCACCTTTGTTATTTTTGTATAAAGCATAGCCTTTTTATTTTGAACCTCATATTCCTAGAATAGGCTATATTGACCAATGGCAAGCCACTGTAATTTTTGTAGAATTTTTGGAAAAAGTTAATTCACCTTTGTACTTCAAACCTACACTAGAATTCATAAATAGAAAATAAAGAAAGGGAAAATGAATAATGAAAATTAGTGTCATCCTAAAACCCTTGTAAATTGTCCACTGAAATATATAAAGGGATTATCAATCCACTATGCCTATCCTTAACAAAACCTAAACCTAGAGTGATAAGCCTAAACCACTAAAAGCCCCGTATGACCAATGAACCCTAAGTTGCCAACTAACTTAGTTTTTCTTCCCTTAGCATAATGTTATTAAATCCTGCAGAATCATGACATACATATTCATTGCATTTCGATAGACTGTAACCTGGCTAACGGAGAGTACGTCCTCGTGCCGGAGCAAGGAGCTGCTCAGGAGGTAGCCCCGCATCCAGCACCAGAGCCTATACCAGAGGATCTGCCTACCCCCGCTTTGGAAGGCAGTTTTATGCATAACATGTTATTTATGCTATTTTACTATACTTAATGATTGTAGGATTGATTGTGCACTTAAGTGTAGGAGTTGTTTGAAACCCTAGTTGCATGATCTCAGGAACCTCATTGAGATGAATACTAGTATGCTAAGTCGAATAGCTGCTTTATTAAGTAGGATCTCGGTAGAAGTCGAGTGATTTTTCTAGCACTCGCGCGAGGTCAGGAATTGGCTGTATCCACTTTCTTATCATATTGATGTTGGTTTGTGGGCAACAATCCATGGGGATTGGTTGTCTACAGGATAAAAAAATTGGAATAAGGATTAAGGTGTGGTACCGTGAGTCAAGCGTTTGAACGTACTAAGCACATGCCGAGAAATATGGTAAATTGGTAAGCCTAGTACCTGATTGAACCTGGCAGTGGACTTTAACCCTCACGCGACCTGAGACGTGGTCTCCCATTCCGGTTATGGTGGGTACAAGTGCGGTCACTGCACGACGGCAGTCGGGGTCAGTGAGGCATTGTACGCCAAGACGGTGAGCCCTGATCTGCTGACGGGGAATCGATGGGGACGGTTGATGTGTGTGGGGATGGAATGCCTCGCCACATCGTGTGTTTAGGTTTACCTTGCAAGGATAAAAACTCGATTCGAATCGTCTGCTTCTCGCAGCTAATGAGACTGCTTGATCCATGCTGCTATATTGAGTAACAAGTGGAAATGTGATGAGTTGACAAAAGAAGTTGATTGCTAAAAATGTTTGATACCATGTATGAGTAGACAGTACACTTTTAGCCTTAAGAGAGTCACACTTAAATTTGACAAAGTTAAAACTTGACTTAGAAACTCAGCTAGTGCTTTTTGGCAACCAAACCCCACAGCCAAACAGCTGCATGTCTAGAGGTAGAGGAGTAGACTCCTCACACCGGGTAAGTCTAGCTGAGTATTAGTATACTCAGCCTTGCTTGTGGCATAATTTTTCAGGTTCTTTGGAGGACATGGTTGCTGGAGTGACTTGGCCGTCCATCTTGCCACCGGGTTGTACTGTCGAGTGGGATCCTACCTCGGCTGAGGAGGAACATGAGGAGTGATGGGACAGGCTTCCCCATCTCTCTGTTTATTTACCGTTAGTTTTATTCCGCTGCACTTCGAACAATGATGGTCACTTTTGCAAAAACTCCGATGATGATGATGTAATAATTTAATACTCTTACATGCACAGTTTTATGCTTTATTGTATTTGCTCTGTGACTCACCATCGAGTGAGACTATGTTACTTGATCCTGTCAGTGGCCGTGTCGGACTAGATCCGAGAGATTGACGGGTTATTCCCATTTAAGGGTGGTCTAGCCTCTAAGGCAGGGCTTAGGCACTTAAGTTGGAATAATTCGGGCAGTTCTGCCACACAGTGCGCGATTGTCTTTTCATGTATGGAATAGCCGGGTTCAAGCTTACCCTGTCCCATTTCCAGGGCATGTGGCTAGTTAAGATAGTCCTTGATCAACAGGCCTACATACGCATCCAATCCTTAACTAACCTGGGTAAAACATCACCTGTTCCTAACCCAAGTTCCAATTTAAGTACTTCTATCCTTAGGATTGTTTGTGTTCCTTAGGATGAAAAGAGCATCACAGGGAACTTTGCAGTAAGATCCCACCATGCTCCCAATGAAAATATATTCTTGCAGGTAGAAGCCATCCTTCCTTAGGATAACCCCTGAGCTAGGCCTTAATGCAAAAGACAACCTCTATCCACAAGATCTGAGCAGGGCTAAGCATTTTTGTAAATCATATTTTGATACTTCACCAGAAGTATCTATAAAGGTATGGATATCAAGGAAGGCAATGCATCAAAGGGTTCCAAGCAACTCCTATAAACCTAATGCACATTTCACTAGACTTAAAGTGTGTAAAAATTATTTAAAAACACAAGGAAGGGGTTGCATGCACCGGGGCTTGCCTGGGATAAACACTACGTTAGTGTTTGTTAGACGACGTCCGCCTGACGAGCAGCCTTGGTCTTGATACTCGTTCAATTATCCATCTTCAGATTCGTCCATCAGTATCACCATGTGGAATAACCCGCGCTTGGGGTTGACTTGGGGCCGTCTTCTGCATCACGTGATTAATTATCTCACCTGAATGAAATGCATTATGCACATGAATGCATATAGACAGGAATAGCACAAATCTAAATAGTGCTATACGATAGCGCATTAAACACTTAGTGATGAGGCGTTTTATAATTTTATACGGAAACACTAGTTATCGATGTACGACTAAGCGCAATAATTACGCTTCTCAAACCTAACGCAAACATCACGAAAAATAAACGATACACATTAAACACTATTAGCCTAAACACAACTTATCAGCTAATTAATTAAATTTTAAACTAATCCCTTGCTTTATAAACTATACTACATCGTTATAAGTGATTAAAATATTTCATCATCACACATGCCTGCCAAAATTCTACTCGGTCCACTAATTCAGCTAATTAATCGGAATAGCGAAATAACTCGCTAAAACTGAATCTGGCTCGATAATCGCAGGAACCGCGAAGTTGACGAGAGTTTTGTGACTCACGCATTTATCGAGCACCTAATGAGCATCACACTAACACATTAATTTATTCAACGATCGAACTATTCTGAATAATTTATCAGCTTACCGTTTCCACAGCTGACACGAATCCGCGAGATCGGTAGCGATTTTCTGTTCCAGACAATTTGTCGAGCGCTTGGGGAATATCATGCTGCTAGCTTCGTCTTCACCCGATTCTTGGGATTTCTTGCTGACGCGCGGAATGACGACGACTTTCAGCTGAAGTCGGGGGCGAGCTAGTGAGGTGGGGTTTGAGTAGAGGATGACGTGTTTGACGACTCGACGGCAAACGACGCGACGACGAGCTGATCAAACAAAAACTCCACGACGCCGACCGGCACATGGGTTAGAGAACGGAGGCTGGCAAAATCTGAGCTGGCAAGCGCAAGGCATGGAGCTTCGCAATTTGATGGGACCGTGGCCGAGCGAATTTTATAGCACGGACTGGGGAAGGACTTGGCAAGTAGCAACGCGAGAGGCAAAGCGAGGTCACGGTCGGGCGGCCTCGGACACAAGCCCACGCAACGTTTTACCGTGTCCAGCGCGCATCACGGACTTGATATCGACTGCGAGCAGTTTCGCGCGCACGACAATGCGACGGAGGCGAACTGAACAGGGAGCTTCACTGCAGCACGCGTAGGAATAACGAAATGCTACGCGCGCGACGCAAAGAATTCAACCGGCGAGCAGAGAGGCTAGGCAACTCCATGGGCGAGCAAAGCGCGCAGGGCGAGCAGCAACGTGACGGCGCGGCAAGTTGAGGGAGCGACGCGGCCTGGCTAAATCACGCGCAGGAGCTGGGAGCTGAGTGTCGGCCTGCTGGACACCGCGAGGAAAATGGAGCAGAGAGAAAGTCACCGGCTTGCCGTGAGGGAACAGGGAGACGCGGAGCAGCAGGGCGAGCAGAGGGCAAAGCCGAGCTCGGTGTTGGGGCGAGCTTGGAGGAAGCCATGGCGTGCTTGGCCATGGAAACACGTTGGGCGCGAGCGAATAGTGGGGCGCGCGCGAAAGCAAGCACACAGAGGGAGAGAGACAGCGCGCGACGAGGGGATCCGAGCTGGGCGAGCTCAGCCATGGGCGCCGGGGCTGGAGGAGGGAGCACTGGCGGCCATGGACAAAAGCTTGCGGCCGGCAAGCGCAGGAGGACGGGCGCCATAGGAGGGAGAAGCAACTGAGAACTAAGCACCCGTAGAGAAGACGCGCGACACCAGGGAGCGAGTAGGAGAGAGAGCCATTGGAGCTCCAGGGCACCGTGCAGAGAAGCAGAGGCTGCCGCGGTGAAGAAGAAATGCGCAGGGGAGGACGCGCGTGAAGATAAAGCTGGGAGAAACGAAAATATCTGTGCAGGGAGATGTGCGGTTTGCAGAGAGAGATAGAAGACCGCCGCACAGGAAAATACAACGCGCGCGCAGGGGATAAGCTGTGTTCAGTGGTGGGATTTTTCCCAGTAGCTAAGCGGCAAAGGTTTTTTTCAGGAAGCCGACGAAGCCTATACGACCAGCAGCTAAAAAATCTGAACGACACTAAATTATTAGAGGAGAGGGTGAAGATAAGGAAGCTCGTGCGGTGAAGAAAAAAATCTGTAGCCCAAGGTAGTCGGCAAAGAGAATGGCTAGGGAAAAATAACAATGGCCAATCATGCGAGACTAAAAAAATCTTGGTGTAGATGTTTTAGTAATGCTCGAAGCGACTTCAGGATAACAGAGAAGCCATAGAGCGGTGCCTAAATAAAAAAAAAAATCTGATTTCTCCTCCTATGAGGAAAGATAAATGTTTTCCTGTATTCCAAAATTAGGATTTTCGCGATGTGTAAATAGGTCAAACCAAACGACATCGATAACAATATTTGGACACGATTTGATTTGGCGAATACTCAGGAGTCGGATGATTTCATACCGTTAATTCACCTTTTTAGATCAAGGCGAGAAGCAACGGACCAAATTAAACTGATTCCGGCTTTGATATTTTAATTTACGACTGATCTCGTTGAAGTCAAACTGATTAGCAATTATTCGAGTTTGGCTCTAATTATTTTTATCTGCTTTGAACGATTTACCACTAAATACCCATGATTATCAACCTCGCGCAAGATTTCTCTCAGATAACTCGCGATCCTAATTATTTTGCGTTAATACTTTTGTCGTTGAGTTCAAATTAATTTGTTCGGGATAAAATCATTTGAGTGAGTCGGACTTCCGAATTTGTATTCGCGCGAGCGATGAATTTTAAATACTCACCGGACGCACCGATTTTCAGAACAAATATGTTCCGAACAGCACAAAAATTTACGACGAGCCCGAATAGATGAAATAAAAACGATGTCGCACTCGCGACAGACGGAATAGATGCGATATAAAAATTGCGATCGACGAAGATGTTTAAAATTTAACATCCATTTTATCCACTGATTACGTGCTTAATTCCGTACTCATCGTCGAGCGGAAATAAACACCTGGGGTGTTACAACCTCGACCTCGAAGTGGTGGGCCAGCAAAGTTCCCGACCCCTCGATGGCGTCATTCAACCTCCGCATCTCGTTGGTGGCTAGCTCGGGCTTGTCGGGGAGTACGTAACCGTCACACACCCGCTTGGGATCAATCTTGTAGTGGGAGGAGACCACGGTTAGGGACCGCTTCACCTCGAGGTGGACAGCTCCGTGGAGCTCACCCTGTACGTAGCCACCTAGGGCTTGCATACGGGGCCACGAGGGTCCGCTCCGAGGGATGCCCACCACGTCAAAATCCCCGAAGAGGTCGGTCACCGCTTCGATTAGCTCCCTCAGTTCGACCCCCTTCTGCTCCATGGTCCGAGACAGGTTTAGAGAGGTCTGGGCTACAGCCTCTAGATCCTTCTCAAGACCTAGAAAGTGGACAAGGGCATCAGGCCATGGCTAAGAAGAGAGACCGAACCCGAAAAGTAAAACAAGACCTCAGTAGAATACCTTCTATATGGTGTTCATAGCCCGGCCCTCGGACTGTTCATCCTCCAGGGACTTGGAGAGGGACTCATGCTCCATCGTCACCGCGCGAAGGCTCTCCTACGCCTGTCGCAGCTCCCCTTGCGGTGGTCCGCCTCCGCCTTCAGGCCGAGGACTTCGTCCCTCAGCCGATGGACCTCCTCACGGTCGGCCGCGCCCTCCTCCTTCATCCCCTCGCACCAGGACGTCAGGTCTGCCACTTCAGTGCTCCTCCATGCCAGCTCCTCATTCGACCGAAGCAGCATGGTCCAGTGGCGTTGCAGCGCATCCTAGGCACCCCGTTCATGGTGGATGAAGATGGACTTGGACATCAACCTCATCATGAGCTCTTGCAGGGGAAGGAAAACTTTGGTCATCATGCCTCTAAGGGATAAAGAATATCCACGAAGAGAGCAACACCCTTATGTGGCCCAACCCCTCAGCTCAACCCAGAATTCCCGCTCCTCGACGTTGTCAAGGACGAAGTACGTCTCACCCTCGGTGGACTTCCACTCTAGGGGCGTCCCTCTCCATATCGAGGGGTCCGGCCCGGAGCAGACAAGGTCACCGGTAGCCCCTGAGATAGGGCGCTCGATGATCATCTCATCACCGAGCAAGTTCCCGCTGACTATCCTCCCTGACGGCACCGAGGAACTGGCCTCCTCAGCGCGTTCCGCCCTGAGCTCGGCGCGACTTCGGGGGTGTCAGGGATGGCGTGGAGGAGGTCAGAGACCATGGGCGACGCTATGCACGACGCAGCATCACCTGCCTTCGCTTCATCCTCAGAGGGGACGATAATGGCCTCCGCCAGTGACGCAGGATGCATGGGGGCCACCTTGGCTGCAGTTATGTCAGGCTCAACCAGCGCCCTAAGAGCAGGCACAACCACCTCAGCATCATGCTGAGATGGCTCCTAGATAGAAGGGCGGGTGGGACAAGGCCCCCGTGGACATTCCTGCGTCGCGCTTCACCGCTTTGGTGGCAGTGAATAACTGTGCATTGGCTCGGCGTTGGAGCTAAGGACAAAAAAAGAACCAGAGAAAAAAATTGTACACGAACGATGTTTTCGTATTTCGACTACTTACCCAGAGACAGGCAATGTAGAAAGCCTCTGCCTCCGGATCTCTGGTCCCTGCTGCCCTGCCACCGACGTAGATGGGGCAGTGGTCACCTCTTCTGCAACCCCCGGCGCGGGGGCTGGGGGTGGAACGATGGTCGTGGCCACTATGGGCCCTGGGACTACTGCATGGAGGGGGGAGTGATGGGCCCCTCCTTCATGTTCCCTACAGTGGGCAGCCGCCGAGGGGACCCAGCCTAAGCACCTGCATGCGCCACACCGGCTTCCTCGGAAAGGGGAGTGACTTCACCCTCCACAACCTCTACCTCCTCCGTCGAGGCGGGGATGGGGGCAGGCTCGGCTGACGCACATGCCTCGGATAGGGACGCTGCTGGCCCCTGCGTGGAAGGGGTTACGTCGCCGAAAGGGCCCGTCGAGGCCGGCGCGGGCCTAGGCCCAACCTCGGGGCTAAAGGCCGCGTGGCCCTGCATCATCATCGTTGTCGTCCTCCTCCTCTTTTGTGCTGGGAGAGGCCTAGAGCAAAGCCCCTCCCTTGCCTGCGCTCTACGGCGCTTCTCCAACGAATCACAGGCCAGCATCTTCTTGCGGGCCCACTTCTTCGTCTCGTCCTTCTTCCGCTTCTTCTCCTCGGTCGCCAGCCAGCGCACCTCTCTGGCTGCCACGTCCTCTAGGACCGAGGGTCGGGCGGTCTAGAAGCCCAGGAGCCCCTGTAGAGGGGACGAGAGCGTAATACTAAGACAAGAAGAAGAAAAAACCAAAAATAAAAACAAAAAACAGGGGACTCACCAGGGACATGTAGCCCTGCTTGGGGCGCATCGACACCACAACGAAATAATCCGCCTTCCCCACCGTTCCCTTCACCCACTGGAGAAGTTCGTCGGTGGAGAGGGCATCCGAGGTCATCTGGGAGCTTTCCATGGAGGCCTCGAGGGTCATCTCCTCGAGGCAGAGTCGACGGTCGACCAGCGGCAGAACCCGCCGCTAGTGGATGGCCACGACAACTCTGGCTATGGTGAGACCATGATCCTAGAGCTTCCACAATGCCTCCAGCAGTGACTTCAAGTGGGTCTGGAGCTCCTGAGACTGCCCCCACCTCCATCGCTCCTCCGCTCCAAGGACGACGTGGTGCGTGAATGCCGGCAGCCACCTGTCATCATTGCGGAGGTAGAACCAACGACTCTGCCACCCCTTATTCGACAAGGTGAGGGTGGCTGGGATGTATAGCACTGCCTAGTCTAAGCACAACTGAAGTGTGCAGCCACCAGCTTGGATGGCGTGGTGCACCCTCCTCACCTCGCTAGGGAGGGAGAAGGGATCCAGTTGGAAGAGGTGGACCTGTAGGTCCAAGTGGGGCTCGATCCCCAGGAACCCCTCACAGGCGGCGGTGAAGATGGCTGCCTGCGCAACGGAGTTGGGGTTGAAGTTGTGAAGCTCCACCCTATAGTAGTGTGGCAGAGCCAGCATGAAGCGGCTTGCTGGACCTCCAAAACCTCATTCATGGAACAAGGAGAAGTTGACGATGTTGCCCGTGGGCGGATTTGGCATCTGCTTGTCATGCATCGCGATCCACTCAGGCTGCGAGCCAGTGGATCAAGGCCGGAGGAGGCTGACTTCGACCAGTGCCTCCAGATCCTCATCGGTGACCAGAGGAAATGGGCCATAGGTCGCCATGAGGAAGGACGGTGATCTTTTGCGCCATTGGAACGGAGGAAGAAGACGAGAAGGAGATGAAAGGCTCTTTTGCAAAAGGCAAAAACGACATAGTAAAACGGCGTACGAAAGTGAGGAGGCTGAATCAGCAATGGTAATGGTCTGAAGCCTCCATCTCGCTCAACTTTATATAGGGACAGATGGAGCCATCGAAGTGTGAATCGTAAACGGCTGGACGATGGTCGTTTCGAATCCCGCACGCATGCGTGCCACAAATAGTCGACTGAGTGGTAGTACATCCCATCGCATTAATGGCCATGTCCCCTCCAAGAAAAAATGCGTCGAGCACCGTTCCGCATCTTGCCTCGAAAGGTACGCTCTCCACCTCAGCTTCTCCGCCCTTTATCCTCTCGGCAATCAACCAGAAGGAAGCATCTTCTACCTCGGGCAACCCACCTCGGAAAGGGAGCAACGAACCAGAAGAAGTCGTCTTCTGCCTTGGCATGTCATCTCAAGAGGAAAAAAGGGAAAGAAAAATATTGTTCAGATGTTCGAAGGTTCAACCCTCGGCAGGGTTTAAACGAACCGTCTCAGGACTTCAGGGCTCCGAGCCTAATACTAATCATGGGTTCAAAGGTTGGCCTATCGGAAGGGCTCCAAACCCTCCCAGAGCATAGAGTTAGGGATGTCTATGGGTACGCCTGTACATGGCCCTAGATCGAGTTGCGACCCAAGGTACCTTAAGACATATCTGAGACCCTCGAGAGCGATTCGTGACGGTATCCCATCGTAAGGAGGCATCGAGCCCTCAAACCCCATCGAATGGGTTCGGGACCAGGCGAATAACCCGCAGGTATCTTTTGGGGCGTGTCTCTAGACCACTAGCTGACTCCGATCGAAAGGAGCTCAGACCCCGCTCGGATTACCTGATAATAGCTCAATGGAAACATCCTGCTCGTCGCCCATTGAGGGTAGCATGACGCATCCCCTTCCTCCCCATAGAGAGGCGACGAAGGGGCGTATAAACCAATAGTCGAGACATCCCTTGATCGACCTCTTCCTCCATGCAAAGACTCGGGGGCTAACCTCGTAAATCACATAAAAGGTTTCCACAGATCGACTGAAGATCAAATGGGACCTATCAAAGAACAAAAGCCCCTGAAGGAGTCAACTACTCCTTTGGGTCCTCGAGGGCTACACCCGATGGGTGCGCTTGCGTGCACCCATCGGAAAACAAAACGTCCTACTTCTCAAAAAGCAACACGCTCGTGGGCGAGCAGCAGAGCCTCCAAACAAGTACCAAAAGTACTTCCTTGGAAGGCTCAGGGGCTCCTGTCGGGGGTAATGATTAGTGTCACACCCGAATTTAAGGGGTAAAGCCGGGTGCGTCTCATATGTGTGCCAAAGAACAACAACACATATAATGACCAAGTGTATAGAGATAAATGTCACAAACATTATTACATTATAGAAGTGTCTTACAAAAATAAATGATAACAATAAAGCGAACTAAAAATTATTCCTTGGTGCCATAAAGCTGACTAGGAGACGCCACCTAGACAAGCTCGTACTCCTTGTTGTAGACCTCCTCCTGGGCTACCAGTTCTTCTCCTGTGTGGGGGGGTTATATATCGCAAGAGTGAGCTCACAAAAGATCATAGCTCAACAAGTTGTGGGGAATAATGTGCATGAACTAACCAAAGGTGGGAGTTCATGTGAAGTGTAAGGCTGATCAACAAATAATGATTAAAGCTGAGCATTGCTTTTAATAAGTTGGTCAAATTTTAATAGCAGTTACTAAGTATAAGTAAATACCAACCCAAATAATGAGAGATCATAATTAATGAATAAACCACAATGCGATGCAAATGACCAATTAAATTTAATTCCATAAGTTACTCATGTGCGGGTCCGAGCCACTCATGACCGTCAGCACGGCTGATATACCAATTTTACACTCTTCAGAGGTTGCGCATCTTTACCCACAAGTCGTGTTACCCATTTGCCACGAGGTTTATCGGACCCCATAGACCTCTACCAAGGAAGTGAGGCAGGATACCACTACAAGGCCTTTACAAGGTTCCATTAGCTTTAGAAAACCTGCTACAGTTTCTAGGGAGCGTAGCATAGGAATCCCATGTCTGAAAAGTCATCGCAGCAAAATCAACCAGAGAACCTCCCTATACTGACCAATCCCATACTACCCTTGCCCCTTTCAGGTAAGGTAGTCCTCCACTAGCTTTTCTAATTAGTCAGCCAAGGGCGTCCCATACCACCCTTGTGGTAGCACTGTGTTGGGGACCCTCGTCCTCCGATGGTCCTCAAAAACATGATTTAACAATGTTTCCAAGTGTAACGGATGAACAGGTACCTTCGGACATAGATCAAAATCGTACACGATGTGAGAAGCATGGTCAAGACAAAGGCTCATGCTGCTCCGAAGCTACGGGCGAAGGAGCTTCGGCTCAACGGCAGAAAAAGGAACCGACTTAAAGGGGAAAAGGCCATCCGGTCCTCGTTGAGTTGTCCATAAGTCAGTAGAAAATATGAAAGGCATGAATGTAATTTTACACAGGCTGCGCCCTGTGCCTATAAATAGATGAACAGTACTTCCGTACTGTTCACGCTGACTTGTATTCACTGTTGCGTCATGCTTGCATTTTTCACCTTCTGTCAAGCCGAAGGTATAAATGTAATTCAATATTATTTCTGTTCATCCAGGACAATTGAAGAAAAGATATTAATAGTATTATATGATTACATGATTATTTATGTTGCCTTTTATATTTTATATGCTTCTTCTTCCATTAATCTATATTGTGATAATGAAGGTTCATCCTTTTCAACCTTCGTCTGGAGATCATTATATCCTAAGGGAAATAATGCTTCGAAGAACGAAGGGCCTTAACCTTTAACATTCTGTGTTGCCTTGTTCTCAAGCCGAAGCATTTGAGAACAAGACTCCAACATTGGCGCCCACCTCTGGTGTACTCACTTCCACAACCTTCGGCAAACCAGCCTTCGTTATGCCACCGAAGAAGACAACAGCGCTAGGGGCTACTGCACTGCAGCCATTGGACACAAACTAGGAGACTCTCTCTCTCCGAGGGGCTCGAAGCCAGAAGAGAAAGGCCACTAGTCCAACATTCCAGGAGGAAGAGTTGGACCAGGAGATCAGGGATATGGAAATCATTCATCTACAAGTACAAAGGAAAAAAGAGAAGATGGCTCGACTAGCCGATCTTCAAAGGAAGATCGATGAAGCTACTGAGGAAGTCCGCCATCTTACTCAAGATGACCAAGACCAAAGGCCTCAATACAGGGAGTTTCGTCAAGAGGGCTTATTCAACGAAGATGGATGGTATGATGATTTTAATCATGATACCTTTACTTTTGATGATGCTTCTCCCTTGGCAGCAGAATTGTAGGCCATCCCATGGCCACAATCCTACAAGCCACCCCAGTTACCCATGTACGATGGGCACTCGGACCCAAAGCAATTTTTGATGAGCTATGAGGCAACAATATCCTCATACGGAGGCAACGCGGCTGTCATGGCGAAGTCCTTCGTCATGGCAGTCCGGAACATAGCCCAAACATGGTATTCTTCTCTTCGGCTAGGAACAATCACGTCGTGGCAGAAGCTCAAGGATATGCTGATTACTAGCTTCCAAGGCTTTCAAACGAAGCCAATCATAGCTCAGGCCTTGTTCCAGTGCACACAAGACCATGAGGAGTACCTTTAGGCTTATGTCCGAAGGTTCTTGCGACTAAGGGCACAGGCACCCATAGTGCCCAATGAAATCGTCATTGAGGCCACGATCAAGGGTCTTCGGCCAGGACCTGCGGCTCAATACTTCGCTAGGAAGCCTCCACAATCTTTGGAGAAGCTGCTTCAGAAGATGGATGAATATATCCGGGCTAACAACGACTTCCGCCAAAGAAGGGAGGAAGCTTACAGATTCTCTAAGATGACCAGGGGCTTTGGAGGAAGAATCCATCCCAGACATGTCAGATCGATCCACAGCTCCAGTCAGAGTGACGACAAAGCAAGCCAACTTCAGAGGCCATAGCATACCTCATAGTCTTTGGGGCAGCAGCAAAGTTCCTTTAGGCCACTAGCTCCAAGGGGCAGAGGCGCTAGGGGCTTCAGAGGAAGATATGGGGATCATCCCAGGAAAATCTATTGCCTATTCTGTGGTGAGGACAAGGGCCATACTACAAGAATGTGCCAAATTACTGTCCAGAAGCAAAAGGAGATCTCAGAAGCCGAAGCTCGACAGAATCAACCGAAGTAGGTCTTGCACACCGCTTCGTGCCATTCTCCCTACATACCAGAGTATGTGGGCAATCATCCTTTAGCCTCTCTTGCTTTTGCTAGCCATTCTTTGGCTTCTTGGCCTCAGCTTCCACTGCCACCGCCACTGCAACCTACACATTCCCGAAGCCTACAGCTAGAAGGGCACCGGCACTCTCAATAGCAATGCGAACTCAGGGAGGGATCCAAAGCTCGTACAGTCAACAACACTGTGCTAGAGTCAAAGCACATTTATTGAGCAATATCCTCCCTCTAAAATACTTTTATGCTCTATGTCATTTTGTTTTTCAGTGACGAATAAACAATGTAAATCTAGTTTTAAATTCTTGTAATACTTTTTGCTTTTATCAAGATGGAATATATCATCTTTGCAAACTTATGAAAACTGAAAATTGCCGAAGCTATAAAAGTCGTTCCTAAGAGAACGCAGCATAAGTTCTACCGAAGCTATAAAAAGCCGTTCCTAAGGGAACGCAGTGTAAGTTCTCCAAAGCTACAAAAAGTCGTTCCTAAGGGAGCAAAGTGTAAGTTTCATGCTCAAAAGTCGTTCCAAACGGAATGCAAAGCCAAATACCACAGAAATATAAGGCGAAGAAGTTCAAAAGACGTTCCTAAGGGGATGCAGAACTTACACCGAAAAGTCAACGGTGATACCGCCGAAATAGAAGGCGAAGAATTTAAAATACGTTCCTAAGGGGATGCAGAACTTACACCGAAAAATAAGCGGTGAAGCCGAAAAATAAACGACAAAGAGATTCTAGACGTCCCTAAGGGGATGCAGAGCTTGTGTGTTTCACTATGGGTGTGTGGGTGTGTGTCTGCGGCATTAGCATCATTTTTGCATTAATTCATCACATCATTCTGCATAGCATCACATCATACATCATATTACATCAGTAACATGAGAATCGAAAACGGAGTTGATCTTCAAAAAATGCTTCGTAGAAATGAAAATGTGCTAAGGCACAAAACAAGCTGTGAGAAATACAGGCTTCTTCATCAGCCCTGTCACAAAAGAAGGGATCTTTTTTCCGAAGCGTGGATATTTTTCTTCAAAGCATGGGTATTTTTACGAAGTATGGATCTTTTTCTTTCCAAAGCATGAAAATAAGGGAAGGTGTTTTTTCGCCGAAGGCTCAAAAACGGTATGTATGTAAAGTTTCTTGCATCGTAAAGAAATGAATTACAATAATTTACATATTCGACTTAAAGCCATACACAACAAATATTAGTCTTGTTACAATAAAGGTACATTGACCACCTCAAAATGTTTTTACAAAAAGTGCTATTCCTCTTTAAGAACTTTCTCAGCAACTTCGTGCAGCAATTTGTCAACAACTTCATCAACAATGGATTCAGCTATGTTTATAATGTCCAACGCTTTCTTCATTTCCGGATCCAATAGGGGATTGAACATTTCCAGCGGCGAAGATAATTCAGCTGAAGCAGGAAAAAGTTAATCAGTCCGAAGCCATAAAAAACAATAACGAAGCTAATAGCCAATAAACAATACCTATACGTCTTTTACGTTCTGCGGCTTCTTCAGCCTGTCTCGCTTCTATCCGGGCGTCGTGGGTGTCTTTTTCACTTTTCTTTATAATTTTATGAGCCATCTCTCGGCCACCATTTACCCAGACATCATTATAGAATTTTCTGCCCATCAAGGTTGCTTCAGCTGAAGGATCCTTCGTGTCATCAAAGGAGAGGGCAGCTTCGGTGGCCATGGCCTTGACATGATCACATCCTACTTTCTCCAAGATAGCTGAAATCCCCCGTGCACCGGAAAACGCACAGACATCCCCGTGATCGCTTAAAATCTCTTTGAAAGATTCAGCCTCTCCACTTATCCATTCAATAACACCTTCGGGTCGCCTCATATAATGTTTTCTTCGGTCGAATAGGTACCCACGTTGGCGAAGCTACCCTTTATCTTCTTCACGCATTCCAAAGATTTTTCAAAACATCTTTCCTTGGATGAGCGAAGTTCTTCAATAGTTTTTTCTAAATGATTTTTCCAATATTCGTTGTTATATCAGTCAGCTTCTACAAGTGTGCATTTTTCTTTAGCTTCTGCCAGCTGTTTTTGAAGGTCTTCAATTTCAGCTTTCTGGATTTCAGCCTAAGCCTTGTAAGTAGCTTCATCTTCTTTCACTTTGTTAACCATAGAAATTAAGATTTTGTTTTTTTCAAGACCTTTGTTTCTCAATTTAATCAACTCTGTACGAAGGTTGTTCAGAGCAATTGTGTAGCCTTCGTCTTCAATATTTTTCTATGCTCTAAGGTCATTGCTAAGAATCAAGCCCTGTAAGAGGAGGAAAGAATTGAGTATGACAAATGAAATACCTCATTTTAAAATTCAAAGTTAATTTTTATACCTTTATGCTATTGTATGCTAGGCTGTCAGCAAGTTCATCCTTCGACAGGAGTGAAAGGCCGTCTTCCAGCCTCGGGAATCCCATGCTTGTACCTATCTCCCGGCAAACGGATATTTCTTTGTTGTCTGGGAGACAGTATAAGAAATCATCTTCATTACTCCCGTGAAAAACCAAGGCTCCTTTTGGATATTTCAAACTTCGAGCATAGTGCTTGGCTTCTAGAATCTCCTCTTCAGACAGCTTCTTCCCCGAAGCATGTCGAATAATGTAGTCAATATTTTCAGTCAAAGCTTCGGCCCCGATTTTTTCAGGAGCAATTTGTTCTGCCGATTTTTCTTCAGACACGACAGGCTCCGTTTCAATGGGCACTGAAGGCCCAGCTTCGGCTTCAACTTGAGACTTAGTAGCTTTGGCTTCAGCTTGAACAATTTTCTTCATAGGGGAAGGGCTCAGCGCCTTCGTAGTCTCCAGTACAGCATCTAGCACATTGGCCATCCTTCTCCTCTTGGGGGTCGCCGCAGAAGATTTTTGTGCCTTCGGTAGACTTGCCCTGTCGGAGGGCTAAGGATTCTTGGCATTTTTACTTCAACTTTCGGCTCTTCAGCCTTCTCAACCTTATCTTTGATTGTTTGAATTGTATGCGTCTTCGGTATTACAGTCGGTTCTATAGTGCTATAAACAATTGGAACAGTCTGTGTTGCTTCGACTGCTGAAGAGGACCCTGCACCAAAATTAGGGACCACGGCTGGTTCAATGTAACGTGGCCGATGGGTCAGAACCTTCATCTTTTTGCTCTTCGGCGTAGGATCAATTTGGATGTCCGAAACAACAACCTTTCTTGTTTTCTCCTGTCCCCGCGTGGGTAGCAGTAGTCGGGGTACATAAAGCCAATAGCATCAAAGACTTTGTTCAGTCTTTTCTTCCCTCGACCTCCGAAGGCTGCGGACAGAGCATTATCTTCGGCTTTGCTATATATTTCAAGTAGCTTGTCGCTGATAGCCTCGATACTTTTTAGCCAGTCATCATTTGGCTCATCAAACCGGTCTCTGAACCTGAAAGTATATTTTAATCAAACTAACCCACCTTTAGTTGTTTCAGCAGTTGTTTCCTTCGACATATCCCAGTTTTCCACAATCGGCCATACCCTGAAGGCTATATGTTCTTGCATTAAATCCCTTGTCCCAATGAAAGAGCAAACAGTGCTAAAGGCCCTTTGACATGCTTCGGCGGCATCATCAATTTCGACCTTCGGCCTCCGAAGGCCGAAGCGAGACCAGATAAGGCGTTGAATGATCCCCTTAATATCTTCCCTCTCAATTAAGTCATTCTTAACATAAAACCATTCTTCCATCCAGGCTCCAGGCCATCTCTTTCAAAATGTGGGAACTGGATGGCTAGCATTGGATCGAGAAGTGAATCCGTAACATCCAAAGTTGTTGTGATACTGCTCTTTCTCGGTGGCTTTCGTCTCGTACACAAGTTCATGCATGCTGCAGAAACTTTTAGCACTGGGTTCCAACCCTTGGCTCCTCATAGCCCAGGCAAACAAACCCATCCTGATTATAGCTTCAGGCATAAGTTGATGAAGAAAAATTTGAAATGTCTTCAGCACTTCAACTAAGAACCTGCTTAATGGAAACCGAAGCCCTGCTTTCAAAAAGCTTCGGTAGATAACCACTTCATTTGCTTCAAGAGCAGGAGCAATATTGTCCCCTACAACCCTCACAATAGTCATATCACAGAAGTATCTTCCTCTCATAGCATCAACATGACTCTGTTTAATAGACGATTTCCCGAAAATGGTATGGCTAGGTGTTGGAACTTGCTCTCCTAGGCAAGTTAATCCAACGGGGGAGAAAAAAACAGTGTAAACAAGGTTTCAACTCGAGATGGCAATAGCTCTGTTGAATCCAGCCTCTCAAGGGCACTGTACGGGGGTATTTATAGGTGCCTGAGCGCCCAACGTCTAGGGTTAAGGACGCATGTGCCGTTAGGCACCCAGGTTATCCCCGGAATATTCCCATAAAGCAGGGTTACAGACTGTAATTACAGGGAAGTCTTTACAAATTAGGCCCGTAATGCGTAGCGGCCACGCAGGGCCTGCTATTACGGGCCGGATCACACGTGGGCCTCCATGTTGGACGAGGTCGCGGGATGGGACGACTTCGCCGTAGGCCTTCAACTTCCAATGCGTGGGACGAAGGGTAGAGTCTGCCAGTCGTCTTGTCTCCGTTGTTGCAGCGAGTCTGGCGAAGGCATCGAGCGAAGGGTGGCGTCTTCGCCTTCGCCCCAACATTTGCCCTCCGAGGGACTAGTTCGACTAAGTCATCTGGTGCCGAAGGCGTCGCTAGATGGTGGAGACGCTGCCCTCGCTCGAAGTGGTTCCGCGGGGGTTTTTGACATGACCGTTGATTGACACTGCACTGTTGGATTGCGGGTTTCCCGAAGCATCGTGCCTTGTGTATAAAAAGGAGGTGGGGGCGGCGCGGATTGAAATTTACCTTTCTGCGCGCCGCTGAAACCCTAACCTCCCTTTTTCAAACTGCTCCTTGCTCCTGTTCGTCGGAGAACTGGCTCGCGTGAAGCAGACCGCGCGCCACCGTCGACGGTACGTAGCCATGCCGTCTTCCTCCTCTTCTGTTGCGACCACGCCGACGGCCGAGATGCCTTCCGAGGATCTCTCGGGTGGTGTGGCGGCGGCGGAATTGCGACCGGGTGATACTGTGGAATTTGGTGTTTCGCGGATGTCGTCGGGCCGCGTGCAAGATATGCAACGGTTGGGGTATTTTGGCGGCGGGTCGGGCGTGTGCCGGGGGCAGAGGAGATTCCCGAGCCCGAGGGTGAATTGGTTGTGTTTGAGGCATTTTTCATTGCCGGCCTTCGTCTGCCTGTGCATTGTTTCGTGTCGGAGGTTCTGCAGAAGTTCGAGGTCCAGGTTCATCAGCTGACATCGAACGCCGTGGTGGCACTAGCGAAGTATGTCTGGGCAACAACGTCGTATGGCGGTCAGCCTTCGGTGGAAGTCTTCGCCAAGCACTACTGTCTGCACTGGCAGAAGAGAAGAATTGGACATAAAATTGCGTAATTCGGATCGTGCACTTTCACGCCGAAATTCGGGAAGACTTCGATGGAGGTTGTGGAGTTGGTCCCCTGTGCCCGAAATAAGTGGGGCAACTGGTGGGACTACTGGTTCTATGTTTTGGAGGCTGAAGTCGAAGATCACCCTAGGCTCCCTGCTGCCATCATGTGTTCTCATTATTATGTGGCGTACCCGCCATTTGAAGTGGCGGAGGATGATGAGAGTGAAAGGGCCCTTCAGATCGCTGCCCGTAGGAGTAGCGGGCGTGATCTGGTTGAGGAATTCATAGGGTATGGGGTGTGGCCCCTGGCGCATGGATGGACGCTGGGCGAAGTATGCCCTCGCGAGATGCCCTCCCTGGGTGGGCGGAAAGTGCGAAATCCGCGTTTTGCTTTGGATTTGCGAGGGCGGGGTCCTGCCGCGGTTGTACGTGAGGCGGAGGATGGGGCGGTGCGCATTGTTGGTCGCTACGTGCCGAGGACGGAGGCCCAGCGGAGCTGGGACATACGTGGATCCAACGACCGCTTGAACAGGGTTTTTGAGTTGAATGGTTTGCCATATGGCGGTTATCCTGGAGTAGACGTTGTCGACCGCCGGGGGAAAAACCAGCGGTAGTGATCGAAGACGACCCCGCGCCGGAGGCCGCCCCATCCACTAAGAAGAGGAAGCTAGGTACTGTGGTGGGAAAACTGGGGGTCTCCAATAGTTTTGCTATGGAGTTGTTGGGGACATGCGCGGCCCCCGGGGGAAGGATGTCTTCGCCCGAGCTCCGGGAGTCTTTGGCGCGGATGCTGGAGGTTACCAGGGGTCGATGGCCCAATAATGTTCCCATCCCCCGCGTGGCTGGTGAAGACTTTTTTACATCTCACATGGCTCGTGACTTGAGAGTGTTTCCTTACAGACGGAATATTGCTGCTGTTGTGTCGGCAGTGATGAACAAGGATCGCCAGGATGCTGCGCAGAAGCGCCGGGCGGTCGTCAGGCTCCCTGAGGCTAGGCCGAAGACAGCGCGGGGGGGGGGGGGGTGCGAAGGCTGCCGTCCCCGGCGGTAGCCAGCTATCGCTGCCTGCGAAGCCGGCCGCACCTGGATCTGGCAAGTTGCAGGAGAGCACGAAGGCGGCCGGCGCTGGCGGGACCAAGTCCGCCCTGGAAGGAGCTGCGAAGGTCTAGGAGCAGCCTTCGCCGGGGATACGCGTTGCCAACTTTGGCACAAATATTAGCATGGACGACTATCTCGTTGGTAAGTTTTTTTTTGACCGGTGATCCGTTGCAGGGTCGGGCAAAGGGCAACTTGTTGCTGTCTCGCCTGTGGTGGCAACCACGGTGTCTACCGCGGTTTTTGGGGTGAAGGGTGGCGCTTTTAGCGCTGGCGGCGAGGTCTCGGCGGCCACTACCGTCAAGGACGAAGCGGGCACTGTGTCCCGCCGGCTGCGGGATGCGTCGCTGCAGCTGAATCAAGTAAGTTGAGGTAGACTTCGTTGTGTGCCGCTTTCATGGTGATTGTGGTCTCATGCTTGTCTGTTAGGCGGCCGACTTCGCCGACCACGTGGCGTCGGGCGCCCTTACGGTGGACGTGGCTGCCGAAGTCGAGAGACTTCGTGCGCAGCATGCGGACGCCGTCCGAGAAAAATCGGCTGCGGAGAGCAAAAGCCGTAGGCTGGCGGAGAAGGTGGCCGCCCTGTAGGGCGAGAGGACGGACCTCCGGCGCCAGCTGGTGGAGGAAAGGAGGGAGGCCAACCAGGCCATCACCAAGGCGCAGACGGCGCAGGCGGAGGCCAAGTTGGCGAGGGCGAAGGAGAGTCTCGCCAGCCAGCGCGCCGAGGAATGGGAGGCACAGTTCAACGCTCTGCAGGCCCACATGGAGAGGGCCGAGGTCTCTACTCACGCGGAAGTTGAGCGGACGCGCAAACAGCTCGTGGACTCATACCGCGAGCTGGGTGCGCGGACTGCTGACTTCGAAGTGCTCGACCGAGAGGCGGGCCTTCGCTTCCTCGAGTGGCTGCAAGAGGAATTGTTAGCGCTCCCGACCATCATGGAGGGCTTCATGTCTTTTGCCTCCCTCGTCACCTGCAGGGGGCCGTGAATGCGCTGTCCCATGAGGGGTGCAGTCACTATGAGGGCTTCGACCGATCCGATGAAGACTTGGGGCGCGAGATTTTTAAGGTCGAAGACCCTATGGTGAAGGACGCCGTGGGGGCCCTCTTCGACCGGATGTGGGGCCCCACGGTTGGGAGGCGGTTAGGGAACAGGCTGACCGGGCGAGGGATCAGGTAAAGTTTGTGTTTTGTTTTGTGTTGTTGAATGTGGGTATACGCGGGTGTGCTGAATCGGTGTGCTGTGTTGTAGATGGCGCGTGCTGAGGACGTGGAGGACTTTGGACATCTAAACAGCGCGCTGCCTGAAGCAGAGGTCAACCTGGTGGTGGCCGAGGCTGAGGTCGACCTGGCGCCGCTCCCGGAGACCGGTGAAGGTTCCCACGCTGCCCCTGCATCTACTGTATTTGGTGGAGGCTCGCCGCCAGCCACCGTGCCGATGGCGGAGGATCCCCCGAAGGCGGCAACGGAGCCAGTGACGGAAGATCCCGTGGCGGCGGCTGGGTCTTTGTAGGTGGCATAGTGGGTGTGGGGTAGTTAGGGAATTTTGTCTGTGTTACTGAACCTTGGTTGCTACGCAGGTTCAGGATTTTGGGCCTGCGCACGCAACCGCTACTGCTAATTTTATGGCGGCTTCGACCGTGGTCACTGGGAATGAATCAGATGAGTCTACGTCTAAGTTTTCTGAGTTTGATGACTCCGGGAGTTCGGTTGTATGGACAGAAGAGTCTTCGGATGAGGGCTTGGATTACTTTGCGGCCTTGGATGTGGCTGAGGCGGAGGCTACTCCGCATGTTACGGATGCTAAAGTTTTGCCTGGTCCGTGTGTTGGGCGTAGGCGGCGAAGGGCAGTGGCGAAGCGTAGAGTGAGTAAATTAGATGGTGGTCGGCATCATGTGGGCAGGGCTGGCAGGCAGGAGTTGTTGTCCTCGCTGGTTGGGGTGAGTATAGGTGAGGGGGAGTTGCGTAGTCTTTTTGAGGGTGAGGAGCTGAGGATAATGCTATTTAACTATAGGGAGATGGGGATCATTCTGAAGGTTGAACCAATGTAAGGTGTGATACCCTCGTTGTACGCGTGTAACTATAGTTTGTATGATGAGGCTGTGTGCCTTCGCACGTCTAGCTATGTTCGTAGGGCTTTGCGCACCTGGTCTTAGCACGTTTATTGTGTTGGTCCGGCTGCGCTTGTAGACTTTTGCGCTGATGTAATGCGCCTTCGATTTTTGTTTGCACTCGTCGGGCTAGACCTGCGGCACCTTTAGGCGATCTTTGCACAGATGGTCTTTTGAAGAAGACTTCGATTTTGTGCACTCGTTGTGCTAGTCCGGCTGCACCCTTAGGCGACTTTTGCACGGATAGTCTTCTGAAAAAGACTTCATGCACCCTTAGGCGACTTTTGCATGGATAGTCTTCTGAAAAAGACTTCGTGCACCCTTAGGCGACTTTTGCACGGATAGTCTTTTGAAAAAGAGTTCGTTTTTGCGCACTTGTTGTGCTAATCCGGCTGCACCCTTAGGCGACTTTTGTACGGATGGTCTTCTGAAAAAGACTTCGTGCACCTTTAGGCGACTTTTGCGCGGATAGTCTTTTGAAAAAGACTTCGTTTTTGCGCACTTGTTGTGCTAATCCGGTTGCACCCTTAGGCGACTTTTGCACGGATGGTCTTTTGAAAAAGACTTTGTTTTGCGCACTTGCTGTGCTAATCCGGCTGCACCCTTAGGCGACTTTTGCACGGATGGTCTTTTGAAAAAGACTTCGTTTTTGCGCACTTGTTGTGCTAATCCGGCTGCACCCTTAGGCGACTTTTGCACGGATGGTCTTTTGAAAAAGACTTCGTTTTTGCGCACTTGCTGTGCTAATCCGGCTGCACCGTTAGGTGACTTTTGCATGGACTGTCGCACGCGAAGGTAGCCGGCGCTGCCCTTCGCGGTGACTTTTGTGTCGGTCGAATGCCGAAGACCGTCGATGCGGTCTTTTTCGACGTAATTTTTGCGGGGGATTTTTTCGCGTGTATATTACGTGGCTCCGCCTCGTTAAAAACCTCACCCCCCAGGAGTAAAAGAGTGCGGGCCGGTATAAAACTATTTTGCGGATTACAATGGCGAAGTGGCCCTGAAGAGTTAAACAAAGAATTTGCGAAGATTATCAATGTTCCAAGAATGCTCTAAGTCTTCGACGGATGGCGTTGTGAGCCTGTATGCGCTAGGGACGCCTTCGTCTTGACGATGAAAGGGCCCTCCCATTTTGGCTCCAACTTGCCCCGGGACTCTGTCCGAGCTGTCCGTACGAGTACAAGGTCTCCTTCACTGAATTCCCTCGGGATGACTGTGTGGTCGCGCCATGCTTTTGTTTGAGCTTGGTATTTGTTTAGAGCCTGTAGGGCGAAGACGCGGTCTCCGTCGATGAGGTCCTTCGAAGTAGGATCGTCTACGTCAGGGACGGCCGACGCGAGTGTCCACGGTGACCCATGTTTTATTTCTTGTGGAGTCATAGCCTCTGATCCGTATAGAAGGCGAAAAGGGATGAACCCAGTCGCCCTGCACTCAGTCGTGTTCAGCGCCCAGACCGCCTCGAGTAACAGCTTTGGCCATTTGCGTTTTTTGTCGTCGAGGAGCATTTTCTTGACGGCTGTGAAAATTTTACCGTTGGCGCGTTCCACGACTCCGTTGGATTGCAGGTGGTACACTGAGGCGAAGGCAAGCTTGGTGCCGATGGAGAAGCAGAAATCCTTGAAGTCTTGGCTGTCGAATTGCTTGCCTTTGTCGACTGTGAGTTCGGACGAGACTCCGAAGCGGCAAACAATATTTTGCCAAAAGAATTTCTAGGTAGTCTTCGATGTTATTGTGGATACAGCCCTCGCCTCAATCCATTTGGTAAAATACTCAACGGCGACGAAGGTGAACTTGAGGTTCCCCTGAGCCGTCGGCAGGGGCCCGACGATGTCCAGGCCCCAGCGCTGAAGAGGCCACGTGTGGGCGATTAGCTTCGTGAATTGCGAAGGGCTTCCCGAGCATGGAGAAAATTTCTGGCAGGCTTCGCAGGACCTTGTGACCCGATTTGTGGCACAAATCATGGCGGGCCAGTAGAAACCTTGATGAATCACCTTTGCAGCTAGGGCCCTAGGCCCTACGTGAGATCTTCAAGTCCCATTGTGGACTTCGCGTAGAATTTGGACGCCTTCGGTCTCGGTGACACACTTAAGCATCGGTTGACTGACCCCCTTCTTGTAAAGTTGGCCTTCGATCAGTGCGAAGTCCTGGCTTTGGTGTTTGAGGCGCTTGGCCTCATTGATGTCGGTTGGATGATAGTACCCCTGCAGGAACAAGGTTATTGGTGCCCGCCAGTCTTCAGTCATGATGAGGTTGACTATGCGGTGACCCTCGCTGTCATTGGTTATTTGGAGCCCCTCTGGGCTGCGGACGGCTGGCGTGCCGATGACGTGGTAGAACACGTCGGAGGGTAGGGCCTCGCCCCTGGCGGCTGCCTTGGCCAATGCATCGGCCTCCTCATTCTTGGCTCGGTCCACGTGCTGCAACATGAAACCCTTGAATTGTCTTTCGAGGGTGCGGATGGCCACGAGGTACTGCATGAGTGCGGGGTCCTTCGCTACATAGTCTTTTTCGACCTGGCCGGCGACTACCTTGGAGTCTGTTCTGATGATGCAGGTGGCGACACCAAGCGCCCTTAGCTTGCGAAGGCCGAGGATGACAGCCTCGTATTCCGCTATGTTGTTGGTGCACCTATTAGACTCCAAAGCGAAGCTGAAGCGTGCTGCGTATCTGTGCTTGACCCCAGTGGGTGAAGTAATGACCGCAGCTGCGCCTGCCCCGCATGGCACCATGCGCCATCGCAATGGATTGTCCACACTTTCTCTGTGGACGGGTCTGGCTGTGTTATTGGCCTAGTCCAGTCGACGATGAAGTCTGCCAGGACTTGTGACTTGATGGCTGTCCTATGTTCAAATGTGATGTGGTAGTTGGAGAGTTCGGCTGCCCACTTGGCAATCCGTACTGATGCCTCCGGATTTCTAAATAATTCGCCGAGTCCTCTATCTGAGGTGACCCGGACCTTGAATGCCTCAAAATAATGGCGCAATTTGCGCGAGGCCATTACGACTGCATGGGCAATCTTTTCTAGTTCCGTCATATTACATTTCAATGTTGTGAGCACTTCAGAGACGTAATAAACTGGACATTGCCTGATCGTGCCCTCTCTGGTCTGCTCTTGAACCAGTGCTGCGCTGACCGCGTGTGGCGAAGCCGCGACATAGAGCAACAGGGGTAGCGAGGGGTCGGGGCTTGTGAGAATCGCCAATTCTGACAGGTACTGCTTCAATGAAGCGAAGGCCACCGCCTGCTCTGGTCCCCATGCAAAGTCTTTTGCGCCGCGTAATGTTTTGAGGAAAGGGAGACTTCGCTCTACGTACTTGGAGATGAATCTGTTGAGGGCGGCCAATCCGCCTGTCAGTCGTTGTACTTCTCTGGCCGACTCTGGGGGCGTCATATTGATGACGGCCTGGATCTTGGTTGGATTGGCCTCAATTTTGTGGTGTGACACTAGGTAGCCTAAGATTTTCCCCTGGCAAACACCGAAGACGCATTTTTCGGGGTTCAGGCGAAGCCGTGCGTCCCGCATGTTCGCAAATGTTTCGGCGAGGTCAGCCAGGTGGTCTTCCTTGCTTCTGCTGGCGACGACGATGTCATCCACATATGTGAATATATTTCTGCCGACTTGGCTCTCGAGCACCGTTTTGGTGAGTCGGGAGAAAGTGGACCCGGCGTTCTTAAGTCCCTCCGGCATTCTGATGAAGCAATACGCGCCGAAGGGTGTTATGAAGCTGGTGCTTGCCTTGTCCTCCTCCTTCATATATATTTGGTGGTAGCCGGAGAAGCAATCAAGGAGTGACATGACTTCGCACCCGGCCGCACTATCGACGATTTTGTCGATCCGAGGCAGCGAGAAGTTGTCCTTGGGGCAGACCTTGTTAAGACTGGTGAAATCGATGCACATCCGCCATTTGCCACTCTTCTTCTGCATCATCACTACGTTGGCGAGCCATGTGGGGTAGACGATCGGCTCGATGAATTTGGCCTCGAGCAGGCGATGCACCTCGGCCTTGGCGGCTTCCGTCTTCTCGTCAGACATCTTATGTAGTCGCTGTTTCTTCGGCCTCACTGAAGGGTCGATTCCTAGGCTGTGCTCGATGATGGAGCGACTGACTCCGACCAGGTCGAGGGCGGACCAGGCGAAGACGTCTTTATTCTTGGACAGACAGTAGAGGAGTCTCTCCTCGTCGTGCGAAGTGAGGTCTTCGCTGATGGTGACCGTCTGTTTGGGCGTTGCCTGGTCGAGGGGAACAGTCTTGGTCCCGTCGTTGCTCTGCAGTTGTGCTTTTTCATGTTCTTTGGCGGTTGGGCTGGCAGACTCGGGGACCTCGTGCTGGGCCATGAGGCAGTGTATGTTTCTTTGTCTGGGGACGAAGTCTCTTTCTATGTTACGCACAACCTACTGGTTGCCGTAGACTGTAATGGCGCCTTGCGGACCTGGGATCTTCATGCACAGGTAAAGTCCGTGGATAGCTGCCTCAAACTTGTTGGTGGAGCCCCAGCCCATTATGGCGTTGTATGGGTACACCATGTCGACAATGTCAAACGTGATTTGCTCGCTTCGGGCATTGGGTGCTACACCGAAGGAGAGAGGTAACTCTATTTTGCCGACAGGAAAGGTGCCCTTGCCGCTGAAGCCGTATAGGGGGTTGTCCGAAGGCTTGAGCAGGCTGTGGCTTGTGCCCATGCGATCGAAAGCATGGAGGAAAATGATATCCGCCTGGCTGCCATTGTCGACTAAGACTTTGTGCAGGTCCCAGCCTGCCACGCTGCAGTTGATGACCATGGCATCGATGTGGGGGCGTTGCGTAGATCGACTTCTCGAGCATCAAAAGTCAATGGCACATGGGACCACTTTGTCTGCACGACCGGACCACTTTGTGTTGAAGTCGGCGCTGGACCCCCCCAGTGATCATATGGATGACTCCGCGATACGGCTGATCGGCGAAGTCTTCTTGCTTTGGGGCTTGGGGTGGATGGGGTGGTGGATGTTTTGCTGTTGATGATGTGGAGGTGGGGGTGGGGGAGGTACGATTTGTATCTCCTGGTGGTGTTGGTATGCGTGGTGCGGTGGAAGCAGAGCGGGGCTGTGGTTGTATGGCTGAGGGGGTTGCTGATATGTGTGCGCGACAACTCTAGGGTTTTCGGCTGATTGTGCTCGTGTCATCCTATCTCTGGTGGCCTTCGTCTCTGGGCAGTCTCCTATAGGATGCGCGCAGTCTTAGCCGTGGAACAGGCAGTAAAATCTGCGTGGCTGCTGCGCACGCCCCCGGCCCCGACCATGAGTTCCGTTTCCTCGGCCCTGGGGGGATGCTCCTGGCGGCGAGGGGCCTCACCAGCGGGGTGCTGGTTGGCGATGTTGTGCACCTGCTACTGATTGCGGCCGTCCCGACCGGAGTCTGCCTGCGAGGGCCTTGTTCATGTGCGGCTAGACTGCGGAGGGTCTTTGGGTTTCCTCTAAGACTCGACTTTGCGCTGGTGGAGCTCCTTGGATCTGGCATATTTTTCGAACAGTTGATACAGCTCCTGGAGGTTCCTGGGCGGGTCCCTAATGCAGTGGCTGTAAAGGACGCCGGCCCGAAGGCCACTGATGGCGTAGTGGATGGCGATCTGGTCATCGACCGAAGGCAGTTGTGATTTGAGGGTCAGAAACTTGCGGTAATATTCCCGCAAAGTCTCTCGTTCTAGCTGCTTGCAGAGTGAGAGTTCAGCTAAGGCGTCGGTGTCTGGGCGGTACCCTTGGAAGTTGAGCAAGAATTTGTCCCGGAGACTTCGCTAGGAGTCGATGGACAATGGGGGCAACCTGGTGTACCAGGTGAGGGCTGGGCCTTCGAGGGCAATGATGAATGACTTGGCCATCATGGCGTCGTCCCCTCCGGATGATGCAACGGCTACTTGATAGCTCATGATGTACTGTGCTGGGTTAGTACTGCCGTTGTACTTGGGATAGGTCCCTGCCCTGAAGTTGGCGGGTCATGGTGTCACTTGCAGATGAGGTGCCAGGGGACTTCGCTCGTCAAGGTAGTTGACCCCTTGGAATGCCGTGGCGTGAGGGGTGGCGTGTCCACGCTGAGGGATGAACAGGTCTTCGATTTGTGCGCGCTGTTGGAGGGGTGGGTCGTGTTGCAGACCGAATTGGCCTACGCTCTACATGAGCGCGATCTCTTGTTCAAGCTCCTAAGCCTTCTGCTCTTCGTCGCGTATCATTTGTCGCACCTTGGCTTGTGCAGACACACGTTGGCGCTTGGCCTCGAGGATCTCTTTTTGCTTCTAGAGGTTGCGGTTCTTGATGCGCAAGGCGCGCAGCTGTAGCTGCTCTTCGGCCGAAACGCCGATGACATCGCCGTCCTCAGTGGCGTCCGTGCCCTCTGGTGGAGCGAAGCCAGGGGGAGGCCGCTGTTGTCCTCCGGAGCTGTAGGTGCGGAGGCTGCCTTCGGTAGTGGGTTGTTCGTTGCGCTGCCTCTTGCTCTTTGCGTCGTCTTCGCAGGGCTCTTGGAGGGTGGTGTCGACAAGGGCCTTGCCCTTTTTCTCGGCCAGCAGCGCTGCCTTCGCAGCCTTCGAGGTGGTTCTCTTGGGTGCCATCGTGGGTGGTTGTTTCGTAGCACGAACGGTGGGCGCCAAATGTTGGAACTTGCTCTCTTGGTCAAGTTAATCCAACAGGGGAGAAAAAAACAGTGTAAACAAGGTTTCAACTCGAGATGGCAATAGCTCTGTTGAATCCAGCCTCTCAAGGGCACTGTACGGGAGTATTTATAGGTGCCTGAGCGCCCAACGTCTAGGGTTAAGGACGCATGTGCCCTCAGGCACCCAGGTTATCCTCGGAATATTCCCATAAAGCAGGGTTACAGACTGTAATTACAGGGAAGCCTTTACAAATTAGGCCCGTAATGCGTAGCGGCCACGCAGGGCCTGCTATTACGGGCCGGATCACACGTGGGCCTCCATGTTGGACGAGGTCGTGGGATGGGACGACTTCGCCGTAGGCCTTCGACTTCCGATGCGTGGGACGAAGGGTAGAGTCTGCCAGTCATCTTGTTGCCGTTGTTGCAGCGAGTCTAGCGAAGGCATCGAGCGAAGGGTGGCGTCTTCGCCTTCGCCCCAACACTAGGCTGCCAGGGCCTATCTTCAGAATCTTTGTCTCTGCTTTCTGCATCATAACTATCACTGTCACTAGTATCTTCAGATAAACCTTCCAGTGTCTATTTAACAATCTTCTCTGTGTTTGTCTTTGCCATCGATTCGATAAAACTAGCAATATAAGGATCCATATTCTTCTTTTCTTCAAATAGCTTCATCTCTTCAGTCACCTTCGTCTCCGCAACAACCTTCTTCTCCTTGGTCATTTTTTCTTCAGACATGGTGAAAACGTGACTTTAAACCGAAACTCAAAAAGCTTGAAAATTTGGCGAGAGTTACTAAGGAAGAGCTAAAAGTTTGAGAGAAATAATGCAGACAGTAGAAACAGTGTATCAAATGATGCCAGTATGAGTTCATATTTATACGCCTAGCACGCTACAACTTGGAGGGCCCCACCTGTCATCGATTGTTCATCCTTTTCAACCTTCGTCTGGAGATCATTATATCCTAAGGGAAATAATGCTTCGAAGGACGAAGGGCCTTAACCTTTAACATTCTGTGTTGCCTTGTTCTCAAGCCGAAGCATTTGAGAACAAGACTCCAACACACTGTTTTCCCAGGTGGTCGCTCCATGTTCCAATTAACATAATGATCTTGTCATGAATAGTAAATAATACATTTGTAATAAAAGTATGACCATGAATAATGTGTATCTTAACACCCAAAACCACATAAAGCACTCGCAGATACTACCCAAAAGTTTAGTGGTAAGTGTTGGTCACTTGTTCTCAAATGCTATAAATCAAGAACAAGGCAACACAATTGTTAGTGGTTAAAGACCTTCGTCCTTTGAATCATTATTTTCTCTCAGATAAAATCATCTTCAGACGAAGGTCATGAAGGACATGCCTTCATCATTTCAGCATATAAACGTAAATGTAAATAAGAAAGTAAAGGAACACAAAGGAATAAAGGTAATAATAATTATGTATCAGTAACCTATTTATTCTTGTATTCCATAAACATGAATAAACATCAATAATATTCATATTACATTGGTACCTTCGGCTTGTCAGAAGGTGAGGGTGCGAGAATGACATGAGAGGGATTACAATCTAGTGTGAATAGTACAGTGTTACTGTTCATCTATTTATAGGCACGGGACACAGCCCGGATAAAAGTACATTTATGTCCCTAGTAACTATCTATAATCTTAACATGACTTATTGAGGACTGTATGGTCTTTAGCCTCTTTCAGTCATCATCATACTTGAGCTTCATCAACATGTCCAACCGAAGTTCCTTGGCTTTTAGCTTCGTCGCTCATTCTTTATTTCCCTTCGTTCTATCATAAGAGAGGTCTTCCATCCCAAAGCCGAAGCTTCTTGTAACTATTCATAATCATGTCGAAAACATATGGTTAGTCACATTTTTGAGGACCTTCAGAAGAGGAAGGCCCCCAACAGTAGCCCCTCGCAGTTATAATTTGTTTCTTTGTAACAGATTTAGACTGCGACGTGAACAAAGGCCTTTAGTCGAAGGTCCAAAAAAACACCTTCCCTTCGCTAGAATAGCGAACGACACTTACATGCTGGACCCACCAAATCGTGGAGCGCTAGGCATATAAATAGGAGCTCATATTGAAAGCGCTTCTTGTGACATTTCAGCTGCTTACACTGTGCTCGCCATTTTAAACTTTCTTGCTTTGTCGAGTTTTGATCAGATTTTAAGTTTCAGCATTTCAACGAGGTTTGATTTGATGGCTGACAAGAAGAAGACTGTCGACCTAGCGATGTCCGAGTTTTACGAAGCTATGGAAAGAACCAATGCAGAAAAGATTGCACATCGGACACTAGCTGGGATATCTGAGAGTTCCAGTGATGGTGAAGACTTTGATGCAGAAAGTGAGAATGAGGGTGCCGAAGATCGGCCCTGGAGACCAAGCCATGTTGTCTTCGGGAAGTCAACGATCAAGCAAGGGCACATTGATGCCATGAGGGGAAGGTACTTCCGTGACATTTCTATTGTGAGGGCTAGAGGGGAGAATAATGTCCCCTGCTCGAAGCTAACGAGGTGGTCAATTTTAGAAGCTTCATGAAAGCAGGTCTTCGGTTCCCTCTAGATAGGATACTGGTCGAAGTCTTGAAACCTTTCAAAATTTTCCTTCATCAGCTTACTCCCGAAGCTATCATCAAGATAGGGATCTATATTTGGGTCATGAGGAGCCAAGGGTTAGAACCAAATGCAAAATGCTTCTGCAACATGCATGAATTGTCTTATGAGACGAAGGCCACCGAAAAAGAGCAATATCACAACAACTTTGATTGCTACGGCTTCGTAACCCGCTCTGAGGTGAGCAACCCAGTTCCAACATTTTGCAAGAGATGGCCGGGGGCCTAGATGCAGGAGTGGTTCTATGTGAAAAATGATCTGGTTGAAAGGGAAGACATCAAGGGGATTATCCCTTGCCCTTGGGAACGACATACAAGTGTGCCAAGCTGCTTTTAACACAGTATGGACTTACATAGGCACCAGGGACTTAGTCAAGGAACATATTGCTTATAGAGTGTGGCTGCTCAGAAGCGGATGGGAGATGCCGAAGGAAACTGCCGCTGGGTCCAGCAAAGGTGGTTTGGTCTATCTGAAATATACATACAAGTACAGGAGCCAGTTCGGTGAGCCAAATGACGACTGGCTAAATGCCATCGAAGCAACCAGTGATGAACTGCTTGGTGCTTACTCAAGGGCTGAGGATGATGCTATGACAACAGCCATCGGGGGTCAAGGCAAGAAGAGACTAAATAGAGTTTTTGATGTCATCGGATTCGTGTATCCGGACTATTGTTATCCTGTGTGGAGGCAAGGGAAGAAGAGGAAAACTATTTACTTCGGCGACTTCTAACACGCCGAAGTCAAAAAAGATTTAAGGTTCTGACTCACTGGCCCAGGCACATTGAAATGGCCGAATTGCCAAAGCTGATTGAGGGGTCTTCTTGCGTATCTGAGCTCCCTCGCCCTGGTCCTGTCAAAGCTAGAGCAAAGCTAGCTGAAGAGCTAGAATCAAAGAAATTGACAGAGCAACCGAAGGCTCTGAGCCCATTGCAAACGATGGAGGTGCCGAAAGCGTCGAGGATTCCTGCAACAACTCCAAAAAGGAGGAGGATGGCTAGCGTACTAGACGCTGTTATGGAATCCACGAAGGCATTAACTCCTGTCTCTGCCGAAGCACCTAGTGCGGAAGGCGAGATTATAAAGAAATCCGCTGAAGCTGGCACAACACAGGCAGCGGTTGAGGCTAGGCCCTCAGTCCCTGCCGAAGCAAGACCTTCGGAGGCTGCTGAGGAGGGTGCTGAAGCAAAACCTTCGGAAGTTGCCAAAGGACCATTAATGTTAGGAAAAGAGGGTGCTACCGAAGAACCTGAGTCCCCTGCTCCTGGAGCACATATCGAGGAATTGGAATTCATAGTGCGTCATGCTTTAGGGAAAAAATATCAAAGGAGCAAATTGCCGAAGCGCAACATTACGCCAGGGATCTGCAATACCCTCAAGGTCTGTGGTGTATGGTGGGGATGATGAAGATGACTTCCTTTATTGTCTGCCTGACAATAAAGAGATTCATGTCTATTGGGAAATGGCAGACAATGTAGGATATCCGAAGCTTGAACTAGGCTTATCTGCAATGACGAAGGACTAGCTCACAGATAGCCTAGCCTATAACAGTCCGAAGGTGAGAATACTTTAACCTGTCGGAAAGCAGATTATTTTTGTAGCTTATTTCTTTGTCAGTATGTGCTCATCCTTTGCTTTTATAGGGCTTAATTCTGAGCAAGGCTTTAAAGGCTCAGAAGAAAGTAGAAGATGAAAGCTGCCAGTTGGCTCTTGGAAATCTTCGATCAGATGTTATTACACTAAGGAATGAAGCTCTTGAAAAAGACAAAATACTGCTCTCTTTAGTGGACAGGCTGAAAACCAGCGAAGCCAAGCTCAACGCACAAGCCTAAGCATACAAAGTTGAGGTTGAAGATTTAAAGAAAAAACTTGCCGAAATAAATGAAAATTTTGAGGTTGCGAAGGCTAAGCAAGAAATAAGTGAAATGGAAAGAGTCAGGGTACAGAAAAACATTGAAGAACTTCGGGATTCCAAGAAAAAATGCTATGAAGTATCCATGGAATGTGCAAAGAAACTAAAAGATAGCTTTGTGTAAGGCCCAAAATATGTATGATAAAAAAATTAATAATAATAAAATAAATATATGAAGAAATAAAATAGTAAATTCGGGTATCTCAACTTATACTTGAGCAATGAATGTGAGGAATGAATTTTGAAAACCAAGAACTATTTTAGGAAAAAAAGTAATAGAAAGATGATTATTCATTTCATTAAATAATACACTATAAGCATTTGATTAAATGAGTATTCAATTTGGATGACTCAAATCTAGACTAGACTTTTAAACTTAGGAAAATAAATAATAGAAGATAATTCATTGATTGATCTGCTCATAAATTAGGCATACTCTTAAAACAATCAGGAAACCTTAAATGAAAGAATACACTACCTTCTTTCAAAATAAATAGAAAATGAATATTCATTTTTGAAGAAATTTTTAATTCTTATCCCACATTCAAAATGCTATTTACCTAAAAATAAAGGAACAATATGAGTGTGTTCCATACTTCAAGCATAAACCAAACAAATAAATTAATTAAAATAAATATATATCTATTGCATCATGATTGATTTTTGAGTGGGCATTGAATTTGAATTTTTAAGCTTTATCTTGGAATTTAAAATTATATATAAAAAAGGGAATATAAATTAGAAAAGAATAAAATGAAAGAAGAGAAAAAGAAAAGAGGAAGACTCCTATGGCGCGCTTGGGCCAGATCCTCCCTTCTCGGCCCAAGAATCCCACCCTGCGGGCGGCCCACTTCTCCCTTTAGCACCATGCACGGTCCATCTCCCTTCACAGGCCGGCTGGCTGTAATATCCCAAAAAAAATGTTGACCAAAAGTTAATCTTTGGTGCGTGGATGAGGTAAAGGGTTGTGGGCCATTGGATGCAAAGATAGAAGTCATCTGAGGCGTCGTTTCTTTCTCCCACAAAAACCCTAGGTGGCCACCCCTTTTTTTCCTTCACCCCCCCTCTTGGCCACCACCCCCTTTTCTCCCCCTTGGCTAGACGCCCCCTCCCCCTATGGCAGCCATCCTCCATTGCTTCCTCCCCCAAGATCTCTCCCTACGCAGCAAGGATCGAGAAAAGGAGGGGCACGTTGAATTGAAGAGGAAGAGAGGATCAAGGAGATGTTCTTCCCCATCTCTTCTTGAAGATTTCTTGGGGAAACCCTAGGTATGGATGAGATCCTTGTTCCTCCCTGTAATTATAGGCTTTTGGAGGTTGTGGATCATGGGAATTAAAGGATTAGAGGTTGGATTTGATGTGGGGTTAGGTTTTGATCTCGAATTTAGTTTTCTGCAGAATGCCAGATTCGACAGTTTCTGTTCATGCCAGTTTTCCGTGGTCTTAGTGGCCTCAAAAAAATGAAAAGTATATGTATGAGTCGTAGATAATTTGTAGATCTTTCTGTGGCCGCGAAGAACACCTCAATCGGACATCCGACCAGAAAGTTATTGCAGTTTTACTATAGCAGTTTTTCAGTCTCATAATTCTATGCAGAATCTGTTCCCTTAAGATTTAGGCAATTTTATCAACAGAATTAAACTATGGGTTGGTAAAAGAAGTTGTAGACAATTTCATAAGCTTTCCAGATTGTTAAAGAGTGCATTCATATTATTTGTGAAACTCCAGTTATGTTTGTTTTACTGTGGCTGTTCCTGTTTACCTGACAAAAATGAGTGGGTCTGTTCACTGGTGGGTTTCATCTAGTCAATTGCCGAATTGGCTCTTCCAACTATGGAGACTTTTGTAGAGGGATATAAGTTCTTACTTCCAGCAGAATTTCATAATTTTTGGTTCAGTAGTTTGGGAGATATCGAATTTTAAAGTTAACCATACTGCTGTCTAAAACAGAATCAGTCAGTTATCTTGTCAGATGTTTTAAAACTTGTAGATGGCAGAATTTAATTATCTATTGAATACTGAAGTTGTAGAGCATTTTGTGTAGATACTCCTAGATTATTTGTTTGATATCACCGCTGTTTTAATTTTAAAGATACAAAATTAACAAACAGCGTTGCTGCTGTATGGCATGTGGTTCAGGGTGGGAGTCTTTCCACTGGGTTTTGGTTTCAAGTGTAGGAGTGTTTTGTTGATTGATGGCAAATGTTTGTGAAATATTTGTACTAAGTTTTATGCCCACTAGCAGGTGGCTACACTCCAGATCATGTCTAGTACATTTCTTCTTCTTCGATGAAGGCAAGTGAATATAGCGGTGGTTGCTTCCGTTCTGACCTGTTATTTCTATTGCCTACACTCTAATATTTAGAAGTATCAGATTCTTTCATAATTGGACTCTATGTGATACTTTACTTGCTTGCATTATACTGATGCTCAATCATATATTGATGATGATTATGATTTGAGTATGACTCATGAGATTAATTCACACCCCTGAAGGTAAATGAAGTATTATTTGAGGTTGGTATTGTATCTGAAGGTAAATGAAGTATTATTTGAGGTTTGTGTTGTATCTGAAGGAAGTGAAGTTTATTGATAAACGTAGCATGCCATATACATTGCATGACTCATTTGCATATGAAGTTTTGTCGTGACCTATGGTCCGACAGTACCGGTACAACTTAGCATCGTACGTTGCCCTAGAAGGGGTACGATGCGACTTCATACCCTTAGAGGTATGAAGGCAGAGGACATATGCATTGCATTCATATGCATTCATTGAAGTGATATTTGCAGATGATGTGGTTTTATACCCCCAGAGGTATGAAGATAGAGTACCTACACATTGCATTCCTATGCATACATTGAAGTGATATTTGCAGGTATTGTTGACGCAGGGAAGTGTTATAGAACCTATTGTGGTTGTTCGAGGAAATGAGATGGTATTGGTTATAGTGGGACTACTAAGTTCTATATCTACAAGTATTTCTGATTTTTAATTGTGACTCTTTTAAAATGTTGATGAATTCAATTTGTGGTTTAAATATCTCGTCAGAACAATTAGCTTGCTGAGATGTTTCATCTCACTCTTGCATTACTCAATGCAGGTGCTTGTTGCTCATCAAGGGGAGTGGGAAGTAGCAGCACATCCACCTTCACTCTCATAATAATGCTGCCCAGGCACAGCCATGATTTAATTAGAAACTTCTTGTCAAAGGATCTTTGTTTTTTAACTAGTCGTGCGCACTGATTAATTCAGTTCATGTTGTTATGGTTGTCTTCCCATTGCTAGTAGATTATTAATGTCTTATATGTTTTCTTATCATGATATCTATTTATACTTTGTTGCTTCCCCCGTTTATGCAATTTTCAAAGGAGATGCTGTCAAAATTTTATATATGAATGTTAGATGTGTAGTTTAGTAGCATTCTGGGGTGTTTGTGGATCCCGGGGTGTTACAGTTGGTATCAAAGCATAGGCTTTAGATTCTTGGCAATTTGAAGATAAATTTGACACACTTGCACCTATAGGAAGGGTATGGGTTCAAATATCTTTGATATATATTAATGTCTTTGGAGTGCAGATGACAATAGTTTCACCCCTCCCTATTCCTTTACGGTGATGTGGTAAGTTGTTTATGGCTTAATGCTTGATATAATTTATTTCTGAAATTTTGATATTGTTTTATTAATGCGGTAGATATCGCTGGTCATTGGTGAGAATGAAGTTGTTATTATGCTTGTGATATACAAGTATGCCTATGTTGTTTTCACCATGTTTTTCATGGTTGAGTTTTATTACAATAATATTGTTATTTATGCTTGATTGTGGATGTTTCTAAGAGGAGTGTGAATTGCGTGTTTTGGGGTACAAGGTAATCATCAATTTGAATTTAAGTTGTTGAGCGGTTGGTGGATAGCTCCAACTATCATTGCAAAGAATGATTGTTTATGTTGAGAAACCAGTTTTGAAAGAAATGAATATTGGTACTTTATATGGATTTTTGGGGGAAGTCTTTTCATAGCCAGAATGGCTTACATGTCTCTCTCATATTGTGTGTTTTAGTTGCCACAAAGCCTAGATGTGGTTTAAAGTGGTTGCCTGTTAGTCATACTAATTGTAGAATAAATCTTTGATTCTCTTGATCCATTGATTATGTATTGATACATTGAGGATCTGATGGTTCCCTTTTCGATGCATGCTTGTGGAGCCATTTTTTTAGACCACCTATCTATTGGTTTGGAGGAAGTCCTTGCCTAGCCTAGAGTTGGTTGGGTGTGGCTAGTCACCTACTCCTAGATGATGTGGTGTTTACATCAGCTTAATATGTTTGTCAAATGTGTGAAGGATTAGGGGTTATTATTATTGACTTTGTATGTCTGGTACTTTGAGTGCATCGTATGATAGAATTAAATGTAAGTTTCTGAACTACAGTAGATGAAGACTTATATTATGTGTAGGTTATCCTTACTAGTTGGATATTTTTCTTAGTTGAGATGTTGAATGAAGTATAGTGACATGGGTTAAGCAAGTATTGTGTTGTTGTTGGGCTATCAGTGCTCTATGTAGAGTTTTTGGCATTTCTTCGATGAACTATGCCGCACAAGATGTTATTGGCTTCTTTTGGCTTTATTGCTCCATTAGTTCTATAGATTTTCTCCCTTTTGGTGGGGTGCAAGGAATGTTAGATTACATGATTATCTTTTCATGATGGCAAGAATAAGGTTTAGGAAGATTAGGAGTTTTGTTCCAATAGAACTACTTGTTTCATGGTGCTTTAAGGTGAGGTGTTTGATCTTCTTATACATTCGTCGGGTGTAGATGTTTCACCATTTAATTAAAATTAATGGTTGAAGTTGGTAAGGGTTGTGCTTGGTGCATATTACCCCTTCATAAAAGAGTGTTGTCTTAAGACATTGATGTTGATGTATAGCTGCATCCAAATTTGATGGTGTGAAATTGTAGTGTTGATTGCAACTATGACATGCTTTGAGCTTCATTACATGTTGTTTCATGCTTGATGTCAGGTCGTGTAGTTTCCTTAGACAATTAGTCCAAGGTAAAAGTTCTTGTGTTAATTAAGACCAATAATGGACCCATGTTTTGAACTATGGTGCTATATGGGGTACCTTGGGTGTTTTGCTTGGAGTGGCCGAATTCGAGGTCGAATTCTTTTTAAGGGGGGGTAAAGTGTAATATCCCAAAAAAAATGTTGACCAAAAGTTAATCTCTGGTGCGTGGATGAGGTAAAGGGTTGTGGGCCATTGGATGCAAAGATAGAAGTCATCTGAGGCGTCGTTTCTTTCTCCCACAAAAACCCTAGGTGGCCACCCCTTTTTTTCCCTTCACCCCCCCTTGGCCGCCACCCCCTTTTCTCCCCCTTGGCTGGACGCCCCCTCCCCCTATGGCAGCCATCCTCCATTGCTTCCTCCCCCAAGATCTCCCCCTACGCAGCAAGGATCGAGAAAAGGAGGGGCACGTTGAATTGAAGAGGAAGAGAGGATCAAGGAGATGTTCTTCCCCATCTCTTCTTGAAGATTTCTTGGGGAAACCATAGGTATGGATGAGATCCTTGTTCCTCCCTGTAATTATAGGCTTTTGGAGGTTGTGGATCATGGGAATTAAAGGATTAGAGGTTGGATTTGATGTGGGGTTAGGTTTTGATCTCGAATTTAGTTTTCTGCAGAATGGCAGATTCGACAGTTTCTGTTCATGCCAGTTTTCCGTGGTCTTAGTGGCCTCAAAAAAATGAAAAGTCTATGTATGAGTCGTAGATAATTTGTAGATCTTTCCGTGGCCGCGAAGAACACCTCAATCGGACATCCGACCAGAAAGTTATTGCAGTTTTACTATAGCAGTTTTTCAGTCTCATAATTCTGTGCAGAATCTGTTCCCTTAAGATTTAGGAATTTTATCAACAGAATTAAACTGTGGGTTGGTAAAAGAAGTTGTAGATAATTTCATAAGCTTTCCAGATTGTTAAAGAGTGCATTTATATGATTTGTGAAACTCCAGTTATGTTTGTTTTACTGTGGCTGTTCTTGTTTACCTGACAAAAATGAGTGGGTCTGTTCACTGGTGGGTTTCATCTAGTCAATGGCCGAATTGGCTCTTCCAACTATGGAGACTTTTGTAGAGGGATAAAAGTTCTTACTTCCAGCAGAATTTCATAATTTTTGGTTCAGTAGTTTGGGAGATATCGAATTTTAAAGTTAACCATACTGCTGTCTAAAACAGATTCAGTCAGTTATCTTGTCAGATGTTTTAAAACTTGTAGATGGTAGAATTTGATTATCTATTGAATACTGAAGTTGTAGAGTATTTTGTGTAGATACTCCTAGAGTATTTGTTTGATATCACCGTTGTTTTAATTTTAAAGATACAAAATTAACAAACAGCGTTGCTGCTGTATGGCATGTGGTTCAGGGTGGGAGTCTTTCCACTGGGTCTTGGTTTCAAGTGTAGGAGTGTTTTGTTGATTGATGGCAAATGTTTGTGAAATATTTGTACTAAGTTTTATGCCCACTAGCAGGTGGCTACACTCCAGATCATGTCTAGTACATTTCTTCTTCTTCGATGAAGGCAAGTGAATGTAGCGGTGGTTGCTTCCGTTCTGACCTGTTATTTCTATTGCCTACACTCTAATATTTAGAAGTATCAGATTCTTTCATAATTGGACTCTATGGTGATGCTTTACTTGCTTGCATTATACTGATGCTCAATCATATATTGATGATGATTATGATTTGAGTATGACTCATGAGATTAATTCACACCCCTGAAGGTAAATGAAGTATTATTTGAGGTTGGTATTGTATCTGAAGGTAAATGAAGTATTATTTGAGGTTTGTGTTGTATCTGAAGGAAGTGAAGTTTATTGATAAATGTAGCATGCCATATACATTGCATGACTCATTTGCATATGAAGTTTTGTCGTGACCTATGGTCCGACAGTACCGGTACAACTTAGCATTGTACGTTGCCCGAGAAGGGGTACGATGCGGCTTCATACCCTTAGAGGTATGAAGGCAGAGGACATATGCATTGCATTCATTGAAGTGATATTTGCAGATGATGTGGTTTTATACCCCCAGAGGTATGAAGATAGAGTACCTACACATTGCATTCCTATGCATACATTGAAGTGATATTTGCAGGTATTGTTGACGCTGGGAAGTGTTATAGAACCTATTGTGGTTGTTCGAGGAAATGAGATGGTATTGGTTATAGTGGGACTACTGAGTTCTATATCTACAAGTATTTCTGATTTTTAATTGTGACTCTTTTAAAATGTTGATGAATTCAATTTGTGGTTTAAATATCTCGTCAGAACAATTAGCTTGCTGAGATGTTTCATCTCACTCTTGCATTACTCAATGCAGGTGCTTGTTGCTCATCAAGGGGAGTGGGAAGTAGCAGCACATCCACCTTCACTCTCATAATAATGCTGCCCAGACACAGCCATGATTTAATTAGAAACTTCTTGTCAAAGGATGTTTGTTTTTTTAACTAGTCGTGCGCACTGATTAATTCAGTTCATGTTGTTATGGTTGTCTTCCCATTGCTAGCAGATTATTAATGTCTTATATGTTTTCTTATCATGATATATATTTATACTTTGTTGCTTCCCCTGTTTATGCAATTTTCAAAGGAGATGCTGTCAAAATTTTATATATGAATGTTAGATGTGTAGTTTAGTAGCATTCTGGGGTGTTTGTGGATCCCGGGGTGTTACACTGGCGGGGCCACGCTGTCAGTCACGGTAGCGCATGTGCTCGGGATCCCTCTAGCTTCCTTGTGGGTCCCTTGTGCCGGCTCCTTCTCCCTCACTTAGCCGCGCAACAGAATCCGCGTACCTACAGATCCACGGCGGCGAAACCGGATCGCGCCTTCGGGTGCTGGCTGGCCTAGTCCTTGCACCCATGCCTGCCTCTCTAGGACACCACGCGCTGGTGGGACCACCACGTCAGGGTTAGCTCCCTCCTATCCGCGCGTTCAGGCGAAACTGAATCCATGTCTCCTCCGCGCATGACTCGTCCCCGTGCATGTCGCGTTGAGCCGTGAGCTATGGGTTCGTTGCAGCCGGCCGTACTCCACTTCGCCTTCAAATACCGAACCTCACGAACTTGACCACTCATGCTCCCTTTCCCCCCGCTTCCGCCACTCCACGCAAACTTGCCACCGCCGCACTCGGAGAGAGAGTGAAGGAAAGTCTCGGATCAGTTGGGGGAAGGCAGTGGTGTCGTGGCCTGGGGTCGAGCCTTTGCTCGAGGAGTCATCCATCTCGCGCCGCGAATTTTCTAGCTAGAAGCCGACTGGAGCTGCACTAATTGCTCACCAGAGCATCACCTCCGCCGTGGCGCCACACCTCGCCTTGGTTGGACCGCTCAGGACTCGATGCCGGTGAGTTCACACTCCTTGTACCCTCGCCACGCTTATCTCTCTGTTTATCTGTTGTTCGCTCAGCGCTTGGGTCACCTGGGTGCTCGGTTGTGGGCCACGGCCATGGCGCCGCAGGAGCAGGCGCGTGGCTGCCTAGGAGTTAGCTGGGAGGAAGAATGCAGGTGACCGTCGAATGTGAGTGGACGGTCTGGATTAGTAGCCACCATACCGTTTCACTACGATTCATCGCGACCCTTGATCCATGGATGGAGCGGACGATGGTGTGGGCATTTTGAAATTGCGGGCCATGGATCCCAGATCCAAGGGCTGATAGTTCTTATCGGTTCAATGAAGGTAGCATCTAATCTGGGCGGTTGGTGCGCGATCGGACGGTCAGAATTGAACCATAGCCCTTCGCCATTGCAAATTCACAAAAGAGACCCCCATCTTTAACCAAATTAACCCGCCATCCTTACGGCTTTAGCTCTGAATCTTCGAAAGAGTTACCCCAAGGTCCCTGTGTTTCTGTTTAATTGGTGCCCAGTCCAGTCAGCAATCAAAATCATTAGAAATTCATAAATTAAAATCTATGATTCTGATTTGATCTGTTCAAGTTGCGTTAACTTCATATAAATACTTACTATGGAGTAACAACATTTATTCTACCATGTCTCATTCTTTTCTAATTAGATCTTCATTTAACTTATGTTGGTTAGTCTCGTTAAACTACTTATCATTATAATCTACTAGAATATAATCTATGGTCAATTTATAACTTAGATTAAAGTTGAGATAATTATTTATAGAATAACCTCTTATATGAATTATATTAACCAATCTATAATATAGTTTAATGTTTTAGTCACATAAATCATCTATAAAATCATAACTCCTTAACCGTAACTCCGATCTTATTAGTTCTCGATCCCGCGATCTTGTAGCGACGCGTAGATTATTATTATTCAGTTTGTACTTATGTTTGGTGTGATGTTAATTTTGTCTATACCATGTCTGTTTGTATTGCTACAACTAGCAGTGCGGTCACGAGGATATGAAGAATTATCCTGGTAACTGGAATCTCAAGTGCTAGGCAAGTTGTGCCCTTAATCCACTTTTGTTACCCAATAACATTCTTTATTATCACTATTCAATGCATAGGTTTAATTTTGATGGGACCCAATAGGTCACCCTAGTCTGTTTATCTTGTTTACCTTGTTTACCCCTGAATCACTTGGGTAGTTCTGCTATTGCTTTATATGGTTTTAGGTTAATATTTCATTATATCCATGTTCCAATTATTCTGTTATTTTATTTATGTTCATGTCAAGATCATTATTATCTTTAATTGGAACATGGAGCTTAACTTGAGAAACACGTGCCACCACAAGGGAGGAATGGGACCCCTTGGCTAACTAATTAGGAAAGCTAGTGGAAAACTACCTTACTTGAAAGGGGCAAGGGTAGTAGGGGAGTTGCATGCAAGGAGGTTCTCGGGTTGATTTTGCTAGGATGGCGGTCAGACGGGGGATTTTGCAAGTGCTCTTCCCATAAACTATAGCAGGTTTTTCGGAAGCTAGTGGAACTTTGTAAAGGCCTCGTAGTGGATCCCTAGCCATTCACCTTGGTAGTGTCTAAGGGCCTTGCAAACCCTGGCGACATGGGAAACACGACTTGTGGGTAAAGGGTACAACCTCTGCAGAGTGTAAAACTGGTATACTAGCCGAGCTCACGGTCTAGAGCAGCTCAGGACTCTCGCATGATTAATCTATGGAACTTAAATTCAATTTGTCATATGCATTGCATGGGTTTTATTATTAATTTTGTTCTATTACTTTTATTGTTTGGTATTCACTTACATCTAGTAATTGCTAATAAAATTTTGACCAACCTTAAAAGCAATGCTCAACTTTAACCATTCTCTTTGATAAGCCTTACACTTCATGAGCTCCCACCTTTGGCGAGTTCATGCACATTATTCTCCACAACTTGTTGAGCTATGATCGTATGTGAGCTCACCCTTGCTGTCTCATGTAACACCCCTGGTGTTTATATTCTGCTCGACAACGAGTATGGATTTAAGCACGTAATATCAGTGGATAAAACGGATGCTAAATTTTAATCATCTTTGCCTATCGCGATTTTAATATCGCATCTGTTTCGTCTGTCGCGAGTTCGACATCGTTTTTATCTATCCGGGCTCTTCCTAAATTTTCGTGATGTTCAGAACATAGTTGTTCCAAAAATTGGTGCGTCCGGTGATTATTTAAAATTCATCGCTCGCACGAACACGAATTCGGAAGCCCGACCCACTCAGATGATTTTTATCCCGGACAAATTAATTTGAACTTGACGACTAAAATGTTCGGGGTAAAATAATTCGAATCGCGCGAAATCTTGCGCGAGGTTATGACCTAGTTTATCCTTCAGCATGTTGTTTTGATGACAAAATCACGTGTACATTAGCAGATCTGGTTTTGGCTAATCTCAGTTGAATCACGCAGAGCAAATTATCAAAGTCGAAATTAGTTTTATTCGGGCTGTCGTTTCTCGCCCGGATCCATATCTTCGAATATAAGTAATTGGTAAATAATTTAGTTCGCTAAATTTGGAGAAGGAAATGTGTATCCGAATAGCGTGTCGACCCAGTATATATCGCTAAAACTCGTGATTGAAAATATCTGCAAATTTTCTTTGGAAAAATGGGAAAGCTAAACAAAAATCTGGATGAAAAATATCTCTCTCGCTAATTTTTTTCTCCCCTTCCTTATCTCCACCGCCGCTGGGATTTTTTACCAGCCGCCGTACGTAGATTTTTCCTGGCATCGGTTTTATCTCTTGGGAGTCGTCGTCTTCTTTCTCCCTACGTGCTCCTCTCTGACCAGTCGTTCCTCTCTTCTCCCTCAAGCTTGCCGTGGAGCTCCCATGCTGGAACGCTGGCTCCCTGCCCAGCGCTCCCTCCCAGCTTCTTCTTCCCTGCTCCTTTAGCTCGCCCAACCAGCCGAGGTCCTCCCCATGGCGGCTTCCCCATGCCGCGCCCCAGCCCCTGCTCCTCGTTCTTCTCTGCGCGACGTGGAGCCTCCTCGCCGCGCTCAGATCTCGTCCGAGTCCCCGCCGTCCTCAAGCTCGGCGTCCTTCCTCTGCTCGCCCAGCCCCTTATCCTGTCGTGCCCTGCTCTCTTCCATGGCACGCGCTCCATCTTTCTCCCACGCCCAAGCTCCTCCCTCTTCCTCTATCGGCGCCCAGCTCCTCTGCTCGCCGGCGTCGAGTCCCTGCTTGTCTTCCTCCACGCAACACGCACCCAGCCGGAGTTCCGCTCGTCCTCGCTCTTCCCTGCTCCTCTGCTCGCAGGCGTTCCTTCCATCTGCTGGCACCGCCCATGGCTGAGCTCGCCCCTGTGTGCAGCTCGCCGAGCTCTCCCTTCCCATGATGCGTCGGCTCCCTGCTCGGCTTCTGTTCCTCCAGCGCGCGAAGCTCTCTGCGCCTAGTCTACGCGCCACGGTTTCCCCAGCTTCCTCTTCCATGGCCGGCTGCCGCTCCCCGGTCAGCATGCTGTTTTGAGTTTGTTGAGCTCCCTCGGCGTCGCTCCCATACCCGTGCTTGCCCGTGGTCGCGCAGTCACCCAGCTCGGCCTCTGCTCTGTCCCTGCTACTGCGTGCGTGCTCGTCGATGTTCCCAGATCGCCCAACTGGAGTTTTCCTGCTGCTCCGTGACATCGTCAAGCTCCAGTGCTTAGCGTCAAGGTCGCTGCGCCATTGTCGCTCTGACTTCCTTGTCCTTGCGCGGTGTGTGGCGGTTGTGTCCACATCCGCGGCATCAGCGTCCCCATCGCTGTGGAGCTCCCAAACATGTTCCTCTCTGCTCGCGCGTCCTCAGTTCTGGCCAGATCTCACGCGTGTAGTTTTGAAGCTCTGCGCGTTCGTCGTGCTGCGTTGTGTGGCGATATTCTCTCTTGGAAGACCTCGCTGTCAACCATGTTCAAGTGATTGCTCGGCTCCTCGCCTCCGTTGCATCTTCCTCGGTAGACCCCTCGCTCTACTTCAGCTTGCGTCCATGGATGTCGTGCCGCGCTATCATCACCTCCAGTCGTGAACTCGATCCCCGTTGTCATCGCTTCACTGTACTCGTTGGCCGTACGCCCTTGGAGCTCCCTGTTCGGTAAAATAAATAAACCGGAGATCATCGTCGTCTCTCATCTGCCAAGCCAATTCGGTTATGGTAAGCTGATTTGTTTTTATGGTTAATTGGATTGGTTAGTTATATTGGGCGATGCTCTGGGAAGAATACCTTTCTCATTTCTTTTGTGTGTTATATGTTGTCATAAGGTATTGTAGAAATATTTCCTATGTAGTAGTCGTGTCATGTGTTGTTAGACTTGTGTGGAAGGCACGATTAAATTAACAATGTAAGAAGTGGGATTAGCTTTTTAAAATTGTCTAGCCAGTAGTGCTTGTAGTGTTGCTTGTGAGAATCCTTACTGCATGAAGGTGCTGATCCCTTGCTTTATAGTAGTTATTATGTTCTATGTGACTTGCTTGGGTTATTAGTTTCGAGTGAATTTAAAATTTGTGCGGTGTTTAAGTGTAATCGACGAAAAACCCGGATTCGTATTCGTTAATCAATGTAGTGAATCTGAGCTAAATTTATTATTGGCGCGCAAGTTTGTCAGCCGAATTGTTAGATAAATTAAATAAATATGTGTTGTGTGAAATAAAATAAAATTAGTTCTTGGTAAGCAAAGTGGTATAATTTATAAAGCGAGGGATAAGTTTAGCATTTAATTAATTAGTTGATGAGTTGTGTTTAGGCTAATTGTGTTTAATGTGTATAGTTTGTTGTTCGTGATGTTTGCGTTAGATTCGGTTAATCTAGAGAAGCATAATCATTGTACTTAGTCATACGTCGATAACTAGTGTTTCCGTATGAAACGGTACAATGCCTCGCTGCTAGGTGTTTAATTCACTATCGCGTAGCACTATTTTGGTTTGTAATATTCCTGTGTATATACATTCATGTGCATAATGCATTTCATTCAGGTACGTGAATTAACCACATGATGCGGAGAACCAAAGCAGAGTCGACCACAAGATGCTGTAAAATGTGAGCCACTCGCGAGGTGATGCTGATGGACGAACCTGAAGATGAATAACTCAAGCAAGTGCTCGGCTGAGACATGATCGACAAGCAAGTCTCGTCTAACAAACACTAACGTAGTGTTTATTCCAGGCAAGCCCCGATGCATGCAACCCCTTTCCTTGTGTTTCTAAATGAATTTTGTACACACTTTAAGTCTAGCGAAATGTGCATTAGGTTTATAGGAGTTGCTTGAAAACCCTTTGTTGCATTGGCTACCTTGATATCCATTCCTATTATAGATACTTCTTTGGAAGTATCAAATATTGTTTATAAAAATGCTTAGCTCTGCTTAGATCTTATGGATAGAAGTTGTCTTTTGCAATAAGGCCTAGCTCAGGGGTTATCCTGAGGAAAGATGGCTTCTACCTGCAAGAATATTTTTCATTAGGAGCGCGGTGGGATCTTAATGCAAAGTTCCCTAGAATGCTCTCTTCATCCTAAGGAACACAAACAATCCTAAGGATGAAGTACTTAAATCGAGACTTCGGCTAGGAACAGGTGATGTTCTACCTAGGTTGGTTAAGGATTATAGAGAATGTAGGCCTGATGACCGAGGACCTTTTAACTGGTCACATGCCTCATCATGGGTAAGCTTTGCCTCAGGTAGACTAATACCAAAATAGGACAACACGCAATGGGAGTGGAGAGATGGCGAAGTAGCGTGTACCCTCCGTGGCAAGAGGCTGGACGGTGGTGTATCTATGCTCTCGGTTGGCGTGAACCCGATCTGGTCTTAAGAACCCCGATGGCGAGTTGACATATGCAAGGGTTAAGTGCTACATACGTCGTGTGATTGGAGATCCCCAGCTGGGTATTAATCGATTCAGGATCGCCATTACTTCTCGGATATGAAGACTTGGTCACTGACTTGCAATCTAAGTCATGGATGGAATCATAATGAGCAAAAATCATGTTGTATTGATTAAAGTGATGATGAAATTAGACTAGATGCAAACAAGGTCTATTAATACTTAATCTAGCATTAAAATGTTGAAAGTAAGGACTCATTTTAGTAAGCTTTCTGCAAACTATTAATGTTGATTCTTGCTAAAAGCCTTTCCTTGACTCCCAAATCCAGCATATCCTTGAGAGTCTTTTCTTTAGTCGGGTAAGTCTTACTGAGTACTTGCGTACTTAGGGTTTTATTCCCATTGTTGCTGCAGGTTACGAGTCACTTTGATTGTGATTGGTGTTAAGCGCCGGTGGACACGACCTTCTTATAAGTCTAAGTAACTCTTCTATACTTCTTATTGAGGATGGTTACTTGAGCTAACATATATTTCAAACTTATAAATTATTTATAACATTTCAAAGTTAATTCTTTGAATCACTTTGGTAACCACTCCGATCATGTACATTGTAAACTTAATGTAACTTGTAAAATTTGGTAATATGATTTCCGCTGCAAAAATGTTGGTGTGTGATGTGTGTTTACTTAATCCTGTGGTTCTAGTTGTAAGTGGTTTATCCGGGGTCCATGGGACACTCGGACAGATCCTATTAAGTTATCCGGTGCACATGCATAGCCGTCTGAGGTCTTTGAGACAAGGGCAGGTGTATGTGGGCCCAATAACTTGGGAGGTTCTGCCACAGCTGGTATCGGAGCAAGATTAAGTATAATATGATCACATACGTATTTTCAAAACAAAAGTTTTGGTTTTGAAAAACCTATTTTCAACTAAACACATTGTTTGGATTTGAAAAATAGCTTTGAAAAAATATAATGCTAGCGACATCCTTTGTTAAGCCCTAAACTAAGGACTATCAGGTGGCTTATTTAAAAACCACTAACCCACAACCGGGGGTATTGCATACATGTGTAATGTTATTTTGAGGCCATTCAGTTTTGAATGGATCGACGCTCAAGGTAAGGTGAGATGTGAGAGCATGACCGAACAACCGTCGGTCTAAAAGAGTGCTTAATTGTGGCGCTTGACTATATACATGTTCTACATATGTATATACGAAAGCTGCGATGTGGAGCATTTACTTTTCTAGGAATTCAGTGCCCCATGGATGTGTATGGGCATACAGACATGGGAATACTGAGAAGTGTAATGTACTTGTAACGACGCACCTACGCTCAGGTAAGAAGGTGAGTTACCATAATGAGCTGCCCTATGGTTAAAGTGTGGCAGCGGCGCCTATGCGTGGCTCGGCGCTTAATGATGAGCTGGCCTCCATATAGAAATATATGGAGTATAAATTGTGATAAACTATCATGTGTGGATCTTGCATCATGGGAAAACTGGGCTATGATGGAATTTTCTACAGGTACACTAACCTCAAAAACGTATGTGTAGCTGATGACTAGCAAAATACCGAGAGAGTAGTAAGTATGCCACCAAGATAGAATGCTATCGCCACATTACGTTGGCAAAAACCTGTGAGGACGCTTAGGACGAGCATGCATCCTGATTGTTGTGTCGTGTTTGTCACCTATACACCCAAGATGCTTCTCTCATCTTTATTCCAGTAACCAGTTATTGTAGATAATGTGGTGTAATGTTGTATTATGAGCTTCGATGAAATAGTTGTCCTTCGTTCTTTAGGTATTATGTTTAGATGTTATATGTGTTTGCTCTAGTACTTGATGTGCCGATAGAAGGTTAGTGACTTGTTCGCCTAAACCCAAAATTAGGCCATGTTCTTATTTGGTAAACCATGACCCAAAGTTGATTTTAGTTGTCATATTTCCATCCTAGACATGCCCTTGTCAACCTTTATCCAGTTTGCCCATTCTTAAGGATCGCCATGTGGCTTTATCAACCTAACCTAGGAAGACATGACCGACCATTTTCTTTAATTTGATGCCTTTGGTTTCCTCATATCTATCGAAGGCATACCAACTTAATCTTGTGATTGTTTCCCCCGTATCTACAATGGGCATAGAAATATGTTTGGGGCTGAAGCTACAGTCTCCCATTGTACTTCTTTCATCAAGTTTAGGTTATGGCCATACCTTGGTCGTTTCGTCGGGCCATGAACTATTTGTCTCTCTACTTGTAACCATTCTTACAAGTGGAGCCTCTTTTGTATATTGTCATCTTGGCTTAGTCTATTTGTGTTGTGCGAGATTTCTTATTGGTTGAGTTTGGTAATGGCGTTATGACTAAAGCTGACGGTGCTGCGACGAAACCGAGGGCTTTCTGTGTGTGCGCACACACGGTTGTGCTACTCGGCACGCGCTGGTATCACGGTTAGTAGTCGTAGTCCATTATGAGACTATATCGATATGTTATCTTTACACAAATTATTCTTATCACGTGATATTCATTATTGGTGCTAGTTCGGTAATGGTGTCATGATTAAGGACTTATGGTGCCACGACGAAACTGAGAGCCTCCTGTGAATGCGCACACAGGACTGTGCTACTCGTCGGATGCTGGTATCAAGGTCTCTAGTCATGATCCTTTGTGGAACTACACTGATATGTTATCTTCTGTAAACTACTTCCTTGAAACAATTTCTATGTTGTTTGTCAAGTGACCAAGCAACATCTATCATCTCTGTTGGATCAAAAGGGCATACCACTTTCATGTGTGGTCTCTTTTCCCTTGACTTTGGTAGTGACTGCACACATACAAGTTCCCTTACATCCTTGGTGTAAAGGTGAAGCCTTGGAGCTTTTTAGTGTTGGAAAACAGCTGATTAGCTCTCAAAATGGAGATCTGTTTCCCCTGCTGCTGAGATGCAGGAGTTTGTTCACGCTCTCTGAATTAACCCATGTATTCCCTAACCAAGTGGATGATTCATCTCGCATGAAGAAACGGATGAACAACATGACCAAATGGATTTCTACTCAAATGCATGATCAACTGTTAACAAAAGTGAACTCTTGACCATTGGATTGCCGATGAGTAATGAGAAGGCTTACTCGGTGTCAAAAGTAGTTCAATAAGTTGGATTTACTAACTTGTAACTGCACAATGAACAAAGATTGAGTTTAGAGGTCGTTTTATCAATTTGCCTAAACTCATTTTGGTTCAACCCATCTTAAGGAAGTACTTTCAAGAATCGAGATTAAGTCGGCCAGTAACCACCTAATCATCGCTCTAGTCATGCATCGATCGTCTCACGTGTGCTTTTTCAGCATGTGTGATCAAGTCGAGCCATGGTTAGTGCTTGATAAAATGGAATGGTTGCAAAGGAAGCATCTACAGATCCCTTCGCTGGTGATTTTCTCGAGTCTATATCACCTTTCAGGGACTTGGATTCTCTGGCTAACACGAGTTAACTATGATGTTATTCGACATTCACACCCGTTTCGTGTGCTATGAATTTACCGTGACCACTTGCTGGTAAACCTCCTTTTGTGTGTTTTACCCAAGAGGTTGTATCTGATTCTGTTTGGGTAAAGCCGTATATCTATCGCTTGCTCAACAGACTTCGATAGTACAATGTCATCAGAAAAAAAGCAAACTGCACACATGGAACCTTATGTGTTCTTCTGGCAGACATCGTCTCTATTGGTGGACATTTCTAAATTAGCCTAAGGCGATACATGTTATGTCCACTAGAGAAATGACATCCTAAGACACTCGCCTTTATTTGGAAATGTCTCACGATTACCGCTGATATGGACACAGGTTACATGCTTCTCTACTCTTAAAAGTCTTTTGCTCTGAATCTCGAGACGAGATTCTTTTAAGGGGGAGGGCTGTAACACCCCTGGTGTTTATATTCTGCTCGACAACAAGTATGGATTTAAGCACGTAATATCGATGGATAAAACGGATGCTAAATTTTAATCATCTTCGCCTATCGCGATTTTAATATCGCATATGTTTCGTCTTTCGCGAGTTCGACATCGTTTTTATCTATCTGGGCTCTTCCTAAATTTTCGTGATGTTCGGAACATAGTTGTTCCGAAAATCAGTGCGTCTAGTGATTATTTAAAATTCATCGCTCGCGCGAAAACGAATTCGGAAGCCCGACCCACTCAGATGATTTTTATCTCGGGCAAATTAATTTGAACTTGACGACTAAAATGTTCGGGGTAAAATAATTCGAATCGCGTGAAATCTTGCTCGAGGTTATGACCCAGTTTATCTTTCAGCACGCTATTTTGACGACGAAATCGCGTGTACATTAGCAGATCTGGTTTCAGCTAATCTCAGTCGAATCACGCAGAGCAAATTATCAAAGTCAAAATTAGTTTTATTCGGGCTATCGTTTCTCGCCCTGATCCAAATCTTCGGATATAAATAATTGGTAAATAATTTAGTCCGCTAAATTCGGAGAATGAAATGTGTATCCGAATAGCGTGTCGACCTAATATACATCGCTAAAACTCGTGATTCAAAATATCTGCAATTTTCTTTAAAAAAATGAGAAAGCCAAACAAAAACCTGCATGAAAAATATCTCTCCCACTGATTTTTTCTCATCTTCCTTATCTCCACCGCCGCTGGGATTTTTTACCAGCCGCTGTACGTAGATTTTTCCTTGCGTCGGTTTTATCTCCTGGGAGCCCCTGTCTTCTTTCTCCCTGCGTGCTCCTCTCTGACCAGCCGTTCCTATCTTCTCCCTCAAGCTCGCCGTGGAGCTCCCCTGTTGGAACGCCGGCTCCTTGCCCAGCGCTCCCTCCCTACTTCTTCTTCCCTGCTCCTCCAGCTCGCCCAGCCAGCCGAGGTCCTCCCCATGGCGGCTTCCCCATGCTGCGCCCCAACCATTGCTCCTCATTCTTCTCTGCACGACATGGAGCCTCCTCGCCGAGCTCGGATCTCGTCCGAGTCACCGCCGTCCTCAAGCTCGGCGTCCTTCCTCTGCTCGCCCAACCCTTCTCCTGCCGCGCCCTGCTCTCTTCCATGGTGCGCGCTCCATCTTTCTCCCGCACCCAAGCTCCTCCCTCTTCCTCTATCGGCGCCCAACTCCTCTACTCGCGTGCGTCGAGTCCCTGCTCGTCTTCCTCCACGTGACGTGCGCCTAGCTGGAGTTCTGCTTGTCCGCGCTCCTCCTTGCTCCTCTGCTCGCGAGCGTTCCTTCCCTCTGCTTGCAGCGCCCATGGCTGAGCTCGCCCCTGTGCACAGCTCACTGAGCTCTCCCTTCCCATGGCGCGTCAGCTCCCTACTCGGCTTCTATTCCTCTAGCGCGTGAAGCTCTCAGCTCGCCCAGTCTGCGCGCCGCGGTTTCCCCAGCTTCCTCTTCCAAGGCCGGCTGCCGCTCCCTGGTCGACGCACTGTTTTGAGTTTACCGAGCTCCCTTGGCGTCGCTCCCATACCCGTGCTTGCCCATGGTCACACGCAGTTGCTAGCTCGGCCTCTGCTCTATCCCTGCTATTGTGCGCGTGCTCGTCGGTGTTCCCAGATCGGCGACCCGAGTTTTCCTGCTGCACCATGACATCGTCATGCTCCAGTGCTTAGCGTCGAGGTCGCTGCGCCATTGTCGCTCTGACTTCCTTGTCCTCGTGTGGTGTGTGGCGGTCGTGTCCACATCCGTGGCATCAGCGTCCCCATCATCGTAGAGCTCCAAAACACGTTCCTCTCTGCTCGCTCATCCTCGGTTTCGGCCAGATCTCACGCGCGTAGTTTTGAAGCTCTGCGCGTTCGTCGTGCCGCATTGTGTGGCGATATTCTCTCCCGATAGACCTCATTGTCGACCATGTTCAAGTGATTGCTCGGCTCCTCACCTCCCTTGCATCTTCCTAGTTAGACCACTCGCTTTGCTTCAGCTTACGTCCATGGATGTCGTGCCACGCTATCATCACCTCCTGTCGTGAACTCGATCCCCGTCGTCGTCGCTTCACCGTACTCGTTGGTCGTACACCCTTGGAGCTCCCTGTTCGGTAAAATAAATAAACCGGAGATCATCGTCGTCTCTCATCTACCAAGCCAATTCGGTTATGGTAAGCCGATTTGTTTTTACGGTTAATTGGATTGGTTAGTTATATTGGGCGATGCTCTAGGAAGAGTACCTTTCTCATTTCTTTTGTGTGTTATATGTTGCCATAAGGTATTGTAGAAATATTTCCTATGCAGTAGGCATGTCATGTGTTGTTAGACTTATATGCAAGGCACGATTAAATTAATAATGTAAGAATTGGGATTAGCATTTTTAAAATTGTCTAGCCGATAGTGCTTTTAGTGTTGCTTGTGAGAATCCTTACAACATGAAGTTGCTGATCCCTAGCTTTATAGTAGTTATTACGTTCTATGTGACTTGCTTGGGTTATTAGTTTCGAGTGAATTTAAAATTTGTGCGGTATTTAAGTGTAATCGACGAAAAACCCGGATTCATATTTGTTAATCAATGTAGTGAATCTGAGCTAAATTTATTTTTGGCACGAAAGTTTGTTAGCCGAATTGTTAGATAAATTAATTAAATATATGTGGTGCGAAATAAAATTAAATTAGTTCTTGGTAAGCAAAGTGGTATAATTTATAAAGCGAGGGATAAGTTTAGCATTTAATTAATTAGCTGATGAGTTGTGTTTAGGCTAATTGTGTTTAATGTGTATAGTTTGTTGTTCGTGATGTTTGCATTAGATTCAGTTAATCTAGAGAAGTGTAATCATTGTACTTAGTCATACGTCGATAACTAGTGTTTCCGTATTGAAAGGGAAATGTGCCCTTTGGCCATTTCTAAGTATTTTGGTGATTGAGTGCCAACACATGTGCTTAATTGTGAATTTATGTCCATGGATGAACAAGGTGCAAATCATGAAGTAAAGGTATGTTTCTAAGCTTTAGTACATTGGTTTTGTGTACTAATATACTTATCTAAGTGTTAGAAACAAAAAGAAGAAGAAAAGAGAAGAGGAGAAAATGACTTGGCTGTGTGCAGCCAAGACTCAGCTCGGTCTGGAGCACCGGACTGTCCGGTGTGCACCGGACAGTGTCTGGTGCGCCAGGCTGGCTCGGAGCGAACTGGCCGCTCTCGGGAATTCGCCGACGGCGTACGGCTAAAATTCACCGGACTGTCCGGTGTTCACCGGACTGTCCGGTGAGCCAACGGTCGGTGGGGCCAACGGTCGGCCGCGCAATCTGCGCGGGACACGTGGCCGAGCCAACGGTCGGAAGACGACACCGGACTGTCCGGTGTGCACCGGACATGTCCGGTGCGCCAACGGCTCCAGATCTGCCAACGGTCTGCAACGGTCGGCTTCGCTGTTTAAGGAAACAAATCGGGCACCGGACAGTGTCCGGTGTGCACCGGACTGTCCGGTGCCCCCGACGACAGAAGGCAAGGATGGCCTTCCGGATTTGCTCTCAACGGCTCCTAGCTGCCTTGGGGCTATAAAAGGGGCCCCTAGGCGCATGGAGGAAACACACAAGCAACCTTTGAGCATTCTTGATCATCCACACTCAGTCTTTGCGCATTTGTTTGTCATTCTAAGTGATTCGAGCTCCGTTCTAGTGAGAACTTTGTGATACTCTTGTGAGCTCGATTCTTGGCCGTGTGTGTGCGCGTTTCGCTGTGGATTTGTGTGTGTTGCTTCCCTCCCTTACTCTGTGCTTCTTTGTGATCATATACTTGTAAGGGCAAGAGACTCCAATTTGTGAAGATTCCTTGCAAACGGGATAGTGAAAGGCAAAACAAAACACCGTGGTATTCAAGTGGGTCTTTGGACCGCTTGAGAGGGGTTGATTGCAACCCTCGTCCGTTGGGACGCCACAACGTGGAGTAGGCAAGCGTTGGTCTTGGCCGAACCACGGGATAAACCACTGTGCCCTCTCTGTGATTGATCTTCTGTGGTTATTGTGTTTTGTTGAGACTTCTCTTTAGCCACTTGGCAATAATCGTGCTAACACTTAACAAGTTTTTGTGGCTATAAGTTTAAGTTTCACAGGATCACCTATTCACCCCCCCCCTCAAGGTGCTCTCAATTGGTATCAAAGCCGTTCTCTTCACAAAGGGACTAACCGCCCGAAGAGATGGATCCTAAGGGGAAGGGAATTGTGATCAACGACAAAGAGAAGGAATCCTTCGTCAACGAGCCGAAGAACGACAAGCCTACCGACTCCGGCTCGGGCCATAGACGAAAGGAAGGGAAGAAGAAGAAGACAAGGCGCATCAAGGAGATCATCTACTACGACGACAGCGATGAGTCTACTTCTTCCCAAAAGGACGACGACAACGACTACAAAAAGACGGTCAATTCGAACTTTTCATTTGATTATTCTCGTATTCAACATAGTTCGAATTCGCATTTGCTTTCCATTCCTCTTGGCAAACCTCCACACTTCGATGGGGAGGACTACGGATTTTGGAGTCACAAAATGCGTAGTCACTTATTCTCTCTCCATCCAAGCATATGGGAGATTGTAGAGAATGGAATGAAATTTGATAGCTCGGATAGCCCTTTGCTTATAAATGAACAGATCCATAGAAATGCACAAGCTACTACTGTTCTCTTAGCATCCTTGTGCAGGGAAGAGTACAACAAGGTGAGCGGCTTGGACAATGCCAAGCAAATATGGGACACCCTCAAGATCTCTCACGAGGGGAACGACATCACCATGCTCACCAAGATGGAGTTGGTGGAGGGCGAGCTTGGACGATTCGCCATGATAAGGGGAGAGGAGCCAACTCAAACGTACAACCGGCTCAAGACCCTTATCAACAAAATAAGGAGCTACGGAAGCACGTGATGGACGGACCACGACGTCGTCCGCCTAATGCTAAGGTCCTTTACTGTTCTTGATCCTCATCTCGTGAACAATATTCGTGAGAATCCCAGGTACACGATGATGACGCCCGAGGAAGTACTTGGAAAATTTGTAAGCGGGCGGATGATGATCAAGGAGGCAAGATACGTCGACGAAGCGTTGAACGGTCCAATCCACGAGCATCAACCCATTGCTCTCAAGGCAACAAGGAGCAAGGAGTCGCTATCTAGCAAGGTGGCGCAAGTTGAGGCGGCCGGGCTCAATGATGAAGAGATGGCTCTCATCATCAAGAGATTCAAGACGGCGCTAAATGGTCGCAAGGGGCAGACAAGCAAGACCAAGACAAAGGGGAAGCGCTCATGCTTCAAATGTGGTAAGGTTGGTCATTTTATTGCTAACTGTCCCGAAAATGATAGTGACCAGGAGCAAGGGAAAAACGGGAAGAGAGAAAACAAGAAAGTTTACAAGAAGGCCAAAGGTGAAGCACACCTTGGAAAGGAGTGGGACTCGGATTGCTCTTCGTCCGACTCCGACGACGAAGGACTCGCCGCCACTGCCTTCAACAAATCGGCTCTCTTCCCCCACGAGCATCACACTTGCCTCATGGCAAGGGAGAAGAAGGTAATCACTAGTAATGCTAATACTTATGATTCTTCTAGTGATGATGAGTCTAGTGAGGATGAAATAGATTATTCTAGTTTATTCAAGGGATTGGATAGAACTAAGATAGCTAAGATTAATGAATTGATTGATGCCTTGAATGAAAAGGATAGAATCTTAGAAAAACAAGAAGATCTTTTATATGAAGAGCATGATAAATTTGTTAGTGCACAAAATTCACTTGCTCTAGAAATTAAAAGAAATGGAATTCTTTCTTGTGAACTTTCTACTTGTAATGAAACCATTTCTTCTTTAAAAGGTGAAATTAATGTTTTAACTGCTAAACTAGAAGTAGCAAGTAACTCTTGTGTTGAAAATGTTACAATTTGCACTAGGTGTAAGGATTTTGATGTTAATGCTTGTAGTGAACACCTAGTTTCAATTTCAAAACTTAATGATGAATTGGCTAGTCTTAATGCTCAACTTAAGACTAGCAAGAGTGAAGTTGATAAAATAAAATTTTCAAGGGATGCCTACACGGTTGGTAGACACCCCTCAATTAAGGATGGTCTTGGCTTCAAGAGAGAGGCCAAGAACTTAACAAGCCATAAGGCTCCCATCTTCGTCAAGGAGAAAGGGAAGGCCCCTATGGCTAGTAGTGCTAAAAAGAACCATGCTTTCTTATACCATGATAGGAGACATGCTAGAAATGCTTATAATGATTTTGATTCACATGTTTATGATTCTCATGCCATGTTTGCTTCTAGTTCTTCCTATAAGCATAATAGAGATATGTGTAGGAGAAATGTTGTGCATATGCCTAGGAGAAATTTTGCTCATGTTCCTAGAAAAGTTGTGAACAAACCTACTACCATTTATTATGCATGCAATGCTCCCTTTGCTATTTGTAGAAAGGGTAAGAAGGTAATTGCTAGGAAGTTAGGGGCAAGATGCAAGGGAGATAAAACTTGCATTTGGGTCCCTAAGGATATTTGTGCTAACCTTGCAGGACCCAACATGAGTTGGGTACCTAAGACCCAAGCCTAAATTTGCCTTGCAGGTTTATGCATCCGGGGGTTCAAGCTGGATTATCGACAGCGGATGCACAAACCATATGACGGGGGAGAAGAAGATGTTCACCTCCTACGTCAAAAATAAGGATTCCCAAGATTCAATTATATTCAGTGATGGGAATCAAGGCAAGGTAAAAGGATTAGGTAAAATTGCAATTTCTAATGAGCACTCAATCTCAAATGTGTTTTTAGTTGAGTCTCTTGGTTACAATTTGCTATCTGTTAGTCAACTGTGCAATATGGGATATAATTATTTATTTACAAATGTAGATGTGTCTGTCTTTAGAAGATGTGATGGTTCACTAGCTTTTAAGGGTGTACTAGACGGCAAGCTTTACCTAGTTGATTTTGCAAAAGAAGAGGCCGGTCTAGATGCATGCTTAATGGCTAAGACTTGCATGGGCTGGCTGTGGCATCGCCGCTTAGCACATGTGGGGATGAAGAACCTCCACAAGCTTCTAAAGGGAGAACACGTGATAGGTCTAACAAATGTTTATTTCGAAAAAGATAGACCTTGTGCAGCTTGTCAAGCAGGTAAACAAGTGGGAGGAGCACATCACAGCAAGAATGTGATGACCACGTCAAGACCACTGGAGCTGCTGCATATGGACCTCTTTGGACCCGTCGCCTATCTGAGCATAGGAGGAAGTAAGTATGGTCTAGTTATTGTTGATGACTTTTCCCGCTTCACTTGGGTGTTCTTTTTGCAGGATAAGTCTGAAACCCAAGGGACCCTCAAGCGCTTCCTCAGGAGAGCTCAAAATGAGTTTGAGCTCAAGGTGAAGAAAATAAGGAGCGACAACGGGTCCGAGTTCAAGAACCTTCAAGTGGAGGAGTTTCTTGAGGAGGAAGGGATCAAGCACGAGTTCTCCGCTCCCTACACACCACAGCAAAATGGTGTGGTAGAGAGGAAGAACAGGACGCTAATCGACATGGCGAGGACGATGCTTGGAGAGTTCAAGACCCCCGAGTGCTTTTGGTCGGAAGCTGTGAACACGGCTTGCCACGCCATCAACAGGGTCTATCTTCATCGACTTCTCAAGAAGACTTCGTATGAGCTACTAACCGGTAACAAACCCAATGTATCGTACTTTCGTGTATTTGGGAGCAAGTGCTACATTCTAGTGAAGAAGGGTAGAAATTCTAAGTTTGCTCCCAAAGCTGTAGAAGGGTTTTTATTAGGTTATGATTCAAATACAAAGGCGTATAGAGTCTTCAACAAATCATCGGGTTTGGTTGAAGTCTCTAGCGACGTTGTATTTGATGAGACTAATGGCTCTCCAAGAGAGCAAGTTGTTGATTGTGATGATGTAGATGAAGAAGATGTTCCAACGGCCACTATACGAACCATGGCGATTGGAGACGTTCGGCCACAGGAACAAGATGAACGAGATCAACCTTCTTCCTCAACAACGATGAATCCCCCAACTCAAGACGATCAACAGGTTCATCAAAAGGAGGCGTGTGATCAAGGGGGAGCACAAGATGATCATGTGATGGAGGAAGAAGCGCAACCGGCACCTCCAACCCAAGTTCGAGCGATGATTCAAAGGGATCATCCCGTCGACCAAATTCTGGGTGACATTAGCAAGGGAGTAACAACTCGGTCTCGACTAGTTAATTTTTGTGAACATTACTCTTTTGTCTCCTCTATTGAGCCTTTCAGGGTAGAGGAGGCCTTGCTAGATCCGGATTGGGTGTTGGCCATGCAGGAGGAACTCAACAACTTCAAGCGCAATGAAGTTTGGACACTGGTGCCTCGTCCCAAGCAAAATGTTGTGGGAACCAAGTGGGTGTTCCGCAACAAACAGGACGAGCACGGGGTGGTGACGAGGAACAAGGCTCGACTTGTGGCAAAAGGTTATGCCCAAGTCGCAGGTTTGGACTTTGAGGAGACTTTTGCTCCTGTGGCTAGGCTAGAATCAATTCGTATCTTGCTAGCATATGCCGCTCACCATTCTTTCAGGTTGTACCAAATGGATGTGAAGAGCGCTTTCCTCAACGGGCCAATAAAGGAGGAGGTGTATGTGGAGCAACCCCCTGGCTTCGAGGATGAGCGGTACCCCGACCACGTGTGTAAGCTCTCTAAGGCGCTCTATGGACTTAAACAAGCCCCAAGAGCATGGTATGAATGCCTTAGAGATTTCTTAATTGCTAATGCTTTCAAGGTTGGGAAAGCCGATCCAACTCTTTTCACTAAGACTTGTGATGGTGATTTGTTTGTGTGCCAAATTTATGTTGATGACATAATATTTGGCTCTACTAACCAAAAGTCTTGTGAAGAGTTTAGCAGGGTGATGACGCAGAAATTCGAGATGTCGATGATGGGCGAGTTGAACTACTTCCTTGGGTTCCAAGTGAAGCAACTCAAGGACGGTACTTTCATCTCCCAAACGAAGTACACGCAAGATCTGCTAAAGCGGTTTGGGATGAAGGACGCCAAGCCCGTAAAGACGCCGATGGGAACCGACGGACACACCGACCTCAACAAAGGAGGTAAGTCCGTTGATCAAAAAGCATACCGGTCAATGATAGGGTCTTTACTTTATTTATGTGCTAGTAGACCGGATATTATGCTTAGCGTATGCATATGTGCTAGATTTCAATCTGATCCTAAGGAGTGTCACTTGGTGGCGGTGAAGCGAATTCTTAGATATTTAGTCGCTACGCCTTGCTTCGGGATTTGGTATCCAAAGGGGTCTAACTTTGACTTGATTGGGTACTCAGATTCCGACTATGCTGGATGTAAGGTCGATAGGAAGAGCACATCGGGGACGTGCCAATTCTTAGGAAGGTCCCTGGTGTCATGGAACTCTAAGAAACAAACATCCGTTGCCCTATCCACCGCTGAGGCCGAGTACGTTGCCGCAGGACAGTGTTGCGCGCAACTACTTTGGATGAGGCAAACCCTCCGGGACTTTGGCTACAATCTGAGCAAAGTCCCACTCCTATGTGACAATGAGAGTGCTATCCGAATAGCGGAAAATCCTGTTGAGCACAGCCGCACAAAGCACATTGACATCCGGCATCACTTTTTGAGAGACCACCAGCAAAAGGGGGATATCGAAGTGTTTCATGTTAGCACCGAGAACCAGCTAGCCGATATCTTTACCAAGCCTTTAGATGAGAAGACCTTTTGCAGGCTGCGTAGTGAGCTAAATGTCTTAGATTCGCGGAACTTGGATTGAATTGTAGCATACATGTATTTATGCCTTTGATCATGTTCATTCTGCATTTTGTTGCTTATTATGGTGCTCAAGTTGTACAAACACTCCCTGGACCTCACAAGTCCGTTGCAAAGTGATGCACATGTTTAGGGGGAGATGTGTTACAACTTGATCCCTTGAGACTAACCATATGCTTGAGTTTGTTTGATTTAGTCTCAAAGGAGAATTGAAAGGGAAAAGGTGGACTTGGATCATGCAAGACTTCCACTGCACTCCGATGAGAGGGTAATTAATTCCAAGTCCATCTCATGAACTCTTATTGCCATTTGCTCTTAAAGGGCCAAGATTGATCCCGTTTTGGTGCTTCATGCCAAAGGGGGAGAAAATAAAGGCCAAAGCAATAAATGGATCAGCTACCACTTGAGAAATTTGAAAATAGTAGAGTAGAGTTTTTGGTTTGTCAAAACCCTTTTATTGTCTCTTTTGGCTTATTGTGGGGAGAAGTAGTAATTATGGGAAAAAGGGGGAGTTTTTGAAATCTTTGATCAATCTCTTTTGGAATGACTCTCTTTATGCCTCAACATGTGTGTTTGACTTAGAGATAGAGATTTGAGTTTGATTTGCAAAAACAAACCAAGTGGTGGCAAAAGATGATCCATATATGCCAAAATTGAATCAAAGTAAATTTGAGTTTTATTTGAAGTGAGTTTGCTCTTGTTCTAGTTGCTTTATGTTGTGTTGGCATAAATCACCAAAAAGGGGGAGATTGAAAGGGAAATGTGCCCTTTGGCCATTTCTAAGTATTTTGGTGATTGAGTGCCAACACATGTGCTTAATTGTGAATTTATGTCCATGGATGAACAAGGTGCAAATCATGAAGTAAAGGTATGTTTCTAAGCTTTAGTACATTGGTTTTGTGTACTAATATACTTATCTAAGTGTTAGAAACAAAAAGAAGAAGAAAAGAGAAGAGGAGAAAATGACTTGGCTGTGTGCAGCCAAGACTCAGCTCGGTCTGGAGCACCGGACTGTCCGGTGTGCACCGGACAGTGTCCGGTGCGCCAGGCTGGCTCAGAGCGAACTGGCCGCTCTCGGGAATTCGCCGACGGCGTACGGCTAAAATTCACCGGACTGTCCGGTGTTCACCGGACTGTCCGGTGAGCCAACGGTCGGCGGGGCCAACGGTCGGCCGCGCAATCTGCGCGGGACACGTGGCCGAGCCAACGGTCGGAAGACGGCACCGGACTGTCCGGTGTGCATCGGACATGTCCGGTGCGCCAACGGCTCCAGATCTGCCAACGGTCTGCAACGGTCGGCTTCGCTGTTTAAGGAAACAAATCGGGCACCGGACAGTGTCCGGTGTGCACCGGACTGTCCGGTGCCCCCGACGACAGAAGGCAAGGATGGCCTTCCGGATTTGCTCTCAACGGCTCCTAGCTGCCTTGGGGCTATAAAAGGGGCCCCTAGGCGCATGGAGGAAACACACAAGCAACCTTTGAGCATTCTTGATCATCCACACTCAGTCTTTGCGCATTCGTTTGTCATTCTAAGTGATTCGAGCTCCGTTCTAGTGAGAACTTTGTGATACTCTTGTGAGCTCGATTCTTGGCCGTGTGTGTGCGCGTTTCGCTGTGGATTTGTGTGTGTTGCTTCCCTCCCTTACTCTGTGCTTCTTTGTGATCATATACTTGTAAGGGCAAGAGACTCCAATTTGTGGAGATTCCTTGCAAACGGGATAGTGAAAGGCAAAACAAAACACCGTGGTATTCAAGTGGGTCTTTGGACCGCTTGAGAGGGGTTGATTGCAACCCTCGTCCGTTGGGATGCCACAACGTGGAGTAGGCAAGCGTTGGTCTTGGCCGAACCACGGGATAAACCACTGTGCCCTCTCTGTGATTGATCTTCTGTGGTTATTGTGTTTTGTTGAGACTTCTCTTTAGCCACTTGGCAATAATCGTGCTAACACTTAACAAGTTTTTGTGGCTATAAGTTTAAGTTTCACAGGATCACCTATTCACCCCCCCCTCTAGGTGCTCTCACGTATGAAACTGTACAATGCCTCGCCGCTAGGTGTTTAATTCACTATCGCGTAGCACTATTTAGGTTTGTAATATTCCTGTCTATATGCATTCATGTGCATAATGCATTTCATTCAGGTACGTGAATTAACCACGTGATGCAGAGATCCAAAGTTGAGTCGACCACAAGATGCTATAAAACGTGAGCCACTCGCGAGGTGATGCTGATGGACGAACCTGAAGATGGATAACTCAAGCAAGTGCTCGGCTCAGACATGATCGACAAGCAAGTCTCGTCTAACAAACACTAACATAGTGTTTATTCCAGGCACGCCCAGGTGCATGCAACCCCTTTACTTGTGTTTTTAAATGATTTTTTACACACTTTAAGTCTAGCGAAATGTGCATTAGGTTTATAGGAGTTGATTGAAAACCCTTTGTTGCATTGGCTACCTTGATATCCATTCCTATTATAGATTCTTCTTTGGAAGTATCAAATATTGTTTATAAAAATGCTTAGCTCTGCTTAGATCTTGTGTATAGAAGTTGTCTTTTGCAATAAGGCCTAGCTCAGGGGTTATCCTGAGGAAAGATGGCTTCTACCTGCAAGAATATTTTTCATTGGGAGCGTGGTGGGATCTTAATGCAAAGTTCCCTAGAATGCTCTCTTCATCCTAAGGAACACAAACAATCCTAAGGATGAAAGTACTTAAATCGAGACTTGGGCTAGGAACAGGTGATGTTCTACCCAGGTTAGTTAAGGATTATAGAGAATGTAGGCCTGATGACTGAGGACCTTTTAACTGGTCACATGCCTCATCATGGGTAAGCTTTGCCTCGGGCAGACTAATACCAGAATAGTAAAACACGCAATGGGAGTGGAGAGATGGCGAGAGTAGCGTGTACCCTCCGTGGCAAGAGGCTGGACGGTGGTGTATCTGTGCTCTCGGTTGGCGTGAACCCGATCTGGTCTTAAGAACCCTGGTGGCGAGTTGACATATGCAAGGGTTAAGTGGTACATACGTCGTGTGATTGGATATCCCCAGCTGGGTATTAATCGATTCAGGATCGCCGTTACTTCTCGGATATGAAGACTTGGTCACTGACTTGCAATCTAAGTCATGGATGGAATCATAATGAGCAAAAATCATGTTGTATTGATTAAAGTGATGATGAAATTAGACTAGATGCAAACAAGGTCTATTAATACTTAATCTAGCATTAAAATGTTGAAAGTAAGGACTCATTTTAGTAAGCTTTCTGCAAACTATTAATGTTGATTCTTGCTAAAAGCCTTTCCTTGACTCCCAAATCCAGCATATCCTTGAGAGTCTTTTCTTTAGTCGGGTAAGTCTTGCTGATTACTTGTGTACTTAGGGTTTTATTCCCATTGTTGCTGCAGGTTATGAGTCACTTTGATTGTGATTGGTGTTAAGCGCCGGTGGGTACGGCCTTCTTATATGTCTAAGTAACTCTTCTATACTTCTTATTGAGGATGGTCACTTGAGCTAGCATAGATTTCAAACTTATAAATTATTTATAACATTTCAAAGTTAATTCTTTGAGTCACTTTGGTAACCACTCCGATCATGTACATTGTAAACTTGATGTAACTTGTAAAATTTGGTAATAAGATTTCCGCTGCAAAAATGTTGGTGTGTGATTTGTGTTTACTTAATCCTGTGGTTCTGGTTGTAAGTGGTTTATCCGGGGTCCATGGGACACTCGGATAGATCCTGTTAAGTTATCCGGTGCACATGCATAGCCGTCTGAGGTCTTTGAGACAAGGGCAGGTGCATGTGGGCCCAATAACTTGGGAGGTTATGCCACATCTCACACCCCCCACAGGAGAAGAACAGGTGATTTAAGAGGAACCACACATCAAGGAGTTTGATTCGATCTAGGTGGTGTCTCCCAGTTGACTTTTTGGTGCTAAGGATGGATTTTAGATCCTGTTATATTTATCTTTTATTTTGTAAGACTTCCGCTATGTATTAAGTACTCTGATTATATGGTGACATTTATCTCTATACACTCTGTTATTATATGTGTTGTCTTCTTTGGCACATGTATGAGATGCACCAGGCTTTATCTCTTAAAGCCGGGTGTGACACTTTGGAAAGGTGGGAGCTTATTCTTTGGAGCAGAAATTTATTCATGGTGATCCCGAAGGGGTTATTCAGTGGATAGGCAAAGAGGCCGAAGCTTTTGACGAGATACTTAGCGATCGTGGGGATTTTTGTGCTTTTGTCGGTGCCCGAGGGGCCGCGACAATTTTAGAAAAAGCGAGGTGTGAACATGTTAAGGCCGTAGCCTAGGCCGAATCTATTCTCTTAGTTAACGACACTAGGGACCCTTCGGCTGAGGCCTCTACATTGGGCGGTAAATTCTAATCCGATGTGTGGATGAAGGGTGGTCATGAGATTGCTGATGAAGCCATTAAAAAGAATGAGAAAGAATCTCATGACACCCGAGAGGAGGCTAAGCGAGCTGAAAAAGCCACTGAACGCGCCATGAGTATAGGTATTTTTATTTAAAACCCTTTGCTTCGTTGTTCGTTTCTAGCTTCGAAATTTACCATCATACACTTCATTACAGTCGGCCTTTCTCCACCACCGGAGCCATACAACCCCGAAGCTGACCCGGTCATGAAAGAAGATTTGGATGTGATAAGGATCACTAACGAAGTCATCGATGAAGTTGTCGACAGACTATTACATGAAGCCGCTAATTCTAAAAGAAGATTAAATTCTTGTATGCTAGAAACTGTAAATGCTTGTGTGTGGTTGCCGCCATGGGCACAGAACAAACATCAAGTATTTGTATGTAAATTGATGTAAATTAATGTAATATATTTCTTTGCGATGCCTGAAATCTACGTACGTACCGTTTTTTGAGCCTTCGGCGAAAAAACACCTTCCCTTCTTTTTATGCTTTGGAAAGAAAGATTGCCCCTCTGTTGATTGAATACCGCATGCTTTGCCACGACTATTGTATAATAATATTGTTGACGAAGATTTCCCTACTATGTAAAAATATGTCTGGCGAAGGTATACTTTGTGCTTCAGCACATTCTTTCATGATTTAGCAGATATTTTTGAAAGAGCATTTTTCCTTCTCCAAAGCTTTTTCGCTGATGTGATATGATGTATGATGCAATGCTATACGATATGATGTGATGGTATGATGCAGTATGATGTTTATGCTGAAGATGCACACCTACATGAAAACACACCCAGACTCTACATTCCCTTAGGAATGACTTTGGAGTCTCTTCACCTTTTACTTAGGTGGTATTTTAGCTCTGCATCCCCTTAGGAACGACTTTGGAGCTAAGCTCTATATCCCCTTAGGAACGACTTTGGATCTAAGCTCTACATCCCCTTAGGAATGACTTTGGAGCTTCTTCACCTTTGATTTAGGTGGTATTTAAGCTATGCATCCCCTTAGGAACGACTTTGGAGCTTCTTCACCTTTGATTTAGGTGGCATCTTAGCTCTCATTCCCTTAGGAATGACTTTTGAGCTTTGGAACTTAGTTTGCACTCTCTTAGGAACGGCTTTGTAGCTTCGGAACTTACTCTGCGCTCCCTTAGGAACGGCTTTGTAGCTTCGAAACCTGATTTTGTCATACTCGATGGTGTAACCATAGTATTATTACATCAAGTTGAAAGTTAATCCCTCCTGTATTGTTTTTCTTGCAAGAAAATATAAAGGTAGAAAGAGTTAAGATACATTAGATCAACATATTCCTTGGCCGAGCCATTGTAGTCCCTTTAGTAAATATGCTTCGATTTAGGCACAATGTTGTTGGCTGTGCGAGCTTTGGACTCCTCCCGAAGGTCACGCTGTTGCTTAGAATGATTGTGCCCTCCTGGCTACTGATTGTGAACCAGCGGTGGTGGTGGTGGCAACTAAGGCCAGGAAGCTTGGAATGACTTGCCGAAGCAACGGAAGCTGTAGGTTGTTGGTTGCCTACATATTCTAGGATGTATGGACAATAGCATGAAACAGTGTGGAGGACTTGCTTTGGCTGACTTTACCACGCCTCGGCTTCAACAATTTCCTTTTGCTTCTGAATTGTGACCTGACATGTCTTTGTTGTGTGGCCCTTGTCCTCACCACAAAAGAGGCAGTACAACTTTCTAGGTTGATTACCAAACCTTCCTCCACTAAAGCTTCTTCCTCCTCTGCCTCTCGGAGCTGGTGGTCTAAAAGAAGTCTGTTGCATGCTCAAAGGCTATGAGCTGTGATGGCTGTTCTGAACATTATTGGCCCTTTCATCGTTGGCATTGGAATTATGAATTGACCAGACATGCCTAGGATAAAGTCTTCCTCCGAAGCCCTTGGTCATTTTAGAAAACCTATAGGCTTCCTCCCTTCTTTGGCGAAAATCATTATCGGCCTGGATGTACTCATCCATCTTTTGAAGGAGCTTCTCCAGGGTTTGTAGGGGCTTCCTGGCAAAATATTGGGCTGTAGGCCCTGGCCAAAGCCCCTTGATCATGGCCTCAATGACAATTTCATTAGGCACTGTAGGCGCGTGTGCTCTCAAACGTAGAAACCTTCGAACATACGCCTGAAGGTACTCCTCATGGTCTTGCGTGCATTGAAACAAAGCCTGAGCAGTGATTGGCTTCGTCTGAAAGCCTTGGAAGAGACTAGCATGTCCTTGAGCTTCTGCCATGATGTGGTTGTTCCTGGCCGAAGGGAGGAATACTAGGTCTGGGCCATGCTTCTGACCGCCATGACAAATGACTTTGCTATGACAACAGCGTTACCTCCATACGAGGATATTGTTGCCTCGTAACTCATCAAAAAATGCTTTGGATCCGAATGCCCATCATACATGGGCAACTGAGGTGGCTTGTAGGATTGTGCCTATGGGGTAGCATGCAATTCTACTACCAGGGGAGAGCATCATCAAAAGTAAAGTTATCATGATGAAAGTCATCATACCATTCGTCTTCGTTGAGTGAGCTCTCCTGACGAAGCTCCCTATGTTGAGGCCTTCGATCCTGGTCATCTTGAGTAAGATGACGCATTTCCTCAGCAGCTTCGTCAATCTTCTTCTGAAGATCAGCTAGACGAAGCATCTTCTCCTTTTTCCTTTGCACTTGTTGATGGATTGCTTCTAAATCCCTAATTTCCTGGTCAAGTTTCTCCTCCTGAAGAGTTGGGCTAGTGGCCTTTCTCTTTTGACTCCTGGCCTCTCGCAGCGAGAGCGCGTCCTAATTTGTGTCCAGCGGCTGAAGGGCAGCCCCTGGCACCATTGCCTTCTTCGGCGACATGTCGAAGGTTAATGCTTGCCGAAGGTTGTGGAAGTGAGTTCACTGGAGGTGGGTGCCAATGTTGGTCACTTGTTCTCAAATGCTATAAATCAAGAACAAGGCAACACAATTGTTAGTGGTTAAAGACCTTCATCCTTCGAAGCATTATTTCCTCTCGGATATAATGATCTTCAGACGAAGGTCATGAAGGACATGCCTTCATCATTTTAGCATATAAATGTAAATGTAAATAAGAAAGTAAAGAAACACAAAGGAATAAAGGTAATAATAATTATGTATCAACAACCTATTTATTCTTGTATTCCATAAACATGAATAAACATCAAATATTCATATTACATTGGTACCTTCTGAAAGGGAAATGTGCCCTTGGGCCATTTCTAAGTATTTTGGTGATTGAGTGCCAACACAAGTGCTTAAGTGTTAATCTATGCCAATTGATGGACAAAGTGCAAATCAAGAGTAAAGGTATGTTTCTAAGACTTAGTACATTGTTTTGAAGACTAATGTATTGTGTCTAAGTGCTAGAAACAGGAAAAGACTAATTTGGAAAAGTCTTGGCTAAGCAGCCAAGACTCTGCGCAGTTTGGGTGCACTGGACTGTTCGATGGTGCACCGGACAGTGTCCGGTGCGCCAGGCTGGCGACTGTCAACTGGCTGCTCTCGGGAGGCGATCAACGGCGTACGGCTATAAATCACCGGACTGTCCAGTGGTGCACCGGACTGTCCGGTGAGCCAACGGTCGGCCGGGCCAACGGTCGGCCGCGTAATCCGCGCGCGAAGCGTGGCCGAGCCAACGGTCAGAAGGGGGCACCGGACTGTCCGGTGTGCACCGGACAGTGTCTGATGCGCCAATGGCTCTGAATCTGCAACGGTCAGCTTCGCCAAATAAGGAAAAAGATCCGCACCGGACAGTGTTCGGTGGTGCACTGGACTGTCCGGTGCGCCAGGCGACAGAAGGCAAGAATTGCCTTCCTGGAATGCTCTCAACGGCTCCTAGCTGCCTTGGGGCTATAAAAGGGACCCCTAGGCGCATGGAGGAGAACACCAAGCATTCTCTAAGCATTCCTAAGCACCAAGACTTGAATTCTGCGCATTCGATTCTTTGTGATAGCAACTAGAGCTCCATTTGAGTAGTATACTCTTCGGGTTGTGTTGAGAGCTCGTGTTGCGACCTGTGTGCGTGTTGTTGCTCTGATTTTGTGTCCTGTGTGCGTTGCTCATCCCAACCTTACTTCCGTGATTCTTTGTGAACATCTTCGTAAGGGTGAGAGGCTCCAAGTTGTGGAGATTCCTCGCAAGCGGGATATAGTAAAGCAAAGCAAAACACCGTGGTATTCAAGTGGGTCTTTGGACTGCTTGAGAGGGGTTGATTGTAACCCTCATCCGTTGGGACGCCACAACATGGAGTAGGCAAGTGTTGGACTTGGCCGAACCATAGGATAAACCACTGTGCCATCTCTGTGTTGATCTCTTTGTGGTTATTGTGTTTTGCTAAGACTCCTCTCTAGCCACTTGGCCTTATTGGTGCTAACTCCTAATCAAGTTTTTGTGGCACTAAGTTTCAAGTTTTATAGGATCACCTATTCACCCCCCCCCCTCTAGGTGTTCTCAATTGGTATCGGAGCCGTTCTCTTCAAGAAAGGAACTAATCGCCCGAAGAGATGGATCCTAAGGGCAAGGGGATGGTGGTCAATGATAAGGAGAAGGAGTCCTTCGTCAATGATCCAAAGGATGACAAGCCTACTGACTCGGGGTCGGGCCACAAAAGAAAAGATGGGAAGAAGAAGAAAATGAGGCGCATCAAGGAGATCATCTACTACGACGACAGCGACGAGTCCTCTTCTTCCCAAAAGGACAACGACGACAACGACTACGAGAAAAAGAAAACGGTCAATTCGAACTTTTCTTTTGATTACTCTCGTATTCTGCAAAGTACCAGTGCTCATTTACTCTCCATTCCACTTGGTAAACCTCCTCACTTCGATGGAGAGGACTACGGATTTTGGAGTCACAAAATGCGTAGTCACTTGTTCTCTCTCCATCCAAGCGTATGGGAGATAGTAGAGAGTGGAATGAAATTTGATAGTACTGATAGTCCCATGTTCATTAATGAGCAAATTCACAAAAATGCACAAGCTACTACTGTTCTTCTAGCTTCATTGTGCAGGGACGAATACCATAAGATGAGCGGCTTGGATAACGCCAAGTAGATTTGGGACACCCTCAAGATCTCACATGAGGGGAACGACGTCACCATGCTCACCAAAATGGAGTTGGTGGAGGGCGAACTTGGGAGATTCGTAATGATCAGGGGCGAGGAGCCAACCCAAACGTACAACCGGCTCAAGACACTCGTCAACAAAATAAGGAGCTATGGAAGCACGCGATGGACGGACCACGACGTCGTCCGCCTAATGCTAAGGTCTTTTGCTGTCCTCGATCCACATCTTGTGAACAATATTCGTGAGAATCCTAGGTACACCAAGATGTCGCTCGAGGAGATACTTGGAATGTTCGTAAGCGGGCGGATGATGATCAAGGAGGCTAGATACGTTGATGATGCGTTGAATGGCCCAATCCAAGAGCCTCAAACCATTGCTCTCAAAGCAACGAGGAGCAAGGAGGCGCTACCTAGCAAGGTGGCGCAAGTTGAGGCGGCCGGGCTTAATGATGAAGAAATGGCCCTCATCATCAAGCGGTTCAAGACAGCGCTAAGGGGTCGCAAGGAGCATCCCAACAAGACCAAGACGAAGGGGAAGCACTCATGCTTCAAATGTGGTAAGATTGGTCATTTTATCGCTAATTGTCCCGATAATGATAGTGACCAGGAACAAGGGAATAAGAGGGAAAAGAAAAAGGCGTACAAGAAGGCTAAGGGCGAGGCACACCTTGGAAAGGAGTGGGACTTGGATTGTTCGTCGTTCGACTCCGACAACGAAGGACTCGCCGCCACCGCCTTCAACAAGTCATCCCTCTTCCCAAACGAGCATCACACTTGCCTCATGGCAAGGGAAAAGAAGGTAAGCACTCGTAATACTAGTACTTACGCTTCCTCAAGTGATGAAGAATCTAGCGATGATGAAATAGACTATTCATGTTTATTCAAGGGCCTAGATAGAACTAAGGTTGATAAGATTAATGAATTAATTGATGCCTTAAATGAGAATAGGTTTGTAACACCCTAGGTGTTACTCAGGGTGTCCACCCCCAGGGTTACCCCTGTTTACCCATTATCACATGAAGATTGAATTGGGCAAAATATACCAAACTTGGAATTCTAGGTCCTAAGCAAGTGTAACTCACCTTGGATGCCCTGCCCTAGCTTATCATGCACATCTAAGTGGGGATCTCCCAAAACCCTAAAGCAAAACCCCCCATAGGCAATGAGAACCCTAATTGAAGCCATGATCAAAAGATCATGTAAACCTTATGATCATGGTTTGGGCCAAATATAAAAGTTGTAATATACTTAATAACCTACAATTAATAGTAAGGAAGTACCCCCAAAAAGTTTTCAGAAAAGTCCTCAAAAGATCACCTAAGGTTCAGCTCAAGGGAGAATTCAGATTTTGCCTAAGTATAAGAGCTAACCCTTGAGCAAAGACTCCTCATGTTCACCTTGATCCCCTTTTCAAAACCTTTCGACCCAATTGACAAAATGGCGCCAAATTAACCCTAGAACACCCTGGAAAGAGATGACACCTACCCTAGGGCGTTAGACACGACTTGACATCACTTTTGTCTCGGTTTGGACCCAGCTGACACAGCAAACTTCTCCCCTCTCTATCTCCCTACCCCGACCATATCTCGACTTGGAACTCACAGCAAAAAGATAGGATTTGGAGCAGAGAAGCGACCGTACATAGTGACTTTGCCAAGATACGCACGCTATGGCGCTCAAATCGGCCGTTGAACCATGGCAGAAGTAAGCTTCCACGTGTTCGACGCGAGCTGACATCCGGGGGCGCGCTCGGAGCACGCCCGTGCGCGAACCCCCGCGCGCCCGCGGCCGCCCGTGACCACGCCCGCGCCACGGCTATAAAACCCGCCCCAGCGCTCGGCTGCCTTCCCCATTGCCTCCTCCGTACCTCGCCTGACTTACCCGAGCCAGCCATTAGCTCCGACGACCTCCCCGTGACCCGCCAGTGCCGCCCGAGAGCAACCACCGTGGCCAGCCCCTCTCCCGTCCTCCTCCGTTCGATCTAAGCCCCCAGATGGCTTCCTGGTGAGGCCGTGAGACTTGCTCAAGCTTGACCCGGGGACCCTCGTCACCGGAATAGCCCAATCGTGCTCACCGGAGTTCAAGAACCCGCCGGCGCACGTGGACCGGGTAAGCCCCTACACCGTTTTCCAATTCGTTGCGCGCATGGCCTCTGTGTCACCCCGTGAAGCTCCTCGTGCACCCTAATTGAACTATACCGCCGTGGTTTGGCCGGAGCAGGCGCCGCCGACGATCCCCGCCGCCTGTGCTCGTGGCCAGGGTAACTCCGACCACCTCCGACGCCGACCCGCACATCGACGTGACCGTCGCGACCTCCCAGACGTCACTGACCACCCCGCCGGAGCTCTACCGCCGCTGGTAAGCCCCACCGCCGTAATCTACGCCGCGGGTACTGTTTAAGCCGGTCAGGGAGCGCGGGTTAGATTTCAGATAAGTCCAGGGGGCTTTGCGCAATGTCAGTGACCCAAGCCAATAGTGGACCAAGCGCTGTTCTGTGAGAAAAGAAAAGGAAAAACCCCAGGGGCCTCAGCGTAAACCGGTTTTCTTTTCCTTTTTCAAATTTATTTTTCTTTTAATATGGCAGATAACTTAATAAATGCATAACTTGAAGAATAATCATCCAAAAATTATCAAACCAATTTTGCTAGACTCTGGGAAATATGAACTATCAGATAAAAATAATAAAACCCATAGTTCCTGTATTCTTTTCTGAAGTTTTGAATTAAATAAGAAAACTGCTAAAAACTTAATATTGATAGGAAAAATAGAAATATTGTTTGACTAGGGTTAGCAAAATTTGGAGAAGTTTATATCTCCCTACTGACCTGTTTAAAAATGATAAACCTCTCTGCCCACCCCATCAAGTTAGTTTTTACCCCTTATTCCATAATATGCTTAAGGTTAAGAAAAATAGAAAAGGTGACATAAATAATGAACCAGAGGGCACCCCTATTTTTGTTGAGATACTTATTCAATGTAGTTCACTGGAAAAATATATCATACCCTGTTTTAGTGTAAAATAAGAAGGATACCTTTTAAATTAATAAAATAAGGATAACTTAGAAAAACCCTACAAAAATAACCCTAAGGCAAAGACACCCCAAACTTTGGGATAACTAATGTTTGGTTATTATGAACAGAGGAAAAATACAAAATCTGTTGTTTGATATTTTTCAAATAACAAGCTAGATATAAGCACCTTTTTGATATTAAACTTAAGAAAATCATAACTAAATAACCACCCCTTAGTTTTCTGTGATTTTTAGCACAAAGGCCTATTATTACTATGGGATGCCAGCAAAAATAACCTTTAGGACAGAACCTACCCCTAACTAAGAGGTGTAGTGTAAAGTGGCCCATTTTGCCTAACTATTGTTATTTTTGTTTAAAACCTAGCTTTTGTACTTTAAGCCTCAAATTCTTAAAACAAGCTAGAATAGCAAGTGACAACCCACTGTAATTTTTACAGAATTTTTGGAAATTATTAAAACACTGTCGTAGTTCAAACCTACACTAGAAACCCTAAATGGAAATTAAAGAAAGGAAAATGGATAATGGAAATTAATGTCCTCCTAAGACCTTTGTAAATTTGTCCACTGAAATCTAGAAAGACAATGCAAATCCACTATGTTATCCTAAAAGAAAACCTAAACCTAAAAGGTAATAAGTCTATGTATATAAATACCACTAGAAGACCCACATAGCCAGGGAACCCTAAGTTAATTCTTGACTTAGTTTCTGTAGCTTAATGTTCTTAAATCTTGCATAATTATAACATACATGTCCATTGCATTCGATAGATTGTAATCTTGCTGACGGAGAGTACATCCTCGTGCCGGAGCAAGGAGCTGCCCAGGAGGTTGCCCCAGATCCAGCACCAGAGCCTGCACCAGAGGACCTGCCTGCCACTGCTTTGGAAGGCAAGCCCCGGTTTTATGCATAACCTGTTTTATATGATATTTTACTACACTTAATGTTTGTAGGCTTGTATTGTGCACTTAAGTGTAGGAGTTGACTGAAACCCTAGTTGCATGATCTCAGGAATCCCATTGAGATGAACACTAGTATGCTAAGTCGAGTAGCTGCTTTATCAATTAGGATCTCGGTAGAAGTCGAGTGATTTTTCTAGCACTCGCGCGAGGTCAGGAATTGGCTGTATCCACTTTCTTATCATATTGATGTTGGTTTGTGGGCAACAATCCATGGGGATTGGTTGTTCACGGGATAAAAATTTGAATAAGGATTAAGGTGTGGTACCGTGAGTCAAGCGTTTGAACGTACTAAGCACATGCCGAGAAATATGGTAAATCGGTAAGCCTAGTACCTGAGTGAACCTGGCAGTGGACTTTACCCCTCACGCGACCTGAGACGTAGTCTCCCATTCCGGTTATGGTGGGTACAAGTGCGGTCACTGCACGACGGCAGTCGGGGTCAGTGAGGCATTGTACGCCAAGGCGGTGAGCCCTGATCTGCTGACGGGGAATCGATGGGGACGGTTGATATGTGTGGGGACGGAGTGCCCCTACATGTCGTGTGTTTAGGTTTACCTTGCAAGGATAAAAACTCGATTCGAATCGTCTGCTTCTCGCAGCTAATGAGACAGCTTGATCCATGCTGCTACATTGAGTAACAAGTGGAACTGTGTTGAGATGATACAAGCTGTTGATTGCTAAAAATGCTTGCTACTATGTATGAGTAGATAGTACACTTTTAGCCTTAAGAGAGTCACACTTAATTTTGACAAAGTTAAAATCTTGATTTAGAAACTCAGCTAGTGCTTTTGGCAACCAAACCCCACAGCCAAACAGCTGCATGTCTAGAGGTAGAGGAGTAGACTCCTCACACCGGGTAAGTCTAGCTGAGTATTAGTATACTCTGCCTTGCTTGTGGCATAATTTTACAGGTTCTCTGGAGGACATGGTTGCTGGAGTGACTTGGTCGTCCACCCTGCCACCGGGTTGGACTGTCGAGTGGGACCCTGCCTCGGCTGAGGAGGAGCATGAGGAGTGATGGGACAGGCTTCCCCATCTCTCTATTTATTTACCGTTAGTTTATTTCCGCTGCACTTCGAAACATTGATGGTCACTTTTGCAAAAACTCCGATGATGTCAATGATGATGTAATAATTTAATACTCTGACATGTATGGTTTTATGCTTTATTGTATTTGCTCTGTGACTCACCATCGAGTGAGAGTGTGGTACTTGATCCTGTCAGTGGCCGTGTCGGACTAGATCCGAGGGATTGACGGGTTATTCCCATTTAAGTGTGGTCTAGCCTCTAAGGCAGGGCTTAGGCACTTAAGTTGGAATAATTCAGGCAGTTCCGCCACAGCTGGTATCGGAGCTTGTACCACCATAGAGGAATCAATAAAACATAAATGCCATCCCTTTTCTAAAGTAAAATTTGATAGAAACAATGTTGGATAGATCGTAGGACGAGCAGGATAGACCTAGGACGTGAAGCCTTAGGATGATAGAAGGGTAGCTAGGTGGCTAAGTGACTAGGCCCTACAGGCCACTTTTTAAGGGATGGGAGTTCTTCCCTATTCCTTTTATCTTCTGGAGAGGTCGTTCAGGACGAGCATGCATGCATTCCTAATTAAGCAAATGGATAACTGAGTAAAAGGACTTAAAAACAAGATAACAACCAACTAGGTCCGCAGTGTCTTTTTATTTAACTAGAAAAAGCTTAGTTTTATTTTTCTGGTTCTTTTTATAATTCCTTTTCTTTTACTTACGTTTCACCGTGCACAGATGACTTCCCACGGATCCTCAGACGACGAAAATGCACTGTCCCACACTGACGGGTTAGCACGAGAGGGATTTCCCCGCATTTTGTGGGAGGTACTTCAGGGGGCCGGATACGCGACACCCGCTCAGTACGCGGTGCAGCAGTTCGAGAAGCACCGGGTGCCTCGCTGTAGGGTGAGGATGATTTTGGAGCCTCATCCCCTGCAGCCAGGCTGGCGCTCCTTGGACTCCGAGTCTTTCGGATACCGAGCGGAGGACACGATCGAGGCAATCGCTCTGCATGGATTGACTACTTTCTGCGGATTCCATCCCCTGGAGCTGGCTACCCACCCCATTGGGTTGTTCCCCGCGGAAAAGGAGGACGACCCGATGTGGAAGGATCGGGTGGAGCATGCCAAGGACATCTGGGCCCTCTACCCAGGCCACACGGCTCACTTGTCGGTGTGATGCATGAACGCCCTGTATCGTCTGCAAGTGATGCGTGGGGAGGCCATGTCTCATTTGATGGCACTACTAGAGGCAACCAAGATCACCTTGGACAACAGGGAGGAGCTCGTGGTTGACTTGTCCCAGGAGCTGGTAGAAAAAGATTTGCAAGTGGAGTAGCTGTCTGATGAGATTCATGAGTTGGAGGAGCTAGTGGGCACCAGGGAGAACACCATCGAGGTTCTCGAGGATCAGCTCCTCAACACCCAACAGCAGCTAGCAGAAGCTAATGAGCATCTAGATATGCATCATCAAGAGATCCATGATGAGGAGGCTGATGAGGACGTTGACATCGAGGGAGGGGAGGAGCCTGCTTCCAGTGTGGACACCGCTGGCTCAGGGAGACCACCTTCCCCCGAGTCAAGCGTTGCCTCGTTCGCTCACTAGATGCCAGGGATAATACTAGAGGTTGGTGATAGTTGGACTCCTCGCCGCTAGCTTAGCTTTTGCACCCTTAGGGTACTAGGCTAGGTAGAGTTGAGTCTTTTGGATCATTAATGTAACCGTGTTAAACTCTTTTGGAGGTTTGGGGATGATTAATGGCAGTTTAAATTTGGACGGGAGGTTTATGTTTTTTTTGTTTTATGTGGAATCTATCAAATTGCTTTAACTCCCCTACCGTGTTTGAACCTTAAGCTTGGAGATGTGTTATTAAGCAACCATGTGATTTTTCAGATGGCTGGGAGAGCGCGTCGTGGTCAAAATGAGCACGTTCCTCCACCGCCACCGCCTCCCACTCTGCAGGAGCTCATGGCCCAGCAGAATGAGATCCTGAGACAGCTAGCTCAGCGTCAGCCACCACCTCAGCATTATGGTGGAGACCATCAGCGTCACCCCGTCGCTGCTACCTACCAGGAGTTCCTCAGTACTCAGCCACCATTGTTTACCAGGGCGGAGGACCCGCTTGATGCAGATGTGTGGTTGAGGGTGGTGGAATCCAAATTTCCGCTACTCCATGGAGCTTGCTCAGAGGTCGCCAAGGTCAGGTTCGCCACCCAGCAGCTTCGCGGACCCGCGAGGACTTGGTGGGACCATTTTCTTGCCATGCAGCCAGAAGGTAGAGAGGTGGAATGGAGGGAGTTCAAGGCAGCTTTCAGAGGACACCATATCCCCGCTGGCATCTTGGACCGGAAGCTCAATGAGTTTCTGGCACTCACTCAGGGCAACAGGATAGTGTTGCAGTATGCCCAGGCTTTTAATGACTTGTGTCAGTATGCTGGATATCATGCCGATACGGATGAGAAGAAGCGAGACAGGTTCAGAAGGGGGCTCAGCACCAAGCTCCGTGATCGTCTCAACACCGTCAGGGCCAACATCTACAATGAGTTGGTCAACATGGCTATCTCCCAGGAGGACTGCATTTTAGCTCGGCAGGCAGAGAAGAAGAGGAAGACCCCTGTGGCAGGACCCTCAGCTCAGCCATAGCGCTTCAGGATTGTGTCTGACACGCAGAACAAGGGACCTCAGCAGCAGCAAGGGAGATGGGTGATCAGACCACCGCAGCAGCAGCAGGCACCCAACCGCACCCAGTTTCCAGCTCAGAGGAACAATCAGCAGCAGCAGTACCGCTAGGCAAATGACAACAGGTGTTTCACCTGTGGTAACACTGGGCATTATGCCAAGAATTGCCCCAGAAACCAGCAGAGGCAGGGGCAGAATGTCAATCAGAACCAAGGCAAGAGACAGAAGGTGCAAGTGAGGCAGGGCAAGCTGAACTTCACTACCATGGCTGACATTCCAGAGGGAGCACCCGTCATGACTGGTATCTTTACAGTTTTAAATTATCCCGCTATTGTTCTTTTTGATTCCGGTGCTTCACATAGTTTTATCAGTGCCAAGTTTAGTGCCAAATGCCAGTTGCCTTTTCACCACACCAATGGGGGTATCACAATTTCAACACCAGGAGGCAGGGTTGCCACCTATCAAGTCAACCGGCATGTGCCCATAAGGTTTGGTAGTATTGTAATTAAGACCACCCTTCTCATTTTAGGGTTGGATAGCGTGGATATTATACTGGGAACCGACTGGTTAACCAGGCACCAAGCAGTTATTGATATTGCAGCTAGGGCCATTGAAGTGCACTCACCAACTTGTGGGGCAACCACACTATATCTGCCTGACCAGGGATGCACCCGCTCTTGTGCCTTTGTTATGATAGAATCCCCAGTAGCACAGATCCCAGTGGTCTGTGACTACCCGGATGTGTTTCCGGATGAATTGCCAGGGATGCCACCTGACAGAGACCTTGAGTTCGCAATTGAGTTGCAACCCGGGACTGCTCCTATCTCCAAGAGACCCTATAGGATGCCTCCCGCGGAATTGGCGGAGCTGAAAAAGCAATTGCAAGAGTTGTTGGACAAGGGGTTCATTCGCCCAAGTACTTCACCATGGGGATGTCCGGCATTATTTGTGAAGAAAAAGGATGAAAGCTTGAGGATGTGTGTTGACTACCGCCCTCTCAATGCGGTGACTATCAAGAACAAATACCCGTTACCCCGCATTGATGTTCTGTTCGATCAGTTGGTAGGAGCCAAGGTATTCTCCAAGATAGACCTTCGCTCAGGATACCATCAGATCAAGATCCGTGCCAGCGATATTCCCAAGACGGCCTTCTCGACCAGATATGGGCTGTATGAGTTTTTGGTGATGTCTTTTGGGCTAACCAATGCCCCGGCTTATTTTATGTACCTAATGAACTCAGTGTTTATGCCAGAGTTGGATAAGTTCGTGGTCGTTTTCATTGATGATATTCTGGTCTATTCCAAGAATGAAGACGAGCATACTGAGCATCTGCACATCGTACTTCAGCGACTGCGCGATCACCGTCTTTATGCAAAGTTGTCTAAATGTGAATTTTGGCTGAAGGAGATTAAATTCTTGGGTCACACAATTTCTCAGGATGGGATATCGGTTGACCCTGAAAAGGTATAGGAGGTGATGGATTGGAAACCCCCGACTACAGTGAGGCAGATTCGGAGTTTTCTGGGATTGGCAGGGTATTATCGACGATTTATTCCGGATTTCTCCAGAATTGCCAAACCAATGACTGAATTGTTGAAGAAGGGAGTCAAGTATGATTGGAGCCAGAAGTGCGAGGATGCCTTTCACACCTTGAGGCAGCATTTGACAACAGCTCCAGTGCTGGCCCAACCTGACAATACCAAGCCCTTTGAAGTTTATTGTGATGCTTCTGGTACAGGATTGGGTTGTGTCTTGATGCAAGATAACCGGGTCATTGCTTATGCTTCCCGAGCCCTCAGACCCCATGAGCAGAACTATCCTACACATGATCTGGAATTGGCAGCAGTGGTTCATGCTCTTAAGATATGGAGACACTATTTGATGGGAGCTCACTGCAACATCTACACTGATCATAAGAGCCTCAAATATATTTTCACTCAGGCTGATCTGAACATGAGGCAGAGGAGATGGTTGGAATTAATCAAGGATTATGATTTGGAAATACATTACCATCCTGGCAAGGCTAATGTGGTGGCAGATGCCTTGAGCAGAAAGGCCCAGTGCAATTGTTTGAACATGGATGTGGGAGTTACCACCTTGTGTGATGAGTTGTGCAAGCTGAACCTAGAAGTGGTTCCTTCCGGTGAATTGAGTTATATCTCAGTGGAGCCCACATTGCAAGAGCAAATAGTTAGGGCACAGATTGGGGACAAAGGAGTTCAGGTTATCAAAGAAATGATCAAGCAGAAGGCAGAGAAATACAAGTGTTTCCGTCAGGACAGCAAGGGAATTTTACGATTTGGAGATCGATTAGTTGTTCCCAAGGACCCTGAGCTCAGAAAGAAGATATTAGATGAAGCTCACCTTTCAAAATTCTCCATGCACCCTGGCAGCAACAAGATGTACCATGACCTCAGATCGTTATATTGGTGGACCAGAATGAAGAGGGAAATTGTCAAGTACATATCCGAGTGTGACACCTGCCAGAGGGTCAAAGCTAGTCATTTGAAGGCGGCAGGCCCTTTGCAACCCCTTCCCATACCATCTTGGAAATGGGAAGACATTTGCATGGACTTTATAGTGGGATTGCCCAATACCTCCAGGCACCATGATTCTATATGGGTTATTGTGGACAGATTGACCAAGACTGCTCATTTCTTGCCAGTGCACACCACCCACCGGGCGGAGAAGTATGCAGAGGTCTACATTGACCAGATAGTTCGTCTGCATGGGATACCAAGGACTATAGTCTCAGACCGAGGAGCACCATTTGTGGCACGATTTTGGGAGCAACTGCAGGAATCACTTGGGACCCATGCCATACGAAGCTCAGCATACCATCCCCAAACTGATGGCCAGACGGAAAGGGTGAATCAGATTTTGGAAGACATGTTGCGAGCATGTGCACTACACTACGGGAAGGACTGGGACAAGTGTCTTTCCTTGGCCGAGTTTTCTTACAATAACAGCTATCAGTCCAGTTTGAAGATGGCACCTTTTGAGGCCTTATATGGGAGAAGGTGTAGGACCCCACTAAATTGGTCTCAAGCAGGAGAGAGGGAAATTTTTGGGCCAGATTTGGTGCTTGAAGCAGAGGCAAAGGTTAGAATTATCAAGAAGAACCTAGAAGCTACTCAGGCCAGGCAAAAGAGTTATCATGACAAGAGGCGGAAGCCTCTACAGTTTGAGGTGGGAGATCATGTATATCTTAAGATATCACCAACCAAGGGTGTCCAGAGATTCGGGATCAAGGGCAAGTTAGCCCCTCGTTACATTGGACCCTATAAGATCAAGGCAAGTTGTGGATCCGTAGCTTACCAATTGGAATTGCCACCCCGTATGTCAGCAGTTCACAATGTGTTCCATGTATCTCAGCTGCGGAAATGTGTTCGTCTACCCACTGAAGTGCTACCAGAACCAGGCATTGAGATAGAGCTAGACTTGTCCTACCAAGAGTACCCCGTCAAGGTATTGGATCAAAAGGAGAGATCAACTCGGGCAAGATCAATCAGAATGTATAAGGTTCAGTGGAGTCATCATTCAGCAGAAGAAGCTACATGGGAGACGGAGGATTTTCTACGCTCTCGCTTCCCCGACTTTCTGCCCAAAGGAGTCGGTATGTAACCCCAAAAACCCCACCCCCACCTGCCCTTTGAAGTCAATTATAAGAAAAACTTAGATAACAAGGATAGTCTAAGTTGTGGATTTAACTTAAGAAGGGCTTCCGTCTGAAGTTGCAAAGAGGATGACATTCGAAGAACAGTTAAAAAGGTGAAACTTGAGTATAAGGGGTGAGTAGCACCAACACACCTTCAAGCATCCCTCCAAGGGACTCTACCTGAAATCTCGGGACGAGATTCCCTTAAGGGGGGGAGGGCTGTAACACCCTAGGTGTTACTCAGGGTGTCCACCCCCAGGGTTACCCCTGTTTACCCATTATCACATGAAGATTGAATTGGGCAAAATATACCAAACTTGGAATTCTAGGTCCTAAGCAAGTGTAACTCACCTTGGATGCCCTGCCCTAGCTTATCATGCACATCTAAGTGGGGATCTCCCAAAACCCTAAAGCAAAACCCCCCATAGGCAATGAGAACCCTAATTGAAGCCATGATCAAAAGATCATGTAAACCTTATGATCATGGTTTGGGCCAAATATAAAAGTTGTAATATACTTAATAACCTACAATTAATACTCAGGAAGTACCCCCAAAAAGTTTTCAGAAAAGTCCTCAAAAGATCACCTAAGGTTCAGCTCAAAGGAGAATTCAGATTTTGCCTAAGTATAAGAGCTAACCCTTGAGCAAAGACTCCTCATGTTCACCTTGATCCCCTTTTCAAAACCTTTCGACCCAATTGACAAAATGGCGCCAAATTAACCCTAGAACACCCTGGAAAGAGATGACACCTACCCTAGGGCGTTAGACACGACTTGACATCACTTTTGTCTCGGTTTGGACCCAGCTGACACAGCAAACTTCTCCCCTCTCTATCTCCCTACCCCGACCATATCTCGACTTGGAACCCACAGCAAAAAGATAGGATTTGGAGCAGAGAAGCGACCATACACAGTGACTTTGCCAAGATACGCACGCTATGGCGCTCAAATCGGTCGTTGAACCATGGCAGAAGCAAGCTTCCACGTGTTCGACGCGAGCTGGCATCCGGGGGCGCGCTCAGAGCACGCCCGTGCGTGAACCCCCGCGCGCCCGCGGCCGCCCGTGACCACGCCCGTGCCACGGCTATAAAACCCGCCCCAGCGCTCGGCTGCCTTCCCCATTGCCTCCTCCGTACCTCGCCTGACTTACCCGAGCCAGCCATTAGCTCCGACGACCTCCCCGTGACCCGCCAGTGCCGCCCGAGAGCAACCACCGTGGCCAGCCCCTCTCCCGTCCTCCTCCGTTCGATCCAAGCCCCCAGATGGCTTCCTGGTGAGGCCGTGAGACTTGCTCAAGCTTGACCCGGGGACCCTCGTCACCGGAATAGCCCAATCGTGCTCACCGGAGTTCAAGAACCCGCCGGCGCACGTGGACCGGGTAAGCCCCTACACCGTTTTCCAATTCGTTGCGCGCATGGCCTCTGTGTCACCCCGTGAAGCTCCTCGTGCACCCTAATTGAACTATACCGCCGTGGTTTGGCCGGAGCAGGCGCCGCCGACGACCCCCGCCGCCTGTGCTCGTGGCCAGGGTAACTCCGACCACCTCCGACGCCGACCCGCACATCGACGTGACCGTCGCGACCTCCCGGACGTCACTGACCACCCCGCCGGAGCTCTACCGCCGCCGGTAAGCCCCACCGCCGTAATCTACGCCGCGGGTACTGTTTAAGCCGGTCAGGGAGCGCGGGTTAGATTTCAGATAAGTCTAGGGGGCTTTGCGCAATGTCAGTGACCCAAGCCAATAGTGGACCAAGGGCTGTTCTGTGAGAAAAGAAAAGGAAAAACCCCAGGGGCCTCAGCGTAAACCGGTTTTCTTTTCCTTTTTCAAATTTATTTTTCTTTTAATATGGCAGATAACTTAATAAATGCATAACTTGAAGAATAATCATCCAAAAATTATCAAACCAATTTTGCTAGACTCTGGGAAATATGAACTATCAGATAAAAATAATAAAACCCATAGTTCCTGTATTCTTTTCTGAAGTTTTGAATTAAATAAGAAAACTGCTAAAAACTTAATATTGATAGGAAAAATAGAAATATTGTTTGACTAGGGTTAGCAAAATTTGGAGAAGTTTATATCTCCCTACTGACCTGTTTAAAAATGATAAACCTCTCTGCCCACCCCATCAAGTTAGTTTTTACCCCTTATTCCATAATATGCTTAAGGTTAAGAAAAATAGAAAAGGTGACATAAATAATGAACCAGAGGGCACCCCTATTTTTGTTGAGATACTTATTCAATGTAGTTCACTGGAAAAATATATCATACCCTGTTTTAGTGTAAAATAAGAAGGATACCTTTTAAATTAATAAAATAAGGATAACTTAGAAAAACCCTACAAAAATAACCCTAAGGCAAAGACACCCCAAACTTTGGGATAACTAATGTTTGGTTATTATGAACAGAGGAAAAATACAAAATCTGTTGTTTGATATTTTTCAAATAACAAGCTAGATATAAGCACCTTTTTGATATTAAACTTAAGAAAATCATAACTAAATAACCACCCCTTAGTTTTCTGTGATTTTTAGCACAAAGGCCTATTATTACTATGGGATGCCAGCAAAAATAACCTTTAGGACAGAACCTACCCCTAACTAAGAGGTGTAGTGTAAAGTGGCCCATTTTGCCTAACTATTGTTATTTTTGTTTAAAACCTAGCTTTTGTACTTTAAGCCTCAAATTCTTAAAACAAGCTAGAATAGCAAGTGACAACCCACTGTAATTTTTACAGAATTTTTGGAAATTATTAAAACACTGTCGTAGTTCAAACCTACACTAGAAACCCTAAATTGAAACTAAAGAAAGGAAAATGGATAATGGAAATTAATGTCCTCCTAAGACCTTTGTAAATTTGTCCACTGAAATCTAGAAAGACAATGCAAATCCACTATGTTATCCTAAAAGAAAACCTAAACCTAAAAGGTAATAAGTCTATGTATATAAATACCACTAGAAGACCCACATAGCCAGGGAACCCTAAGTTAATTCTTGACTTAGTTTCTGTAGCTTAATGTTCTTAAATCTTGCATAATTATAACATACATGTCCATTGCATTCGATAGATTGTAATCTTGCTGACGGAGAGTACATCCTCGTGCCGGAGCAAGGAGCTGCCCAGGAGGTTGCCCCAGATCCAGCACCAGAGCCTGCACCAGAGGACCTGCCTGCCACTGCTTTGGAAGGCAAGCCCCGGTTTTATGCATAACCTGTTTTATATGATATTTTACTACACTTAATGTTTGTAGGCTTGTATTGTGCACTTAAGTGTAAGAGTTGACTGAAACCCTAGTTGCATGATCTCAGGAATCCCATTGAGATGAACACTAGTATGCTAAGTCGAGTAGCTGCTTTATCAATTAGGATCTCGGTAGAAGTCGAGCGATTTTTCTAGCACTCGCACGAGGTCAGGAATTGGCTGTATCCACTTTCTTATCATATTGATGTTGGTTTGTGGGCAACAATCCATGGGGATTGGTTGTTCACGGGATAAAAATTTGAATAAGGATTAAGGTGTGGTACCGTGAGTCAAGCGTTTGAACGTACTAAGCACATGCCGAGAAATATGGTAAATCGGTAAGCCTAGTACCTGAGTGAACCTGGCAGTGGACTTTACCCCTCACGCGACCTGAGACGTAGTCTCCCATTCCAGTTATGGTGGGTACAAGTGCGGTCACTGCACGACGGCCAGTCGGGGTCAGTGAGGCATTGTACGCCAAGGCGGTGAGCCCTGATCTGCTGACGGGGAATCGATGGGGACGGTTGATATGTGTGGGGACGGAGTGCCCCTACATGTCGTGTGTTTAGGTTTACCTTGCAAGGATAAAAACTCGATTCGAATCGTCTGCTTCTCGCAGCTAGTGAGACTGCTTGATCCATGCTGCTACATTGAGTAACAAGTGGAACTGTGTTGAGATGATACAAGCTGTTGATTGCTAAAAATGCTTGCTACTATGTATGAGTAGATAGTACACTTTTAGCCTTAAGAGAGTCACACTTAATTTTGACAAAGTTAAAATCTTGATTTAGAAACTCAGCTAGTGCTTTTGGCAACCAAACCCCACAGCCAAACAGCTGCATGTCTAGAGGTAGAGGAGTAGACTCCTCACACCGGGTAAGTCTAGCTGAGTATTAGTATACTCAGCCTTGCTTGTGGCATAATTTTACAGGTTCTCTGGAGGACATGGTTGCTGGAGTGACTTGGCCGTCCACCCTACCACCGGGTTGGACTGTCGAGTGGGACCCTGCCTCGGCTGAGGAGGAGCATGAGGAGTGATGGGACAGGCTTCCCCATCTCTCTATTTATTTACCGTTAGTTTATTTCCGCTGCACTTCGAAACATTGATGGTCACTTTTGCAAAAACTCCGATGATGTCAATGATGATGTAATAATTTAATACTCTGACATGTATGGTTTTATGCTTTATTGTATTTGCTCTGTGACTCACCATCGAGTGAGAGTGTGGTACTTGATCCTGTCAGTGGCCGTGTCGGACTAGATCCGAGGGATTGACGGGTTATTCCCATTTAAGTGTGGTCTAGCCTCTAAGGCAGGGCTTAGGCACTTAAGTTGGAATAATTCAGGCAGTTCCGCCACAGCTGGTATCGGAGCTTGTACCACCACAGAGGAATCAATAAAACATAAATGCCATCCCTTTTCTAAAGTAAAATTTGATAGAAACAATGTTGGATAGATCGTAGGACGAGCAGGATAGACCTAGGACGTGACGCCTTAGGATGATAGAAGGGTAGCTAGGTGGCTAAGTGACTAGGCCCTACAGGCCACTTTTTAAGGGATGGGAGTTCTTCCCTATTCCTTTTATCTTATGGAGAGGTCGTTCAGGACGAGCATGCATGCATTCCTAATTAAGCAAATGGATAACTGAGTAAAAGGACTTAAAAATGCAAGGGAGATAAAACTTGCATTTGGGTCCCTAAGGATATTGTCACTAACCTTGTAGGACCCAACAAGAGTTGGGTACCTAAGACCCGAGCCTAAATTTGCCTTGCTGGTTTATGCATCCGGGGGATCAAGCTTGATTATCGACAGCGGATGCACAAACCACATGACGGGGGAGAAGAAGATGTTCTCTTCCTACGTCAAGAACAAATATTCCCAAGACTCAATCATATTCGGTGATGGGAATCAAGGCAAGGTGAAAGGGTTAGGAAAGATTGCTATTTCATCCGAGCACTCCATTTCTAATATATTTTTAGTTGAGTCACTTGGATATAATTTGTTATCCGTTAGTCAATTATGCAATATGGGATATAATTGTTTATTCACAAATGTAGATGTGTCTGTCTTTAGAAGAAGTGATGGTTCATTAGCTTTTAAGGGTGTATTAGACGGCAAACTCTATTTAGTTGATTTTGCAAAAGAGGAGGCCGATCTAGATGCATGCTTAATTGCTAAGACTAGCATGGGCTGGTTGTGGCATCGCCGTTTAGCTCATGTGGGGATGAAGAACCTTCACAAGCTTAAGGGAGAACACGTGATAGGTCTAACTAATGTAACTTTCGAAAAGGATAGACCTTGTGCAGCTTGTCAAGCAGGTAAACAGGTGGGAAGCTCTCATCATACCAAAAATGTGATGACCACATCAAGACCTTTGGAGTTGCTTCATATGGACCTCTTCGGACCCGTCGCCTATCTAAGCATAGGAGGAAGTAAGTATGGTCTTGTTATAGTTGATGAATTTTCCTACTTCACTTGGGTATTCTTTTTGCAGGATAAATCTGAAACCCAAGGGACCCTCAAGCGCTTCCTAAGAAGAGCTCAAAATGAGTTTGAGCTCAAGGTGAAGAAGATAAGGAGCGACAATGGGTCTGAGTTCAAGAACCTTCAAGTGGAGGAGTACCTTGAGGAGGAAGGGATCAAGCACGAGTTCTCCGCTCCCTACACACCACAGCAAAATGGTGTGGTAGAGAGGAAGAACAGGACGCTCATAGACATGGCGAGGACGATGCTTGGATTGTTTAAGACCCCCAAGCGGTTTTGGTCGGAAGCCATGAACACGGCTTGCCACGCCATCAACCGGGTCTACCTTCACCGCCTCCTCAAGAAGACTTCGTATGAGCTTCTAACCGGTAACAAACCCAATGTGTCTTACTTTCGTGTATTTGGGAGCAAATGTTATATTCTAGTAAAGAAAGGTAGAAATTCTAAGTTTGCTCCCAAAGCTGTAGAAGGGTTTTTGTTAGGTTATGACTCAAATACAAAGGCGTATAGAGTCTTCAACAAATCATCGGGTTTGGTTGAAGTCTCTAGCGACATTGTATTTGATGAGACTAATGGCTCTCCAAGAGAGCAAGTTGTTGATCTTGACGATGTAGATGAAGAAGACGTTCCAACGGCCGCAATACGCACCATGGCGATTGGAGATGTGCGGCCACAGGAACAAAAGGAGCAAGATCAACCTTCTTCCTCAACAATGGTGCATCCCCCAACTCAAGACGATGAACAGGTTCATCAAGAAGAGGCGTGTGATCAAGGGGGAGCACAAGATGATCATGTGATGGAGGAAGAAGCACAACCAGCACCTCCAACCCAAGTTCGAGCGACGATTCAAAGGAATCATCCCGTCGACCAAATTTTGGGTGACATTAGCAAGGGAGTAACTACTCATTCTAGATTAGTTAATTTTTGTGAGCATTACTCCTTTGTCTCTTCTATTGAGCCTTTCAGGGTAGAAGAGGCCTTGCTAGATCCGGACTGGGTGTTGGCCATGCAGGAAGAGCTCAACAACTTCAAGCGTAATGAAGTTTGGACACTAGTGTCGCGTCCCAAGCAAAATGTTGTGGGAAACAAGTGGGTGTTCCGCAACAAACAGGACGAGCACGAGGTGGTGACGAGGAACAAGGCTCGACTTGTGGCAAAGGGTTATGCCCAAGTCACAGGTTTGGACTTTGAGGAGACTTTTGCTCCTGTGGCTAGGCTAGAGTCCATTCATATTTTGCTAGCATATGCCGCTCACCATTCTTTAGGGTTGTTCCAAATGGATGTGAAGAGCTCTTTCCTCAATGGGCCAATCAAGGAGGAGGTGTACGTGGAGCAACCCCCTGGCTTCGAGGATGAACGGTACCCCGACCACGTATGTAAGCTCTCTAAGGCGCTCTATGGACTTAAGCAAGCCCCAAGAGCATGGTATGAATGCCTTAGAGACTTTTTAATTGCTAATGCTTTCAAGGTTGGGAAAGCCAATCCGACTTTATTCACTAAGACTTGTGATGGTGATTTATTTGTGTGCCAAATTTATGTCGATGACATAATATTTGGTTCTACTAACCAAAAGTCTTGTGAAGAGTTTAGCAGGGTGATGACTCAAAAGTTTGAGATGTCGATGATGGGTGAGTTGAACTACTTCCTTAGGTTCCAAGTGAAGCAACTCAAGGACGGTACCTTCATCTCCCAAACGAAGTACACACAAGACTTGCTAAAGCGGTTTGGGATGAAGGACGCCAAGCCCGCAAAGACTCCGATGGGAACTGACGGACACGTCGACCTCAACAAAGGAGGTAAGTCCGTTGATCAAAAAGCAAACCGGTCCATGATAGGTTCTTCGCTTTATTTATGCGCTAGTAGACCGGATATTATGCTTAGTGTATGCATGTGTGCTAGATTTCAATACGATCCAAAGGAGTGTCACTTAGTGGTCGTGAAGCGAATTCTTAGATATTTAGTCGCTACGCTGTGCTTCGGGATCTGGTATCCAAAGGGGTCTACCTTTGACTAAATTGGATATTCAGACTCCGATTATGCTGGATGTAAGGTCGATAGGAAGAGTACATCGGGGACGTGCCAATTCTTAGGAAGGTCCCTAGTGTCATGGAGTTCTAAGAAACAAACTTTCGTTGCCCTATCCACCGCTGAGGCCGAGTACGTTGCCGCAGGACAGTGTTGCGCGCAACTACTTTGGATGAGGCAAACCCTCCGGGACTTTGGCTACAATCTGAGCAAAGTCCCACTCCTATGTGACAATGAGAGTGCTATCCACATAGCGGACAATCCTGTTGACCACAGCCGCACAAAGAACATTGACATCCGGCATCACTTTTTGAGAGACCACCAGCAAAAGGGAGATATCGAAGTGTTCTATATTAGCACCAAGAACCAGCTAGCCGATATCTTTACCAAGCCTTTAGATGAAAAGACCTTTTGCAGGCTGCGTAGTGAGCTAAATGTCTTAGATTCGTGGAACCTGGAATGATTTATAGCATACATGTGTATTATGCTTTGATCATGTTCCCTTATGCATTTGGTTGTTTATTTATGGTGCTCAAGTTGTACAAACACTCCCCAAACCTCAAAAGTCCATGTGTGAGTGATGCACATATTTAGGGGGAGATGTGCTACAACTTGACCCTTTGAGACTAACCGTGTGCTTGAGTTTGCTTGATTTAGTCTCAAAGGTGGATTGAAAGGGAAAGGTGGACTTGGACCATGAAAGACTTCCACTGCACTCCGATGAGAGGGTAACTCACTCCAAGTTCATCCCCATCTTATTGCCTTTGTACTCTTATGTGAAGATTTTGGTGAGGCAATGAGGTTTAAGGCCAAGATTGGTCCCGTTTTGGTGCTTGATGCCAAAGGGGGAGAAAATAAGGCCAAAGCAATAAGTGGATCAGCTACCACTTGAGAATTTTGAAAATAGTAGGATAGAGCTTTTGGTTTGTCAAAACTCTCTTGTTGTCTCTTTTGTCAAAAGTTGGCCTATTGTGGGGAGAATTGTTGATTATGGGAAAAGGGGGGAGTTTTTGAAATCTTTGATCAATTTCTCTTGGAACAACTCTCTTTATGTCTCAACAAGTGTGTTTGACTTAGAGATAGGAAATTGAGGTTGATTTGCAAAAACAAAACCAAGTGGTAGCAAAGAATGATCGAAATATGCCAAATTTGAATCAAAACAAATTTGTGTTCTCATTTGCATTGATGTTGCACTTCTTTAGTTGCTTCTTGTTGTGTTGGCATAAATCACCAAAAAGGGGGAGATTGAAAGGGAAATGTGCCCTTGGGCCATTTCTAAGTATTTTGGTGATTGAGTGCCAACACAAGTGCTTAAGTGTTAATCTATGCCAATTGATGGACAAAGTGCTAATCAAGAGTAAAGGTATGTTTCTAAGACTTAGTACATTGTTTTGAAGACTAATGTACTGTGTCTAAGTGCTAGAAACAGGAAAAGACCAATTTGGAAAAGTCTTGGCTAAGCAGCCAAGACTCTGTGCAGTCTGGGTGCACGGGACTATCCGGTGGTGCACCGGACAGTGTCCGGTGCGCCAGGCTGGCGACTGTCAACTGGCTGCTCTCAGGAGGCGATCAACGGCATACGGCTATAAATCACCGGACTGTCCAGTGGTGCACCGGACTATCTGGTGAGCCATTCACAGGCGAAGTCGTCGCTCTCGGGAAGCGATTAACGGCGTACGGCTAAAAATCACCGGACTGTCCGGTGGTGCATCGGACTGTCTGGTGAGCCAACGGTCGGCCGGGCCAACGGTTGGCCACGTAATCCGCGCGCGAAGCATGGCCGAGCCAACAGTCAGAAGGGGGCACCGGACTGTCCGGTGTTCACCGGACAGTGTCCGGTGTGCCAACGGCTCTGAATCTGCAACGGTCGGCTTCGCCAAATAAGGAAAGAGATCCGCACCGGACAGTGTCCGGTGGTGCACTGGACTGTCCGGTGCGCCAGGCGACAGAAGGCAAGAATTGCCTTCCTGGAATGCTCTCAACGGCTCCTAGCTGCCTTGGGGCTATAAAAGGGACCCCTAGGCGCATGGAGGAGAACACCAAGCATTCTCTAAGCATTCCTAAGCACCAAGACTTCAATTCTGCGCATTCGATTCTTTGTGATGGCAACTAGAGCTCCATTTGAGTAGTATACTCTTCGGGTTGTGTTGAGAGCTCATGTTGCGACCTGTGTGCGTGTTGTTGCTCTGATTTTGTGTCTTGTGTGCGTTGCTCATCCCAGCCTTACTTCCGTGATTCTTTGTGAACATCTTCATAAGGGCGAGAGGCTCCAAGTTGTGGAGATTCCTCGCAAGCGGGATATAGTAAAGCAAAGCAAAACACCGTGGTATTCAAGTGGGTCTTTGGACCGCTTGAGAGGGGTTGATTGTAACCCTCATCCGTTGGGACGCCACAACGTGGAGTAGGCAAGCGTTGGACTTGGCCGAACCACAGGATAAACCACTGTGCCATCTCTGTGTTGATCTCTTTGTGGTTATTGTGTTTTGCTAAGACTCATCTCTAGCCACATGGCCTTATTGGTGCTAACTCCTAATCAAGTTTCTGTGGCACTAAGTTTCAAGTTTTACAGGATCACCTATTCACCCCCCCACTCGCTCTAGGTGCTCTCACCTTCGGCTTGTCAGAAGGTGAGGGTGCGAGAATGACATGAGAGGGATTACAATCCAGCGTGAATAGTATGGTGTTACTGTTCATATATTTATAGGCACGGGACGCAGCCCGGATAAAAGTACATTTATGTCCCTGGTAACTATCTATAATCTTAACATGACTTATTGAGGACAGTATGGGCTTTGGCCTCTTTTAGTCATCAACATACTTGAGCTTCGTCAACATGTCCAGTCGAAGTTCCTTGGCTTCCAACTTCGTTGGCCATTCTTTATTTCCCTTCATTCTATCATAAGAGAGGTCTTCCATCCCAAAGTCGAAGCTTCTTGTAACTATTCATAATCATGTTGAAAACATATGGTTAGTCACATTTTTGAGGACCTTCAGAAGAGGAAGGCCCCCCAATAGTAAGCAAGGTATAAAGATAGCCAAACTAGGGTTGGGTCCCATCAAAATTAACCTGTGTAGATCATAATGATTAACAGGAACATTATTGGGTAAATAGAAGTGATCAAGGGCACAACTTGCCTTCCTGCTCATTATCTTCCACCTGCTTAGCACCTGGGTCCTCAATTGCCTACCCGTCTACTCGCAACAATACAAACAAACATGGTACAGGAGGAATTAACATCACACCAAATATGAGAACATACTGCATAATAATATTCTATGCATCATAACGAGATCGTAGGTTCGAGAATCACTAAAGTCGGAGTTATGGTTAAAGAGTTATGATTTTGCGAAGTTTCTACGGGTTTGATACAAAATAAACTAAGTGAATAATTTTAGTCTATGTTTCATGATAAAATAGAGTTACCAGGTGATAAACAATAATAATACAAAATTAATGCAACTGGAATGGATCAAAAAGGAGTTAAAATGGACTAGTTATGCATTTACTAAGATTTTCTAGATTATTTTCATATTTAAAACATTTTCCAGATTTTCTTTTAAGAAATATTACTTCCCTGGGCTGCAGTTCTAAAATCTAGAGAGTACAGTGTCCAAAATATAAAATTTAGGGCTGGATCGTAATGATAATACTATTGGAGTGGAAGACAGGTTGATTAGTTGTTTCCTAGGGTCTCTTTAGCAAAATAGTCGCGGACAATGGATATTGTTATTCTAAGCCGTCTGATCGACATTGGACGACACGGATTAGATCTAGGCCATCAGAATCGGTACACTATGATAGCCCTTTGATCCACGATCAACGGCTTGGATTGAAAATGTCTCACATAGCCTCAGATGCGCCAGAATGGGATCCAACGGTGCGGGTCCATCTAGGCAAAGGGATACGCTAGAATCTAATCCTAACTGCAAGATATTCATTCGATGGTCGTGCTTATTTCCCCTAATTCCATTGCCGGATGATGGCATCAGCCGCACCATTACGGTGGCACCATCGCCGGTGCTCGGGCCGAACCCCAATTGTCTATGGGTAATCTCAAATCCAAACACAGTAATGAGTAGCGGTGATCATAGGGGTTCGCCAATGAAGATCCCTACCGAGAATCAAGGTGTGACGAACACCGCCTATGGCGCGCAGTGGAATCATGTGTCTAGTGACGAATTCCGACCCACGATTTGGGTAATGACGAGCCCGACTTGGCGGAACACGATCAAGGGAAGAAGGGAGCACAGAGGACATGAATCTCACCGGTGACTGACGCGCAGATTCTCTAGCCTCGATGAACGGCGGATCCGCGGAGGCCCCTTCACGACGGTGAACGGCCCAAGGCACGGTGGTGATGCTCCACTATACAACAACACCACGGTCGACCACGGGACGCAGGGCAGCGACTATGGTGTGGTTTGCTATGAGGCCATGCTCCCTCTCCCACTCCCTCAACACACCGGCAACACAGGGGAAAACAGAGCAACGAGCATGTCGAACGAGTCTAAATAGCCCAGTCTCCATGAATCACGGAAGGGGTAGTTTCATCTGTAGCCATTGGGCGCAAGGTGGGGCCAACTCGTGGGTGGTTGCAACCACTGCAAGATTGGCGCGAGCTCCGCGACTGAGCACCAGCAGCGAGCGCGTCCGAGACGATCACCAGGGTCCAACTAACGAGTGGGACCCCGACGCTATGAGGGTAGGCAAGGGGAGGGCGCAACGCTGACCTGTGGGCCCAGTTGCCAGCACGTGGTGGACGAGCGCGTCATGTGGCTGGTGTGGGGACCTGGCTTGTCGACCACGTGCGCGTGGGCTAAGTGGGCCGGTATGATCTGCAGCCAAGAGAATCTGGCCTAGCAGCGGTCTTTCTCTTTTCTTGTTCTTTTTATAGTTTTCTGCTTTTTTTCTTTTCCACTTGAATTCATAATTTGAATCCCAACTTTTGTTGTGAATTTCACACCTAGATTTAATGCACAAATCAAAATGAATATCAGCATGAATTGATATATTTATTTATTTATATCTTTTTCTTTATAGTATAGTTTCCTTTCCTTTTCTTTTCTATGTCATTTTCAATTTCTAGATTTCAAATTAGGTTAAACCCTACTATCAACATTAATATCTCATTATTAATATAATTAAGTGCCTAAGCAAAATCTCCAACATGATGCATAGATTATTTATGTATCTTTAGTTAATTTAGGCGCTTTAAATATGATTATTAATTTTTCTCATGAATAGAGGGCAATACATATATGGAGATTAATTCTCCTCTTTTATTAGCCACAAGTTTGGTATTACAAATCCTACCCTCTTAAAAATAATCTCGACCTCGAGATTAAGGGGAACTAGGGAAGAGGTGGGGAAATTCTACTCTTAGCTCTTCTTCCCTCTCCCAAGTAGCTTCATCTTCAATATGATGACTCCTTTGCACTTTGTACATTTTGATCACTTTATTCCTCGTAACACGAGTCAAAGTATCAATGATCTTGATAGGGTACTCAGTATAAGTCGGATCATCCTGAACACTCAGTTTCCCCATAGGTAGTTGCTCTTCTGGTATCCTGAGGCACTTCTTCAACTAGGATACATGGAAGACATCATGTACATCCGCGAGATGGTCGGGGGTAGTTCTAGTTGGTAGGCAACTTCCCCCACTCACTTTAGGATCTTAAAGGGTCCAATAAAGTGAGGGGATAACTTCCCTTTAACTTTAAACCTCCTCATACCCCGCGTCGGTGACACCTTCAGATACATGTGATCACCCTCCTTAAACTCTAACTGCCTTCTTCGGGTATCTACATAGCTTTTCTACCTTGACTATGTAGTTCTCAAGTTCTCTTATATCAACCATACTTGTTCTTTTGCCTCTTATATAATTTCTGGCCCAAAGAACTCCTTTCACCAGTTTGATCCCAATACAGAGGAGTTCTGCTCTTTCTGCCATATAAAGCTTCAAAAGGGACATCTTCAAATTGGCCTGGTAACTGTTATTGTAAGAGAACTCTGCATAGGATAAACTTTTATCCCAATTGCCACCATGTTTAAGAGCACAAGCTCTAAACATATCCTCTAGTACTTGATTGGTTCTCTCGATCTGCCCATCAGTTTGGGGATGGTAGGCCGAGCTAAAATTCAACTTCGTGTCCAAGCACTCATGCAACTTCTGCCAAAAACGAGAGGTGAACTATGATCCCCTATCTGACACGATCTTCTTAGGCACTCCATGTAGACAGACTATCCATGCCATGTACAACTCCGCTAGCCTGGCACCCAAATATGTAGTCTTCACTGGTATAAAGTGGGCCACTTTAGTTAGCCTATCCACAATCACCCAAATAGAGTCATACCTAATAGATATACGGGGTGGACCCACAATGAAGTCCATACCAATTCTTTCTTCTTCCATTCAGGAATCTTAAGTGGGTACAACAAACTGATAGGTCTCTGATGTTCAGCTTTCACCCTCTAGCAAACATCACATAGCGCTACATGTGAAGCAACATCTCTCTATAGACCATTCCACCAATACTTCTGCTTCAGATCTTGATACATCTTAGTACTACCAATACTTCTACTGACTCATGAGCTTCCTTCAGTATGGTTTCACGAAGATTGTTAATCTTAGGAACACATATCCTGTTCTTGAACTAGATTGTGCCTTTATCATCCTCCGTGAAGTCTGAACCCCTTCCCTCTGCCATCAGATCTTTGATTTCTTGAATTTCAGCATCACCGATCTGACCTTTACGTATCTCTTGTTCCAAGGTAGGTTCTACCTCTATGGTAACTCCTTCTGTGTGAGCAACTATTCCCAGATTGAGCTTCTCAAAGTCTTCTACTAACTCATCAGGTAACTGGGCGACTATAGCTGCATGAACATGTTCCTTCCGACTCAAGGCATCCACAACCAGAATTGCCTTGCCCGGATGATAGTGAATTTCCAAGTCATAATCTTTGATGAGCTCCAACCAACGGCGTTGCCTAAGGTTGAGATCTTTCTGAGTGAAGATATACTTTAAGCTCTTATGATCAGTATAGACTTGGCACCTAGTCCCCAAGATTTAATGCCTCCAAATCTTGAGAGCATGCACTATGGCTGCCAGTTCTAAGTCACGAGTGGGGTAGTTCAACTCATGTTTCCGCAACTGGCAAGACGCGTAGGCAATGATGTGTCCTTCTTGCATAAGAACACATCCCAAGCCCTAGCGGCACACATCACAATATATATCAAATCCCTTCTGCAGATTTGGCATAACTAATATTGGGGGTGACATCAATCTAAACTTTAGTTGATTGAAACTCTCTTGACATTCATGAGTCCACTTAAACTCTTTTCCTTTCTCCAATAGTGAGGTCATAGGCTTCGCGATCTTGGAGAATCCCTCAATGAATTGCCGGTAGTAACCCACGAGTTCCAGGAAACTCCAGATTTCAATGACCGAGCTTGGTATTTTCCATCCCACTATCTCTCTCACTTTAGCAGGATCCACTAATATTCCTCCATTGGAGATGATATGTCCAAGAAATGGTACTTCATCAAGCCAGAACTCACACTTGCTATACTTTGCATAGAGTTGATTATCCCTTAACTTCTGTAGTACCAATCGCAGATGTTCCTCATGATCACGATCACTCTTGGAATAAATCAGAATGTTGTCGATGAATACCACGACAAACTTATCGAGATACTCCATAAACACCTTGTTCATCAGATTCATGAAGTAGGCTGGTGCATTGGTCAAGCCAAACGATATGACAGTGAACTCATATAGACCATATCAGGTAGAGAAAGTAGTCTTGGGAATATCAGAAGGCCTAATCTTCATTTGATGATAACCCGATCTGAGATCAATCTTAGAGTATACCTTGGCACCTCTCATCTGATCAAATAAATCTTCAATACGAGGTAGAGGGTACTTATTCTTAATTGTGACATCATTAAGTGACCTATAATCAACACACATCCTTTGTAAACCATCCTTCTTCTGTACAAACAGAACCAGTGCTCCCCAAGGTGAGAAACTCGGACGAATGTACCCTGCCTCCTACAACTCCGTTAGTTGTTTCTTAAGTTCTTTTAATTCTTCCACTGACATCTTGTATGGCCTTTTAGAAATAGGAGCAGTTCTAGGTAAGAGATCAATAACAAACTCAACTTCCCTATCTGGTGGCATCCCGGGTAACTCCTTTGGAAAGACATCTGGGAACTCTCTAACCACATGGATGTTTTTGCCCACAAATTTACCAACCACTAGATATATGGTGGGTCTGGTAGAGGGGGTTATGGTAATCATGACTTCGAATTTTTCTCCTTTTATACTGTTGAGTTCTACGGTTCCCCTAGCACAATGTATAACTGCCTTTGCTTTCCTTAACCATGACATACCAAGAATCAGATATATACTGCTTTCCTCTAATACTATAGGCATAGACTAGAATTCCCTCCCCATTATTGTCATTGTTAATCTGTTGGTCATATAATTTGCTTCAATAGGCCCTTTAGGGGTTATTACTATCATGGGTTTTTGCATATTTTGAAGTGGTAACTCATTTGTATTGACATAGTGAGCAAAAATGAACAAATGCGTAGCTTCAGAATCAAATAATATAGCTGCCGGAACTGAATTAATATAAAAGGTACCAATAGCAATATCAACACCGTCAGCAGTAGCATCAGCACTGACTTGGTTGACTCTAGCAATACTGAACCCCTTGCCAGTAGTCATAGTATGTTGCTTGCCCTAGACATTGCTTCGAGCGGGTGTGTTGGGGTTCCTCTTCAGACAAACATTGGCGTAGTGCCCAACCTCACCACACTTGAAGCAAGTGGTGACTGTAGTAGTGCCCTGGCCAGTAGATCTCACCAGGGTGCCTGTGGGGGCAGCCTGATGAGGGTGCAGAGTCTACGGACTCGCCTATGGTGTTTGATGAGCAGGTCATTGATAGGATTGTTTCCCTCCTCTAGGATGAGCTAGCGTACCCTGGGGTGGAACATAGCGAGGACGGATGCTACTGCTCCCCTGTCCCTAAGTAATAGCCTTCCTCTTCATCTTGCCCAGTTGAACACTTTTTGTGTTCAATAACTATGGCCTTGTCCAGAAGCCTCTGGAAAGATGGGAAGGTGTGAGATACCAGCTAGTACTGGAGTGGCCCAATGAGTCCCTCCATGAACTGCTCCTGCTTCTTTTCGTCATCAACAACCTCCATTGGAGCATACCTTGACAGCTAAATGAATTTATCACGATATTCACTGACTGTCATATTGCCTTGCTTGAGTGATAAGAATTCCTTCTTTATTTTCATTAGGCCAGCAGGAATATGATAGTTCCTGATTGTGTAGAAAACTCTGCCTAGGTAATAGTGTTGGTAGCAGCATGGGCAGCCAAGTAGGAGTCCCACCAATCAGCAGCGGGGCTAGTGAGACGACCCGACGTATAGAGCACCTTCTCCTGATCAGTACATTGAGCAATATTGAGCATTTTATCCACTGACTTCAGCCAATCATCAGCATGTAGAGGATCTAGAGAGCTAGAGAATGTGGGTGGCTTGTGACTCATGAATTCTCGGTGCTTGTCCTAGGGTGGAGCTGGTGGTGGTGGTGGTAGTGGTGGTGGTTGTTGTTGCCTTTCAGTCGTTCTTGTCTCATCTCATGTCGCATTTCCTACCGCTCTTGGCGCATCTCCTAATGTTCTTGCAGCATCTGAGTTTGCATTCTCTGTCATGGTGTTTTCCATTTGTTGCAGCAGCTGCATCTGAGCGGCAGCTACTAGATCTGTTCCAGCCGATGGGGTGGAGGATTCATCTCGGGTTGTTGTTGGTTTACAATCCTCCTACGACGGTTGTTGGCAGGTAGATCGATACCGCCTCCCTTCCTAGTATTGACCATCTGGGTTAGAAACACATGGTAAGATAGAATTACAGATAAGACGAGTAATTATGAGACATGATCTTTTGGGGTCTTAATAGTTCAGTAGATTAGTGTGTCACCTACTAATACTAATACATTACCTTATGGTGCTACATGCTAGAATGCCCTGCTATACTATTTCAGTCAATCAAAGAAGCAAATCAAGCATTATCATCAGAACAAACATCCAAACACTTTAGATAGAGAAAATATATATTTTTGTCTCAGGTCTCCTATCTCTTTAGGGGGTCTTAGATGTAGGATTCCAAAGTGTGAAATCCTTTTTGTCTTTCAAGAGTAGAAAAGATAAGAATAGTTAGAGTAGAATGGCCAAAGCTGAGACATGATCAAGAAAAGTATAGAAAGAATCAGAGTAAAGGTAAGTAGGTAAGGGTTTTGTCTAGTTCTATCTAGGTTTTGTCCTACAGTCAACATTTCCTCTGATACCACTTCTGTCACACCCGGACTTAAGGGGTGAAGCCAGGTGCGTCTCATATGTGCGCCAAAGAAGAACAACACATCTAATGACCAAGTGTATAGAGATAAATGTCACATATTACATCGTGGAAGTGTCTTACAAAAATAAATGATAACAATAAAGTGAACTAAAAATTATTCCTTGGCGCCATAAAGTCGACTGGGAGATGCCACCTAGACAAGCTCGTACTCCTCGTAGTAGACCTCCTCCTGGGCTACCTGTTCTTCTCCTATGGGGGGTTATATATCACAAGGGTGAGCTCACAAAAGATCATAGCTCAACAAGTTGTGGGAAATAATGTGCATGAACTCACTAAAGGTGGGAGTTCATGTGAAGTGTAAGGCTGATCAACAAATAATGGTTAAACCTGAGCATTGCTTTTAATAAGTTGGTCAAATTTTATTAGTAGTTACTAAGTATAAGTAAATACCAACCCAAATAATGAGATATCACAATTAATGAATAAACCACAATGCGATTTAAATGACCAATTAAATTTAATTCCATAAGTTACTCATGTGAGGGTCCGAGCCGCTCATGACCGTGAGCACGGCTGATATACTAGTTTTACACTCTGTAGAGGTTGAACATCTTTACCCACAAGTCATGTTACCCATTTGCCACGGGGTTGATCGGACCTCATACACCTCTACCAAGGAAGCGAGGCAGGGTACCACTACGAGGCCGTTACAAAGTTCCACTAGCTTCAGAAAACCTGCTATAGTTTCTAGGGAGCGCAGCATAGGAATCCCCCGTCTGAAAAGCCATCGGAGCAAAATCAACCCGAGAAGCTCCCTATACCGAGCACTCCCCTACTGCCCTTGCCCCTTTCGGGTAAGGTAGTCCTCCACTAGCTTTCCTAATTAGTTAGCCAAGGGCGTCCCACACCACCCTTGTCGTAGCACTGTTTTCCTGGGTGGTCGCTCCATGTTCCAATTAACATAATGATCTTGTCATTAATAGTAAATAACACATTTGTAATAAAAGTATGACCATGAATAATGTGAATCTTAACACCCAAAACCACATAAAGCAATAGCAGGTACTACCCAAAAGTTTTCAGTGGTAAGCAAGGTATAAAGATAGCCAAACTGGGGTGACCTATTGGGTCCCATCAAAATTAACATGTGTAGATCATAATGATTAAGAGGAACATTATTGGGTAAATGGAAGTGATCAAGGGCACAACTTGCCTTCAACGAGCTCCTACTCAGTATCTTCCACCTGCTGAGCACCTAGGTCCTCAGTTGCCTACCTGTCTACTAACAACAATACAAACAAACATGGTACAGAAGAAATTAACATCACACCAAACATGAGAACATACTACATAATAATATTCTACGCATCGTAACGAGATCGTAGGTTTGAGAATCACTAAATTCAGAGTTATGGTTAAAGAGTTATGATTTTCTGAAGTTTCTACGGGTTTGATATAGAATAAACTAAGTGAATAATTTTGGTCTATGTTTCATGATAAAATATAGTTACTAGGTGATAAACAATATTAATATAAAATTAATGCAACTGGAATGGATCAAAAAGGAGTTAAAATGGACTAGTTATGCATTTACTAAGATTTTCTAGATTATTTTCATATTTAAAACATTTTCTGGATTTTTTAAGCAATATTACTTCTCTGGGCTGCAGTTTTAAAATCTAGAGAGTACAAGGTCCAAAATATAAACTTTAGGGCTGGATCGTAATCATAATATTATTGGAGTGGACGGTGGGTTGATTAGTTTTTCCCCAGGGTCTCTTTAGCAAAATAGTCACGATCGATGGGTATTGTTTATTCTAAGCCGTCCGATCGACACTGGATGACACGGATTAGATCTAAGCCATCCGAATCGGTACGCTATGATAGCCCTTTGATCCATGATCAACGGCTCAGATTTAAAATGTCTTACACAGCCTCAGATGCGCCAGAATGGGATCCAACAGTGCGGATCCATCCAGGCGAAGGGGTATGCTAGAATCTATTCCTAACCACAAGAAATTCATCTGACGGTAGCGCTTATTTCCCCCAATTCAATTGCAGAAAGACGGCGCCATCGCCAGCGCTCGGCCCGAACCCCAATTTCCGTGTTGTGATCATAGGGTTCACCAATGAAGATCCCTACCGAGAATCAAGGTCTGACGAACCCCACGTATGGCACGTGGCGGAATCGTGTGTCCGATGACGAATTCTGGCCCATGATTTGGGTAATCACAAGCCCGACTTGACAGAACACGATCATTGGAAGAAGGGGAGCACAGAGGATGTGGCAGAACCTCCCAAGTTATTGGGCCCACATGCACCTGTCCTCATCTCAAAGACCTCAAACGGCTATGCATTGCACCAGATAACTTAACAGGATCCGTCCGAGTGTCCCAAGGACCCTGGATAAACCACTTACAACCAGGATCGCAAGATTAAGTAAACATAAATCACACACCAACATTTTGCAGTGGAATTTCTTTATTACAAAAGTTACAAGTTACAACAAATTTACATTATATTTATCAGAGTGGTTACAAAAGTGGTTCAAAGCAATAAACTTTGAAATGTTGTAAATTATTTATAAGTTTGAAATATATGCTAGCTCAATGACAATCCTCAATAAGAAGTATAGAAGAGCTACTTTAACCAATAAGAAGGTCGTGCCCACCGGCGCTTAACACCTTCCACAGCAGCACAAATCTAGTACCTGCAACAACATGGGTTCGAAAACCCTAAGTACGGAGTCTACTTTTGTAAGTCTTACCCGTCTAAGGAAAAAGACTCTCAAGGAAATACTGGCTTTTGGGAATCAAGGTAAAGTTTAACAAGATTCAAAGACTCTTTTGCAGAAAAGCTTACTATGAGTGGATCCTTAAGAATTCATTTTACTTGTCAGGTTAAGTAAAGTTACCTGCATCTAGAGTTATTTCTATCCTAGATCAAGCACTTGGACTACACTAGTCGTCTTTTATCATCCTTTAGTTCACTAGATTGCTACATGTAGGGCAGTGACCAAGTCTTCATGTCCGAGAAGTAACAGCGATCTGAATCGATTAATACCCAGCTGGGGATCTCCAACCACACGACATATGTAGCATTTAACCCTTGCATATGTCAACTCGCCACCGGGTTTCTCAAGACCAGAATGGGTTCACGCCAACCGAGAGAATAGATACACCACCGTCCAGCCTCTTGCCACGGAGGGTACACGCTACTATCGCCATCTCTCTACTCCCATTGCATGGTGGCCTTTCTAGTATTAGTCCGACCGAGGCAAAGCTTACCCATGATGAGGCATGTGGCCAGTTAAAAGGTCCTCGATCAGCAAGCCTACATGGCTTGGTCCTTAAGCGACTCAGACGGAGACACTACACCGATACTTCCTTCTCGTGCAATTCACCCGCCCGGTCTCGTCTTTATTACTTAAAACCCAAAGTTTAGTACCTGGCAGAGGTACTTCTTTTCAGATGTTGAACCCATCAAGGCACTGATGGATTCACCATCACAACTCTTTTCTTTGTAAAAATTCCCATCTAGTATGAAGCATCACCTTTTGTTTTAAAACAAAACATTTTGTTTTTCTGAAGCATGACTAAGCATCATAAAAATCCTTTTCATAAAAGGGTATCAAGGAATGATAATCAATTTTCCAAGGAAGGAAATGCATCAATTGTTTAGCACACAATTCCTATCACCTAATGCATCATATAAGGTGATAAAGATTTTAAAACACAAGGAAAGAGATAATGCACTGAGGCTTGCCTAGAATAACAGTAGGTTAGTGTTGGTTAGATGACGTCTACTTGACGACCATCCTTTGCCTTGGTGGCCCGACTGAGACATCATCTTACGGAGATGTCCTCTCTTTGCATCATCTTAAGGAATAACTTGGCTCCGGTCCTTCGCATCACGATTAATTAACGTACCTAAATGAAATGTATTATGCAAATGAATGCATATAAACAAAAATAGCACAAGACTAAATATTGTTGTACCGAAGAGAATCACACACACCTAGCAAGACGTTGCCAACTCTAATATGCAAACGCTCGATATTTTTGACTTTCTAACACAACGATCATGAACTTCCAGTTAATTGGATCTAACTTAGACATCAAGCAACAATAACTATAAATACCCCCTATGTTATCTTTAATTAAAGAATAACATCGATAGTCTAATAGCACTGCGACTCACCATTACCGGACACCCATGACTTAGACTAAGAATAGAAACCATTACATTACCTTCTAGAATTACTATTCTCGGCTATTATGCATAAGACCAACTAAATTAAATATCTCATTTATCCTTAATCTAAGAAGTAGAACATTATCATACAATATAAAGTTCTACGAAACTGCTTTCCTAGCAACCAAAGATCTAAACCGCTTATGCGCACTCCCCACTGACAGTCCTCATGTTTTTACAGAAATAGACTTATTGATGTTACTCGATTTTAAATACTTAAAAAACAAGCGATAATAAATCATGACACTTGATTGACCACTAGCAGAGAATATGATGACTACTAAAGTAATCTATCGACATCATCACACAAATGCAGTGTGCTTACTACAAACATGTAATAGTAACTGTATCATATAAATAGGATCACTTCAATTACTAGAGCTATATATCTACCAAGACACTTGCCACCTAAATTGTATTTTTATTAACTTAAATATCTGAAGTATTTACACCTACCACTACCACGAGGTTTTCTCGGATTTCGACTAAAGTCGGCTCGTTGATGTTACTGAACAATTAGCCAAGACACCTAATCGACCACTAAATATCATATGATGGCTCCCCATCAAGACATCGACTCCAAACATCGATAAAATACATCCAAAGCAACTTAACAACATCTTTCTGCTAGACCTTAGAAACACTAGTCCTATAATTTGTATTATTAATTCGGTCACATAATTTAGATATGTCTACCCTTACCCTTCATATGAATCGCATCTAAAATCCCGATGATTTCGACACATGTATGCTAAATCAAGAAAATCATCATGTTCAACAATTCTATTTGATCCATCAACCCAATCAATTAATAAAAATAGTGAATCAGCTTACCTAAATACGACTTGTAATTTGCAGAAATAACGACGATCACATGTTCAAGAAGTTCATCAAATATTTGACGAGCACCACACAAGAATCGCTTCTTCACCCAACTCTCGGGATTTCTTGATGACGCACGGAACAACGACGATTTGTAGACTTGCAGGGTCGAGCACGACAGAGAGCTTCGGATCTCAATGCCAGTAGCGTGCAATTGAAAGATAAACCGTCAGGGTCGACAAGCATGTCGTGGACGCGACGGGTAATGACGACAAGGAGCAAGATGGTTGCTGCAAGGTCCGAGCGCGATGGGGAGGGTGTTGTAGAGCTCGACGGCGAACAACACGATGATGAGGACATAGGACGTGGGGCACATGACACAGACAAAGGACGAGTGCTAGGGCTGTCAACTCATCACACGATCGGGTGACGACGACGAACAGCCGAGCGCGGTAAAGAGCTAGAGAACGACTATGGTTCCAACTGCTGTGGGGAGGAGCTCGACGCTGCCATAGGGCGAACTACAGACGGGCTAGGCGATAATTCAAGTAGGGAGGAACATCGAGGAGGGGTCCGAGAGGAAGTCCGAGCATCAGCAGCTTGATGAAGATGGGCGACGGGAGGTCGACGCCAGCTTGGAGGAGCAAAGGGCGCGGCCATGGGCGACCAGGGGAAGGAGGCGGCAATGGGAGGGACGCCGAGGGAGCTTCGCATAGGCGATCTCGGACCTTCTAGGTGGCCGGACGGATGCACGGACTGACGGTGAGCAGGGCCCTGAGCTCGACGGTGTCTACGGCCAGAGCAAGCACGACTGCGGGAGACCGAGCTAAGAGCGCCAGTGGCCATGGAGAGGAGGAGCGAGCAGGAGCGCCGCGATGGGGCTAGGCGCGAGCTCACGGCGGGGGAGGGCGCTCAGCCATGGGGAGGGGCTAGAGGGAGCACCGGCCAGCAGAGATGGGTAAGGAAGGAGATGGGGAGGAGGGAATATCTAGCGACGGGATAAGAACTCAAGACATGCGCGGCGGTGAGGGAGATGAGGACGACTGCTCTAAAAAATCTGAGCGACACTGTATCAGAAGAGAGGGAGGGATAAGGAATGGGACAACTTGGACGCTGGCGTGAGGAGATGAGCATTGCACGTAACTGAACAGAGAGGAGATGAGTACATCGGATGAATGGCTAAGGGAAAATATCTAGAGCCGAGCGCTTGCAGCAAGGGGAAAATGATTTTGTTCTTTTTATTAGCACAAATAAATATATATTCTAGGATTAGGGTTTAAAAGAGACATAAATAGGTTGGATCAAAATAATATCGGATACAAAAATTTAGATAGAATCTGATTTGGTGATTACTCTCGGAATCAAATGAATTTTTACCAGTTAGTTATATCTGAAGATTTGGATCTGGGCGAGAAACACATGGACCAATCCAAACGAGATCAGCTTCGATATTTTAGATTATATTTAATCTAGTCAAATTTTTACGAGTATCACGTGCTATCAGTCATTTGACTAAAGAACGATTTGATTAATGAGTTGGTGTATTGTTTTTCTCGGACAACACGTAAACAGACAGATCCAAAATAATATCGGCTTCAATACTTCAGATGATATTTGATGTAGCTGAAATCGGACAAATATTTATTTTCCATTTGAACCTTTTTTATTTCTCTGTCGAGGATAATTTGTTGGAAACCAACCATTATTATAAATCTTCAGACACAATGTCTCGCTTGACGAGAGGGGACTAAATTATTTTGCACCGAAAACTTTAGTCGTCGAGTTCTATTTAATTTGTTTGGGATGAACTCAGAGGGCTGAACTAAATTTTCAAATTTGTATTTGCGCGAGCGATGAATTTTAAATAATCACCAGACTCGCCAATTTTCAGAACAATTACGTGCCGAAAAACACGAAAATTTAGGAAAAGCCCGGATAGATAAAAATTATGTCGAACTCACGATAAACGAAACAGATTAAGACAGAGACTGTTATTATCCCATTCTTAAATCCATACTCGTTAAATGTAGTAACACCTGGGGTGTTACAGAGGACTTGAATCTCACCGGCGGCTGACGCACAGATTCTCTAGCCCCGGTGAACGGCGGATCCGCGGAGGCCCCTTCACGACAGTGAACGACCCAAGGCACGGTGGTGATGCTCCATTGTACAACAACACCACAGTCGACCACGGGATGCGGGGCGGTGACTATGGTGTGGTTTGCTATGAGGTGTGGCTCCCTCTCCCACTCCCTCGACCCACCGGCGACGTAGGGGAAAACAGAGCAACGAGCATGCCGAATGAGTCTAAATAGCTCGATCTCCACGAATCGCTGAAGGGGTAGTTTCCCTCAGCCGTCGGGCGCAAGGTGGGCTAGCTCGCGGGTGGTTGCAACCACCACGAGATTGGCGTGAGCTCCGCGACTGCCGCACCAACAGCAAGCGCGTCCGAAACGATCACTAGGGTCCGGCTGATGAGTGGGACAGCAGCGTTGCGAGGGTAGGCAAGGGGAGGGCACAGTGTTGACCTGCGGGCCCAGTTGCCAGCGCGCGGTGGACGAGCGTGTCACGTGGCTGTTGTGGGGCTTGGGTTGTCGGCCACAAACACGTGGGCTAATTGGGCCGGTATGGGCTGCAGCCGAGAGAATCTGGCCCAGCGGCGGTCTTTCTTTTTTTGTTCTTTTTATAATTTTCTACTTTGTTTCCTTTTCCACTTGAATTCATAATTTGAATCCCAATTTTTGTTGTGAATTTCACACCTAGATTTAATGCACAAATCAAAATGAATATCAACATGAATGGATATAATTATTTATTTATATCTTTTTCTTTATAGTATAGTTTCCTTTCCTTTTATTTTCTATGTCATTTTCAATTTCTAGATTTCAAATTAGGTTAAACCCTACTATTAGCATTAATATCTCATTATTAATATAATTAAATGCACAAGCAAAATCTCCAACATGATGCATAGATTATTTATGTATGTTTAGTTAATTTAGGTGTTTTAAATATGACTATTAATATTTCTTATGAATAGAGGGCAATACATATATGGAAATTAATTCTCCTCTTTTATTATCCACAAGTTGGGTATTACAATTAGGGATACCCGAATTATTCCCCGAAAAAACTCACTCAAAGAGATAAGGACGAAACCCCCGAGGGGAGACTGACGAGGTACCTATTAAAACTAAGGCCTCTCCCCGAGAGTCTCCTGCCTCGGGCAGAACTTTGCCTCGCCCGATGTCACCACCGCTTCGTCCGTCTCGCCCGAGCCAGCCTCAGGCAGATAAGACAAGGGCGCCCGAAAATAGGAAGGGAACACCCGCATTTAATGCACGTACCTACCCCACGTAGCGGCAGTAGAGCACAGTAGCTGACAAGACGACGATCACGTCAGGCGCAACAGCATGATTACGTCTAAGCTACAGTATGAGCATGCCGCCTACCACCCTTTGATGGGACACCTAATACGACGAGTAGAGCAGACTGACCCTCGGGCGCAATCTCTCTGCCTTGCCCGAGCTAGATTCAGCCCGTGGACGCAATCTCTCCGCCTTGCCCGACCCCAGGTCCAGCCTTCGAGCGATTTCTCCACCTTGCCCAACGACGAGTTCGGCCCTCGAGCAAATTCTCCGCCTTGCCTGAGCTCAACCTTGGTCACCTACTATGTCGCGAATCACGCAGATGGCCACTCCGTCCAACTGTGGTGCACGTCAATGGATGGCTCGCCCAGCACCTCGGGAAGACTTCTGCCTCGACCGAGATGGGGCTCTGATCTCGATAAACGCAACAGGGAATCTCAACTCATCTTGTGCAAGGATGCTGATGCATCCCGTAAGCAGCCTTTAGCCCATATCCGGCGTTGTTACAACAACTACGGTATGGGTAGCCTCTCCCTCGAGGGCTCGGGCGTATGGACAACCCTTCGGCCTCTGCCTCGACTCTCAGCAGAAAACCAGCAGGTGCAAGTCAACCGTATAGTGCGTCGTCACGTCGGCTTGTAGGGCGCCATGACATCTCTCCTTCGGATACAACATCCATCTTCACTGCGGACGCTACCCTTCGTGTATAAATAGGGCAGTGGTCCCTCCAAGACGAGGGACGACCAAGAGAACACACAGACGAACGTTCACTCCTCCACTTTGTCTTAGATATTAGCACTTGCCTCAATCATCTCTAGGGACTTGGGGACTTCCCCTCTCCCGCAGTGCTTGTAACCCCTACTACAGGCACTTCGGTGCGAGTAATATAAGCATCATCCCCTCTGCTGGAAGTAGGGCCTTGTGCTACCCAAACCAGGATAATTGCATGTGTCTTCTCGCACACCATCTAGAGTCCAGCCACGCGACACAATTTACTAGTTAGTTAAGGACCCGTGGTGCAAACACCGGCAGTTTGTTTCATCCATAATAATTGAGCACAACAATTACTAGCCGATATATATTCAGCCTCGGTGGTAGAGAGAGCGACCGAGTTTTGTTTCTTAGAAGACCATGAAACAAGAGACCTTCCAAGAAATTGATAACATCCGAAGGTGCTCTCCTTATCGACCTTGCAACCTGCATAGTCCGAATTTGAATAACCAATTAATTCAAATTGAGCACCTTTAGGATACCTTAGACCAATATTGGGGTATGCTTCAAATATCTTAGAATTCTTTTGGCGACCTACAAATGAACCTCTCTAGGTGATGCTTGACACCGAGCACACATGCAAACACTAAACATAACATTGGGCCTAGATGCAGTAATATAAAGCAAACTACCAATTATTGAACAAAAAAGTTTTTGATCAACAATTGTATCTTCCTCATCTAAGTCAAGATGACCATTTGTTGTCATAGGAGTCTTGATAGGCTTAGCATTTTTTAAGCCAAACTTTTTGAGCATTTCCTTCAAATATTTAGATTGACTTACAAAATTCCATCCTTCAATTGTTTAATTTGAAGACCGAGGAAGAAGCTCAATTCTCCAATCATAGACATTTCGAATTCCTTTGACATCATTTTACCAAACTCCTCACAAAATGACTCATTAGTTGATCCAAAAATAATATCATCAACATAAATTTGACAAACAAATAAATCTTTACCAATTCTTTTAGTGAATAGAGTAGTGTCAACTTTTCGAAGTCTTTGGAAAGCAAGAAATCCCTAAACCTTTCATACCAAGCGCGTGGAGCTTGCTTAAGCCCATAGAGAGCTTTAGAAAGCTTGTACACATGGTTAGGTCTTTTGGGGTCCTCAAAACCGAGAGGTTGTTTCACATACACTAGTTCACTAATCTTACCATTTAAGAAGGCACTCTTTACATCCATTTGGTAGAGCTTGATATTATGAGCACAAGCATAGGCAAGAAGAATTTGAATAGATTCCAATCTTGCTATGGGAGCAAATGTCTCACCAAAATCCAATCCTTCTACTTGAGTATAACCTTGTGCCATTAGTCTTGCCTTGTTTCTTACCACCAAACCATCTTCATTATGCTTGTTTCGAAATACCAATTTGTTTCCAACAACATTGTGGTTCTTTGGTCTCTCAACAAGCTCCCAAACTTCATTACGGGTAAAATTATTTAATCCCTCATGCATTGAATTTACCCAATCAACATCAAGTAGAGCTTTATCTACACGGTTAGGTTCAATATAAGATACAAAAGAGAAATGTTCACAAAATGAAGCAATACGAGAGCAAGTTTGAACACCCTTACTTATATCACCAACAATTTGATTTGCAGGGTGATACTTTACAATTGAATGATGAATTCTTGAAGTAATTTGAGAACCACTATTTGAAGCTTGAGAAGGGATCGATTGACTTGAGATATTTTGAACACGACCATCCTCAACTTCATCATTTTGTTGGCTTTGGTGGGTTTCCTCATTTAGAGTTGAAGAGGATGGAATGACAACAATACTATCATCATCATCTTCTTCCACTGGCTTTATTTCACCAATAGCCATGGTTTTCATAGCATTTCTCAATTGAACTCCACCAACGTCATCAAGGTTCTCATTTTCATCTTGAGATCCATTTGTTTCATCAAACTCAACATCATATGCTTCTTCAATTATGCCATGAGTTTTGTTGAAAACTCTATATGCCTTTCTTTTTGAGGGATATCCAAGGAGAAAACCTTCATCACATTTCTTCTCAAATTTAGAGAGTCTATTACCTTTTCTCAAAATAGCACTACAACCAAACACACTAAAATAAGAAATGTTTAGCTTTCTACCAATAAGCAATTCATAGGGAGTCGTCTTTAAGAGCTTGTGACAATATAGTCTATTCGATGCATGACAAGTGGTGTTTATGGCTTTGGCCAAATAAGAATCTGACACATTATAGTCGGCTAGCATAGACCTAGCCATATCAATTAGAGTCCTATTTTTTCTTTCAACAATTCCATTTTGTTCTGGTGTATACTTGGAAGAAAAATCGTGTTCTATACCCTTGTCATCACAATATTCATCAATTCTAGCATTTTTGAATTCCGACCCAATATAACTTCTCACTTTCTTGATGTCAAATTCAAATTGATTTTGAGCCAATATAGCAAATGACTTAAATGTTCAAACACATTTGACTTATCCCGAAGAAAATGGACCCAAGTGAATTTAGAACAATCATCCACAATTAGAAGACAATAAGAATTACCACCAATACTCAAAAAAGATGTTGGTCCAAAGAGATCCATGTGAAGTAATTCCAATGGTCTATGAGTAGACATTTGACTCTTGTAAGGATGAGTATTTTCCACTTGCTTCTGAGCTTGACCTGAACTACACAATTTGTTCTTTTCAAATTTCACATCCTTCAAACCTCGAACTAAGTCATGCTTGGATAATTGATTTAATTGCCTCATACCAACATGACCAAGTCTTCGATGCAATGACCAACCTAGTGAAGCCTTAGACAATAGACAAGTTGTAAGCTTTGCCTCATTAGATGAAAAATCAACAAGATAAAGATTTTCATGTCTAAAACCATTAAATATTAGATTGCTACCATCAACACTAGAGATGAGAACATCATCAACAGTGAAATTGCAACTAAAACCTAAATCACATAGTTGAGCTACGGATAGCTAGTTGAAGTTTAGAGATTCAACTAAAAGTACATTTGAAATGGAATGGTCATTTGGAATAGCAATTTTACCCAAACCTTTAACCTTTCCTTTGCGGTTATCTCCAAAAGTGATACTATCATAGGTTGAACAACCTTCCTCACCCATTTGGGTGAACATCCTCATATCCCCAGTCATATATTGTGTACAACCACTATCCAACACCCAATGATTTCCTCCCACCTTGTAGTTTACCTTAACATCACCTTTTGCCATGAGACAATGAAGAGATAAGAAAAGTGAAGGAGCCTCCTTGATAGCGATTCTGGCATTTAGTTTGGATCAGAAATCATCATCATCATCATCCGAGCTAGCATCTGAATCCCATTCAGCTAGATAGGCTTTGCCATCCTTCTTCTTGCGATAGAATTTCTTCTTTTTATCATCTCCATCCTTGCCCTTGTTCTTCTTGCTTGGACAATTCATGGCAATGTCATCGGGTTCCCCACACTCAAAAACACTTTCTATCATTAAAAGCATTTCTTCTTGATGTTTGTCCCCTTCTTACTTGACCCTTATTCTTCCTCATGAATTTGTTTAATTTCTTCATAAAGAGAGCCAATTCTTCATCACTTTCACTTCCATTTCCTTTATCTTCACTTTCTTCCTTTTCAATTGCCTTTGAAACTTTAACTTTGAGAGCTATTGATTCCCCTTTCACCTTTTTAGCCAAACTCATAGCTTCGGCTTGAGACTTTTTGAATATGTCTTGAGTAAGAATTCTCCTAATACTTCGGTTGGGGAGGTAGTGGTGAAATCACTCCTTACTAACATGGTCACAATAGTGTCATATTTCTCTGGAAGAGATCTGAGAAACTTATGAGTGAAATCCACATCTGATACATTAAAACCTAGTCCCTTGAGCTCATTTACTATCTCATTTAACCGGTTAAACATGTCGGACACACTTTCATCCTCCTTCATGAGAAATTAGTCAAATTTTCCTTTGCATACATACAACTTTGCACTCTTCACAACTATAGTTCCTTCATGAATTTCCATTAGCTTGGTCCAAATCTCATAAGTGGTTGTGAGATTTTTGATATGGTTGAACTCATTTATGTCTAGAGCATCATAGAATACATTCATAGCTTTATCATTGGTTAGAACATTCTCATTATCACTAGTTGATGGTTCATCTTGCTTCAATACAAGAAACCCATCTCTAACAATAGGCCAAATCATTCCTCCCATAGCTTTAAGATGCATTGACATTCTTATTTTCCAATAATCATAATTGTTCCCATCAAAATGCAGTGGCTTCCCAATGTGCACATTGTTGTTACTAGCCATTTTGTCCAACTCTGAGATGGTTAAATCCACAAACAATGGAGTCCAAGCTTTGATACCACTTGTAGGATCTTGGACACCGGCTAGAGGGGGGTGAATAGATGGTTTTAACTAAAATCAAAGACACTAGAGAAATTTAATCAAAACAACAAGAGATATATATTTCCTAGCTTTGATAGGTTAACAAAATATGATGAGCAATTTACGTCAACACTACAAATGATAGAAAATACACAAATTACTAACTACTTGCAAGTAATAAGTAAAGAGTGAGAGAATGACACCGAAATTTATCCCGTGGTATTGGTGTTTGCCGATCACCCCTAATCCATATTGAGGTGGAATTCAAACTCTCACTTGTTCCTCTATCAAGACACGACTTGATCTTTGAGCCAAGTGGACAAGAACTCACTCAATACCTCGATTCCACTAGCGTCGCCCTTGCCGCTCTGGCGAGGTGGGCACGAACCCCTCACAACAAACACCATAGCTCCTCCACAATCTTCATGGAGAGCTCGACGGAGACAACACCCGAGCCATCTAGGAGGCGGCAACCTCCAAGAGTAACAAATCGATGACGCTTGCCCGTTGTACCACCTAGTGCCTCAAAAGATCACAATGGATGCAAATGCACTAGAATGCAATCTCAAGCAATGAGTGTGAGAGTTTGAGTTAGAGGATCACAAATAAGCTCAATGTGTGCTACGAATGGCCAATGGAGCCCTCACACACAAACTCCACTTCTATTTATAGCCCCCAGCAAAAACCTAGCCGTTATGTGCTACTAGCACAAGTTCTACGCACAAGTGGACAGTCCATGCCCCATAGCTGGATGGTTCGTTGTACCAGTAACAGATATAAAGACTGTTTGAAACCTGTCAGTGCTGTCAGAAAAAGTCAAGCCCGGATGCTCCACCCACCTAGGCCGGACGGTCTGGGACCTGTCAATATGAAATTCCAGAGCACTGACCAATTTAAACAACATGGGTGGACTGTCTGCCAACCATGGCCAGACGATACACACCAGGACCACATACCGTCTAGCTAAAAACCCTAGACAGTCCGTAGTATAGTGACTCAAAAACACACTGTCCCTGCCCAAACTCAATTTGGCTCATGCGGACGGTCCGGCCTCCTGGCCCGGATGGTCCGCGTAGGGACACAGAGACAGGTGCACCAGTAGACACCTCTGGCAGAGTCATGGATGGTCTAGCCTCCTAGCCCAGACGGTGCGCCGACCACAAAATTAAGTAATTTTAGTTTGCGCTTTTACAAAAGACTTTGACTTTTGAAAATCAAAGTGTTGTTATCCCTCATGCAAATGCAACAGTTTATGCTCTATGAGGCACTAAGTTTTACACCGATCAAGTTCGTTGACCCCTCTTAATAGTACAGCTATCTAGCCTATTAATCTAGTCAATTTCTTCTCTAAACTCCTAATGACCGGCAAAAAACAAAACTTATGTTATACCTTTGCCTTCACTTGATCCAAAACTAATGGTTATACATCTCAAAGACTTTCATGTTTCCTGTGGTGCAATCCTGCATTCTTATTGTTCCAAGTTGTCATTAATTACCAAAACAACACTAAGGGGCCCAGATGATTCACACCATGTTGGACCAGAGAGCAGGTGGTCTCCCACCGGCTGCCATTGACATTGTGAGGGAACAGATAGCCGAGGTGTTCCCAGATAAGCTCGGAGTTAGCATGATTCCTAGGGGGTAGTCATATCAAAGACCTTATGATAGCCCATTTGACTATCACACATACCCACAGGGAACTAGGATACCCGAATTCACAAAATTTTCGGGTGACCAAGAAAAAAGCACGCGGGAGCACATAGGCCAGTTCTTAGCACAATTAGGAGAATTAGACAACACAGAGGTGTTCCATGTTCGTTTATTTTCATTATCTTTAACAGGAACCGCATTCGCATGTTACGCCACACTACCTCCTAATTCCATTCTCTCGTGGGGGGATTTAGAGCAAAAATTCCATGACCATTTCTTTTCCGGCAATTACGAGTTACATTTGGTAGACTTAGTGGCCCTACAATAAGGGAAAGATGAATTGGATAATGATTACATCCGGAGGTTCCAAGATACAAGAAACTGATGTTTCCAAATCCATTTGGCAGAAAACAGCTAGCATGATTAGCTTTTAATGGATTGCGCTAGTATTTAAAAGAAAGATTGGAAGGTATCCAGTTTTTTACGCTAGCACAATTACAATAGAGAGCTTTGGCTTGTGAAAGCTGACGCAAAGAAAATGCCAAAATGATTCGTCACAATGTCCACATAGTAGAATGCGACCAAAGTAGTTCGGACAACGAATCAAAAGAAGTATACGCTGTTGAAATGGTTTGGCCAAAATAGGCCAAGTCTTTGGCTTGTTCCTCATTACAGCCGGTTCAAAGAAACAAAAAGAGGAGTCAAATTTACATTTAATGTTGGCAAGTGTGATAAAATATTTGATGAGTTACTCAAAAATGGCAACATTAAGATAAACCATATTGTTCCACCCACTGACGAACTCAAGCATCGCGCATATTGCAAGTGGCACAACTCATTTTCTCATGCCACTAATGATTGTAATGTATTTCGACGACAAATCCAATCGGCTATTAACGAGGGACGATTGAAATTTTAGGAAATGCAGGTGGACACGGTGCCCTTTCCAATAAATATGATCAACTTTGATGGCAAAAAGGTCCTGATTCGGCCTAGCGCGGTCGATAAGGGCAAAGGAAAGGAGGTCATCATCGGTGACGCACGAAAGGCCGATGAAAATAATAAAAACTCTTGCAGGAAAGTGGTTGTGGAAAGGACTTCCGATGGAGGTGAGACTCTGAAGGTCACCATCACTACCTCCAATGTTGGGGGCAGGCGCAGGCAGGTGGCCAGGTGTGGGAGCTTATCCTGCACATCACGGAGAGTCCGACACACAGACACAGACGATCCGGGACATCGCCGAATAGTCCGGATAATTCCAGCGAACGGTTTGGCAATGCCCAGTGTAGCGCCCCAATCCTCTGGGACTCAAATGTGATACAATTACTAGTCCCAGGAGGCTAGTAAACACATTTATACAACAGATGGTTCCAGATCTGCCTACACGAGACAAACCTATAAAGGTGGCGATCAACTTTAAGAGTTGGTCCATAACTCGGGACTTATCATCAGAGTGGGGCTGAAGCAGCCCGATATACGCAGCGAAGCAATTCAGTGGTCCAACAGCCACAGGCAAGGTTGGGAATAGGCGTAACTCTTACCCGATCTCCTTTTCTGAAAAACAACAAATAAGCAAGGGTGAGTACAAACGTACTCAGCAGCCCACCTTCACCCACGGAATGGGGAAATCAGATATAATGCATGGAATATGTGGAGCTCAGGATATTTTGCAGAAACAGCAATATTTGATGCAGGGTTGTTTTGTCAAACATTTTGCATTTTTCAAAGCGCATCCTCTCCCAAAGGAGCAGGAAGTTTTTCAATATTAGAACAAAATCCCCTAGACTAAACCATCTAGGTATCTTAGCAGTTTCCCACTAGTTTTCATTTTCAAAAGCAGCTACTAGACTTCCCGTCCACCATAGCTCACGGCTCAACCGCCGGACCTTTTAAAAACCACTTTTCTCGAAAGCACCCT